>JARQOD010000008.1:115978261-116038970 GCA_033576555.1 Oophaga sylvatica
AACTGTCCACTAGTGGGGGAACCTATGGACTGTGATGCTGGAAGGTCTCTCTCCTCACGGAACCAGTGTGCGTGGCCACCCCAACCGAGGAGAATGGCCCACAGGTGTCCCAGGTGGTTATAAATGGCTGCCCCGTCCAAGTCCTCCTAGACTCTGGGAGTCGAGTGACTCTAATACATGCCAGCCTGGCTGATAGGGACTTCATCCCCGATAAACACCTGAGCGTGGTGTGCATCCATGGAGACACCAAAGTCTACCCGGTAACTTCCGTGGACTTCGTCACAAAACTCGGGGAGATCTCGTATGAAGTGGGGGTAGTGAAGAACCTGATGCACCCCGCCATATTGGGTCGTGACTTTCCCCTGTTTTGGGATCTTTGGGAAAAAACGGTTCTACCGGACAGTGTGATGAAACTCCTACGGTGCTTGCGCGTCCATAGGGACGGAACACAATGCTAGTGTGTTGTTGAACGTAGGGGATCATAATGATAATGATCATGTTGAATTTCCATTTCAAGTGATGTTGGAGGAGGGGGATAATGGTTCTCTGGAACAGAATGTCCCTGACCTACCTGTGTCCCGTGGCAATTTTGGGACTGAGCAATTGCGAGACCCCACTCTTAAACATGCCAGGGAAAATATAACGGTTCTGAATGAGATCCCACAAGAGCCCGGCTCTGATGAAAGATTTCCCCATTTTGCCATGAACAATGACCTGTTATATAGGTCACTAAGGTAAAGGGAGAGGCCGTAAGTCAGCTCCTGCTACCTAAGCCATATAGAAGTATGGTGCTAGGTTTATCACATAACCACATGCTGGGTGGGCACCTGGGGATGGACAAGACCCAGGAAAAAATCCTCCAGAGGTTTTACTGGCCAGGGGTTTATCGAGATGTGGAGGATTATTGCAAAACCTGCCCCACGTGTCAGATAAATGCTCCGGTTTCTCACTTCCGCAGTCCATTAGTCCCGCTGCCGGTTATAGAGATACCATTTGAAAGAGTAGCGATGGACTTGGTAGGTCCTATTGTGAAATCAGCCAGGGGCACCAATACATACTAGTGGTACTTGATTATGCAACCCGGTACCCCGAGGCTGTCCCTTTAAGAAATATGGCATCCAAAAATATTGCACGGGAACTCTTTCATATGTTTTCCAGGACAGGAATCCCTAAAGAGATCCTCACGGACCAAGGCACACCTTTTATGTCCAAGGTGATGAAGGAGCTGTGTAAGTTGCTTAAAATCTCGCACATTCGAACATCCGTGTATCACCCACAGACGGATGGGCTGGATGAACGTTTTAATAAAACGTTAAAACATATGTTAAAGAAAGCAGTGGAGAAAGATGGGACTGGGACTACCTGTTACCCTACCTAATGTTTTCGGTCAGAGAGACGCTCCAAGCCTCTACGGGGTTTTCTCCCTTTGAGCTGGTATATGGTCGGCACCCGCGGGCTTGCTAGACATAGCCAAGGAAGTATGGGAGACCGAGGCAACCCCATACAAGAGTGTTATAGAGCATATTGCCCAGATGCAAGATAGAATTGCTAAGATTATGCCATTGGTTAAGGATCATCTGCAGAGAGCCCAAGAAGCTCAAAGCAGGATATATAATCGGTCAGCAAAAATTCGGACTTTCAACCCGGGGATCGAGTCCTAATCCTAATTCCCACGGTGGAAAGTAAATTTTTGGCATGGCCCATACGAGATAGTACAGAAAATGAGCAAGGTCACCTACAAAGTACACCAACTCGGGAGACGGAAGCCCTACCAGGTCTATCATATCAACTTGATCAAGCCCTGGAGGGACAGAGAGTCATTATTGGCCTCGGGTGAAGTAGAGAAAGGGCTAAAACCACCTCTACCTCCTGTGACAATTGGTGAGACACTGTCCGTACACCAAAAATAGGAAGTACGGGAGTTTCTGCAGAAAAATCAGCAGAGGTTTTCAGACTTGCCCGGCCGGACTTCTCTCGTGAAACACCATATCGAGATCGAGACCGAGCCCGGTACTAAGGTCAAGCTGAAGCCGTACAGGATACCGGAAGCTCACAGAGAGATAGTCTCTACTGAGATCAAACGGATGCTAGACCTCGGGGTCATTGAGGAGGCCCAAAGCGAGTGGTGTAGCCAGATTGTCCTGATCCCAAAACCTAATGGAACACAGAGGTTTTGTAATGATTTTAGAAAGTTGAACGACGTGTCAAAGTTTGACGCATACCCGATGCCACGGGTAGACGAGCTAATCGAGAGGTTAGAATGTGCCCGTTATATTACAACCCGCGATCTGACAAAAGGGTACTGGCAGATACCCCTGTCTGATGAGGCAAAAGAAAAAACTACCTTTGCAACCCCTGAAGGCTTGTTTCAGTATCTTGTGATGCCATTCGGGTTGCATGGAGCCCCGGCTACCTTTCAGAGGCTTATGGACCTGATCCTGCGCCCGCATCAAGCCTATGCAGCTGCCTACCTGGATGATGTGGTAATTTTCAGTTCCGATTGGGAGAGCCACCTCGCTAAGGTACAAGCCGTCTTAGACTCGATAGGCGGAGCTGGGCTGAACATAAACCCAGAGAAATGTGCAATTGGCCTAGAAGAGGCCAAGTACCTGGGCTACGTCATTGGTAGGGGGCCGATTAAGCCAAAATCGATAAGGTAGAAGCAATTCAGAACTGGCCTACACCCCTCACAAAACGACAGGTCAAAGCATTTCTGGGCATCACTGGGTACTATCGCAGATTTGTACAAAGTTATGCCTCAATTGCTGCCCGTTGACCGACCTGACAAAGGGTGGGAAGTCAAAAATGGTAGATTGGAATCCAGAGGCAGAAAAGCATTTCAGTCTTTGAAAATGGCTTTATGTCAAAGACCAGTTCTGGTCACCCCTAATTTCAGGGACGAGTTTCTTGTTCAAACTGATGCCTCTAATGTGGGGTTAGGGGCAGTGTTGTCGCAGGTCGTGAAGGGTGAGGAGCACCCGGTCATGTATCTAAGTCGAAAACTGGCACCGGCTGAACAAAATTATGCCATTCTGGAGCGAGAGTGCCTCGCAATCAAATGGGTGCTGGACTCGCTGCGTTATTACCTCTTGGGCAGGAAATATAAATTGCAGTCAGACCATGCTCCTCTGGCATGGATGAAGCAGAACAAGGAAAGGAATGCCAGGGTGACAAGGTGGTTCCTTTCGCTTCAAGAATTCAATTTCTCGGTAGAGCATAGACCTGGGAAGTTACAGGGTAATGCCGATGCCTTGTCCAGAGTTCACTGTCTCTTTGGAGTTGTTGACCAGCCCTCCGGTCTGGAGAAGAGGGGGGATATGTGAGATAATGAAGGGGTGCGTTCTGGACGGGGTGTATATCTCGCCCAGGTTTCTTAGCTGGGTCGCATAAGGAATATAGGAGTGAAGGTAGGATGGCAGTACGACGTTCACTCCACTCCTCATCCAGTACAGGCTTGCAGCTCAACCCTGAGTACACACAGCTGCCTAATTAAGCAGCCAGAAATAGGTGGTAGAGTTACACAGACAGGGCTCTCAGTCTGAATCTGGCTTCAGACGCTGCTGGAGTCTCCTGCAAGCCCATCTCTGGTAATTACAAATTTGTGTTGTTGTGGCCAGGCTGCTAGAGCCTAGTTCACAGTAGTGAGGTAACTGACTGTGTTTAGCTAGCAGCCTGACAGGCTTAGGATTTTATTTATGGTTTGATTTATGTGTATTGCTGTGGACTTTCATAAAATTGGTTGCGGCCAGTTTACACCAGTGCTGCTGTCTGTGATTGGACTCTTTATGCCACTCCGTCTACCCGAGACGGCGATCCCGGAGCTAAACCCCCTGAACAGTCTACAGTATTTAGGTAGTTAAAGGTGCCGGGAGTGGGGCGGGCACCGCTCCTGCACTGAGTGCCAGGTGTCAGCTGTCAGAATCAGTTGATACCCGGCAGCAATTGCACGTGCACAGCTTTTGTGTGCGCAAAATAGGCTGGATGTACTCAGTACGTCTAAGGTCGGCAAGTACCAGCCGAACAAGACGTACCGAGTACATTCAAGGTTGGCAAGCACATAAATGGTTAATAAACTTCTTGAATGTAGTTTTGAGCACTTTTTGGGGTGTAGTTTTTAGAATAGTGCCACTTTTGGGTATTTTATGTCAAATAGGCCCCCCAAAAGTAATTTCAAATGTGATGTGGTCCCAAAAAAAAGTTTTGTCAATTTAGTTTGAAAAATCAGAAATTGCTGATCAACTTTTAACCCTTCTAACTTCCTAACAAAAAATAAAATATGTTTAAAAAATTATGCAGATGTAAACTAGGCAAATGGGAAATGTTATGTATAAATTATTTTCTACAGCATGTCTATCTTGTTTAAAGGGAACCTGTTAGCAGGACTGTGCACAGTAACCTACAGACAGTGTCTTGTTGGCACCGTAATACTGATTAACCATTAACCCCTTAACGATCGCCGATATGCCTTTTAATGGCGGCAGTTAAGGGTTCTTATTCCACAGCGTCGCTTTTTAACGGCGCTGAGAAATAAGGTTATAGCGCCCGCCAGCGTTAGAAAAGCCCCCGGTAGCAGAGACCCCGGAGAACATGATTCGGGTCAGTTTTTTTTTTTTCCAACATGTTTTATTGATTTAAAGAGTATTACAATAAAATATAATAATACAAGTCTTGAAGTAACAAGCTTATTTGACAGACGTAAAACTCAAAATATTGATTTAAAGAGCATTGCCAAAAAGCAAGTCATACAGGTTTGAAGGTATCAAGCTTATTTGAAGCTTATTTGACAGGTATAATACTCATAAATGTCCCCCCACCACCCTCAACCCTCCCATCCCCCCAACATATAAACCCCTAAAGCGACCCTGCATTTGATTAACAATCAACAAGTTCAAGGAATAGGATTATGTCCGCTAATTTTCTGAAGAAGATACCACTGGGTGTTTTCAAAATGTGTCCTTAATTTGTCCCTGGTGTCCTGAGACAGAGATGGGATGAACAATGACCATATACTTAAAAATTTCCCAGTCAATTTCTCTTTATTTGTCAGGGTATCTAGCCAGTTCATTCGAAAAATATACATTATTTTGAAGTATATGAGAGATTTGGGTGGTGGCAATGGATTTAGCCAGTGCTGCAAGATACTTTTCCTGGCAGCTGAGGCCCATATTATCAACATGGCCTTAACATGTTTGGGGAATTTGTGTTGAGAGCTGTCTAGAATATTAAATATTGCCCATTGCGGCGTCAAAGGAAACAATATCCCACCAAGATTCTGTAGTTCGGCATGGATAGACTGCCATAATTTTTGCACTTTGGGGCATCCCACATGTGATGAAATATGTCTGTGTTCTGTCCCGCATTTGGAACATGTGAATGTGCCCCCTGGAGACATACTAGACTTAATGTGTGGGGTAATATAAGCTCTATGAAGGAGTAATAAAGACATGTCTACATAACTGCTGGAGGGGATCACCTTCCGTTGCATCAAAGTGGCATCTAAGATTTCCTCGACTGTGATGTTCTGTATATCATTAACCCATCGTGCTGGACCTGTCTTTTTGCCCTCCCATGACCATTGCTTACGAAACAGTGTGTAAATACTGCTTGTCGAGGTTATCTGCACCCTGGCGGTCCTAAGGAAGCCATCCAAAGCGTTCCTCCCTCTTTCTCCACCCCCAGCAGCTATGCCTTTCAAAGTTAAGCTCCTTGCTTGAAGAAAAAGGAAGGGCTTGTTTACAAATGTTGGGAAACGTTGTGCTGCTATGTCAAATGCAAGCATGGAAAATCTATCATCTAATAGGTCAGCTGCCAAGATGCAACCCTGCCCAGCCAGCTCAATGTAAGATAAGGGTGGTTTACCTCCCATAGAGCCCGGATTACCAGAAAGGGCACAAAAGGAGAGACATCGCTTCTCAAATGAGAAAGTCTCCGGCATTTCCTCCACGTCTGTATAGTTTGCCATAAGGTGGGGTGGTTTCTTATGTCTGCAATAAGGTCATCGTTGGCCATATGTAATAATGCTGGTAAGGAGACATGGGGACTTAATTGTTGGTCTAAAAGTACATTTGCGAAATGTGATCTACCTCTTAACCAATCAATGGTGTATCTGAGATTTGCTGCTAGATTGTACTTTGCAATGTCTGGGAAATTGATGCCACCCTCCTCCTTTGGGGCTTGTAGTTTGATTAGACCTATACGTGTACGCTTTTTGTCTCCCCAAATAAAATTCCTAAAAGCAGTGTTTAGAGTTTTAACATCAGCTCGTGTCAACAAAATAGGTAGTGTTTGGAAAATATACAATAGTTTTGGAAATATTATCATCTTAATTAAATGACATCTTCCGGAAAAAGACAAAGTAAAGTGTTTCCAGGAGTTTAGAAGGTTAAATATGGACGTAATTAGGGGTCTAATATTAATGTGGTATAAGGACGCCAAATCTGCCGGGAGGTGGACACCCAAATATTTGATAGATGATGTGCTCCAGTGGAAAGGAAGTGTCGAGTTATTTAATTTTCCTTGCTCAAACAGAGCCAGGGCCTCTGATTTATTATAATTTATTTTAAAGCCTGAGCATTTGCCAAAATGATTTAGGGCCTCCATGATAACTGGTATTGCCGCATTGGGATTGGAGATGAATAGGAGTATATCGTCGGCAAATGCCGCAATTTTGAGTGAGGTGGAGCCTACCTCTATGCCCCTGTATATAGAAGAATTTTGGAGAGTTCTAAGTAAAGGATCTAAAGCAAGGTTAAAAACTAAGGGCAACAAGGGGCAGCCCTGACGCGTTCCTCTCTGGATTTCAAATGTGGAAGAGAGTATACCATTTATGGCCAACCTGGACACCGGGTTTTTATATAACAACTTTATCGCCTCACAGTACCATGGACCAAAGTTTCTAAACTCCAGGATATCGAGGAGATAATCCTATGCAACCCTGTCAAACGCTTTGTCAGCATCCAGGCTGACCACAATAGACTTTAAACAGCCATGAGATTTTCCGTAAGAGATAGCTCCCAAAGCCGTCCGTATGTTGTATGTTATGGATTTACCGTGGACAAACCCAATTTGTTGAGGCAATATCAGGTTGGGGATTATTTTTTGCACTCTATTTGCTAGTATTTTAGTGAAAATTTTAAAGTCGGAATACTCATGGTCCCTTCTCTCTTCTTTTCAGGGAGACAAGGATACTGCTCCTAAAAGAAAAGACAAGTTGTCCCAAAAATGTGCCATCTGTCTTAAAAGATTGCCTTCTTCATGCAAAAAACACCTGTGTCACAATTGCACAGACAAAATCGTCAAAGAGGAACAACCCTCTTTAATAGAAGAGTTGAGGAGTATGATTTGCCAGCAGGTCCAATCATCCCTAGCCACTTTTTTCCCAGTCCCTGCAGGTAGCACCGCCAAAGGCAAAAAATAGGAAGATGTCCACAAAAGAACACTCGGACTATAACTCCCAGGGAAGTAGCGGAAAAGTGATTGGTGATACCTACAGAGCGAACGGAAGATTTCCACTGGAGGAGGAAATATCCAAATGCTAGACGGAGGTACCAAAAGTGGATATTCAAGTGACAAAGGTAGCAAAACAGACAACCTTGCCCGTTGAGGATTCCTCCCAATTATGAGATCCTATGGGTCGCAAGACAGCCTGTTAAAGAAATCGTGGGACAGCCTGTTAAAGAAATCGTGGGAAACGTCTGCAGCCTTGTTGGATGCGAATGTGGGGTCTACCTGTGTAGCCAGATCAATGTTCTGATGGCTAGATCAACTGGAGGAACACCTAAGCATGGGTACCCCGAGAGAAGAGTTATTGGGATCTATACCTCTCTTAAAGAAAGCTACAGGGTTCTTGGCCGTCACCTCCGCAGAATTTATAAAGATGGCAGCCAGAGTATCCAAATGCTAGACGGAGGTACCAAAAGTGGATATTCAAGTGACAAAGGTAGCAAAACAGACAACCTTGCCCGTTGAGGATTCCTCCCAATTATGAGATCCTATGGGTCGCAAGACAGCCTGTTAAAGAAATCGTGGGACAGCCTGTTAAAGAAATCGTGGGAAACGTCTGCAGCCTTGTTGGATGCGAATGTGGGGTCTACCTGTGTAGCCAGATCAATGTTCTGATGGCTAGATCAACTGGAGGAACACCTAAGCATGGGTACCCCGAGAGAAGAGTTATTGGGATCTATACCTCTCTTAAAGAAAGCTACAGGGTTCTTGGCCGTCACCTCCGCAGAATTTATAAAGATGGCAGCCAGAGTATCGGTCTTGTCAAATTCAGCTAGAAGAGCAGTATGGTTGAAGTTTTGGAGAGCAGACATCGCCTCAAAAGGTCAAACTTTGCTCTATCCCTTTCATAGGGGGATATACTGTATGCTCGGGCAAGCCCTGGACAAATTGTTAGAAAAAGCAACGGACAAGAACGTACTGCTAGAACCCAAAGTGACCAAAACACGGTCCTTTCGTCTCCTTCAGAATCAACCTCTTCATATAGGGGAACGGGAAAGACCGGACGCTGGAGATATCCCAAGAGATGTAAAGACAGAAACATCTTACTGTCCCAGGGACAACGTCAACATGAAAAAAATGAAGTCGAATCGGTAGGGGGTCGGATCTCCGGATTCCCCCCCAGTGGGAACTTCTTACCCCAAACCAATGGTTGAGACAATCAGTCCAGACCGGCGTAAAAATCGAGTTCTCATTCAGACCTCCACAAATATTAAGAGCGACTTCCCTACCATCTCAGAAGTTACGAAGCGCCTTAACAGCTGGTCTACAAAAATTACTCTCTGGTGGGGCGATATCCCCAGTTCCAGAAGTAGAGTACTGAACAGGACATTATACATGTGTGTATCAAATAAAAAAATAAAAAAACACAACGGAACACGAGAGAGAGAGAGAGAGAGACAGAGAGAGACCGGACACTGTTTTCTGCATTTACAATGGTTTTCTATAGAGGCGACGGATCCGCAGGCGGATTCCGTCAAAAACGGATGCCAGCGGATCCGCCGCCCATAGGCGGCCATTATACAAAATAGCAGATGCGGCGGATCCGCCGTTGTCCGCCATTTTGGCGGACAAAAAAAACGTTGCATTGGACGTTTTTTTGTAATGACGGCCGCCAATTTTTTGGCGGATCCGTCAAAAAACGGACCTAACGGACGACCATCCGTCAAAATCCGTCACTAATGCAAGTCAATGGGAAAAAAACGGATCCGCCAAAAAAAATGGCGGATCCGTTTTTTTCACATTTTGACGGATTTTGACTGACGTCGCACGACTGAAGTGTGAAAGAGGCCTTAGCCTCAGCAGCCAGCTTCCTGCAGCTGCTGGGCATTCGCGTGTCCCAGCTACTTAAGGCAATGAATATTCACTGCTTTCCACTCCCATAGGCGTGGAATGTAGTGAATACTCATTCCCTTCAGTAGCAGCACACGTGAACACCCGGCAGCTGCAGGAAGCTGTCGGCTGTGGCTAACACTGTGCTCGCTATTAACCCCTTTCTGACACTGGACGTATTATCCCGTCCATGTGTCCTGGGCCCGTATGACCATGGACGGGATAGTACGGCATCACCGATCAGCCGCACTCACGGGGGGAGCGCGGCCGACCGCTGCCGGGTGTCAGCTGATTCTCACAGCTGACACCTGGTACTAAGTTCAATAGTATACTCCGGCACACAAAAGGAAACAATACGTTGCTCAAAAAAATAGTCAATTCTTTATTAATTTCAAGCGGTGCAAGCTCATAGAAAAAAGGAGGTTGTCTCACAAACTTTCATGAATCAAGGTACGTATACAACGTTTCGGCATGCAATGCCTTTTTCAAGTTGTACCTTTATAACTGTACAAAAATATAAGAAATACACAAATGAATATGAGCGAAAACAATATATATACATCAGGATGCAAACTGCAACCAGAATTAGTGCACAGCAAGACATCATATGTAATAGCATATAAATGAGAAAAAAAATGAGAAAAAAGGAGAAAATAAAGGAATGTATATGTATAAACAAATGAATAGCAGTATATACGTGGCTCAGAAAAAGGGTGATATATATACAGTAGTCATATAATTATACCCGGAAGTTCTTATGCCCGGCGTTCGTCGGACTTATATATAGGAGCACGCCGGTCATGGCGCACTAGCTTTGCATCGCCGTACTTGCCGTTTGCAGCCATTCTGGTGCATTACTTCACGTTAAAAGGTATGTTCTACACTAATGTTAGCCTCATTTCCAGCTCTGCCTTTGGGGACAGCAGAGCATTAAGCCCAAATTTCATTTATTTTCCTTATCTGGGGCATTGCAGATCACAATATCCCATTCTCAGCGTACATGTGATTGACACTTTTTTTATACATACTTAGTACACACTATGCGCACTAATTCACAGAGATGAATTTGATCGTTTTTGTATTGGTCATGATAAGTCTATCAAATGCTGAAGGACCATTAGAGATTTATGTTATTATATTATTATATAATTATATGACTACTGTATATATATCACCCTTTTTCTGAGCCACGTATATACTGCTATTCATTTGTTTATACATATACATTCCTTTATTTTCTCCTTTTTCTCATTTTTTTTCTCATTTATATGCTATTACATATGATGTCTTGCTGTGCACTAATTCTGGTTGCAGTTTGCATCCTGATGTATATATATTGTTTTCGCTCATATTCATTTGTGTATTTCTTATATTTTTGTACAGTTATAAAGGTACAACTTGAAAAAGGCATTGCATGCCGAAACGTTGTATACGTACCTTGATTCATGAAAGTTTGTGAGACAACCTCCTTTTTTCTATGAGCTTGCACCGCTTGAAATTAATAAAGAATTGACTATTTTTTTGAGCAACGTATTGTTTCCTTTTGTGTGCCGGAGTATACTATTGAAGTTGATTATTTTTTTCTCCAGAGCACCTATACATTTAAAGGAGAGCCTCCCCTTTGTATCTACTACTATATTCCTTTTGGGTGAGGGCTCCCATCTTTTTGACTTTATGTCTTTTTCTACACTTTCCTATAACCCTGATGAAGCATCCAGTATTGTTGCACAGGTCACGACACCTGGAGCTTTTTTACACACTCCATCTCAAGAACTACGCATGAGAGACTTTGAAAGAGATCTAAGAAGATTCAATGCATTGGATCTTCACAGCATTACATTAGCTGAATATCACAGAGTCCAACGGATCCCTCGGGGCCTTAGGGTCTCCCTAAGACCCACATTATTTCAGAATGATACCGACTACTGTGCCAAATTTGAAGCAGTGTTAGATAAATGCTCTATGGACCTGATTGTTTTGACCATTGATCATTTACAAAAAGAAATCAATGAATTGAAAACTAAAATTACAGCCACTGAACAACAATTGACTAGTACTTCGTCACCTGAGGACTTCAAGGCTCTTAAAACCAAACTGGATAAAACCATATCCGAATTCCGCAGTAACTTACAAGATAGGAAGAAATCCAAATTCCTAAGAGACGCCGACGACTATAGGAACAACCAAGTATACAGATGGCGTTCCACCAATTTCTACAGACCGTCTCGCAGAGATTACAGTTCCTTCTCGAACAGTTCGGACAGCGACATTGGACCCTCTCGTTCTTCCTCTTCTTCTTCTTTTTTAGGACCACGACGTACCCGTCAATTCAGAGGAAGACGCGGAGGGGGAGGAGACAACACCGGAGATCGCCCGAGAGTCGTGACACGTTCTCAGGTAGGAGTACCTCTTCGAACCTTGTCTATAACATCTCATCAACCATTCTCTCTCCATCCGAAATGAACGTATTGGAAAAGGGCTTATCTTTTTGCCCGGTTCCCCATTTTGATACATTTCAAGTAGACCAAGAACTGCACCAATTTTTTAGGAGGCTGAGGTTAAAGGCCCATTTTTCTTCTCAACACCAGGACCTTTTGCCTAGTATTCCTGCATCAAAATCTTCATTTACTGCTAAGACTCTAGGTCTAAAGACTCCAAGCACCTTTCAACCTCCTAGGACATACCATCCGGTGGAAACATATATTGGATTGGTGAAGAGGGATGTATTTAAATATTTAGAATCTATTGGTGATGGACATCTTAAGGTTAAAAATAATCTTACTAATGATGAATATAGATCCTTACTTGCCTTGAAGGAAAACAAAAATTTGATTATAAAACCCGCCGATAAGGGGGGAGCAATTGTGGTTTTGGATAAATCTTATTACATGGAGGAGATTTTAACACAATTAAGTGACACTAATACTTACATGCCTGTTTCAATTAATCCCACTTTCGATATTGAAAAATTGATTTCAGCTTTGGTCACTAATTATGAACAGACCGGTACTATTGATGAAAAACTGGGTAAATTTTTGATTAATAATTTTCCTGTTATTCCGGTCTTTTACACCCTCCCCAAAGTGCATAAAGATTTATTCCGACCACCAGTAGACCTATCGTAGCGTCTACCAATTCCATCTTATCTCCTCTGGCAATGACTCTTGAAAAGATTCTTTCACCCCTTATCCCTTCTATTAAGTCGTATTTGAGAGATACCACACATTTCTTGGGTACACTCAGAGACATAGTGTAATACTATTGTAGGAACTCGAGGATTCTGATAGCGTGGGGCAATGAACAATCAGAGACGGGTTTCTTTGAATGCAAATAATGTATTTGTGAAACAGCAAAACACCCAAAAACAATATTCAAACAACCCGTAGTGACATGCAATGAGTCCATATATATATACACAAGTCCAGTTATATGAATCCGGATATATAAGTCTTTGAACCTCTATAGCGAGGGTGGTAAAGTTCTTACGACGGAGTCCTCACACAAATGTGACCACAAGGTAAGTCTGATGCACAGATAACGTGGCTGGATTTACACACTGCTGGTGTGTGAAGAGTCAGATCCAGGTATGCAGAAAACACAGGGAGGTCCAGGAACAAGTTAATCTCAGTTGTGGCTTAATTCAGTGAAGTCCAACAACAAGTTCATATGTCAGTAAGGTTCCAGTAACAGTTCCAACAGCTCTCACCAGAGGTAATGCACAAAGGGTTAAACAGCAACAGTTCAGAAACACAGTTCTTATCAGATGGAGTGAACCAAGGGTTAAATTCCCAAGTCAACAGTTTAGTGATAACACAGTACTTTGTGCAACTTACATATGCAGAGAATGTCCAGAGCCATGGGTAGAAACTGCTGTGGCTGAGAAACACCTGAAGATAAGGTTATGCACTTTCCTGGTAAATACACAAAAGATCTGTGAGGAACAAAGCAGCTGGGTTGCAGGGAAACGGAAGCAGAATATTCCAGCAGTGAAACCAACACCTGAGCCAGGCTTTAAACAAACGAACAGGAAGTAGGGCACACAAAACAGCAAACTCCATTTTAACAAAGGGCAAAATCATTGACAAAGTTACCTAGAAAACCCGGAATACTGACATTACTCCCCCCCTAAAGACGGCCTCCGGACGGTCCTGGACCAGGCCTGTCCGGGTATCTCCGATGAAACTGAGCAATCTTCAGAGGCGCATTGATGTTACTTACTGGTTCCCAAGAATCATTTTCAGGAGAGTAACCTTGCCATCTAACTAGATACTGAAGCCGGTTTCTATGAAGTCTCGAATTAACAATATCCTGTACCACGAATTGTTCTTCGCCATCAACCAACACTGGTGGAGGGGGAGGTACGATACGTCCCTGAAACGTGTTAGGAGAGACTGGTTTTAATAAGGAAACATGAAATACTGGGTGTACCTTTAAAGTCCGTGGTAGCTTCAACCGACAGGCAACAGAGCTCACAATCCCAGTGATCTTGAATGGACCGATGAATTTCTGTCCCAGTTTCTGCGAAGGAACACCCAATTTTAGATTCTTGGTGGACAACCAAACTGAGTCTCCTACCTTATACATAGGTGCTGGTTTCCGGAATCTATCGGCCGACTTCTTGTAACGCTCCTGTGCTGTGGTCAGGGAGTCCTTCAAAACTTCAAGATTACGTTGCAACGCCGTCACTCTGTCTTCAACCGCTGGTACCGAAATCGTAACCGGAGACCTAGGCAAAATACTTGGATGATAACCCAGGTTGGCAAAAAAAGGCGTTACCTTCGTGGAACTGCTTTGGGAGTTGTTGTACGAAAATTCCGCTAGAGGAAGTAGCTTCAGCCAATCGTCCTGCAAATGACTGACGTAACAGCGTAGATATTGCTCCAAGGTTTGATTTGTCCGTTCGGTCTGCCCGTTGGTCTGAGGATGGTATGCAGAAGACAAGCAAACATTAATGTGGAGCGCAGAACAAAATCCTTTCCAAAATCTAGAGGTAAATTGTATTCCCCGGTCAGAAATGATGTCATCTGGTACCCCATGCAGCCGGAAAATGTTCTGGATAACTAGATCTACTGTCTCTGTAGCTGAGGGAAGACCAGCACACGGAATGAAATGAGCAGCTTTCGTTAAACGATCTACTACCACCAAAATAGTATTTTTACCACCAGAGGTGGGTAACTCCACAATAAAGTCCATCGAAATAGACCCCCAAGGGCGAGACGGTACAGGTAGCGGTTTAAGAAGACCAGTAGGTGAAACGCGAGGAACCTTGTACCGGGCACAAACTTCACAAGAGCGGACATAGTCATTCACATCCTTCAAGCAGGTAGGCCACCAAAAAAAACGAGTTAACAATTCCTGCGTCTTCTGTACCCCCCTATGACCAGCCAATTTAGAGTCGTGGACCAATTTGAGAACTCGAAGTCTTACAGCCTCTGGGACATAAATACATCGATCTCTAAGCCACACACCATTCCGAAGGACAAGATTCACATTGTCAGGTGGAGCTGCAAGAAATACGTCACCGTCATAGGCCAGCTTGATCTCCTGCCACAAGTCCCGGTTCCGGAGCACTCCAACGAAATTGGCCTCCGACAAGATGGTCTTCGACGGGGTCCCAGGCACGGAATCCACGGTATGGATTCGGGATAATGCGTCAGCTTTCCCATTACGTGAACCTGGGCGGTACGAAATAATAAAATTAAACTGGTTCAAGAACAAACTCCACCTAGCTTGTCGAGGAGAAAGACACCTGGCAGACTTAAGGAATTCCAAATTGCGATGATCCGTGAGTACTACTACCTGCTGAGTTGCCCCCTGCAAATGGTGTCTCCATTCCTTAAAGGCAGAAATAATTGCCAAAAGTTCCTTATCTGCCACATCATAGTTAAGTTCTGCAGAAGATAACCTACGAGAGAAGAAGGCACACGGGTGCAGCAAACCTTTGTCTCCGGTACGTTGTGAGAGGATAGCTCCCAATGCACAGTCAGACGCGTCCACCTCCACGATAAAAGGCTGTGCAGGATCCGGATGCATCAATATTGGAGCCGTGGTAAAACAACCCTTCAGGCGATCAAAGGCTTCCTGAGCTTGCGAAGACCATTCAAACTTCTTCCCCTTCTTGGTGAGGAGAGTGATGGGACGGACAATTTCTGAAAAATTTCGGATAAACCGTCTATAAAAGTTAGCAAAGCCAATGAATCGTTGTACCTCCTTAATGTTTCCTGGTACCGGCCAGTCCAAGATTGCCTGGATCTTGCTGGACTCCATATTCAATCCCTGAGGCGAGATAACATAGCCTAAAAATTGAATTTCAGAACAATGGAACTCACACTTTTCGAGTTTGATGTACAAATGATTATCTCTCAAACGTCTAAGTACGGTCTTGACATGTTCCTGATGTTCCTGTAAGGAGTCAGAAAAGATTAAGATGTCATCAAGGTAAATTACCACATATTGGTCCAATAAATCCCTGAAAATGTCGTTGGCTAAATGTTGAAAAGCAGCAGGAGCGTTACAGAGTCCGAATGGCATCACCAAATATTCAAAATGTCCATACCGGCATCTAAAAGCTGTCTTCCATTCGTCTCCGGGCCGTATACGGAGTAAATTATATGCCCCACGAAGATCTAATTTGGTAAATACTTTGGCCTGGCGAACTCTTTCCAACAATTCTGGAATTAGGGGCAACGGGTACCTGTTACGAATGGTTACCTTATTTAACTCCCGGTAGTCAATGCAGGGTCTTAGAGTACCATCCTTCTTCTTTACAAAGAATATTGGAGCTCCCGCTGGTGAAGAAGATGGTCGGATAAACCCCTTGGCTAAATTCTCATCTATATACTCTCGTAAAGATTTTAATTCCGGAGCCGCCAACGGGTAAACATGGCCGAAAGGAATCGCTGCTCCAGGAAGCAATTCTATGGGCAGTCATACGGTCTATGTGGGGAAGTTGATCTGCCTTCCTTTTATCACAAATGTCTGAGAATTCCTGATATATCAGAGGGAGAGTAGGTACCTGTATCACCTCTTCCAAGTTCTGGGTAACTGGAGCCGCTACAGTTGGACTGATGGTAGAACTGCACTTCGGGAGAAAGGTTATCTCCTTGGTTTCCCAATTGATGATTGGATTTTGTGACCGTAACCAGGGAATTCCTAAAATTACAGGAAAATGAGGAGAAGATATTAACATGAATGAAAGTGTTTCTTGATGGTCTGGTTCCATCTTACACTCCAGAGGCACTGTCTCCCGATCTACTGGTCCAGAAACTAATGGGGAACCATCCACCGTTTCCATAGTGATTGGTGAAGCTCTTAGTTGTGTCTTTATACCATGTTCCTTTGCAAAAGAAGAATCCATGAAATTCCCACCTGCTCCAGAGTCTATCATGGCAGAACTTGATATCCACTGTTCCTCCCACTGAATCTGTATAGGAAGAGAACAATGTGAATATTTCTCCCCTTGATCTTTAGGGGAAGTCGGCATCAGTATTGGGGGAAAAACCGCATCTAGATGTAGACTGGTTTCCGAAACTTCAGACTCAGCGTCTGTGTTATCATAATCCCCTACTACCGCCAACACCTTGTTTGGTCGCCTAGGACATTTAGGACAATTGATGAGGAAATGGTCCGATTGACCACAATAGAAACATAAGCGCTCACGGAGACGGTGTTCGCGGCGTTCATTATTCTCACGTCTCTGCAGTGAGTCCACCTGCATAGGCACCTCCTCAGCCTCTCGCGGGTTTTTGCCTGTGGTTTCCCTGGACGGAAGAGAGTAATTAGTAATGCGATTTACAGCGGCCCATTTTCTTGTCTGCGTTCAGTTAAACGGATATCAATACGTACACAGTGCTGTATAAACAATTCAAACTCCTGTGGAGACTCTGAACGAGCTAGCTCATCCTTGATTGCATTTGACAAACCTTTTCTAAAGATTGGTAATAAAGCATTGTTTTCCCACTGGGTGTCCACCACTAACCTTTTAAATTCAGTAACATATTCTATGACTGACCGTTTCCCCTGGCGTAAGGAAAGCAAGGCAGATTCAGCGGTAGCACGGCGGTTGGGATCGTCGAACATTTGCGCCATGGCTGCCAGAAAATTGTCCAAATTATTTAGACGGGTATCATGACTTTCAACCATAGGATTTGCCCAAGCCAGTGCACGTGATGTCAACAACATAATAATACATAGAACCTTAGATCTATCAGACCGGTAGTAGGAGGCATGTACATCAAAAAATAATATACATTGATTAACAAACCCACGGAATTGACTTCGGTCACCATTAAAACGGAATGGAGGCAATTTGGGCATACTGGTGGATGAGGTAGGCTCAGTAGGTAAGGCCTCCAGGACTCCTAACCTAGAACGTAGATCTTGGAGAGCCTGACCAAACCCCTGTGCATTGTGGTTAACCCGAGACTCCAAGTCTCTAATCTGATTGAGTGCAGCCGCCACCTCCTGCTGCAAGGAGTTAACTATGGTGAACAATTTGTCTGCCCGTGTCTCCGTCATTGCCCCAGCAGAATCCTCTTTTTTAGGCTGGAATATCCTGTAATACTATTGTAGGAACTCGAGGATTCTGATAGCGTGGGGCAATGAACAATCAGAGACGGGTTTCTTTGAATGCAAATAATGTATTTGTGAAACAGCAAAACACCCAAAAACAATATTCAAACAACCCGTAGTGACATGCAATGAGTCCATATATATATACACAAGTCCAGTTATATGAATCCGGATATATAAGTCTTTGAACCTCTATAGCGAGGGTGGTAAAGTTCTTACGACGGAGTCCTCACACAAATGTGACCACAAGGTAAGTCTGATGCACAGATAACGTGGCTGGATTTACACACTGCTGGTGTGTGAAGAGTCAGATCCAGGTATGCAGAAAACACAGGGAGGTCCAGGAACAAGTTAATCTCAGTTGTGGCTTAATTCAGTGAAGTCCAACAACAAGTTCATATGTCAGTAAGGTTCCAGTAACAGTTCCAACAGCTCTCACCAGAGGTAATGCACAAAGGGTTAAACAGCAACAGTTCAGAAACACAGTTCTTATCAGATGGAGTGAACCAAGGGTTAAATTCCCAAGTCAACAGTTTAGTGATAACACAGTACTTTGTGCAACTTACATATGCAGAGAATGTCCAGAGCCATGGGTAGAAACTGCTGTGGCTGAGAAACACCTGAAGATAAGGTTATGCACTTTCCTGGTAAATACACAAAAGATCTGTGAGGAACAAAGCAGCTGGGTTGCAGGGAAACGGAAGCAGAATATTCCAGCAGTGAAACCAACACCTGAGCCAGGCTTTAAACAAACGAACAGGAAGTAGGGCACACAAAACAGCAAACTCCATTTTAACAAAGGGCAAAATCATTGACAAAGTTACCTAGAAAACCCGGAATACTGACACATAGGTACAATTCCTAAGGGGTCACTACTGGTAACTATGGATGTCAATAATCTCTACACGAGTATTGATCACACCGCAGGCACTAAAGCTACTATCACATTCCTCAGAGATCATACTCCGTTTAGTGACTTACAGATCCAATTTTGTGAAGACATACTCACCCTGATCCTTACTAAGAATTTTTTTCTTTTTGGGGACCAATTTTTCATTCAAAAGAAGGGCACTGCGATGGGCTCGAACATGGCGCCCCCATATGCAAATATCTTTATGGATCATTTTGAGAGACTATATGTATATCCTCATCCACTTTTTTCAACCAAAGTGTTATATTGGAGACGTTACATCGACGACGTTTTTCTCGTCTGGACAGGAGACGTCGAATCCCTTCTCCAATTTCATACAGACCTTAACAAATGTTTTCCGGACATTACGTTTTCCATACAGTTCGATCACATCTGCATTAACTTTTTAGACACAATGGTCAAATTATCTGATGAGGGTCAAATTTTAACTGACCTATACACCAAACCAACCGATAAAAACAGTCTTCTCCTATATAGCAGTAGCCACCCTAAACATGTGAAGAGGTCACTACCCATATCCCAACATGATAGGGTCAGAAGAATTGTATCTGATCCTATTATCAGAAATAAGAGACATGAAGACATGGATAAGAAATTTCGGGAACGTGGCTATCCGAAAAAAATTTTGGAAGGATCCTGTAGAGATGAGGTGATTAGACCTACTACGAACATCAATCTCCAGAAAATCCCATTTATTAATATTTTCCATCCATGGAAACATGGCATTCACCAATGCATTACAAAACATTGGCATATCCTACATGCTGCCTATCCTGAGGTCCCTGAATTTAACCATAAACCACTGATTTGTTATAAAAAATCCAGTAATATTAAGAATTTTTTGGTCAGAGCCGATATTGGTACGTCGAAGACCGAATTGAGACAGAGTGTTCTGCATACCCCACGCAATGGGACATTCCCATGCCTAGGATGTCTCCAATGTTCTAATATTACGAAGGGTGACGGTTTCACACATCCACGAACGGGTCAAAGATTTCCCATTAAGGGCCGGTACACCTGTGATTCCTCACACGTCGTATATCTAATTAAGTGTCCGTGCGGTCTCGGATATGTTGGGGAGACAACCCAACATATCCGTGACCGTATTTCCCAACATAAATCTACCATCAGATGCGGACGCACTCTTTTACCAATTCCAGCTCATTTTCTTGAAAAAAGACATACCATCGCTCAACTCAGATATCAAATCATAGACCATGTTCCCAAAGCAAGAAGGGGTGGGGACAGAATCAAAAAATTAAAAGAACGTGAATCCTACTGGATTCACACGTTGAGGACACTCTCCCCTTATGGCCTTAACAGGGAGTATGACCTCTCTTATGGGTAGATTCCTATATTCAGTTAATTATTGCTTCTCCAAGTAATCATTTATATTATCTTTGGTCATTACAGCTTGTCCTTAGTAGTATTCGCATTTCATAATCTATTGTTATTTGGATGTGATTCCGGTTTAGTATGTCATATTATATGTTCCTTTGGACATTCATTATCCCTCATATATATTATATATAAGACATCTCAGCATCTATAAAGTTAATCATATGAGTCCTTTTTTTGATTATTTAATGTATTGTTTATTTTGTGTTCCTTCTATAATTCATGTTCTTCTCCTTTCACAGCACATCGGCACCGATCCTATGCCTTGATTCCCCTCCTGACATGCGCACTCTGTCCTTTGGAATTCGGCTCCTCTCGGCCCTCCTTCGATACTTCTCGGCCTTTTGCACATGCGCACTATGCACTTCACCTTTCCTGTCCTACCCGGAAGTTCTTATGCCCGGCGTTCGTCGGACTTATATATAGGAGCACGCCGGTCATGGCGCACTAGCTTTGCATCGCCGTACTTGCCGTTTGCAGCCATTCTGGTGCATTACTTCACGTTAAAAGGTATGTTCTACACTAATGTTAGCCTCATTTCCAGCTCTGCCTTTGGGGACAGCAGAGCATTAAGCCCAAATTTCATTTATTTTCCTTATCTGGGGCATTGCAGATCACAATATCCCATTCTCAGCGTACATGTGATTGACACTTTTTTTATACATACTTAGTACACACTATGCGCACTAATTCACAGAGATGAATTTGATCGTTTTTGTATTGGTCATGATAAGTCTATCAAATGCTGAAGGACCATTAGAGATTTATGTTATTATATTATTATATAATTATATGACTACTGTATATATATCACCCTTTTTCTGAGCCACGTATATACTGCTATTCATTTGTTTATACATATACATTCCTTTATTTTCTCCTTTTTTCTCATTTTTTTTCTCATTTATATGCTATTACATATGATGTCTTGCTGTGCACTAATTCTGGTTGCAGTTTGCATCCTGATGTATATATATTGTTTTCGCTCATATTCATTTGTGTATTTCTTATATTTTTGTACAGTTATAAAGGTACAACTTGAAAAAGGCATTGCATGCCGAAACGTTGTATACGTACCTTGATTCATGAAAGTTTGTGAGACAACCTCCTTTTTTCTATGAGCTTGCACCGCTTGAAATTAATAAAGAATTGACTATTTTTTTGAGCAACGTATTGTTTCCTTTTGTGTGCCGGAGTATACTATTGAAGTTGATTATTTTTTTCTCCAGAGCACCTATACATTTAAAGGAGAGCCTCCCCTTTGTATCTACTACCTGGTACTAAGTGCCAGGAGCAGTCACGGACTGCTCCAGAAACTTCAACCCCCGGCACACTGCGATCAAGATGATCGCAGCGTTCCGGTAGCAGCAGGGACGGAGCCGTGGGTTCCCGATCGTTCCCATGGAGACCCAGATGTCGTCACGACGACATCCGGGTCTCCATGTCAAAGAGACTTCCTGACATGCGCAGTGCATGTTAGGAAGTCTCAGGTTAGTGCACGGAGAAGCAGCAGCGCTGCAAGCTTCTATAGCATGCAGATGCTGCTTCATCTGCATGCTATAGAAGCGATCAGCCTGCAGAAAATGAGTGTCCCATAGTGGGACAATGTGTAAAAATAAGAATTAAATTTAAAAAAAAATAATTGTAAAAATATTTAAAAAAAATAATAAAATCAATATTTATTATATCAAACAAATATTTTAGTGAAAAAAAATTTAAATAACAAAAGTACACATATTTAGTATCGTCGCATCCGTAACGACCCGCCCTATAAAGCTGTCCCACTAGTTAACCCCTTACTGCCATCGGACGTACTATCCTGTCCATGGTACCTGGGCCCGTATGACCATGGACGGGATAGTACGTCATAGGCGATCAGCTGCGCTCCTGAGGGGAGCGCAGCTAATCGCCGCCGGGTGTCAGCTGATTATCACAGCTGACACCCATGACTGTGTGTCAGGAGCGGTCACGGACCGCTCCCGGCACATTAACCCCTTGCACATCGCGATCAAACATGATCGCGGTGTACTGGGGGCACAGGGGAGGATCGCGCAGGGTGGGGGCTCCCTGCGCGCCCCCCTGAGACCCTCAGAGCAGCGCGATGTGATCGCGCTGTTCTGAGGGCTTCCTCCCTCCGAGGACCCGGATCCAAGATGGCGCCGGGGTCCTGGAGGGAGGCGGCTACCTCAGTGCCTGCTGAGAGCAGGCACTGAGAAGGCTGCAGCACTGCCAGAGCGATCGCTGGTGTGACAGAGTGCTGTGCACACTGTCACACCAGCGATCTGATAAAATACAGTGATGTCCCACCCTGGGACAAAGTAAAAAAGTTAAAAAAATAAAAATAAACATGTTTTAAAAAAAAATCCAAAATAAATAAAAAAATATATATATATATTCCCCAATAAATTCACTTCTTCCTGTAAATAAAAAAAACAAAGCAATAAAAGTACACATATTTGATATCGCCGCATCCGTAACGACCCCCCCTATAAAATTGTCCCACTAGTTAACCCCTTTAGTGAACCCCTTAAAAAAAAAACAAAGCAAAAAATCAATGCTTTATCATCATACCGCCGAACAAAAAGTGGAATAACACGCGATCAAAAAGACCGATATAAAAAAGCATGGTACTGCTGAAAACGTCATCTTGTCCCGCAAAAAACGAGCCGTCATACAGCATCATCAGCGAAAAAATAAAAAAGTTATAGCTCGCAGAATAAAGCGATGCAAAAATAATTATTTTTTATATAAAATTGTTTTTATTCTATAAAAGCGCCAAAACATGAAAAAATGATATAAATGAGGTATCGCCATAATCGTACTGACCCGAAGAATAAAACTGCTTTATCAATTTTACCACACGCGGAACGGTATAAACGCCTCCCCCAAAAGAAATTCATGAATTGCTGATTTTTGTTCATTCTAACCTCCCAAAAATCGAAATAAAAAGCGATCAAATAACATCACGTGCTCAAAAATGGTACCAATAAAAACGTCAACTCGTCCCGCAAAAAATAAGACCTCACATGACTCTGTGGGCCAAAATATGCAAAAATTATAGCTCTCAAAATGTGATGATGCAAAAACTATTTTTGCAATAAAAAGCGTCTTTTAGCGTGACAGCTGCCAATCATAAAAACCCGCTATAAATAGTAAATCAAACCCCCCTTTATCACCCCCTTAGTAAGGGAAAAATAATAAAATTTAAAAAATGTATTTATTTCCATTTTCCCATTAGGGTTAGGGTTAGGGTTGCGGCTAAAGTTAGGGTTAGGGTTGGCGCTAAAGTTAGGATTAGGGTTAGGGTTGGGATTAGGGGTGTGTTAGGGTTAGGTTTGTGGTTAGGGTTGGGACTAGGGTTAGGGGTGTGTTGGGGTTAGGGTTGGAGTTAGAATTGGGGGGTTTCCGCTGTTTAGGCACATCAGGGGCTCTCCAAATGTGACATGGCGTGTGATCTCAATTCCAGCCAATTCTGCGTTGAAAAAGTCAAACGGTGCTCCTTCACTTCTCAGCTCTGCCATGCGTCCAAACAGTAGTTTATCCCCACATATGGGGTATCAGCGTACTCTGGACCACAATAGTTATTGTGCAATTTGTCCTATTTCTTCTGCTACCCTTGGGAAAATAAAAAACTGGGGGCGAAAATATCATTTTTGTACAAAAAAAAATAATTTTTTTGTTTTTACGGCTGTACATTATAAACTTCTGTGAAGCACTTGGGGCTTCATAGCGCTCACCACACATCTAGATAAGTTCCTTGTGGGGTCTATTTTCCAAAATGGGGTCACTTGTTGGGGATTTCCACTGTTTAGGCGCATCAGGGGCTCTCCAAATGCGACATGACGCCCCCAGACCATTCCATCAAAGTCTGCAATCCAAAACGTCACTACTTCCCTTCCGAGCCCCAACGTGTACCCATACAGTAGTTTTCTCCCACATATTGGATATCAGCGTACTCAGGACAAATTGGACAACAACTTTTGGGGTCCAATTTCTCCTGTTACCCTTGTAAAAATAAAATATTGGGGCAAAAAAATCATTTTTGCAAAAAAAAAAAGGATTTTTTATTTTTACGGCTGTGCGTTATAAACTTCTGTGAAGCACTTCGGGTTCAAAGTGCTCACCACACATCTAGACAAGTTCCTTGTGGGGTCTATTTTCCAAAATGGGGTCACTTGTGGGGGGTTTCCACTGTTTAGGCGCATCAGGGGCTCTCCAAATGCGACATGACTCCCCCAGACCATTCCATCAAAGTCTGCAATCCAAAACGTCACTACTTCCCTTCCGAGCCCTGACGTGCGCCCATACAGTAGTTTTCTCCCACATATTGGGTATCAGCGTACTCAGGACAAATTGGACAACAACTTTTGGGGTCCAATTTCTCCTGTTACCCTTGTGAAAATAAAATATTGGGGGCGAAAAAATCATTTTTGTAAAAAAAAAAAAAGATTTTTTATTTTACGGCTGTACGTTATAAACTTTAGTGAAACACCTGGGGGTTAAAAGTTCTCACCACACATCTAGATAAGTTCCTTGAGGGGTCTAGTTTCCAAAATGGTGTCATTTATGGGGGTTTCCACTGTTTAGGCAGATCAGGAGCTCTCCAAACACGACATGGCATCCAGCCAATTCTGCGTTGAAAAAGTCAGACGGCGCTCCTTCCCTTCCAAACTCTGCCATGCACCCAAACAGTGGTTTACCCCCACATATGGGGTATCAGCATACTCAGGACAAATTGCACAATAACTTTTGGAGTCTTGTTACCCTTGGAAAAATAAAAATTGGGGTGAAAAGATCATTTTTGTGGAAAAAATATGATTTTTAAATTTTACGGCTCTACGTTATAAACTTGTGTGAAGCACTTGGGGTTCAAATTGCTCACCAAAGATCTAGAAAAGTTCCTTAGAGGTCTAGTTTCCAAAATGGGGTCATTTGTGGGGGGTTTCCACTGTTTAGGCACATCAGGGGCTCTCCAAATGCAACATGGCATCCAATCTCAATTCCAGCCAATTTTGGTTGGAAAAAGTCAAATGGTGCTCCTTCCATTCCGAGCTCTGCCGTGCGCCCAAACAGTGGTTCCCACCCACATATGGGGTATCAGCGTACTCAGGACAAATTGGACAACAACTTATGTGGTCCAATTTCTCCTGTTACCCTTGGGAAAATAAAAAATTAGTGACTAAAAGATAATTTTTGTGGGAAAAAAATAGGATTTTTTATTTTCATGCCCGGGCATTATAAACTTGTGTGAAGCACTTGGGGGCTCAAAGTGCTCACCAAAGATCTAGATAAGTTCCTTAGGGGGTATAGTTTCCAAAATGGGGTCACTTGTGGGGGTTTCCACTGTTTAGGCTCATCTGGGGCACTGCAAACGGAACATGACCCCATCAACGTCTGCATTCCAAAACGTTACTACTTCCTTTCCAAGCCCTGCCGTGCACCCAAACAGTTCCCCCCCCCCCCCCACATATGGGGTATCAGCGTACTCAGGACAAATTGGACAACAACTTTTGGGGTCCAATTTCCTTGGGAAAATTCAAAAATTTGGGACTAAAAAATCATTTTTGTGGAAAATTGTTTTTTTTTTTTTTCACACCCAGGCATTATAAGCTTTTGTGAAACACTTGGGGGTTCAAAGTGCTCACAACAGATCTAGATAAGTACCTTAGGGGGTCTAGTTTCCAAAATGGTGTCACTTGTGGGGGTTTCCACTGTTTAGGTGCATCAGGGCTCTCCAAACACGACATGGCGTCCAATCTCAATTCCAGCCAATTTTAGTTTGAAAAAGTCAAACGGCGCTCCTTCCCTTACGAGCTCTGCCGTGTGCCCAAACAGTGGTTTTCCCCCACATATTGGGTATTGGCGTACTCAGGAGAAATTGCATAACAACCTTATTTGTCCATTTTCTCCTTTTACCCTTGTGAAAATAAAAAAAAAGTTTGTAAAAGATCATTTTTGTGGCTAAAAAGTTGAATATTCATTTTTTCCTTCCACGTTGCTTTAGTTCCTGTGAAGCACCTGAAGGGTTAATAATCTTCTTGAATGTGGTTTTGAGTACCTTGAGGGTGCAGTTTTTAGAATGGTGTCACTTTTGGGTATTTTCTGCCATATAGACCCCTCAAAGTGACTTCAAATGAGAGGTGGTCCCTAAAAAAATGGCTTTGTAAATTTTGTTGTAAAAATGAGAAATCGCTGGTCAACTTTTAACCCTTATAACTTCCTAACAAAAAAAAATTTTGGTTCCAAAATTGTGCTGATGTAAAGTAGACATGTGGGAAATGTTATTTCTTAACTATTTTGTGTGATATATTTCTCTGTTTTAAGGGAATAAAAATTCAAAGTTTGAAAATTGCAAAATTTTAAAAATTTTCGCCATATTTGCGTTTTTTTCAAAAATAAACGCAAGTTATATCGAAGAAATTTTACTTCTAACGTGAAGTACAATATGTCACGAGAAAACAATCTCAGAATCGCGAAGATCCGTTGAAGCGTTCCAGAGTTATAACCTCATAAAGAGACAGTGGTCAGAATTGTAAAAATTGGCCCGGTCATTAACGTGCAAACCACCCTTGGGGGTGAAGGGGTTAACCGCTTTAACACCATAAAAAAACTAAATAAAAAAAAGTTATAGCTCTCAGAATAAAGCAATGCAAAAATAATTATTTTTTTATATAAAATAGTTTTTATTGTATAAAAGCGCCAAAACATAAAAAAAAACTATAAACGAGGTATCGCTGTAATCCTACTGACCCGACGAGTAAAACTGCCTTATGAATTTTACCACACACGGAACAGTGTAAACGCTAGTTTTTGTTCATTCTGCATCCCAAAAACCGGAACAAAAAGCGATCAAAAAATGTCATGTGCCCGAAAAATGGTACCAATAAAAACGTCAACTCGTCCCGCAAAAAACAAGACCTCACATGACTCTGTGGGCCAAAATATGGAAAAAGCAGGAATTAATCCTACCGGTAATGTTGTTTCCAGGAGTCCATCATGACAGCACCGCCAGGAGGTTGTCCTTCATATCCTTGATAGGGACAGGAACACAGAAGAGGTTAAATAGCCCCTCCCCACCTCCACCCTTCAGTGATTTTTCAAGTACCACACCAGGATGGATGCAACACAATTTTATTGAATTCTCTACTACAATGTTAATGACACATCATAGTTAAACAATGCAAGGGGGGGTATATAAGGGGTGCTGTCATGATGGACTCCTGGAAACAACATTACCGGTAGGATTAATTCCTACTTTCCAGGACGTCCCTCCTGACAGCACCGCCAGGAGAAGTACCAAATAACTCCTCTTCAGGGTGGGACTACTGCTTGGAGAACTTTTCTCCCATAGGCCGTCTGTTGATTTGACAGAACGTCCAGTCTATAATGCTTACTAAAAGTATTAATGTTGGACCAGGTTGCGGCTTTACAAATCTGGTCCATAGAAGCTCCTGCTCTCTCTGCCCAAGACATGGAGGTTGCTCTCAGCGAGTGGGCCCTAAGACCCTCTGGCGGAGTCTTTCCTGCCGAGGTGTATGCCGCAGTAATAGTTGATTTTAGCCATCTGGCCAAGGTGGCTTTTGACGCTTTCTTCCCTTTATTTTTGCCCGCCATTTGTATAAAAAGATTTGAGTCTATTCTCCAATCTTCCGTCAGTTTGAGATACTGTAGGACTGTCCTTCTGACGTCCAAGGAATGGAGCGAGCGTTCCTTCTCATTTCTATAGTTTTGGCAGAAGGTGGGAAGTATTATTTCCTGGTTTCTGTGAAAGTCTGTTACTACCTTTGGAAGAAAGGTAGGGTCTAGTTTCAAAATTATACAGTCTTCCTGGATTCTTAGATATGGGTCTCTTATGGAGAGAGCCTGGATCTCTCCTATACGTCTGGCTGAGGTTATTGCCACCAGAAAAACTGTTTTAAGCGTTATTGATCTGAGGTCTGCCTGGTCTAGTGGTTCGTAAGGGGTCTTCCTTAGCTCATTCAGTACTAGACTGAGGTCCCATGGTGGAACGGAACTACGTATTGTGGGTCTCATGCGTTGCGTAGCTCTAATAAATCTTGACACCCAAGGATGGTCCGCTAGTGGGTAATCGAAAAAGGACCCTAGTGCTGAGATTTGTACCTTCAACGTACTAGGTTTTAGACCCTTATCGAATCCTGCCTGTAGAAAATCCAGGATTTTAGGAATATCTGGGTCCTTAGTAAGGGATAATGGTTGTGCACAGTGTGAGCAAAATTTCTTCCAGAATTTGAGGTATATAGATGAGGTAACAAGCTTTCTGCTTTTTTGTAGAGTAGCTATGACTGATTCGGATAAGCCTTTAAATCTCAGGATCTCTTTTTCAGGATCCAAGCTGAAAGCGCTAAGAACTTCAGGTTCTGATGGACGAGAGGGCCCTGCGTCAAGAGGTCCCGCTGTAATGGGAGAAGAATTGGGTCTTCTAACGCCATCTGCTTTAGTACCGGGAACCAGCTTCTTTTGGGCCAGTATGGCACTATCAGAATAACTGCCGTATGACTCTCCTGAATCTTTCGTAGTACTCTTGGTATCAAGGGTAGTGGTGGGAAGGCATACGCCAGTTCCGTATCCCAGTCCTGCGCTAGGGCATCTATCGCTGTTGGGTTGTCTTTTGGATCTAGCGAGAAGAATCGCTCTGTTTTTGTATTTCTTTTTGAGGCGAATAAGTCTATCTCGGGAAATCCCCAGATTCTGGTCAGTTGTGTAAACACCTCCTGATTTAGAACCCATTCCGCTGGTTGTATTTTTTGTCTGCTGAGGAAGTCTGCTATCTGATTGTTTTCGCCTTTTAGGTGTACTGCTGTCAGAGATCTTAAATTTATTTCTGCCCAGGTGAATATTTCTTCCGAAATACTCTGTAGGTGACGGTGTCTCGGACCTCCCTGGTGCCGTAGAAAGGATACTGTAGTTGAATTATCGGAGAATACTCTGACGTGTTGGTTGTACAGCTGTCTCTGGCATCTCCTGATTGTCTCCCAGACTGCTTTGAGCTCTCTGCAATTTGATGAGCTGTTGCGCATCGCACCGGGCCATGTTCCTTGGAGATAACGTCCCTCCACATGGGCTCCCCAGCCGCTGAGACTTGCATCTGTGGTAATATTTATGCAGGGGGATACTCTCCACGGTTTTCCGTGTTTTAAATTTGATACTTCGGTCCACCATGCTAGGGATCGCCTTACTTCTGCTGACAACTTTATTTTGTTGTCCAATGATGTATCCTTTCCGTCCCATATCCGGAGGATTTCTCTCTGCAACGTCCTTGAGTGAAATTGACTCCACTGGACGCTTGCTATGCATGAAGTCATTAGGCCCAGCACTCTCATGGCCTTCCTGATAGTAGTGTATTTTTGTTCCTGTAGCATATGGGCTTCCTGTTGGACTGTTGTCTGTTTGTGGGGAGGAAGAAAAGAGTGTTCTTGGCCTGAGTCCAGAATAACTCCCAGAAATATTTTCCTTCTTTCTGGTTCTAGACTCGATTTTTTTAGATTTATCACCCAACCTAGATTTTCTAGGAGACATCTGGTTTCTCGGAGGTATTCCTCCATCTGCTGGTGTGAATCCGCCACTAACAACAGGTCGTCCAGGTATGGAATTATGAGGACGTTTTATGTTCTTAGAAAGGCCATTGCCTCTGCTATGATCTTGGTAAATATACGAGGTGCTGAAGAGAAGCCGAATGGTAGGCAACAGAATTGGAAGTGACGTATCCTTCCTCTGTCTTTTATTGCGAACCTCAGGTATTTTTGATGTGCTATATGGATGGGCACATGATAATATGCGCTTTTGAGATCTAGTGTGCACATCACTGAATTTTCTTTTATTAGTGGTATGGCCGACTGAAGTGTTTCCATTTTGAAACGTTTGTAGGCCACCCATCTGTTTAGGGGTTTCAGATTTATGATTGTCCTGTATTCTCCTCCAGGTTTCTTTATAGAGAACAGGCTGGAGTAATGGCCCTGAAACTGTTGAGATTGAGGCACCGGTATTATGGCTTTTAACTCTCTGAGCTCCTGTATATCCGCGACCAGCCTTTGGTGGACCGCTGGAGACTGGCTCTGAGTTAGGCAAAATCTTCGGGGGGAGGCTGGGTGAATTCCACCCTGTATCCGTGCGCGACTGTGCTCAGGATCCATTGATTTTTTGTGATTTGTCTCCATCGATCTATGAAGTATTGGAGTCTCCCCCCGATTTGCCTGGCGTCATTGTCTGCCTGACCCGGTTCCCTGGTCTCGAAAGGAGCCTTTACCTCTGCCGCCTTTGGGGTAGCTCCTCCTTCCGGTCTTACCCTTGCCCCTGTAATCCTGTCTCGGATGAGATCGGGTCTTATGAAAGGCTGGCATTCTTTTTTGTTTTTGCTCTGGGAAACCTTTCTTTTTATCGGACGCTTTGTCCAATAATTCATCTAATACCGGACCGAACACCTGCAGCCCTGAAAACGGTATTGAGCAGAGTTTATTTTTTGACTGTGTGTCACCTGCCCATGATCGCAACCACAGCGCACGTCGTGCTGCATTGGATAATGCGTTACTTCTGGCTGCGAAGCGGACTGACTCGGCCGAAGCATCTGCCATAAACTCTGTTGCCATTTTAAATAATGGTAAAGTTTTTATGATCTCTTCTCTGGGGGTTTTGTTGGAGATTTGGTCTTCCAATTCTTTCACCCAGCGAGTTATTGATCTGGCTACCGAAGTTGCCGCTATGTTGGTCTTCATTACTGATGCAGATGCCTCCCATGCCTTTTTAAGGAGGTCTTCCGCTCTCCTATCCATTGGGTCCTTAAGGCCTGAGGAGTCTTCAAATGGAATGGCGTTTTTTTTCGATACTTTAGCTACAGGTATGTCGATTTTCGGTATGGATTCCCAGACTTTAGTATCGTCTGGGTTAAACGGAAGGCGAAACTTAAATTCTTTCGGAACTACAAGCTTTTTCGCAACATCCTCCCATTCTTCCAATATCATGGCTGTGATATGTTTATTCACCGGAAACACCCTGCTTCTTTTAGCCCTCAGACCCCCAAACATCTCGTCCTGGACGGTTAGCGGCTCTGAGGATTTCTCTACTTTCATGGTATCCCTAACTGCCTGCAATAGGGTATCCGTATTTTCTGAGGAAAATAAATATCTCTTTTTCTCTTCCATGGGGAATTTTAAGGGGACTTCTGCTTCACTTGAGCCGGAGTCCGAGTAGTGTGACATTTCCCCCTCTTCCGAGCTAGGGTCCATGTCCCATCTAGGTCTCTTGGGTGAGGGAGGCTGGGGTGGCGTCAGCGAGGATACACTCGCTTGAACTTCTTCTTTAATCATAGAGCGTATATTATCTAATAAAGAGTCCTGCTCCTGTTTAAGTATTTTGGCCACGCATGTCTCGCATAACGTTTTTGTGTCTGTTGCGGGAATTTTGGCCGAGCATAACGGGCATCTGTTATATCTCTTCCTGACTGCTGACGCGGTTTGCTTGGGAGTCTCTTTGTCCTAAAAGCAATGTGAAAGGGCAGTCCTGTAGCTATTTGAACTAGCACAGCTGAACAGACCCCCTAATTACCCACTTACGTGGTCCATGGTTAGCTCTGAGGATTGGACGTCCGGGCGACTAGCACTCTCCATGTTCACTATGTCAGTGTGTGCTGTCAGGCGTCCGTCTTAAGAAGTCTGCCTTACCCGGCTTCAAGACATCTGATTCGTCCTCCTTCCGAGCTCAGCTGCTGGTAATCGAGGCGCTGTCCATCCTACGATCTGTGCCTCCCCCTCCTGTGTGCACACCATCCGGAGCGCACCTGGGAGTCTGCCCAGATCAGGAATCTGCGCCCCTCCGTCGGCGTCCCCCTCTGCCACGGAGCTCAGAGCTTCCTCTCTGGCTCCGCCCCCGGAAGCAGTCAACGGCGCACCTCCTGATGACGCGGCGTGCCGGAAGTGACAGGGGACGCCTGGGAGAGCGACCGTGCGGTCAGACCCGGATCCAGCGGCCCCCGCTACTGGGACGCCGCTGCAGCAGCTGCGGAGCAAGAGCCCTTTGCCTGTGCATGCTTACCACACCGGGAGCAAGCAGCTCGACCGGACCGCTGAGGGACCTCTCCCAGTATCAGCGGTCTGAGGCCAACGACTAGCCCCCTCCAGACCCCGGGGCCTCTTAGGAGAGGACGGAGTACTATTTCCCCCCGGGAGCAGCCAGCTCGACCGGGCAGGTATCTTCTGCACGTCTGTGCTCCTCTTCCTGCGTCCGTCCCTGATAGGGACAGGAAAACACTGAAGGGTGGAGGTTGGGAGGGGCTATTTAACCTCTTCTGTGTTCCTGTCCCTATCAAGGATATGAAGGACAACCTCCTGGCGGTGCTGTCAGGAGGGACGTCCTGGAAATTATAGCTCTCAAAATGTGGTGATGCAAAAAGGCTTTTGCAATAAAAAGCGTCTGCAATGCGCCCAAGCAGTGGTTTACCCCCACATATAGGGTATCGGCATACTCAGGACAAATTGCACAACAACTTTTGAGGTCCAATTTCACCTGTTACCCTTGGGAAATTAAAAAATTGGGGGCGAGAAGATCATTTTTGTGGAAAATAATATGACTTTTTTATTTTTACGGCTTTACGTTATAAACTTCTGTGAAGCACTTGGGGGTTTAAAGTGCTCAACACACATCTAGATAAGTTCCTTAGGGGGTCTACTTTCAAAAATGGTGTCACACATAGGGGTTTCCACTGTTTAGGCACATCAGGGGCTTTCCAAAGGCAACATGGCGTCCGATCTCAATTCCAGCCAATTCTGGGTTAAAAAAGTCAAACGGCGCTCCTTCCTTCCCGAGCTCTGCCGTGCACCCACATATGGCGTATCAGCGTACTCAGGACAAATTGCACAACAACTTTTGGGGTCCAATTTCTCCTGTTACCCTTGGGAAAAAAAAATAAAAAAACTGGATCTGAAGTAAATATTTTGTGAAAAAAAAGTTAAATGTTCATTTTTTTTTTAAACATTCAAAAAATTCCTGTGAAACACCTGAAGGGTTAATAAACTTCTTGAATGTGGTTATGAGCACCTTGAGGGGTGGCGTTTTAAGAATAGTGTCACTTTTGGGTATTTTCTATCATGTAGACCCCTCAAAGTGAGTTCAAATGTGATGTGGTCCCTAAAAAAATGGTGTTGTAAAAATGAGAAATTGCTGGTCAACTTTTAACCCTTATAACTTCCTAACAAAAAAAAATTTTGGTTCCAAAATTATGCAGATGTAAAGTAGACATGTGGGAAATGTTATTTAGTAACTATTTTGTGTGATATAACTCTCTGATTTAAGGGCACAAAAATTAAAAGTTTGAAAATTGCAAAATTTTCTAAATTTCCACCATATTTCCGTTTTTCTCAGAAATAAACGCAAGTCATATCGAAGAAATTTTACCACTAACATGAAGTACAATATGTCACAAGAAAACAACCTCAGAATCGCTAAGATCCATTCAAGTGTTCCAGAGTTATAACCTCATAAAGAGACAGTGGTCAGAATTGTAAATAATTGGCCCGGTCATTAAGGTGCAAACAACCCTCGGGGGTAAAGGGGTTAAAAAGCAATAAATACTCACTGCTCTCCATGCACATAGTCCTGGCGTGGGGAGCACAGTGAACATTCCGGCAGCTGTCCTTAGCTTGTAAGCAGCGCATGAAATCCCTGCCAAGCACTGCTTACAAGCATAAATCAGCTGTTGGCATGGGAACAAGACGCTGCGAGGGAGCGCACGGAAGGTAAGTATAATGGGGAGAGGGGTTATGTTCTTCTGTTGGGGGCTATGCATACCAGGATAGGGATGGGGGCCCTGCATACCAGGATAGAAATTGGGGCCACTCATACCAGGATAAGGATGGGGCCCTGCATACCAGGATAGGGATGGGGCCAGTCATACCAGGATAAGGATGGGCCATGCATACCAGGATAGGGATGATGGGGCCATGCATACCAGGATGGAGTTTGGGGAAATCATACCAGGATAAGGATGGGGCCATACATACCAGAACAGAAATGGGGGCCCTGCATACCAAGATAGGGACGAGGGGGCCGTGCATACCAGGATAGGGATGAGGGGGCCGTGCATACCAGGAAGGGGACGAGGGGGCCGTGCATACCAGGATGGGGACGAGGGGGCCGTGCATACCAGGATGGGGATGAGGGGGTAGTGCATACCAGGATGGGGACGAGGGGGCAGTGCATACCAGGATGGGGACGAGGGGGCAGTGCATACCAGGATGGGGACGAGGGGGCGTGCATACCAGGATGGGGACCGGGGGCCATGCATACCAGGATGGGGACACGGGGGCCGTGCATACCAGGATGGGGACGAGGGGGCCGTGCATACCAGGATGGGGACGAGGGGGCCGTGCATTACCAGTGATGGTGGGACGAGGGGGCTGTGCATACCAGGCTAGGGATGAGAGGACCAAGCATACCAGGATAGGGAAAAGCGTGCCATGTATAACAGGATAGGTGTTATGTTTTGGTAGCTGAGGAGAGCAGGCAAAAACGGCAATACACCAGAGAGGTTGGAATCTACTGGATTGCAGTACCCTGACTAACCACCACAACTAAAGGCAGCCGTGGAGCATACCTACGTTGGTCCTAGACGCCTCGTCACAGCCTGAGAAGCTAACTACACCTAAAGATAGAAAGAGGAAAACTATCTGCCCCGGAGCAGATCCCCAAAGAACATAGGAAGCCCCCAAACATGTAATGGCGGTTAGACAAGAGGAAATACAGACACAGACAGAAAATAGTATGAGCAAACTTTGGGGCCCAAACTTCCTAGACAGAAAAGGATAGGAAGGACACTTACTGCAATCCCAAAAAAAACCTAAAAAGTACCAACTCTGCTAATTACAAAAACACCTGAGATCACACGACCTCTACCACCTAAATTAGTTCTCTGGTGTAACAAAACTAAGCCGCAGCCACTGAAAAAACTGGAAAAGGCAAATGAACAAATAACAGAGGCTCAGATAAACTGAGAGGAGCACAAGCCCCAGGAGGGGACCTGGCTGACCTCCACAGAAGTGCAAAGAACAATGCAAAAAGCAAGCACAAAAATAAAAGCAGAAAATATCTTATCTGAGAGCAGGAGCTGCAGGCAAGACACAGCTAGCTTCCAAGTGAACCAGGAACCAAAGTTGAGACAAGAACAATTGATCACCGGCAACCCTGATGGGACGGAATCTCCCTTATATAAGACCAGTCTGTAACACCTGATTGCCAATCTTCACAATCTTCATTGAATAGTTCAGCACCGTCTGCAACCACCAGAGGGAGCTTCTGCTCAGAATTCATTTCTAACACATTCACAACAGTACCCCCCCTTGAGGGGTCACCGAACCCTCATTTGGGCAACCAGGTCGGTCAGGATGAGCTCTGTGATACGCACGGATCAGTCTCCTAGCATGGATGTCCGAAGCAAACACCCAAGAATTGTCCTCCTGACCATAACCTCTCCACTTAACCAAATACTGGAGTTTCCGTCTAGAAAAACGAGAATCCAATATTTTCTCAACCACATACTCCAGATTGCCCTCAACCAAAACAGGGTCAGGAGGCGCAGCCATAGGAACCACTGGCTCGACAAACCTCTTCAATAAGGACTTGTGGAACACGTTATGGATCTTAAATGTCCCTGGAAGAAGTAATCGAAAGGAAACAGGATTAAGAATCTCCATGATCTTATAAGGTCCAATGAACCTAGGCTTAAACTTAGGAGATGCAACTCTCATAGGGATATTTCTTGAGGACAACCAGACCAAGTCCCCCACTTCAAACCGAGGACCATCAGTCCTATGCCGGTTGGCAAACCGCTGGGCCCTCTCCTGAGAGGGACAACCTCTCCACTACCTGGTCCCAAATCTGCTGCACACGCTCCACAACAGAGTCAACACCTGGACAGACAGAAGCCTCCGTCTGTCCCGAAAAAAATCGAGGGTGAAACCCAAAATTGCAGAAAAATGGAGACATCAAAGTGGCAGAGCTAGCCCTATTATTAAGAGCAAACTCAGCCAAAGGCAAAAAAGAGACCCAGTCATCCTGATCAGCAGACACAAAGCATCTCAGATAAGTCTCCAATGTCTGGTTTGTTCTCTCAGTTTGTCCATTGGTCTGAGGATGAAAAGCCGAGGAGAAAGACAATTGAACACCAAGTTTAGAACAAAAAGTCCTCCAAAATCTGGAAACAAACTGGACTCCTCTGTCAGACACAATGTTCTCAGGAATGCCGTGTAACCGAACCACGTGCTGAAGGAACAAAGGCACCAATTTGGAGGAGGAAGGCAACTTAGTGTCACGCTGTATAGCAGATATATAAATAAATGATGTCAGTAATCTATCAAGTGGGACAACATTCTATATAACATATAGATAGGTAACATTAACATGTATATATAGCATAGTATTACCTGACATAATATCCTTGGGTCAATACTGAATCCTTTTCAAGCTGTCTCTGGCTAGAGGTGGACCGGGGTCTATGCTGACCCTAAACTGGGGTCCTGACTAGTCCCTCTACCTGGAGGTACTGTTAATGGTACAGAGGTCCAGGCCGCCAGCGTAAACCCTGTCTCCTATAAATCCCTGACCACTGTAATCTAGTCCTTAGAAGGACCCTGATTACCACCATAGGGAATGGACAGGAAAAGGTTAACAAACAGTAAAGACAAATGTGACAGACAGGGGATAAAGTAAACACTGTCTTGCATACAACATTTAAACACAGAGGGAACACCAAAGGTCTAGGAGATAAACTATAAGCAAGGAAAGGAGAAACAACAAAGGAGCTCTTAGCTTAAGTCTTCTCAGAACCGATCCTATCTGCAGTCTGTATGAATGCTTTCACCGGCATCTAACACACAGACTGGCAGGAATATAAAGGAAGCTAATTAGAACATAATCAAAAGCAGCCGGGCGAGGCTGGACCTAGTCTTAGCAACGAGCTAGGTAAAATTAACTCCCTAACTACCAAACACAAAGTAACAGCAACTCAGCTGCGAGAAGTCAGAATGTGCAATCGCGACGATCCTCGTGGCATGCACCCATGACAGTACCCCCCCTTCTACGAGGGGCCTCCGGACCCTCAGGGCCAGGTCTCCCGGGTAAGTTGTGTGGAAGGTCCGAACTAATCGATCTGCGTTAATATCAGACGCAGGGACCCACGTCCTCTCCTCAGGACCATACCCCTTCCAATGAACCAGGTACTGAAGGGACCGGCGATTCAGACGTGAGTCAATGATCTTCAATACTTGATATTCTAAGTTACCATTGACCAACACTGGAGGAGGAGGTAGAGGTGACGGTATAACTGACGCCACGTACCTCTTAAGCAACGATTTGTGAAACACATTGTGGATTTAAACATAGGAGGGAGGTCCAGACGAAATGCCACAGGATTAACTATAGAACTGATCCTGTATGGACCGATGAACCTGGGACCCAGTTTCCAGGAGGGAACCTTGAGTTTTAAATTCTTGGTAGACAACCATACCAGATCGTTCACACTTAGGTCCGGACCAGACACTCTCCTCCTATCAGCCCTCCGCCTGAAACGGTTCCCCATAGTACTCAAACCCTTCAGCACTCCTCTCCAAACAGAAGCAAGTGACGACGAGAATCGTTCCTCCTCAGGAACCCCAGACGGACGGGTATGTGGGGTCTTAGAGCGAGCACAAACTCCACAGGACGCCACAAAAGACACCACCTCTTTATTTAAGCCAGGCCACCAAAACCGGCGAGAAAGGAGATCCACAGTTGTCTTACTCCCTGGATGTCCTGCTAAAGCGGAATTATGATGTGCCTCGATAACTCTTTGTCTTAACTGATTAGGAACAAACAGTCTCCCTGGAGGTCCTACAGGCGTGTCCCCCTGAGCCTCCAATACCTCCTCCTCAAGCTCAGAGCATACAGCCGACACTACCACTCCCTCCTGAAGGATAGGAACCGGTTCATCCGTCTTTCCGGCCCCTGGGAAACTACGAGATAAGGCATCAGGAAGCAATTTTATTGAGCAGTCATACGCGCGATGAGGAGGAAACTCTTGACACCCCTCCTCTGAGAACACCTCCTCCGAGACCTCCAGAAAAAGAGGCAAGGTCCTAGGCACGACCGCACCGATGACCGTATTCATGCAGTTATTCTTGCAAAATTCACCCCACTGGCTTATCTCTCTGGATTGCCAATTAATCACTGGGTTATGTTTAGCCAACCAAGGAAGTCCCAACACAATAGGAGTAGGAAGACCCTCCAACACATAACAAGACAACTGTTCTTTATGTATTGCCCCTACTTGAAGGTCTATGTTATGAACAGCTTGTACAAAGCTACCTTGACCGAGAGGCCTGGCGTCAATAGAGCATATAGGGATCGGTTTGGCCAATACACTCAGTTGCATACCTTGCACCCGGGCAAACTGAGCGTCCACCATATTAGCCCCAGACCCACTATCAAGAAGAACAGAAATCCTCTCAACTCTTGTACCAACCACCACCTCCGCAGGTATGAGAAACTGAGACGGACTTGGGGACGAAATACCACTCCCAGGTTGTCGTCCACCACACAACCTGGGATCAACAGTCTACCGACGACTTTTTTGCTCAATGAGGCACGGGATGGACACCCTCCAACAAAATGTCCCTCTCCCGCAAAAGAAACACCTTCTTGTCATGCGGCGCACCGCCGATTCCCTCCTACAATATGATGTCCCTCCCAACTGCATGGGTTCCTCAGAACAGACCAGGGGAACCTCCATATAAGGGACTTTAGTAGTAGGTGGAGTCATAACAGGGGGGGAGTTACCTCACACCTCCCCCGAAGCCGTCTATCAATACGAATAGCAAGGGCCATAGCAGCCTCCAGTGACGGAGGAGAATCATACTGAGCCAAAACATCTTTTAATTTGTCAGATAACCCTTGACAAAACTGGCTCCTAAGAGCTGGGTCATTCCACTGAGTATCCGTGGCCCATCTACGGAACTCAGAAGAAAATTCCTCCGCCGGACGATCTCCCTGCTGTATCCTACGTAACTTCGTTTCAGCAAGGGAGACCCGATCCGGGTCATCATACACCAGACCCAGGGCGGCAAAAAATCGATCTACTGACTGGAGGGCCGGGGAGCCCGGCGGAAGAGAGAACGCCCAGGATTGAGGGTCCCCTTGTAAGAGCGAGATGACAATTCCCACCCTCTGCTCTTCACTCCCCGATGACCGAGGCCGCAGCCGAAAGTACAATTTACATGCCTCCCGGAATGCAAAAAATTTGTCCCGCCCACCAGTGAACCTGTCCGGGAGAGCCACCTTAGGTTCAGATCTGGTTTGCTCCGGGGGGGACAAAACCTTGGACTTAATATCCGTAAACTCCATGGACAACCTCTGCAACTGCAGGGCAAGCTGGGCTACTGGATCCATGGTAGCTGAGGAAAATCCTTAGTTTTCAGGCCGGTGAAAATGTCACGCTGTATAGCAGATATATAAATAAATGATGTCAGTAATCTATCAAGTGGGACAACATTCTATATAACATATAGATAGGTAACATTAACATGTATATATAGCATAGTATTACCTGACATAATATCCTGTGGGTCAATACTGAATCCTTTTCACGCTGTCTCTGGCTAGAGGTGGACCGGGGTCTATGCTGACCCTAAACTGGGGTCCTGACTAGTCCCTCTACCTGGAGGTACTGTTAATGGTACAGAGGTCCAGACCGCCAGCGTAAACCCTGTCTCCTATAAATCCCTGACCACTGTAATCAGTCCTTAGAAGGACCCTGATTACCACCATAGGGAATGGACAGGAAAAGGTTAACAAACAGTAAAGACAAATGTGACAGACAGGGGATAAAGTAAACACTGTCTTGCATACAACATTTAAACACAGAGGGAACACCAAAGGTCTAGGAGATAAACTATAAGCAAGGAAAGGAGAAACAACAAAGGAGCTCTTAGCTTAAGTCTTCTCAGAACCGATCCTATCTGCAGTCTGTATGAATGCTTTCACCGGCATCTAACACACAGACTGGCAGGAATATAAAGGAAGCTAATTAGAACATAATCAAAAGCAGCCGGGCGAGGCTGGACCTAGTCTTAGCAACGAGCTAGGTAAAATTAACTCCCTAACTACCAAACACAAAGTAACAGCAACTCACTGCGAGAAGTCAGAATGTGCAATCGCGACGATCCTCGTGGCGATGCACCCATGACACTTAGGTAATGGCACAAGATGTATCATTTTGGAAAACCTATCACAAATCACCCAGATAACGGTCATTCTCTGAGAAACAGGGAGGTCGGAAATGAAATCCATAGAGATATGGGTCCATGGTCTCTTGGGCACAGGCAATGGCATCAACAAACCACTAGAGCGAGAGCAAGGCTTGGAGCGAGAGCAAGTCCCGCAGGATTGCACAAATTCCCTGACGTCACGAGACAAAGTAGGCCACCAAAAGGACCGACTAACCAAGTCTCTGGTACCAAAAATTCCGGGATGACGGCCAACGCGGAACAATGAATCTCAGACAATTTCCCCAATAGGGCAGCGCTCGGGTTTATCCTCCTGACACCCTTCCAGAGCCAGTCTCAAATTGGGCGAGATGGCGGAAAGAACTACACCCTCTTTCAAAATAACAGCAGGATCAGATAACTCAGGAGAGTCCGCAAGGAAACTCCTCGAGAGGGCATCCGCTTTAACATTCTTAGTGCCAGGAAGAAAGGAAACCACAAAATTAAAACGTGTGAAAAACAAGGCCCACCTGGCCTGTCTAGGATTAAGTCGCTTGGCTGATTCCAGATAAACCAGATTCTTATGGTCCATGAGGACCACCACCTGATGTTTGGCTCCCTCCAGCCAATGTCTCCACTCTTCAAAAGCCCACTTCATGGCCAATAACTCCCGATTACCCACGTCATAATTACGTTCAGTTGGAGAAAATTTTCGAGAGAAAAAGGCACAAGGGTTACTTTTAGAGGTCTCTGGATCTCTTTGGGACAAAACGGCACCTGCCCCAATTTCAGAGGCATCAACCTCCACCTGAAATGGCAGAGAAACATCAGGCTGCCGTAGAACAGGAGCAGAAGTGAATCTCTGCTTAAGTTCCTGAAACGCAGAGACTGCCTCAGGAGGCCAATTCACCACATCAGAACCCTTCTTGGTCAAATCAGTCAATGGTTTAACAATAACAGAGAACTTGCCAATAAATTTACGATAAAAATTGGCAAAACCCAAGAATCTCTGAAGAGCCTTTAATGAAGTAGGTTGGACCCAATCACAGATGGCCTGAACCTTGACCGGGTCCATTTCAATAACAGATGGGGACAAAATGAATCCCAGAAATGAAATCCTCTGTACGCCAAAAAGACACTTTGATCCCTTCACATACAGAGCATTCTCTCTCAAAATCTGGAACACAGTCCGAACATGTTTCACATGAGAGTCCCAGTCATTGGAAAAAATCAAGATATCATCCAAATAAACAATCAGAAATTTATCCACAAAATCCCTGAAAATGTCATTCATGAAGGACTGGAAGACGGAAGGAGCATTAGTGAGCCCAAAGGGCATCACTAGGTACTCAAAATGCCCCTCTGGGGTATTAAATGCCGTCGTCCATTCATCCCCGTGCTTAATGCGAATAAGGTTATACGCCCCCCTGAGGTCAAGCTTGGCAAACTAAGTAGCACTTTTCACCCTGGAAAACAGGTCAGAAATCAAGGGTAACAGATATTGATATTTCACAGTGATATTGTTCAAGAGACGATAATCAATACACGGCCTTAATGAACCATCCTTTTTGGCCACAAGAAAAAACCGGCACCCAAGGGTGAAGAGGATGGTCTGATATGACCCTTCTCCAATGACTCCTTGATATAAGACCGCATAGCGTCATGTTCAGGTACAGACAAGTTAAAAAGGCGACCTTTAGGGAATTTACTACCAGGCACTAATTCAATAGCGCAGTCATAACTCCTATGGGGGGCAAGGATGCAGATTTACTTTCGCTAAACACATCAGAAAAATCAGTCAAAAAGTTAGGAACATCCTGAGCCTGGGGAGAGGCAGAAAAAACAGGAGTGTTGGCATTAACACATTGGCAGCCCCAACTGGTTACAGACACAGATTTCCAATCCAAAACAGGATTATAAGACTGTAACCAAGGGAAACCTAGTACAATAATGTCATGCAGATTATACAGCACCAAAAATTTGCAACTCTCCTGATGATCAGGTTCAACCCTCATTATCACCTGAGTAGAGAACTGGGGTTTATTCTCAGCCAAAGGGGTAGAATCAATCCCCAGTAGGGGAATAGACTTCCGTAGGGGTATCAAGGTAAACCCACAACGTTTAGCAAAATCAAAATCCATCAGGTTAATAGCTGCTCCCAATCAACAAAAGCCTGAGCAGAAAATGTGGACAGGGAGCAAATCAGGATAACAGTCAACAGAAATTTAGTCTGAACACTACCCAAGACAACTGAGCGTGCAAAACGTCTTCCCCGCTTAGGGCAGACTGAAATAGCATGAGAGGCGTCACCACAGTAGAAACATAACCCATTGCGTTTTCGAAACTCATGACGCTGTGCCCCAGAAGCCACTCTATCACACTGCATGGGTTCAGAAGCTGGTTCACAAGGCAACACTATTCCACGCATACCTCTACGCTCACGCAAACGTCTGTCAATTTGAATCGCTAATGACATAGAATCATTGAGACCAGAGGGAGCAGGGAAACCCACCATAACATCTTTTACATTCTCTGACAGACCCTTCCGAAAAAGTCCTGCCAAAGCATCATCATTCCATTTGGTCAGGACTGCCCACCTTCGGAATCTCTGACAGTATAACTCAGCGTCCTCAAGCCCCTGATTTAATGCCAACAAAGCTTGATCAGTGACATTAGGTTCATCGTACAATAACCCCAGAGCCAGAAAAAATGCATCAACATTAATCAAAACAGGATCCCCAGGTGTCAGGGAAAAAGCCCAATCCTGAGGATCGCCGCGCAGGAGAGAGATGACAATTTGAACCTGCTGTGCTGCGTTCCCTGAGGACTTAGGTTTTAAGGCAAAAAACAACTTACAGTTATTTTTGAAATTCAGAAATTTAGCTCGATCCCCTAAAAACAAATCTGGCATGGGGATCCTAGGTTCCACAACCGGCAACCCTGCAAGATAGGTAGCAATACTCCGAACTTCAGTGGCAAGCTGATCCACACGGCCAGACAACTGTGCAAACTCCATTGAGAGAAAAAAAAAATCCTCCTCAGCACTCAGAGAAACAGAGGAAAAAAAAAAAAAAATCTCTGACAACTCTGACAATCTTTTTTTTTTTTTTTTTTTTTCCCACACTATTTTTCCCTTCTGTGAGTACCATATAATTTTCAGTTTGGCCGGTGATACTGTTATGATTTGGTAGCTGAGGAGAGCAGGCAAAAACGGCAATACACCAGAGAGGTTGGAATCTACTGGATTGCAGTACCCTGACTAACCACCACAACTAAAGGCAGCCGTGGAGCGTATCTACGTTGGTCCTAGACGCCTCGTCACAGCCTGAGAAGCTAACTACACCTAAAGATAGAAAGAGGAAAACTATCTGCCCCGGAGCAGATCCCCAAAGAACATAGGAAGCCCCCAAACATGTAATGGCGGTTAGACAAGAGGAAATACAGACACAGACAGAAAATAGTATGAGCAAACGTTGGGGCCCAAACTTCCTAGACAGAAAAGGATAGGAAGGACACTTACTGCAATCCCAAAAAACCCTAAAAAGTACCAACTCTACTAATTACAAAAACACCTGAGATCACACGACCTCTACCACCTAAATTAGTTCTCTGGTGTAACAAAACTAAACCGCAGCCACTGAAAAAACTGGAAAAGGCAAATGAACAAATAACAGAGGCTCAGATAAACTGAGAGGAGCACAAGCCCCAGGAGGGGACCTGGCTGACCTCCACAGAAGTGCAAAGAACAATGCAAAAAGCAAGCACAAAAATAAAAGCAGAAAATATCTTATCTGAGAGCAGGAGCTACAGGCAAGACACAGCTAGCTTCCAAGTGAACCAGGAACCAAAGTTGAGACAAGAACAATTGATCACCAGCAACCCTGATGGGAGGGAACCTCCCTTATATAAGACCAGTCTGTAACACCTGATTGCCAATCTTCACAATCTTCATTGAATAGTTCAGCACCGTCTGCAACCACCAGAGGGAGCTTCTGCTCAGAATTCATTTCTAACACATTCACAACAGATAGGGATGAGGGGGCCACGCATACCAGGATAGGTGATATTAAGCACAGAATTGACCACATTTTTTGCTTAAATTTTTTTTCTAATTTCCTCCTCTAAAACCTAGGTGCGTCTTATGGTCCGGCGCATCTTATAGTCCGAAAAATATGGTACATTTTAAAAAATTTTGCCAAAATTGTAATATTTTGACAACAGCAAAAGAATTTGACCTAAAGTTGCCACTAACAAAGTATAATGTGTCACAAAAAAAAAAAAAATAAAACAAACAATCTCAGAATCACTGAGAATCAGAAGCATTCCAGAGTTGTTACCACATAAAGTGACACTTGTCAGAATTGTAAAATTTGGAGTGGTGAGGAAGTTGAAAACAGATTCAGGAGTGAAGGGATTAAAAGTAACAACTATTTGCAGGTCACATTACCAAAAACTTATCAGGCAGGAAAACCCGAGTCTGTAAAACAGTTAAATTGCAGTATTACATCTGGAATGGACAAGAGTGAAGGCAAAGTTGGGTAGGAAAGCAATGCAGACCTCATTACCGGCGGAATAGTCCCGGTCGCAGCATGTAAACAAGAGTAGCTCTTGCCGGACGCCAGCTGGGTCTCATACACTCACTCGGAGCACTTGGCAAGCAATCTCCTGGATGCTTTGTGATTTTCACAAACAACGATTAGCTAGTGCACGCAAAATGTTTCCAGCACTTTGTCATCAGGTCACCAGCTCCCCTTGAGCTCCATCATCTCCTGCTGGTCCGAACCACAAGCAAATACCAGATCAAAGGGTGCTAACCCAATGGCCACAAGCAAAGTCACTTCCAGGGACCCCCAGTTAACTGTTTCCATGCTGTTTGTAGTATTTAACAATTGTACAATTGTAGATTGTGAGCCTTCGCGGGCAGTGTCCTCTCTCCTTCTGTACTTATGTGTGTCCTGTATTGCTCATATTTATTGTACTTGTCTATATTCGCCCCCTCTCACATGTAAAGTGCCATGGAATAAATGGCGCTATAAAAATAAATAATAATAATAAATAATGATTGCACTAGCAAGATAGAAAAGTCTCATTACAGTATGCTGGTAAGTCAGAATGGCACAGTTGTAAGGAAACATCAAGAGTATATGTGCCCATGACCGGGAAGAGCAGCGTTTTGGACACAGCTCACCTGCGCTGCATCCAAAAAGCTGCGTTATACATTAGAAGCACAGTGGATGGGATTTATACAAATCCCATGCCCACTGTGCTTCCATTTAACACTGAGTAAACTCCCGCTGTGAAGTCTCACCCATAGACAGTCACTAGATGCGATAAATCCGCATGGTTCAATGAACACATGGGGGTTTACCCGCTTCATTAGAACGCAGCAAAAATCCGCTGCATCCAAAGCGCTGCTATTTCTGGATTGTGGGCACATAGGTTGTCTAGATTGTCCTGTAATTATAATTTTGTCATAATCAATCCAGCTTTTGATTAAAGTGATCCTAGTTGATTAAGTAGAAGGAGTAATAAAACCCAGTATGTTTCTTTAGAGCCTTGCTGGCATCAGATCTTTAAAGGGAATCTGTCAGCAGGTTTTTGATACCTCAGCGGAGAGCAGTGTAATGTAGGCAAAGAGACCCTGAATCCAATTATGTATCACTTACATTACTGGGTGCAGCAGTTCTGACACAATCAGAGTTCTAGACCATCAGCTGCTTATCACAGGAGGGGGGGGTGTTGGATTACAAGGCACAGGCCTCTGTGCCCCAGCAATGATAAGCTACTGGTGCTAAAACAATAATTTCAAGTAAACAACAGCACCTAGCTTGATGTCAAAATCTGTTTTTTAACACCTACAGAATGCTGTTTTCAGATTACATAGCACCTGCTGACATATTTCCTTTAATTTAGGCACTCTGTGTAGTCACCAAGACACGTCCAGCACCAACAGGTAGTCATACAAGTGGGTGACCATTTTGTGACAACACAGAGGGGACCTGAACTTGGCAGCTCCACAAAAGAGAAGCAATATTACTTCATGTACCTACAAACGTGTTCAATTTTATCTTCGAACTTCAGATAAGGAAAATGCTTACAAAGTTTATTAAAGAGAGAACTAAATAGGTCAGCATCTGTACCTAGGTTTCATCTTTTTACAATATGCTGCAAAGTGTTATAAAAAAAACCCACAACTTTATTTCCACTCTTTTAAAGAAACCTTTCCGTATGTTTTTGCATATGGAAGTAATTGTATGGCTTTATAGGTGTTCCTCCTCAAATAAAAATAATACCTTTTTTTGTAGACATCTAATGTTGACGTCAGTCTTGTGAAATCTAGCACAGAAGCTATTTGCAAAACAGACTGGAAGTGCATCAGGGGGGTGTCACCACAGGAGAAATAGGCAGTCAAAACACACTGACACACCCCTAGTGTGCTTCAAGCATGCATATGACTTGTTTGGTTTCTCATGAGTAACATCAGATCTCTACAGAAAAGGGACAATGTTTTACTGGGTGGGTGAAAACATCTATACAGCCATACCACTACTTTCATATGTTAGCTGACATGTTCCCTTTAAAGAGTCACAGTGGTGAAATCAAATAATAAAGGGGATCACCCTCATTGCTACCTGTCATTGATAGTGTGAAGGACCCCCTGCTTCCTTCCACGTCACCAATGTGACGTACTACACAGGCACAGCTCTCCGGCGCCCCCTTTGTCTCTCAGGTCAGTAAGGGAACTGCACCTAGAGCAAATGGCCGCCGGGGAGTGTGTCCTGTTACCCACTGGGTATTCTAAGATTCGTGATCAGAGTAAAAGCATCAGTCCAAAATTAATTTTATGGTTTAATTGCCTTAAGGGCGCACTAGATAATTACAGAAATATACAGTAAGCTATACAACGGAATTACAGTGGATTTGCAGTTAGAGTAAAATACAACAATAATGGTACAAGGCTTAGAGGTATTAAGCTAGAGGTCAATATTACCAGGCTGTAGGTTGCATGTGGAGGCAGGGAGCTCTGCGATCTACAGGTAAGAATCTTAGTTGCTGGACAGTCCCCCAAAACGTGCGCCGCTGCTCCCTTGGCAGATCTGTCCCTTGTTCCTTCTTAGATCTTCATCGTCTTGGCTTCTGTGAGAATAGCGAGAGTCTGCCGTACGCTCACAGTTCTTAAACCTGCTAGGTCCCTCCCCTCGGTGTCAGAGGGTGGGCTGATAATCTCCACCCTTAGCTCCCTGCAGAATTTATTCCCAATATCTAACAAAGGGGTTAACTTTCTCCAGGATGATCGGATCAGGACACGAGAGGTACCAGCGGATGCAGTATGTTTTGCCTGTCGCGTGGAGATCAAACCTGGCCCGATTGGGTCTCGGTGGAGGGCCAATCTCTATATCTCAGGCCCCCGAGCCATCACCGACTCGGGAGTTGCACTGTCAGACGCCCGAGGTCCGCAGGATCACGCAGATAAGTCTGTACCTACAAAGATGTGCTCATAATTCATAATCCTAGAATGGAGCTGTCGTGGCTGGGAGATACAATGGATGTGTTTTCTGTGTCTAGCTGGCAGGTATAATCTAATTGAAGCCCCCAGGCAGCTTCAGGCCCCATGCTGATGTGGCTCCAGACTCCACCTTTTGAAGTCTTGTTTTTGGCCTGACCTACTTAGCATGCTAAAAGGCCTGGTTATTCACAGTGGAGACTAAACCCTATTGTCTTTAATATGCCTAAGGCCATGGGGAATTACAGCAGTTAGCTGGTGTGAATCTGTGAATTCAGACAAAATAGCACCTGGGAACAGACAAAATGGCGGCTGGAACAGGCCATATCCAAGATGGCGGCTGTTCCTTCCTCACAGATAGTGATGTCACATGCAGAGGTCAGGTCATCATCAGGTCATCATCAGTCTATGGCAGTGAACCTATGGCACACGTGCCAGTAGGGGGTACGCAGAGCCCTCTTGGTGGGCACAAGCACCATCTACTCAGGATTAATGCCACCACCACTCTTCTCAGCCCCCTCGCCATCTCCCTCATCACTAGCACTGTGGCCACTCTCCTCTGCACGTGCACCGTCCCATCAGCCTGCGAGCGGGCTGAAGAGAGTGGCGGCGCTAATGCCTACAGGTGGGATTGTGATATATGAAGAGACCGGATCAGCATTTGAATGGGCAGAAGTGAGTAGTTGCCGTATATACTCGTGTATAAGCCGAGTTTTTCAGCACATTTTTTGTGCTGAAAACGACCCCCACGTGTTAAACGCGAAACGGCCGTAGTCCTGTTCTTTTGTCTGCATTTGTCCTGCCCTCACAAACCTTGTCCATGTGAACTTTTCTTAAATAAAGGACTTAGGTTTTTATGATACGGTAAAAGGAGTGTGCTGCTTTTTCCCTAATTTTTTTTGTATTGCCTAATGTGTGTTTTTCAAGCAAGCACCTTTACCGCCGTGATTTCACCTAGCAAAGTGTCGCTGACTCAGAGTCTACCCACTCCACCAGTAAGTACACTGTTTCTTAGTGCCATTCTATTTATCTATGTTACATAGTATATTATATTATTCCGCAATAATTCGAAAAGTTAAATCGATTTATTTTATAAGGAAAAACTTCCTCAATTGTAGACATTTTTTTTTTTAACAAATATCAAGGTTGGCCTGCAACTTTCTGCAAGCTTTTAACTTTGGCCCTCTGTGTATTTGAGTTTGATATCCCTGCCTTAACCCCTTTCCCACATCAGGCGTAAGGCCGGGTCAGACACAACTACAAAAAATCGGACCGTTTTAGTCGGTCGATTATCAGAACAAAATGAAAACATCACACATCCGCCTGGCATCCGATTTTCCTTCAATAATTTTCCTTCCTTCCTCCCTCCCATAGACTTGCATTGGCGATAGTCGACCCACAATCGGTGACAATCGCAGCATGCTGCGATTGCACTCGGACGATTAAAACGGACCACTAAAAATCGGATACTGGGAGCTGATCCATAGATCAACATAGGGCAGACTGCAATATGATATTTCATCGTATTGCAGTCGTCCGATTCTGTCGCCAGTGTGACGCCGGCCTAATAGTAAGCCGATGTTGGACTCCCTCCCTTTGATGTGGGCTTTGGCGGTGAGCCCACATCTTTCCCAGGACATGTCAGCTGTTTTGAACAGCTGACATGTGCCCACTAGTTAAATACCGCTGTCAAATGCTGACAGCGGTATTTAAATAGCGCTTCCGGCAACTGCGCCGGAAATACGCACACCAGTGACCTGCATCACGTGATCGCGGCTCACCAGTGTGTCGGCATGAAAACCCGAAGTCTCCTGGAGACCTTTATTGGTGTCAGTGACGGATTGCTGTGAGCACCACCCAGTGTTCGGCGCTCATAGCAAGTCAGCAATGTCAGCAATTCTACTACATAGAGGCGATCTGACCATCGCCTCTATGTAGCAGAGCCGATCGGGCTATGGTAGCGTCTAGTCTCCCATGGAGACTATTGAAGCATGCCAAAAGTAAAAAAAAAAAAGTGTTTAAAAATATAAAAAAATAAAAATATAAAAGTTCAAATCACCCCCCCTTTCGCCCCATTCAAAATAAAACAATAAAAATCAAACATACATATATTTGGTATCGCCGAGTTCAGAATCGCCCGATCTATCAATAAAAAAAAAACGATTAACCTGATCGCTGAACGGCGTAGTGAGAAAAAAGTCAAAACACCAGAACTCATTATTTTTTGTCGCCGCAACATTGCATTAAAATGCAATAACGGGCGATCAAAAAATTGTATCTTCACCAAAATGGTATCATTAGAAACATCAGCCCGGAACGCAAAAAATAAGCCCTCACCCAACCAGAGATCATGAAAAATGGAGACGTTGCAGGTATCGGAAAATGACGTTTTTTGTTTTTTTTAAGCAAAGTTTAAGTTTTTTCACCACTTAGATAAAAAAAAAAAAGAACTACACGTTTGGTGTTTATGAACTTGTAATGACCTGGAGAATCATAATGGCAGGTCAGCTTTAGCATTTAGGCCTCTTTCACACTTCAGTCATTTGGCGTCAGTTAAAATCCGCCAAAGTGTGAAAATAGCGGATTCACCAGAAAAGTGTAAAAACTGATCCATTTTTAGACGGATCCGTCATGAACTTTTCAACCCGGAAAATGCAAGGTACGCATGTCTGGCACGGAGGAGAGAGAGAGAGAGCCCGGACAGTATTTTCATCATTTTCTATGGAAGCAACGGATCCGCTTGCGGATTCCGTCAAAAACGGATGCAGGCGGATCCGCCACCCATAGGCGCCCATTATACAAAATGGCGGACGAGGCGGATCCGTCATAGTCCGTCATTTTGGCGGACACAAAAAACGTTGTATTGGACGTTTTAAAAAAAAAAAGCGGACGCCAAATTTATGGCGGGTCCGTCAAAAAACGGATCTAACGGACGACCATCCGTCAAAATCCATCACTAATGCAAGTCAATGAGAAAAAAGCGGATCCGCCAAAAAAAAATGGCGGATCCGTTTTTTTCACACTTTGGCGGATTTTGACTGACGTTGCACGACTGAAGTGTGAAAGAGGCCTAGTGAACCTAGCAAAAAAGCCAAACAAAAAAAAAAAAGTGTGGGATTGCACTTTTTTTGCAATTTCACCACACTCGGAATTTTTTTACCGTTTTCTAGTACACGACATGGTAAAACCAATGGTGTTGTTCAAAAGTACAACTCGTCCCGCCAAAAATAAGCCCTCATATGGCCATTTTGACAGAAAAATAAAAAAGTTATGGCTCTGGGAAGGAGGGGAGCGAAAACGAAACCGCAAAACCGAAAAAAGCTCCGGGGGTTAAGGGGTTTGTTATCATCATGATAAAGGGTTACAATTGCAAAGAGGTTGTAAAAACAAACAACTTTGTAATTTTACTTTTGATTAATAATCCTCTCCATTCTCAAGAACAGACCTTCACTACAATTGGTGGCTAGTAACTTAGGCTTGGAGTGCAGCGCTTACAAGCTCTTTGATATTGACTCTAAAGCGCGCTAATGTACGAGTTGTCTTTTTAATCTAAAACCTCAGTACTCAGGGCGCTTTGCGAAAAATAAGTGGGTTTTGGATTGCAGTTTGGGCACTCGGTCTCTAAAAGGTTTGCATTCACTGGTTTATGGCAATGCAATACGGACAGTTACCTACATCAAGTGATTGCTAGCTGTGACAACACCATGTACCATGTTACCAGAGCCTAATTTGGTTTGTCTCTAGTCTTTATGGTGAGCTGTATATCACCTGCTGATATACAGGTGTGCATTAGGTATAAAAGTTAAGAATGAGAACAGCCAGGAAGAGCAGAAACAAAGTATCCAGAAGTTGTGGTGTTTTGTACTGGAAAGTCAGATGCATGAAACAAATTCATCTCAAGGGACAGGAAGCAAAAGGGAGCCCACGTTCGCCCCCACTACTTTCTCAGGAGTGCTGCGAGTGTAGGGTTACTACAGGCAAGGAATTCTGCTTGTTCACTCAATGTCTTTCACAGGAATACGTCGCAAAAGATGCCAGTAAAAATATTTACTGGAAAGTCATTTCAGTCATCCCAGCAGAATGCGGACGAGAACTTCCGATGAAATTTTTGTTAAGGTCCTGACCTCTAGCAAAAAAAAAAAAAAATTAAAAGCTTCAGCAGGTAGGGAATGGATCACAGGGGAAAAGAAAAAAAAACGCCATATCCAGTACCTTCATCCAAGGTCCAGGGCACAGGAAATATCCTATATACCCCAGTAATGTGGGGACCCGGTGTATGTGATGCAACTGGTACTCTGCTAGGAATAAGTGCTCTGCTGGGAGTAAAGTGCTGCTCTGTCAGGAGTAAATGTCTTTAGTACTCCCGTTACACAATAATTGGGAACTTGCATATATTGGTCAATTAAGTGCACTCACTACCCTCCCAGATTAGAATCGGCACTTATTTCAGTATGCCTTGTATTACCATCCACATTTTCACAATACTGGATACCACAACAGGGATATTGTTATGCGCTCACCTCATAAGGAGAATTTGCTAGGCCGTACATGAGGGCAAGTAACACAGACCAGAGATGATAATGAAGCGGAGCTAGAGTAACTGGATGGCACATGGTAAAGCCTGTACCAAGAAAGCTGGATATGCAAAGGAGCATGGGAATCAGCAAAGGTGGAAGTACTTGGTGCAGCAGAGTGCAGTGCGTGGACAGCACCTTCAAACAGAGAGGAATAGGCAGACAAGTACCTTGATGCAGCAAAGTTGAGGGTGCGGGCAGCAACTTGGAATACCAAAGATGAGTAGGCTGGCAGGTACTTTGATGGATGCATGTACAGCACTCAGGAACAGCAGAGCTAAGCTGATAATTAGGCATTTGGAGACCCGGAAATGCGGACAGCACTCAGGAACAGCAGAGCAGGGATGACTATCAGGCATTTGGATAGGATTTATGGATAGACTCTAGGATAGAACGTGGTAGCAGCGAGCACCACTACCTGAATTCTCTGGAGCCTACGGCCACCTGAGTAGGCACTCATAAGCCTGAGCTGTCTTTAAAAGGCCTTGGATAAAGATATCAGAAATGCATTACTATAATAACCTGGTGTGGACTAGCACAGATAGAGCCAAACTTAGGGGAAGGGAGAAGCAGAGCCCGATGCCAGAGTCACAGGTTTAAATGGATTGCTGTAATGAATGTGCTAGAGATAGTTTCTGAGCAGAGGCTCCCTCTGGTGGTTACAGACAGTACTGAAACTTTCAGCGAAGAATGGCAATCTGGGATCACTGACTGGTCTGATATAAGGGAGGTTCCCTCCCATGATGGTTGCCGGTGATCAATTGCTCTTGTCTCAATTGTGGTTCCTGGTTCATTTGGAAGTTTGCTGAGTCTTGCCTGCATCTTCTGCTATCAGATAAGATATTTTCTGCTTTTCTTTTTGTGCTTGCTTTTTTCATAGTTTTCTGCACTTTTGTGGAGGTCAGCCGGGTCCCCTCCTGGGGCCTGAGCTCCTCTCAATTTATCTGTAGCCACTGTTATTTGTTCATTTGCTTTTTCCTGTTTTTTAAGTGGCTGTGGCTTTGTTTTGTTACACCAGAGATCTGATTTAGGTGGTAGAGATCGTGTGATTTCAGGTTTTTTTTTGGCAATCAGAAGTGCTGGTATTTTTAGGGTTTTAGTTGGATTGCAGTCAGAATTCTTTCCTGTACTTTTCTGTCTAGACAGATTGGGCCCCAACGTTTGCTCATTCTATTTTCTGTCTGTGTCCGTGCTATCTTCTTGTCTAACCGCCATTATATGTTTGGGGGCTTCCTATTTTCTTTGGGGATCTGCTCTGGGGCAGATAGCGTTCATCTTTCTGCCTCTAGGTGTAGTTATCTCTCAGGCTGTGACGAGGCGTCTAGGATCAACGTAGGAACGCTCCACGGCTACCTCTAGTTGTGTGGTTAGTTCAGGTTACTGCAATTCAATAGGTTCCAGCCTCTCTGGTGTATTACTGTTTTTGCTCTTTCTCCTCAGCGACCTAAACATAACAGTATCACCGGCCCCCAAAAACAAATCTGGCATGGGGATCCTAGGTTCATTGGACCTTATAAGATCATGGAGATTCTTAATCCTGTTTCCTTTCGTTTGCTTCTTCCAGGGACATTTAAGATCCATAACGTGTTCCACAAGTCCTTATTGAAGAGGTTTGTCGAGCCAGTGGTTCCTATGGCTGCGTCTCCTGACCCTGTTTTGGTTGAGGGCAATCTGGAGTATGTGGTTGAGAAAATAAAATATTGGATTCTCATTTTTCTAGACAGAAACTCAAGTATTTGGTTAAGTGGAGAGGTTATGGTCAGGAGGACAATTCTTGGGTGTTTGCTTCGGACATCCATGCTAGGAAACTGATCCGTGCCTATCACCGAGCTCATCCTGATTGGCCTGGTTGCACAAGTGAGGGTTCGGTGACCCCTCCTCAAGGGGGGGTACTGTTATGAATGTGCTGGAGATGGTTTCTGAGCAGAGGCTCCCTCTGGTGGTTACAGACAGTACTGAACCTCACAGCGAGGAATGGCAATCTGGGATCACGGACTGGACTGATATAAGGGAGGTTCCCTTCCATGATGGTCGCCGGTGATCAATTGTTCTTGTCTCAATTGTGGTTCCTGGTTCATTTGGAAGTTGCTGGAGTCTTGCCTGCACCTGCTGCTTTCAGATAAGATATTTTCTGCTTTTCTTTTTGTGCTTGCTTTTTTCATAGTTTTCTGCACTTTTGTGGAGGTCAGCCGGGTCCCCTCCTGGGGCCTGAGCTCCTCTCAATTTATCTGTAGCCACTGTTATTTGTTCATTTGCTTTTTCCTGTTTTTTTCAGTGGCTGTGGCTTTGTTTTGTTACACCAGAGATCTGATTTAGGTGGTAGAGATCGTGTGATCTCAGGTTTTTTTTTGGCAATGAGAAGTGCTGGTATTTTTTAGGGTTTTTGTTGGATTGCAGTCAGAATTCTTTCCTGTACTTTTCTGTCTAGACAGATTGGGCCCCAACATTTGCTCATTCTATTTTCTGTCTGTGTCCGTGCTATCTTCTTGTCTAACCGACATTATATGTTTGGGGGCTTCCTATTTTCTTTGGGGATCTGCTCCGGGGCAGATAGCTTTCATCTTTCTGCCTTTAGGTGTAGTTATCTCTCAGGCTGTGACGAGGCGTCTAGGATCAACGTAGGAACGCTCCATGGCTACCTCTAGTTGTGTGGTTAGTTCAGGTTACTGCAATCCAATAGGTTCCAGCCTCTCTGGTGTATTACTGTTTTTGATTTTTCTCCTCAGCTACCTAAACATAACAGATGGTCCTCGATTTAAAGTGGGGGACTTGGTTTGGTTGTCCTCAAGAAATATCAATATGAGGGTTGCATCTCCAAAGTTTAAGCCTAGGTTCAATGGACCTTATAAGATCATGGAGATTCTTAATCCTGTTTCCTTCCGTTTGCTTCTTCCAGGGACATTTAAGATCCATAACGTGTTCCACAAGTCCTTATTGAAGAGGTTTGTCGAGCCAGTGGTTCCTATGGCTGTGCCTCCTGACCCTGTTTTGGTTGAGGGCAATCTGGAGTATGTGGTTGAGAAAATATTGGATTCTCATTTTTCTAGACAGAAACTCAAGTATTTGGTTAAGTGGAGAGGTTATGGTCAGGAGGACAATTCTTGGGTGTTTGCTTCGGACATCCATGCTAGGAGACTGATCCGTGCCTATCACCGAGCTCATCCTGATCGGCCTGGTTGCACAAGTGAGGGTTCGGTGACCCCTCCTCAAGGGGGGGCACTGTTATGAATGTGCTAGGGATGGTTTCCGAGCAGAGGCTCCCTCTGGTGGTTACAGACAGTACTGAACCTTTCAGCGATGAATGGCAATCTGGGATCACTGACTGGTCTGATATAAGGGAGGTTCCCTCCCATGATGGTTGCCGGTGATCAATTGTTCTTGTCTCAATTGTGGTTCCTGGTTCATTTGGAAGTTTGCTGAGTCTTGCCTGCATCTTCTGCTATCAGTAAGATATTTTCTGCTTTTATTTTTGTGCTTGCTTTTTGCATTGTTCCCTGCACTTCTGTGGAGGTCAGCCAGGTCCCCTCAGGGGGCTTGTGCTCCTCTCAGTTTATCTGAAGCCACTGTTATTTGTTCATTTGCTTTTTCCTGTTTTTTCAGTGGCTGCGGCTTAGTTTTGTTACACCAGAGATCTGATTTAGGTGGTAGAGATCGTGTGATCTCAGGTGTTTTTGCAATCAGAAGAGTTGGTATTTTTTAGGGTTTTTTTTGGATTGCAGTGAGTATCCTTTCCTGTAATTTTCTGTTTAGACAGATTGGGCCCCAGCGTTTGCTCATTCTATTTTCTGTCTGTGTCCGTGCTTCTTCTTGTCTAACCGCCATTACATGTTTGGGGGCTTCCTATTTTCTTTGGGGATCTGCTCCGGGGCAGATAGCTTTCATCTTTCTGCCTTTAGGTGTAGTTATCTCTCAGGCTGTGACGAGGCGTCTAGGATCAACGTAGGAATGCTCCACGGCTACCTCTAGTTGTGTGGTTAGTTCAGGTTACTGCAATCCAATAGGTTCCAGCCTCTCTGGTGTATTGCTGTTTTTGCTTATTCTCCTCAGCTACCAAAACACAACAGATTGCTTCTTTTGTAAATAAAGAAGTGACAAAAAAATTATTATAAAATTGCTATGTCTGCAATTACCCAACATAATAAAAATAGCTCAACTAAAGGTTGACTAACACTAGGGGTGAAAAAGCTGAATTTTCCCTCACTCGGTTATAACTGCGGAGGTGGGTAGCGGATTTTATGTGAGATATATAAGTTAACTTGTTCTTCACACCCACAAAAAACGACACAAATCAACAATATATGTACTGACAAAGACACACACAAAAAAAAAAAAACATGAATCAGAGATGACAGGACAGATGTCCTGGAACTCACACAATGACATGAAAGTCTACAGGGAGGTTGCTAGCACAGGGGTGCAATATTCTAGAAGACACGGATGGTGGTGCTCCATCATTAATTGTCAAGCATAGGATTTGGCAGGATTTTTTGTTTTATTTTAATATTGACACATCACACTATGTAAGAATTAAGATACTGAAGATGTCACATATATGACCAACATAAACAGGCATGCACTAAGAAATTGTGGGAGGGGGAGGGTAGGGGATTGCTAAAGTCTTTGAGCCCTTAGCAGTGTTATATTTTGATCGCTATTAGGCTATGGATAGGAAAATGCCTATTGACCATTAAATATACAGTCATGGCCTAAAGTGTTGGAACCCTTGAAATTATTCCAGAAAATGAAGTACGGTATTTCTCCCAGAAAAATTTTCTAATTACTTGTTTTGTTATACACGTTTATTTCCTTTGCATGTATTGGAACACAAAAAAAATAAATAAAAAAGGTAAATTGGACATAATTTCACACTAAATTCCCAAAATGGTCCGGACAAAATTGTTGGCACCCTCAACTTAATATTTCGCTGCACACCCTTTGGAATAAATAACTGCAATCAATCGCTTCCTATAATAAACAAGTTTCTTACACCTCTTAACTGGAATTTGGGATGACTTTTCTTTTGCAAACTGCTCCAGGTCTCTCATATGTGAAGGCGCCTTCTCCCAACAACAATTTTAACCCCTTAACGACTGCCGAAACACCTTTTAATGGCAGCAGTTAAGGGTACTTATTCCTCAGCGTCGCTTTGTAACAGCGCTGAGAAATAAGGGTATAGCACCCCCAGCGTCAGAAAATCTCCAGGGTCTCAGCTACCAGGTGTGGCCGAGACCTTGGAGAACAGGATTAGAGCCATTTACAGGTCCTTCTCAAAAAATTAGCATATAGTGCTAAATTTCATTATTTTCCATAATGTAATGATTAAAATTAAACTTTCATATATTTTAGATTCATTACACACCAACTGAAATTTTTCAGGTCTTTTATTGTTTTAATACTGATGATTTTGGCATACAGCTCATGAAAACCCAAAAATCCTGTCTCAAAAAATTAGCATATCAAGAAAAGGTTCTCTAAACGAGCTATTACCCTAATCTTCTGAATCAACTAATTAACTCTAAACACATGCAAAAGATTCCTGAGGCTTTTAAAAACTCCCTGCCTGGTTCATTACTCAAAACTGCCTTCATGGGTAAGACTGCCGACCTGAATGATGTCCAGAAGGCCATCATTGACACCCTCAAGCAAGAGGGTAAGACCCAGAAAGAAATTTCTGAACAATTAGGCTGTTCCCAGAGTGCTGTATCAAGGCACCTCAATGGGAAGTCTGTTGGAAGGAAACAATGTGGCAGAAAACGCTGTACAACGAGAAGAGGTGACCGGACCCTGAGGAAGATTGTGGAGAAGGACCGATTCCAGACCTTGGGGGACCTGCGGAAGCAGTGGACTGAGTCTGGAGTAGAAACATCCAGAGCCACCGTGCACAGGCGTGTGCAGGAAATGGGCTACAGGTGCCGCATTCCCCAGGTAAAGCCACTTTTGAACCAGAAACAGAGAAGCAGCACTGGGCTACAGAGAAGCAGCACTGGACTGTTGCTAAGTGGTCCCAAGTACTTTTTTCTGATGAAAGCAAATTTTGCATGTCATTCGGAAATCAAGGTGCCAGAGTCTGGAGGAAGACTGGGGAGAAGGAAATGCCAAAATGCCTGAAGTCCAGTGTCAAGTACCCACAGTCAGTGATGGTGTGGGGTGCCATGTCAGCTGCTGGTGTTGGTCCACTGTGTTTCATCAAGGGCAGGGTCAATGCAGCTAGCTATCAGGAGATTTTGGAGAACTTCATGCTTCCATCGGCTGAAATGCTTTATGGAGATGAAGATTTCATTTTTCAGCACGACCTGGCACCTGCTCACAGTGCCAAAACCACTGGTAAATGGTTTACTGACCATGGTATTACTGTGCTCAATTGGCCTGCCAACTCTCTTGACCTGAACCCCATAGAGAATCTGTGGGATATTGTGAAGAGAAAGTTGAGAGACGCAAGACCCAACACTCTGGATGAGCTTAAGGCCGCTATCGAAGCATCCTGGGCCTCCATAACACCTCAGCAGTGCCACAGGCTGATTGCCTCCATGCCACGCCGCATTGAAGCAGTCATTTCTGCAAAAGGATTCCCGACCAAGTATTGAGTGCATAACTGAACATTATTATTTGATGGGTTTTTTTTATTTTGTTTTAAACACTTTTATTTTATTGGACGGATGAAATATGCTAATTTTTTGAGACAGGATTTTTGGGTTTTCATGAGCTGTATGCCAAAATCATCAGTATTAAAACAATAAAAGACCTGAAAAATTTCAGTTGGTGTGTAATGAATCTAAAATATATGAAAGTTTAATTTTAATCATTACATTATGGAAAATAATGAAATTTAGCACTATATGCTAATTTTTTGAGAAGGACCTGTATTTAATGGCAATCAAAAAAAAAGTATGATTTAAAATTAATCTCTCCCTCCTCTAATATGATCTAACATATCAGAGGAGAAATGGGTTCCTGAGAGCCACCCCGATATCTCCCCCATGCTTTAGTTAAGGGTTAATACACTTCTCAAGGTGCTCAAAACCACATTCAAGGGGTGCTGCAGTTTTTAGAATGGTGTCACCTTTTGGTATTTTGTGTCATATAGGCCCCTCAAAGTCACTTCAAATGTGATGTGATACCTAAAGAAAAAATTTATTTTATTGGAAAAATGAGAAATCACTGGTGAACTTTTAACCCTTCTAACTTCCTATTTTTTTTTGCTATGTCTCCAAAATTGTGCTGATGTAAAGTAGACATGTTGCAAATAATAGCTATTAACTATATTTTGTGTGACATAACTCTGATTTAAAGGGAACCTGTCAGCAGGATTGTGCACAGTAACCTACATACAGTGTCAGGTCAGCGCCGCTATACTGATTAAAATTATACCTTGGTTGATGAAATGCGTCTTGGGGGGGGGTCTTGATGTGGTGCTCTGACATAATGCAGCCTGCTGACAGGTCACTGATACTTCAGTGACCTGCCCCCGATAGTTGCTACTGCGCAGGCGCAGCGGGTGCCATTTTACAATTGTTGTTTTTTTTTATACTCCTCAGGAAAACCTCACACATTTATTAATAACACAGTAAGGCTAAGTTCACACGTTGCGGAATTGCCGCGGAAATTTCCGCGGCAATCCCGCACTTCTCCCGCAGGAAATACGCACGTTTTTTGTATGCTGATTCCCGCCAGAATAATAGCGTTTTGCAAGCGTAATTAGCTTGCAGAATGCTAGCGTTTTCCTAGCGATCTGTAGCATCGCTTGGAAAACTGATTGACAGGTTGGTCACACGAGTCACACATAGTGTTTGACACGTGTGACCAACTTTTTACTATTGATGCCGCCTATGCCGCATCAATAGTAAAGAGATCTAATGTAAAAATAATAAAAAAAATAATAAATAATGATATTCTCACCTTCCGGCGGCCCCCGCAGCCTTCCCGCCTCTCAGTGACGCTCCCGGCAACTCCGGTCCCAGGAGTGCTTTGCGACAAATCACACCGATGACGTACATCTCGCGAGACCGCTATGCCATCTGGGTGATTCTCGCAAAGCACTCCTGGGACCGGAAGTTGCCGGGAGCATCGCTGAAGGCGGGAAGGCTGCGGGGGCCGCGGGAAGGCTGCGGGGGCCGCCGGAAGGTGAGAATATCATTATTTTTTATTTTAATTATTGTTT
>JARQOD010000008.1:116039070-116085314 GCA_033576555.1 Oophaga sylvatica
AAATTGGCAGTCTTTTAACTTAGTCGTTCGACTGTCGCTACGATTATAAAGGGAAAAAAGATCGTACCTTGAACAGTGAAAACCTCCTAAAAAGCACTGTTAACAAAGCCTGGGGCTTTTATTGAGATAAAGTTTTTGGGTTTTGCGGGAAACAAAATCAACCCGTTCCCTTCCTTTTTTTCAAAATTGGGCGACTTTTTTAGGTGTTGAAAGAGAAAGGGGGTGTACGCTTCCCCGGGGCGCGGGCTTGGGGGACAGGGCATGTTCCCTAACTACCAATCTCCCCCCCCCCCTCCCCCCACACGTACAAACTAATTGAGAATTCCCCACTACCAGGGGGAACCCGGCCTCCACTAGGGGGGGCAGCGCCCGGGTATCCGGGGCAGCAACATTGGGGGGAGGGCACCTCAACTAAAAAACCCGCAAAAACTTCAATAAGAAACAAAATTTTTCTTAAAAAAACACTACATCAACATAACATAAGACCGGGGCCCCCCTTTTCCGCACATCAAAAGGGTACACGATCAATCACAGACGATGCAGGGGACTAAAGGGGTAATGCAGTCCAGGTTTTTTATTTTGGGAGCTGAGGAGGCAGGCAAAAAGGCAAACACAAGCATTTGGTTTCTAAAAAAAAAAAAAAGGGGGGAAAAAAAAAAAAAAAAAAAAAAAAAAAAAAAAAAATAAAAGCCCCCCCAAAAATGTAAGGCGGTTAGCAAAGGAAAAAAACTGACCCAGAAAAGAAAAAAGTAGAGCAAAAAGCGGGGCCCAAACTTCTAAAAAAGAAAAGGGAAAAAGGGGGGGTACTTACTCAATCCCCAAAAAAAACCCCGAAAAGCACCAACTTCAATTTTTAAAATCACCCGAGATCAAAAAGACCCCACCACCTAAATTTGTTCTCTGTGTAACAAAATCAAAAAAGCAGCCACTGAAAAAAAAGGAAAAAACAAAAGAACAAAACTCAGTGGCTGAACTAAACTGAAAGGGGAGAAGCCCCCCCAGGGGACCCGAAAGGCCCCCCAAAGAAGGAGTACAAAAGCAAAAAAAATAGCAAAAACACAAAGAACAAAAGCTTTTCTGTAAGCAGGAATGCAGACAGACACAAGGCTACAAGGGAAACTGGAATAAAAGGATTCAGCCCAAAAAACAATTTGACCCCCGGAAAACCCTGATGGAAAATGACTCCTTATTAAGCCATCAGTAACACCTTTCCCCCAGTCCTCACAATTTTCCTAGCCCCGTTTGAACCACCAGAGGGAGCCTTGCTCAGACTCATTAAAACCCCATTCCAACAGTCCCCCCCCCCTTTGAGTAGGGTCACCAAACCCCCTCATTTAGCAACCAGTCGGTCGGATGATTCTATGTACGCCGATAATCTCCTAGCATGGTGTCCGAAAAAACACCCAAAATTGCTTCCTGACCATAACCCCTCCATTTAACCAAATACTGGATTTCCGTCTAGAAAAAAAGAATCCAAATTTTCCAACCACCCCGATTGCCCTCACCAAAACAGGTTTAGGGGCACACAGCAGGGAACCCCCGGCTCAACAAACCCTTCAACAAGACTTGTGGAACACTTAGGATCTTAAATTTCCCTGGAAGAACAAAAAGAAAAGAAACAGGTTAAATCTCCAGATCTTATAAGGGCCAAGAACCTAGGCTTTAAATTAGGAGTCTACTCCATGGAATATTCTTTGAGGCAACCAACCAAGCCCCCCAAAAAAAACCCCAGGGGCCTCGGGGGGGGGTTGGGTTAGCAAACCGCTGGGCTTCCCCAGAGAGGGGCAACCCTCCACACCTGGGCCCAAATCGTTGCCAAACCTCCACAACAGATCAACACCTGGGCAACAGAAGCCTCCGTCTGCCCCAAGAAAATCGAGGGGGAAACCCAGAATTTCAGAAAAAAGGAGACTCAAAGGGGCAGAGCTAGCCCTATATTAAAGCAAAATCAGCCAAAAAGGGAAAAAAGAGACCCAGTATCCCGACACAGACACAAAAATCTTTAATAATCCCAATGTTGGTTTGTTCCTCAGTTTGACCATTGGTCTGAGGATGAAATGCCCAGGGAAACAATTTTTAAAAAACCCAGTTTAGAACAAAAAATCCTCCAAAATCGGAAAAAACTGGGGCTCCTTGTCAGACACAATGTTCTCAGGAATGCGTGTAAACGAACCACGTGCTAAGGAACAACGCACCAATTTAGGGAGGGGGCCCAAATTAGGTAATGCACAAGATGTTCATTTTGGAAAAACCCTTTACAAATTACCCAATGGTGGTCATTCTTGAGAAACAGGGAAAAAGAAATGAAAACCATAGAGAAAGGGTTCCTGGTCTCTTTGGCACAGGGAATGGCATCAACAAAACCCCCCTAACGAAGAAAGCTTGGGGCGAGAGCAAGTCCCGCAGGACTGCACAAATCCCTACATCCAGACAAGGGGGCCACCAAAAAAGGCCACTAACCAACCCCTGGTACCAAAAATTCCGGGTCCCAGCCAATCGGAAAAAATGAATCTCGAACATCACACTCTTTTTTTTCCCTGGTCCAGGGAAAACAATTTTCCAACAGGGACCTCGGCCTATCCCCTGCACCCCCCCCGAGCAAGTCTCAAATGGGGGGTTGGCGGAAAGAACTACACCCCTTTTTTCCAAAAAACAGAAGTTTCCATAACTCGGGAGAGCCCCAAAGGGAAAACTCTCGAGAGGGCATCCCCCAAAAAAAACATTCTTAGTCCCGGGAAAAAAGGGAAACCACAAATTAAAACGTGTGAAAAACAAGCCCCCTGGCCTGTCTGGGTTTGAGTCGTTTGGGCAATTCCAGATGACCGATTCTTAGGTCCGTAAGGACCACCCCCCTATTTTTGGCTCCCCAGCAAGCCCCCACTCTTCAAAACCCACTTCAGGGCCAATAACTCCCTTTCCCCCCCACGTCTTATTACTTTCAGTGAAAATTTTCGAGAAAAAAAAAGGAAAAGGGGTTATTTTAAGGTTCGTATTTTTTGGGAAAAACCACCGCCCCAATTTCAGGGGCTAAACCCCCCCCTAAAAGGGGGCAGGAAACATCGGGCTGCCCGTAGAACAGGACAGAAGTAACTCTGCTTAAGTTCCAAATGCAGAGACTGCCTCAGGGGCCCAAATTTCACCACATCAGAACCCTTTTCTGGTCAAATCAGTTAAGGGTTTAACAATAACCGAAAAAATTACCAAAAAATTTACAAAAAAATTTGGGCAAAACCAAAATCTCTGAAGACCTTTTAAATAAATGGTTACCCAATCAAGTGGCCTAAACCTTGACCGGGCCCCTTTCAAAAACAGAAGGGGACAAAATGAACCCCAAAAATGAGACCTCTGACCCAAAAGACCTTTGCCCTTCACATACAGAGCATTCCTCCAAAATCGGGAATACAGTTCGAACATTTTTCACATGAGAGTCCCATCATTAGAAAAAATCAAGATATCATCCAAAAAAAACAATCAAAAATTTTTCCCAAAAAATCCCTAAAAAATGCATTCATGAAGGAGGAAAGAGGGAAAGGGAGCATTATGAGCCCAAGGGCATCACTAGTACTAAAAAGCCCTTCAGGGTTTTGATGCCGTTTTCCCCTTATCCCCGTCCCTAATGCGAATAAGGTTATACCCCCCCCTGAGGCAAGCTGGTAAACCAATAGCTTTTTTTACCCGGAAAACAGGTCAAAATCAAGGGTAAGGGGTTGTATTTCACAGAATATTGTTCAAGGACAAAATAATACACGGCCTTAATGAACCATTTTTTTTGGGGCCACAAAAAAAAAAAACCGGCCCAAAGGGGAAAGGGGATGGTCCGATATGACCCTTCTCCAATATTTCCCTTTTAAAAAAACCCCAAAAAAGTCCGTAAACAATTTTAAAAAAAAATTTTTTTAAAAAAAACCCCCCAAAAAAAGGGGGCTAGTTTTGGGGGGGGGGGTTTTTTTTTGTGGGGGGGGGGGTTTTTGGGGGGGGGGGGGGGGGGGGGGTTTTGGGGGGGGTTTGGGGGGGGGGGGGGGGGGGGGGGGGGGGGGGGGGGTTTTGGGGGGGGGGGGGGGGGGGAAAAAAGGGGGGGGGGGGGGGTTTTTAAAAGGGGGGGGGGGGGGGGGGGGGGGGGGGGGGGGGGGGGGGGGGGGGTTTGGGGGGTGGGGGGGGGGGGGGGGGGGGGGGGGTGGTTTTTGTTTTTGGGGGGGGGGGGGGGGGGGGGGGGGGGGGGGTGGGGGGGGGGGGGGGGGTTTTTTGGGGGAGGGGGGGGGGGGGGGGGGGGGTTTGGGGGGGGGGGGGGGGGGGGGGGGGGGGGGGGGGGGGGGTGGGGGGGGGGCCCGTGAGAAACTCTACACTAAAAAAAAATAGGAAACCTTTTCCCCCCCCCAGCAGAAAAAACCAAAAAAATTTGGGAAACATTAACGGTTAGAACCAAAAAAAACAAAACAGAAAAAAAGTAAACAAAGGGCCCCCCTATCCCAAAAAAAAAGGACCAAAATACTTTGAATCCCCGAAAAACCCCAAAAACACCAATTAAAAAAAATTTTTGGAAAAAAAACCCCCCCCTAAATTGTTCCTGGAAAAAAACGAGATAAAAAAACCCCAAAAAAAAAATCAAAAAAAAAATGGTATAAAAAGGGGCCAAAAACCCCCCGGGGGCCCAAAAAAAAAAGGGCCCCCCCCGAAATGGACAAAAAAAAAAATAGCAAAAAAAAAAAAAAAAGAAAAAGGCACTTTCGGGAAAGCGACCAAAACGGAAAGGGACAAGGGAAACCGAAAAAAAAAATTTCCCAAAATTTTACCCGGAAAAAACCCTGAAAAAAATGGGACAAAAGGCATATAAAGGTGACAGTTAAAAAAAACCTTAGTCTGAACATCCCAAAGACAACTGAGCGGAAAAAAACCTTTCCCCCGCTTAGGGCAGACTGAAATAGCTGAGAGGCTCACCACAGTAAAACTTTTATTTTACGGTAGCTGAGGAGTGCGGGAAAAAAAAGGGGGAAATACACAACATTGGAATCTAAAGTTGAAACCCCCTGACTAACCCCCGAAAACTAAGGCAGCCGTGGAGCGTTCCTACGATGGTCCTAACCCCTCGTCACAGCCTGAGAAACTAACTAACTAAAGAAGAAATAGGAAAGTACCCCCCCGGAGCAGAACCCCAAAAGTAATAAAAGCCCCCAAACATTAATGGCGGTTAGCAAGAGGAAAACTACCAAAAAAAAAATAGTAAGAAAAACCCGGGGGGCCCCAAACTATCTAAAAAGAAAAAGGAAAAGGAAAGGGTACTTACTGCAATCCAGAAAACCCTGAAAAACACCAACTCTACTAATTTCAAAAATCCCGAAAACACAGCCCTCCCCAAAATTAGTTCCTGTGTAAAAAAAACAGCAGCCACTAAAAAAAAATGCAAAAAAAAAGTAAAAAAACACGTGGCTGACTAAAAAGAGGGCAAAAGCCCCCGGGGCCCCCAAAAAGGCCCCCACAGAAGTGCGGCCCCAAAACAAAAATAGCAAAAACAAAAATAAGAATTGCTTATCTATAGCAGGAAAATGCAAAAACACACGGGGCCAAAAGGGGCCGAAAGAAGGGATTCAGACCAAAAAATTGATCACCGGCAACCCTGATGGAAAATAAATTCCTTAAAATAAACCAATCTAACACCTGATTCCCCAACCTCACTAGTACGCTTGTAACCCCAGAGGGACCTCTGTTTCAGAACCATCCCCAAACCCTTTCACACAGTACCCCCCCCTTGAGGGGGGGCCCACCGAACCCTCATTTAAAACCCAGGTCGTCAATGATTCTTTAACGCACGGAAAAGTCTCCTAGCAAGGATGTCCGAACAAACACCCAAAAATTATCTTCCTGCCCAAAAACCTCTCCATTAAAAAAATTTTGGAGTTTTTCGTCTAAAAAACAAACCCAAATTATTTTCTAAAAACCACAATCCAGATTGCCCTAACCCCAAAACAGGGTCAGGGGCACAGCAGCAGAACCCTGGCTCAACAAACCTTTAAACAAGGACTTGGGGAAACTTTGGCCCCCAAATGTCCCTGGAAAAGAAACAAAAGAAACAGGATAAATAATTCCTGCCCCTTTATAAGGCCCAATGAACCTGGGTTTAAAATTTAGGAGATGCTACTCCATAGGAATATTCTTTGGGGAAAAACCAAACCCCAAGCCCCCCACTTAAACCGGGGGACCATCTCCAGCCGGTTAGCAAAACGGGGGGCCCCTTCCCCTGAAGGGAAACCTCTCCATCCCTGGCCCCAAATCTGCTGCATACGCTCAACAACAGAGTCAACACCTGGACAGACAGAAGCCTCCGTCTGTCCTGAAGAAAATCGAGGGTGAAACCCAGAATTACAGAAAAACGGAGACATCAAAGTGGCAGAGCTAGCCCTATTATTAAGAGCAAACTCAGCCAAAGGCAAAAAAGAGACCCAGTCATCCTGATCAGCAGACACAAAGCATCTTAGATAAGTCTCCAATGTCTGGTTTGTTCTCTCAGTTTGACCATTGGTCTGAGGATGAAATGCCGAGGAGAAAGACAATTGAACACCCAGTTTAGAACAAAAAGTCCTCCAAAATCTGGAAACAAACTGGACTCCTCTGTCAGACACAATGTTCTCAGGAATGCCGTGTAAACGAACCACGTGCTGAAGGAACAACGGCACCAATTCAGAGGAGGAAGGCAACTTAGGTAATGGCACAAGATGTATCATTTTGGAAAACCTATCACAAATTACCCAGATGGTGGTCATTCTCTGAGAAACAGGAAGATCGGAAATGAAATCCATAGAGATATGGGTCCATGGTCTCTTGGGCACAGGCAATGGCATCAACAAACCACTAGAGCGAGAGCAAGGCTTGGAGCGAGAGCAAGTCCCGCAGGACTGCACAAATTCCCTGACATCGCGAGACAAGGTAGGCCACCAAAAGGACCGACTAACCAAGTCTCTGGTACCAATAATTCCGGGATGCCCAGCCAATGCGGAACAATGAATCTCAGACATCACACTCTTTTTCCATTGGTCCGGGACAAACAATTTTCCAACAGGGCAGCGCTCGGGCCTATCCTCCTGACACCCCTCCAGAGCAAGTCTCAAATTAGGCGAGATGGCGGAAAGAACTACACCCTCCTTCAAAATAACAGAGGGATCAGATAGCTCAGGAGAGTCCGCAAGGAAACTCCTCGAGAGGGCATCCGCCTTAACATTCTTAGTGCCAGGAAGAAAGGAAACCACAAAATTAAAACGTGTGAAAAACAAGGCCCACCTGGCCTGTCTAGGATTGAGTCGCTTGGCAGATTCCAGATAGACCAGATTCTTATGGTCCGTAAGGACCACCACCTGATGTTTGGCTCCCTCCAGCCAATGTCTCCACTCTTCAAAAGCCCACTTCATGGCCAATAACTCCCGATTACCCACGTCATAATTACGTTCAGTAGGAGAAAATTTTCGAGAGAAAAAGGCACAAGGGTTACTTTTAGAGGTCTCTGGATCTTTTTGGGACAAAACGGCACCTGCCCCAATTTCAGAGGCATCAACCTCCACCTGAAATGGCAGAGAAATATCAGGCTGCCGTAGAACAGGAGCAGAAGTGAATCTCTGCTTAAGTTCCTGAAACGCAGAGACTGCCTCAGGAGGCCAATTCACCACATCAGAACCCTTTCTGGTCAAATCAGTTAATGGTTTAACAATAACAGAGAAATTACCAATAAATTTACGATAAAAATTGGCAAAACCCAAAAATCTCTGAAGAGCCTTTAATGAAGTAGGTTGGACCCAATCACAGATGGCCTGAACCTTGACCGGGTCCATTTCAATAACAGATGGGGACAAAATGAATCCCAGAAATGAGATCTTCTGTACGCCAAAAAGACACTTTGATCCCTTCACATACAGAGCATTCTCTCTCAAAATCTGGAATACAGTTCGAACATGTTTCACATGAGAGTCCCAGTCATTAGAAAAAATCAAGATATCATCCAAATAAACAATCAGAAACTTGTCCACAAAATCCCTGAAAATGTCATTCATGAAGGACTGGAAGACGGAAGGAGCATTAGTGAGCCCAAAGGGCATCACAAGGTACTCAAAATGCCCTTCAGGGGTGTTAAATGCCGTCTTCCATTCATCCCCGTGCTTAATGCGAATAAGGTTATACGCCCCCCTGAGGTCAAGCTTGGTAAACCAAGTAGCGTTTTTCACCCTGGAAAACAGGTCAGAAATCAAGGGTAACGGGTATTGATATTTCACAGTAATATTGTTCAAGAGACGATAATCAATACACGGCCTTAATGAACCATCCTTTTTGGCCACAAAGAAAAAACCGGCACCCAAGGGTGAAGAGGATGGTCTGATATGACCCTTCTCCAATGATTCCTTGATATAAGACCGCATAGCGTCATGTTCAGGTACAGACAAGTTAAAAAGGCGACCCTTAGGGAATTTACTACCTGCACTAATTCAATAGCGCAGTCATAGCTCCTATGGGGAGGTAAGGATGCAGATTTACTTTCGCTAAACACATCAGAAAAATCAAACAAAAAGTCAGGAACATCCTCAGCCTGGGGGAGGCAGAAAAAACAGGAGTGTTGGTATTAACACATTGGCAGCCCCAACTGGTTACAGACACAGATTTCCAATCCAAAACAGGATTATGAGACTGTAACCAAGGGAAACCCAGCACGATAATGTCATGCAGATTATATAGAACCAAAAATTTGCAGCACTCCTGGTGATCAGGTTCAACCCTCATTATCACCTGAGTAGAAAACTGGGGTTTATTCTCAGCCAAAGGGGTAGAATCGATCCCCAGTAGGGGAATAGACTTCTGTAGGGGTATCAAGGGAAATCCACAACGTTTAGCAAAATCATAATCCATCAGGTTAATAGCTGCTCCAGAATCAACGAAAGCCTGAGCAGAAAATGAGGACAGAGAGCATATCAGAGTGACAGTTAATAAAAACTTAGTCTGAACACTACCCAAGACAACTGAGCGTGCAAAACGTCTTCCCCGCTTAGGGCAGACTGAAATAGCATGAGAAGCATCACCACAGTAGAAACATAACCCATTGCGCTTTCGAAACTCATGACGCTGTGCCCCAGACACCACTCTATCACACTGCATGGGCTCAGCAGCTGGCTCACAAGGCAACACCACTCCACGCATACTTCTCCGCTCACGCAAACGTCTGTCAATTTGAATCGCTAATGACATAGAATCATTGAGACCAGAGGGGACAGGGAATCCCACCATAACATCCTTTACATTATCCGACAGACCCTTCCGGAAAAGGGCCGCCAAAGCGTCGTCATTCCATTTGGTCAGGACTGCCCACCTACGGAATCTCTGACAGTATAACTCAGCGTCATCAAGCCCCTGATTTAATGCCAACAAGGCTTTTTCAGCTTGATCAGTGACATTAGGCTCATCGTACAATAACCCCAAAGCCTGAAAAAATACATCAACATCACTCAAAACAGGATCCCCAGGTGTCAGGGAAAAAGCCCAATCCTGAGGATCGCCGCGCAGGAGAGAGATGACAATTTGAACCTGCTGCGCTGCGTTTCCTGAGGACTTAGATTTTAAGGCAAGAAACAATTTACAATTATTTTTGAAATTCTGAAACTTAGCTCGATCCCCTGAAAACAAATCTGGCATGGGGATCCTAGGTTCCACAACAGGCAACCTAGCAAGATATGCAGCAATACTCCGAACCTCAGTGGCAAGCTGATCCACACGGCCAGACAACTGTGCAAACTCCATTGGGAGAAAAGATCCTCCCCAGCACCCAGAGATACAGAGGGAAAAAAAAAAAAAAAAATGCAACAAACAGAAAAATATCTCTGACAACTTTTCTTCCTTCAAAATATTTTTTCCCTTCTGTGAGTACCATACAATTTTTATGGCCGGAGATACTGTTATGTTACGGTAGCTGAGGAGTGCAGGTAAAAAAGGAAATACACCAGAGCAGTTGGAATCTAAGAGATTGCAGTACCCTGACTAACCACCGCAACTAGAGGCAGCCGTGGAGCGTTCCTACGATGGTCCTAGACGCCTCGTCACAGCCTGAGAAACTAACTACACCTAAAGATAGAAATAGGAAAGCTATCTGCCCCGGAGCAGAACCCCAAAGATAATAGAAAGCCCCCAAACATGTAATGGCGGTTAGACAAGAGGAAATACTGACACAGAAAGAAAATAGTAAGAGCAAACGCTGGGGCCCAAACTATCTAAATAGAAAAGGACAGGAAGGGTACTTACTGCAATCCCAGAAAACCCTGAAAAACACCAACTCTACTAATTTCAAAATCACCTGAGATCACACGACCTCTACCACCTAAATTAGTTCTCTGGTGTAACAAAAACAGCAGCCACTGAAAAAACTGCAAAAAGCAAAAGTACAAAACACAGTGGCTGGACTAAACTGAGAGGGCAAAAGCCCCCGGAGGGGACCCAGAAGGCCCCCACAGAAGTGCAGGACAAAATGCAAAAATATAGCAAAAACACAAAATAAGAAATTGTCTTATCTGATAGCAGGAGATGCAGACACGACACAGCAGGCTACAAGGGAAACCGGAAAGAAGGATTCAGACCAGAACAATTGATCACCGGCAACCCTGATGGGAAAATGATTCCCTTAAATAAGACCAATCAGTAACACCTGATTCCCAATCCTCACTAGTACCGCTTGTAACCACCAGAGGGAGCCTCTGCTCAGAACTCATCTCAAACCCATTCACAACAAGAAACATAACCCATTGCGCTTTCGAAACTCATGACGCTGTGCCCCAGACACCACTCTATCACACTGCATGGGTTCAGAAGCTAGTTCACAAGGCAACACCATTCCACGCATACTTCTCCGCTCACACAAACGACTGTCAATTTGAATCGCTAATGACATAGAATCATTGAGACCAGAGGGGACAGGGAATCCCACCATAACATCCTTTACATTATCTGACAGACCCTTCCGGAAAAGGGCCGCCAAAGCGTCGTCATTCCATTTGGTCAGGACTGCCCACCTACGGAATCTCTGACAGTGTAACTCAGCGTCATCAAGCCCCTGATTTAATGCCAACAAGGTTTTTTCAGCTTGATCAGTGACATTAGGCTCATCGTACAATAACCCCAAAGCCTGAAAAAACGCATCAACATCACTCAAAACAGGATCCCCAGGTATCAGGGAAAAAGCCCAATCCTGAGGATCGCCGCGCAGGAGAGAGATGATAATTTGAACCTGCTGCGCTGCGTTTCCTGAGGACTTAGATTTTAAGGCAAAAAACAATTTACAATTATTTTTGAAATTCTGAAACTTAGCTCGATCCCCCAAAAACAAATCTGGCATGGGAATCCTAGGTTCCACAACAGGCAACCTAGCAAGATATGCAGCAATACTCTGAACCTCAGTGGCAAGCTGATCCACACGGCCAGATAACTGTGCAAACTCCATTGGGAGAAAAGATCCTCCCCAGCACCCAGAGATACAGAGGGAAAAAAAAAAATGCAACAAACAGAAAAATATCTCTGACAACTCTGACAACCTTTTTTCTTTCACAATATTTTTCCCTTCTGTGAGTACCATACAATTTTCAATTTTTTGGTCCGGTGATACTGTTATGTTTCGGTAGCTGAGGAGAGCAGGCAAAAAGGCAATACACCAGAGCAGTTGGAATCTATGAGATTGCAGTACCCTGACTAACCACCACAACTAGAGGCAGCCGTGGAGCGTTCCTACGTTGGTCCTAGACGCCTCGTCACAGCCTGAGAAACTAACTACACCTAAAGATAGAAATAGGAAAGCTATCTGCCCCGGAGCAGAACCCCAAAGATAATAGAAAGCCCCCAAACATGTAATGGCGGTTAGACAAGAGGAAACACTGACACAGAAAGAAAATAGTATGAGCAAACGCTGGGGCCCAAACTATCTAAATAGAAAAGGATAGGAAGGGTACTTACTGCAATCCCAGAAAACCCTGAAAAGCACCAACTCTACTAATTTCAAAATCACCTGAGATCAAACGACCTCTACCACCTAAATTAGTTCTCTGGTGTAACAAAATCAAAACAGCAGCCACTGAAAAAACTGGAAAAAGCAAAAGAACAAAACTCAGTGGCTGAACTAAACTGAAAGGGCAGAAGCCCCCGGAGGGGACCCTGAAGGCCCCCAAAGAAGTGCAGTACAAAATGCAAAAATATAGCAAAAACACAAAAGAAGCAAAAGTCTTATCTGTAAGCAGGAGATGCAGACACGACACAGCAGGCTACAAGGGAAACTGGAATGAAGGATTCAGACCAGAACAATTGATCACCGGCAACCCTGATGGGAAAATGACTCCCTTATATAAGACCAGTCAGTAACACCTGATTCCCAGTCCTCACAATCTTCACTAGCACCGCTTGTAACCACCAGAGGGAGCCTCTGCTCAGAACTCATCTCAAACCCATTCACAACAGGTTATCTGGCACGGGCATACTTGGACGGCCTCTCTCTCAGGCCTCAGGCGTAGCACAGGCTCAGCAGAGAAACATCAGACTCCGACCTCAGACAGACTTCAGACGATGGCGGGTCATCACGGGTAGATGCAGTCCAGGATCATCTGGCACGGGCATACTAGTATGGCCTCACTCTCAGGCCTCAGGCGTAGCACAGGCTCAGCAGGAGAACATCAGACACCGACCCAGGACGAACGTCAGACGATGGCGGGGTCATCACGGGTTGATGCAGTCCAGGGTCATCTGGCACGGGCATACTAGTATGGCCTCACTCTCAGGCCTCAGGCGTAGCACAGGCTCAGCAGGAGAACATCAGACACTGACCCAGGACAGACGTCATCACAGGGTAGACCAAGGAGGAACCGGCAGGACATCAGAACATCAGGAACACGGACTGGATCTCAGGTACTCAGGAACACAGACAGGACATCAGAACACGGATTGGATCTCAGGGAGTCAGGAACACGGACTGGACGTCAGGAACACGGATTGGATCTCAGGGAGTCAGGAACACAGACAGGACATCAGGAACACAGAACACTGGCATCGGACTCCGGACATCTGGCACCGATCGGCAGGCTCCGGACATCTGGCAACGATCGGCAGGCTCCGGACATCAGGCAGAGAAGGATAGGATCCGGACATCTGGAAATGGTCATCGGACATCGGAAATCAGGCCGTGGTCAACAGGTAGGACACCGTCCTCGACTCCGGACTTCTGGTATCGATCTGAATAGGAACCCCAGCGGTCTGGTGCAAGCCCCGCCAGGCTCAACGGGAGCTGGCCGGGGATTGCACAGAAGCTGAGCACAGAGTAACAGAAACTCAGCACACACACCGGACTCCTCCTTCCACGATGAACTCAGGTTATATAGCAAGGAATCACAGTCACTGGTACAGGGTTCTGGACACAGAAGGACTTCAGGAACAAAACACAGAGGACACAGTTCAGACAGTCAGGTACAGGATCAGATCCAGGATCAGGGATTCGGGTAATAAGACACAGCAGGAACAGGCCTGGATATGCAGGCTCCAGGAAGGACATTCTGGGTAGTCAGCCCCCAGCATAGGCGAAAACATAAGACACAGTTCAGACATTCAGGTACCGGGATAGATCCAGGGTCAGGGATTCAGGGAACAAGATACAACAGGAACAGGCCTGGATATACAGCCTCCAGGAAAGGCGATCTGGGTAGTCAGCCTCCAGCATAGGCGAAAACACAAGACACAGTTCAGACATTCAGGTACCGGGATAGATCCAGGATCAGGGATTCAGGAAACAAGATACAACAGGAACAGGCCTGGATATGCAGCCTCCAGAAACGGCGATCTGGGTACTCAGCCCCAGGCATAGGCAGAAACACAAGACAGGACAAAGGGAATCAGCTCTCCAGAGCTGATCGAACTCAGAGCAGGAGCTGAACACACAACCACACTCAGCTAGGTTCAGAGACTCAATGCAAAGTCAGTGCAAAGCTCTGGCAACGCCCCACAGGGCTGGGGAACTTTATATATGAACTGCTTCACAGCGATAGGCTGGAGCAGTAATTCTAGTACACACCCATTCCTCATAAAAGCAGGACAGGTGTGGGCCGCGCCCCCTATGCAGAGCCAGACAACTCATCACATCACAGAGGGACACCTGACAGTGGCTGCTGCCACACACGTAGTAAGTCATGCACCACTGCAGAGGACTTTGCAACCTACGGATGGCTTCTGCAGCAGGTCAGGGACCGCACATGTGGGTGGTCATGTGTGTAGCCCTGGTATGTAAGGCACACATTATTCTGGAGGATGCGTGGAGAGGTAACCGTTTAATGCTTGATATCCATTCACTCCAACATCACACCTAGACACACCCACAGAGTATATAAGGTAGTGACAGGCAGCAGCCAGAGTTCAGTCTAGCTCGGGTGGCTCAGGAGTGAGTCATCCCACCAGTGTGCAGTCTGTGCAGGAGGAGAGGAGATCAGATTGCATTTCCTGTCAGAGCTCTGTGTGAGCTAAAGTCAGACAGACGGAGACAGCTTTGGAGAAAGGGAAGTTAGCAGCAGAAACTTCAGTCGCCTGTCCCAAGGACAGTGAAGTTCAGTCGATGTGTTCCTGAACTAGGAGAATACTGAGAATCTGTCAGCGAGCTCCAAGGAAGAAGTAAGAAAGGATTCACTTGTACTACCATAGGAAGTGAGGAGTGCTTATGTTAAGAGCGCGAGCAGGGCGAAGGGCGTAGTGGAAGAAGTTAGAGCAGTGCCTTAGATATTGGATTATCTGCACTATTAGCCGGTCACTGGGGACCGAAGTGTTGCTGTCGCTTTATGCATAGTGATGAAACAACCAGAGATTCGCTGGACTACAAGTCGCAGGAACAAGCCCTAAAGAGTCGGTACGTAACCGGAGTCAGGAGAGTAGGAACTTTGAGTCTCTGCAGGACAAAAGTAAGAACCTGGCTCTCCCAACATCTGCAAAGCAGAGATATGGAAGGCTCCACCACAATGCTGACCGGGCAGTACAGCTAAGGAGTTAGCTGGAGTTATTTGGAGTTAACTTAGCTTCATGCAAGTTGGACTCATCTATATTTGGAAGTAAAGGAGGCCTCTAACCTGCTCATGGTTATCTCAAAACGCATTCTCCACCCCGACCAGCTCCCCGGGACCTGCCTAAACATCTGACAAGTAAAAGGTATGGAAAGACGCTGGATGGTGTGAGACTGATTCATTTATCTGCACCCTACATCATTATAACCATAGACTTTGAGGGACCAGTCCCACCTGTGGGGGACCCGTCATCTAGCTGCCATAACATCCCCTCAGAGATCTACAGCAGCGCTGGTCTTAGTGATCAGAAAACTACAGGTGGCGTCACGAACTGTTTCTAATCCCCTGTAAATACTTCCCTAATCGCATTGACTGCCAGGGACACGGACCGAGCCACCGCTACCAGTGACAACTCCCATAGACTTCTATGGGCTCGGCTCCGAGTACCCCATAGCCCTGGTATCCACAATTGTGGGGCGAGTCAATTCTACTTGGCGTCAGGAACAGGATGCGAAAACTTGCAAGATTGTAAGTCCTGTGTGCCTGTGGAATGTTTCAGTGAAAAAGGACTGTTTGCACTTTTGGCGCCAAATACCGCCATCTTTGCCGCCATATTCGTGCCCTGAGGCGCTGGAGAAGAAGGTGGGCGTGTACCCCCCTGTGGCGCGAAAGAAATGGCCGCCCTCTCCAAGTGTTATTACAATATGCGATCCTGCCCTACAGCAAAAGAAATCCGCCTCCTCTTCACCTTTACAAGAAAAAAAGGGGGAGGAAGCCAGCGCAGCACGTAATTAGCATGAAATAATTTAAGTGCATCTGCACATAATTCTAACTATTTTTAAAATTGAGACATTTAGCAAACAATTGATCAATTCTTTGAGCTACCCCGCCACGACAAGGCATTCTCATATGGGGCAGTACCTACTCTAAGTTTATCATATCACTGTGCCATAACGGCCTCCTGAATAATTAAAAGCATAACTGCAAAAAACTGTAAAGCAGGACTGCATACACTGCAAGCGGTACCTTAAGCATAACTGAATCACCCCCGGGTGCCAGTCAGACAGATGCAGGTAAAAAGCCGACCAGGTCCAAAGATGGACATTTCAGATCTGACCTCCACATCCGCCAAACCAGCAACCACAGATAAAGAGTGAAACAGGCACAGGTGCACAATTACATATAGCCTGGGGCAGGGCAGGGCTGCTGTATATGTATATAGCAGCCTAGGTCAATTATAAGAAAGAAAAAAAAAAACAGATAGAACCGCATGCATAACACAGCGCGCACGGCAACCAGTGGTGGTTAGCCACTTACCAATACAAGAAAAAAAAGGGGGGAGGAAGCCAGCGCAGCACGTAATTAGCATGAAATAATTTAAGTGCATCTGCACATAATTCTAACTATTTTTTAAAATTGAGACATTTAGCAAACAATTGATCAATTCTTTGAGCTACCCCGCCACGACAAGGCATTCTCATATGGGGCAGTACCTACTCTAAGTTTATCATATCACTGTGCCATAACGGCCTCCTGAATAATTAAAAGCATAACTGCAAAAAACTGTAAAGCAGGACTGCATATACTGCAAGCGGTACCTTAAGCATAACTGTTATCTGTTTTTTTTTTTTTTTCTTTCTTACAATTGACTTAGGCTGCTGTGTACACATACAGCAGCCCTGCCCTGCCCCAGGCTATATGTAATTGTGCACCTGTGCCTGTGCCTGTTTCACTCTTTATCTGTGGTTGCTGGTTTGGCGGATGTGGAGGTCAGATCTGACATGTCCATTCCTGGACCTGGTCGGCCTTTTACCTGCATCTGTCGGACTGGCACCCGGGGGTGATTCAGTTATGCTCCAGGTACTTTTGCAGTTTTTGCAGTCCTGCTTTTCAGTTTTTTTGCAGTCATGTTTTTTTGCAGTTATGCTTTTAATTATTTAGGAGGCCGCAATGGCACAATGAAAATAATAAGCTTAGAGTAGGTACTGCCCCATATGAGAATGCCTTGTCGTGGCGGGTAGCTCAAAGAATTGATCAATTGTTTGCTAAATGTCTCAATTTTAAAAAAACAGTTAGAATTATGTGCAGATGCATACAAATTATTCCATGCTGATCATGTGCTGCGCTGGCTTCCTCCCCCCTTTTTTCCTTGTATTGGTTTAGTGGTTAACCACCACTGGTTGCCGTGCGCGCTGGGTCATGCATGCTATTTTATCTGTTTTTTTTTTTTTTTCTTTCTTACAATTGACTTAGGCTGCTGTGTACACATACAGCAGCCCTGCCCTGCCCCAGGCTATATGTAATTGTGCACCTGTGCCTGTGCCTGTTTCACTCTTTATCTGTGGTTGCTGGTTTGGCGGATGTGGAGGTCAGATCTGACATGTCCATTCCTGGACCTGGTCGGCCTTTTACCTGCATCTGTCGGACTGGCACCCGGGGTGATTCAGTTATGCTCCAGGTACTTTTGCAGTTTTTGCAGTCCTGCTTTTCAGTTTTTTTGCAGTCATGTTTTTTTGCAGTTATGCTTTTAATTATTTAGGAGGCCGCAATGGCACAATGAAAATAATAAGCTTAGAGTAGGTACTGCCCCATATGAGAATGCCTTGTCGTGGCGGGGTAGCTCAAAGAATTGATCAATTGTTTGCTAAATGTCTCAATTTTAAAAAAACAGTTAGAATTATGTGCAGATGCATACAAATTATTCCATGCTGATCATGTGCTGCGCTGGCTTCCTCCCCCCTTTTTTCCTTGTATTGGTTTAGTGGTTAACCACCACTGGTTGCCATGCGCGCTGGGTCATGCATGCTATTTTATCTGTTTTTTTTTTTTTTTTCTTTCTTACAATTGACTTAGGCTGCTGTGTACACATACAGCAGCCCTGCCCTGCCCCAGGCTATATGTAATTGTGCACCTGTGCCTGTGCCTGTTTCACTCTTTATCTGTGGTTGCTGGTTTGGCGGATGTGGAGGTCAGATCTGACATGTCCATTCCTGGACCTGGTCGGCCTTTTACCTGCATCTGTCGGACTGGCACCCGGGGGTGATTCAGTTATGCTCCAGGTACTTTTGCAGTTTTTGCAGTCCTGCTTTTCAGTTTTTTTGCAGTCATGTTTTTTTGCAGTTATGCTTTTAATTATTTAGGAGGCCGCAATGGCACAATGAAAATAATAAGCTTAGAGTAGGTACTGCCCCATATGAGAATGCCTTGTCGTGGCGGGGTAGCTCAAAGAATTGATCAATTGTTTGCTAAATGTCTCAATTTTAAAAAAACAGTTAGAATTATGTGCAGATGCATACAAATTATTCCATGCTGATCATGTGCTGCGCTGGCTTCCTCCCCCCTTTTTTCCTTGTATTGGTTTAGTGGTTAACCACCACTGGTTGCCGTGCGCGCTGGGTCATGCATGCTATTTTATCTGTTTTTTTTTTTTTTTTCTTTCTTACAATTGACTTAGGCTGCTGTGTACACATACAGCAGCCCTGCCCTGCCCCAGGCTATATGTAATTGTGCACCTGTGCCTGTGCCTGTTTCACTCTTTATCTGTGGTTGCTGGTTTGGCGGATGTGGAGGTCAGATCTGACATGTCCATTCCTGGACCTGGTCGGCCTTTTACCTGCATCTGTCGGACTGGCACCCGGGGTGATTCAGTTATGCTCCAGGTACTTTTGCAGTTTTTGCAGTCCTGCTTTTCAGTTTTTTTGCAGTCATGTTTTTTTGCAGTTATGCTTTTAATTATTTAGGAGGCCGCAATGGCACAATGAAAATAATAAGCTTAGAGTAGGTACTGCCCCATATGAGAATGCCTTGTCGTGGCGGGGTAGCTCAAAGAATTGATCAATTGTTTGCTAAATGTCTCAATTTTAAAAAAACAGTTAGAATTATGTGCAGATGCATACAAATTATTCCATGCTGATCATGTGCTGCGCTGGCTTCCTCCCCCCTTTTTTCCTTGTATTGGTTTAGTGGTTAACCACCACTGGTTGCCGTGCGCGCTGGGTCATGCATGCTATTTTATCTGTTTTTTTTTTTTTTTCTTTCTTACAATTGACTTAGGCTGCTGTGTACACATACAGCAGCCCTGCCCTGCCCCAGGCTATATGTAATTGTGCACCTGTGCCTGTGCCTGTTTCACTCTTTATCTGTGGTTGCTGGTTTGGCGGATGTGGAGGTCAGATCTGACATGTCCATTCCTGGACCTGGTCGGCCTTTTACCTGCATCTGTCGGACTGGCACCCGGGGTGATTCAGTTATGCTCCAGGTACTTTTGCAGTTTTTGCAGTCCTGCTTTTCAGTTTTTTTGCAGTCATGTTTTTTTGCAGTTATGCTTTTAATTATTTAGGAGGCCGCAATGGCACAATGAAAATAATAAGCTTAGAGTAGGTACTGCCCCATATGAGAATGCCTTGTCGTGGCGGGGTAGCTCAAAGAATTGATCAATTGTTTGCTAAATGTCTCAATTTTAAAAAAACAGTTAGAATTATGTGCAGATGCATACAAATTATTCCATGCTGATCATGTGCTGCGCTGGCTTCCTCCCCCCTTTTTTCCTCTTCACCTTCCCTGCGAAGAGGAGGAGACGCAAACCCCGCCTCCACGGAAGAGACCAGACTGTTCTGGAAAAGAACCAGAGACGGACTTGGAGTGAGATAGAGGCAGGATGTGAGCAGTTGTGCGGGGAAGCGGAGGAGCCTAGGCCCCGTTCCCCAGCCAAGCTGCTACCGGAACCAGACCTATCCTCAGTCCGGGACCTTCAGATGATGTTGCTGGAGGTCAAAGAAGAGAATAACGAACTAAAGAGATTGCTGATGCGACAAGCTGAAATGGAGGAAACCGAGAGACACTGGCGTACCCGGAAACAGCGGCTGCTGTGGGACGCAGTGTTATCTCCCACCGACACCACCGACCTCACTCCATGGCTCGACCTTCCAAAGGCCCTGCTGCTAAAGGCTAAAGGACGACCGGAGGCTACCCCCAAAAGTACCGACCCTGATCCCACCGATGGAGCGGTGGAGGCGAAGGAGGTTGAGGAGGTCCTGCCCGTTCCGGAACGCCCGCCCGGCCAGGAGGCCGCAGCAGATGATTGTTCCCCGGTAGGGACACCGGAGGGATCCTGTCCGTCGTTGCCGGAGGTCGACTGGGACGCGATGGAGCGTCTTGATGACGTCGCATATGCCGTAAAATGGGAAAGTGAGTGGCAGCAACGTCAGGAGGAACAGCAACGCCGACAGGAGGAAGAACAGGAGGTCCAGCGTAACCGACAGCGGCAGCATGCAGAGCTCATCGCGGACAAGGAGACCGTTCGCCGCGATAAAGGTACCCGGAGGGAACCACGACGTCAGGGGTGCGTCACCGAATTCCAGTTCCGCAAGGGCTGGGGTTTTATCCGGGAACCGGGACTTTATCCAGGGGTCTTCGTGAGCCGTCGCGATGTAGAGTCCCACCTTCCACAAGGTCATCCGGGAAGGGACCTGATCAATGGGGACATTGTCACTTATACACGTCACTGGGGCCTGAAGGGATGGTATGCCCTTAATGTGGAAATCATCCGTGACCCCGTCCCCGACGCAGGTAACGTCACCATTGCCAGCACGTCACAGTCCCGAGCTCCCGCTGCACCAGGCCGTGCCCCGGCATCGCCCCCTGAATGTCCATCACAGTTTGAAGCGCCCCCGGCATATTCTGCTCTGCCAGTGCCTCGCACCAAATCGCAACCCGCGACCCCGTTCAAACCACAAGTTATACCGCCGGACATAGCGGCACCAGCAGCGACGCAATCGGCGTCTTGTAATGAAGAGATACCCGTTGCGCCCCCAGTGGTTCGCACGAGGACTGTAGCGACACAAACGTTGATAGCAAGTCACGACTTGTTTGTCATGAGATCTAAGGATCATCGCGTCGTTCCAGCACCCGGTGTGGAAGACGTCACTGAAATTAGTAAATGATAAAGACCGGTAGGACCCAGACAGGGTTTATCACATTCAATATGTATATAAGTTCATAAAAGTGAAAATAATTTGCACCTGTGATATAAGTATGTAATGTTTACATATTTTGCAATAAGTAGAATACCCGGCTGGGTAAGAGGATATACGAATTATAAGATAATATACAAGGTTATGAGAAGATTTATTTGCACTTTATTGTAAGTTTTAAAAATGTGTTTTGGTGTGGATATAATATATGTGTCTTTTCCTCATAATGGACTGAGAGGCTGAGGACTGAGCCAGCCCAAGAACTGATCTTTGTAAATAGTTGCGCTACGGTGCATTATCTTGGTTTACATAAAACCAGCACAACTACCTATGAACACAAAACCCATATGGTGGGGCACTGAGTGAGGTCTGCATTCAGATGTCCTGCAGCCCACCCAGGACCCACGTGGGAGGTTTGGTGCGGGTCCTCCACAAGAATATTGTATATTTATTGATGTGTCTTCATGTTTTGATACTTTTGTATTTTCCTATTGTACATACTGTAACGTTCAAGCTTTCGTACCTCCCGGAGGGGATGAGTTACATGTTATTGTTTAAATGCAAAACAAAATGTCTTTTTTTTTTTTATATTTACAGCCCGGGAGTGCTGTGTTTTACCAAGGGGGGATGTGTAGCCCTGGTATGTAAGGCACACATTATTCTGGAGGATGCGTGGAGAGGTAACCGTTTAATGCTTGATATCCATTCACTCCAACATCACACCTAGACACACCCACAGAGTATATAAGGTAGTGACAGGCAGCAGCCAGAGTTCAGTCTAGCTCGGGTGGCTCAGGAGTGAGTCATCCCACCAGTGTGCAGTCTGTGCAGGAGGAGAGGAGATCAGATTGCATTTCCTGTCAGAGCTCTGTGTGAGCTAAAGTCAGACAGACGAGACAGCTTTGGAGAAAGGGAAGTTAGCAGCAGAAACTTCAGTCGCCTGTCCCAAGGACAGTGAAGTTCAGTCGATGTGTTCCTGAACTAGGAGAATACTGAGAATCTGTCAGCGAGCTCCAAGGAAGAAGTAAGAAAGGATTCACTTGTACTACCATAGGAAGTGAGGAGTGCTTATGTTAAGAGCGCGAGCAGGGCGAAGGGCGTAGTGGAAGAAGTTAGAGCAGTGCCTTAGATATTGGATTATCTGCACTATTAGCCGGTCACTGGGGACCGAAGTGTTGCTGTCGCTTTATGCATAGTGATGAAACAACCAGAGATTCGCTGGACTACAAGTCGCAGGAACAAGCCCTAAAGAGTCGGTACGTAACCGGAGTCAGGGAGAGTAGGAACTTTGAGTCTCTGCAGGACAAAAGTAAGAACCTGGCTCTCCCAACATCTGCAAAGCAGAGATATGGAAGGCTCCACCACAATGCTGACCGGGCAGTACAGCTAAGGAGTTAGCTGGAGTTATTTGGAGTTAACTTAGCTTCATGCAAGTTGGACTCATCTATATTTGGAAGTAAAGGAGGCCTCTAACCTGCTCAGCGGTTATCTCAAAACGCATTCTCCACCCCGACCAGCTCCCCGGGACCTGCCTAAACATCTGACAAGTAAAAGGTATGGAAAGACGCTGGATGGTGTGAGACTGATTAATTTATCTGCACCCTACATCATTATAACCATAGACTTTGAGGGACCAGTCCCACCTGTGGGGGACCCGTCATCTGATCAGAGAAAAACTACAGGTGGCGTCACAAACTGTTTCTAATCCCCTGTAAATACTTCCCTAATCGCATTGACTGCCAGGGACACGGACCGAGCCACCGCTACCAGTGACAACTCCCATAGACTTCTATGGGCTCGGCTCCGAGTACCCCATAGCCCTGGTATCCACAATTGTGGGGCGAGTCACATGCAACGCAGCGAAGACACTCACGCAAGTACGGCTACGCAGCAGAGCTGGGAACTGAGCAGCATCCATACAGGTAACAGAAAACAGTATCCCAGCTGGTTAGGGGGAAAGGAGCAAAAGGGTTAAAGCAGAGACATGCAGAGTAACGCTGGAAAACAAAGTACAGACAATACCAGCGTTACAGGGGAAGGAAGTGAAAGGGAAGAATTTGTGGCGAGTAGGGGTTGGTTTATGAGGTTTAAGGATCGTGCCAATTTCCATAACATTAAAGTGCAAGGTGAGGCTGCAAGTGCTGATGAGAAAGCAGCAACTGAATTTCCTAAAGCATTGACTGAGATAATTGAGGAGGGTGGTTACTGTGCGCAACAAGTCTTCAATGTGGATGAGACAGGCTTGTTTTGGAAACGTTTGCCTAACCGTACTTACATCTCCAAGGAGGAAAAGTCGGCACCAGGTCATAAAGTCGGCAAGGAAAGACTGACTTTGCTTCTTGGGGGCAATGCTGCTGGCGACTACAAACTGAAGCCCATGCTGGTGTATCAGGCTGAGAATCCAAGGGCCCTCAAGGGCATTTCAAAGGGTCAACTACCAGTCATCTGGAAGTCTAATAGGAAGGCATGGGTGACACTTGCAGTGTTTGATGACTGGTTCACCAACCATTTTGTGCGAGGCGTGGAGCGGTACTGTACCTCCAAGGATATCCCCTTTAAGGTGTTGCTAATTCTGGACAATGCCCCTGGACACCCTGCCCATCTGGATGACTTTAACCCTAATGTCAAGGTGGTTTACCTTCCACCTAATACCACCGCCCTAATACAGCCTATGGACCAAGGAGTCATTGCTACTTTCAAGGCCTACTACCTCCGAAGGTCATTGGTAATGCTTTAGCAGCAACTGAAAAGAATAAGGACTTGACTCTAAAAGACTTTTGGAAAACATACAACATTCTTGATGCTGTGAATAACATTGCTGATTCCTGGGGTGAGGTTAAGCAGACCAGTATGAATGGTGTGTGGAAAAAACTGTGTCCCCAGTTTGTGAATGATGTCACAGAGGTCCAAGAGTCAGTGACTAGTGTCATAAAGAACGTTGTTGATATGAGTAAGACAATGAATCTGGAGGTGGAGGTGGATGATGTCACTGAGCTACTAGCATCTCATGGAGAGGAGTTATCTGCTGAGGACCTTATTCAACTGGAGAAGCAGATGATAGAGGAAGAGGAAGACATACCAACCCCAGAACCCAAGAGATTTACAAGACAGGGCTTGGTAGGAGGTTTTGCCCTGATAGAACAAGGGTTGTCAAGGTTTGAGGCTGAGGATCCCAACATGGAGAGGTACACTAGGGTTGCCAGAGGAGTCATGGATTCCTTCAGCTGTTACAAGGAGATCTTGGAGGAGAAGAAGATGGTCTGCTTCCAAAGTAACCTGCAGCAGTACTTCAAGAAGGTAGAGAGGCCTGCAACAGATCCTGTATCTGTATCCTCTACCTCACCTGCCCCTCTTGACTCACCTGCCCCTCTTGACTCACCTGCCCCAGTATCTCCAGCACCTTCTGCAGCTTCCTTCCAATAAGCCTGTTCTCTCTTGGAATTGTTATCTTTGTTTATTACAGTACAGTACAGTACACTGTTTATTACTGTTACAGCACTTCATTTCATTATTAAACGTACTGTACTGCACAATATTTGACTGTGTTTATTGATAATTATGTAGGGTACTGTGTTAGAATAGGTGTTTGCAGTAGAGTACAGTACAGTACTGTACTGTTATTATGGCACAGTACTGTATGAACGTATGTTTCGACTTACGTCGAAATTCGGTTTACGACGCCGTGTAAGAACGGATCAACGTCGTAAGTCGAGGCTGTCACAAATAAACAGTCTCAGAATTGCAAAGATCCGTTGAAGCGTTCCACAGTTATAACCTCATAAAGGGAAGTGGTCAGTTGTAAAAATTGGCATAGTCATTAACGTGCAAACCACCCTTGGGGATAAAGGGGTTAATATGATGCCCTATAATAAAAATATGATGTGTCCTATAATAAATATGGTGCATCCTATTATAAACACACTATATGCATCCTATATGCTTTCTATATCATTTGTCATACATGTCTTACATATCTTATAAATACACTTTATGCACCCTTTTTAATATATATAATGCGTCCTATAATAAACACTTAAAATATCACAATTGTACTTTCAATTATTTTATTATTATATAAGTTTCATACACACATTAATAAATGTTATCGTCATTATTCACACTATTGTACATCGTGTCTTGTGTCATCTTTGTCTACGTTTGTGTGTACACTTTTTGTCACATTTGCCTATTTTATCTCACATTAATAATAAAAAAATTCACTGCACTTTTTTATTTACTTTTATTTTTAATTCATTTTTAACACTGCATATATTATGATTTTAGTCATGTAACAGACTGATGAATAGCAACAATAGAGGGTGGTGAACCCTATACATCATAACTGGTAATATACACAATTCTATTCTCAACCTGCACAAATTCCTCATCCTGCTGATACCCAATACTGAGCCGCTGCTGCCGTATGTGTCCCTATTACTGCACCCCATACCCCAATACTGAGCCGCTGCTGCCGTATGTGCCCCTATTACTGCAACCCATACCCCAATACTGAGCCGCTGCTGCCATATGTGTCCCTGTTACTGCACCTCATACCCCAATACTGAGCCGCTGCTGCTGTATTTGCCCTTATTACTGCACCTGATACCCCAATACTGAGCCGCTACTGCCGTATGTGCCCCTATTACTGCACCTCATACCCCAATACTGAGCCGCTGCTGCCGTATGTGCCCATATTACTGCACCTCAAACTCCAATACTGAGTGCTATGTTCTGCTACAAGCACTAAGGAAAGACGGGAGATCTGTCCCTACGATAGAACTAAGCTGGATCCCTACGATGTAACAGGGAACCTGATCCTGCGATCAGACCCACTAAAGTCTCAGCTAGTCTGTACGAAGACCTATAGATGCGAGGGAGGGATCTGTTAAGTTTCGGTAGCTGAGGAGGACAGGAACAACAGCAGGGCAGCCGAACACCTGAGATGTTGGTAACTGATGGGTTGCAGATTCCTAAACTAACGACACAACTAGAGGTAGCCGTGGAGCGTTCCTACGTTGATCCTAGATGCCTCGTCACAGCCTGAGAGATAACTACACCTAAAGGCAGAAAGATGAAAGCTATCTGCCCCGGAGCAGATTCCCAAAGAAAATAGGTGTAACGCTGGTATTGTCTGTACTTTGTTTTCCAGCGTTACTTTGCATGTTTTTTGCATTAACCCTTTTGCTCCTTTCCCCCTAACCAGCTGGGATACTGTTGTCTGTTACCTATATGGATGCTGCTCAGTTCCCGGCTCTGCTGCGTACCCGTACTTGCGTGAGTGGCTCCGCTGCTTTGCATGACCGCCCGCATGTGCGGTTCCTGACTTGCTGTGAAAGCCGTCCGTAGCTTGAAAAGTCCTCTGCAGTGGTGCATGACTTACTGCGTGGTTGGCGGCAGCCATTGTTGGGTTCCCTCTGTGTTGTGCTGTCTGGCTCTGCATAGGGGGCGCGGCCCACACCTGTCCTGCTTTTATGTGGATTGGGTGTTTACTAGAATTACTGCTCCAGCCTATCGCTGTGAAGCAGCTCATATATAAAGTTCCCCAGCCCTAGTGGGCGTTGCCAGAGCTTCACATTGAATCCACACTGAATCCCTGAACCTAGCCGTATGTGGTTGTGTGTTCAGCTCCTGCTCTGAAGTTGATCAGCTCTGGAGAGCTGATTCCCTGTTCCTCCTGTGTCTTGTTCCCTGATCCTGGATCAAACCCGGTACCTGAATGTCTGAATTGTGTCTTGTGTTTCCGCCTATGCTGGGGGCTGATTACCCAGATCGCCGTTCCTGGAGGCTGTATATCCAGGCCTGTTCCTGTTGTGTCTAATTACCTGAACCCCTGATCTTGGATCGCATCCTGTACCTGACTTTCTGAACTGTGTCCTCTGTGTTATGTTCCTGAAATCCTGCTGTGTCCAGAACCCTGTGCCAGTGACTGTGAATCCTTGCTATATAACCTGAGTTCATCTTGGAAGGAGGAGTCCGGTGTGTGCTGAGTTTCTGTTACTCTGTGCTCAGCCTCTGTGCAATCCCCGGCCAGCTCCCGTTGAGCCTGGCGGGGCTTGCACCAGACCGCTGGGGTTCCTTTTCAGGTCGCTGCCAGATGTCCGGATCCTATGCCTGATGACCATGGCCTGATGTCCGATGTCCGACGACCACTTCCAGATGTCCGGATCCTATCCTTCCTGCCTGATGTCCGGATCCTGCCGATCATTGCCAGATGTCCGGAGCCTGCTGATGGGTGCCAGATGTCCGGAGTCCGAGGCCTGTGTTCCAGTCCGTGTTCCTGTGATTCAATCCATGTTCCTGTCCGTGTTCCTGACTCCCTGAGACCCAGTCCGTGTTCCTGTCTGTGTTCCTGACTCTCTGAGATCCAATCCGTGTTCCTGTGCAGTCTAACTCTGTTTCAGCCATCAGCTCCTGATTCCAGTTACCTGTCTGTTACCTGTCGGCTTGCCTGTCTGCCATCCGTCTGCAGTTCCTTCCAGAGGTTCGGACGTCATCTGCAGAGATCCCCGGCTCTTGCCTGCTCACCTAGGAGCGATCATCTGCCATCCGACTGCAGCTCCATCCGGAAGTTCGGACATCATCTGCAGAGATCCCCGGCTCTTGCCTGCTCACCTGGGAGCGATCATCTGCCATCCGACTGCAGCCTACCTGGAGGCTCCACCATATCAGGTCGTATATACCTGCCTGTCTAGAGACTGCCTGGTCACTTACTGTGACAACCTGCCTGTCTAGAGACTGCCTGGTCACTTGCCGTGACAACCTGCCTGTCCAGAGACTGCCTGGTCACTTGCCGTGACAACCTGCCTGTCCAGAGACTGCCTGGTCACTTGTCGTGACAACCTGCCTGTCCCAGAGACTACCCTGGTCACTTTCCGTGACAACCTGCCTGTCCCAGAGACTGCCTGGTCACTTGTCGTGACAACCTTCCTGTCCCAGAGACTGCCTGGTCACTTGCCGTGACAACCTGCCTGCCCTGGTCACTTGCCGTGACAACCTGCCTGCCCTGGTCACTTGCCGTGACAACCTGCCTGCCCTGGTCACTTGCCGTGACAACCTGCCTGCCTGGTCACTTGCCGTGACAACCTGCCTGCCTGGTCACTTGCCGTGACAACCTGCCTGCCCTGGTCACTAGCCGTGACAACCTGCCTGTCCCAGAGACTGCCTTGGTCACTTGCCGTGACAACCTGCCTGTCCTGCCGGTTCCTCCTTGGTCTACCCTGTGATGACGTCTGTCCTGGGTCGGTGTCTGATGTTCTCCTGCTGAGCCTGTGCTACGCCTGAGGCCTGAGAGAGAGGCCGTCCTAGTATGCCCGTGCCAGATGACCCTGGACTTCATCAACCCGTGATGACCCCGCCATCGTCTGACGTTCGTCCTGGGCCGGTGTCTGATGTTCTCCTGCTGAGCCTGTGCTACGCCCGAGGCCTGAGAGTGAGGCCATACTAGTATGCCCGTGCCAGATGATCCTGGACTTCATCAACCCGTGATGACCCCGCCATCGTCTGAAGTCTGTCTGAGGTCGGTGTCTGATGTTCTCCTGCTTAGCCTGTGCTACGCCTAAGGCCTGAGAGAGAGGCCGTCCAAGTATGCCCGTGCCAGATAACCCTGGACTGCATCTACCCGTGATGTCCTCCAGCACTCGTCTATGATCCTGAGTCGTGTACCCTTCTCTGATGTGCGGAATCGGGAGCCCGGTCTTATGTTCTGTTTTATGTACTGTGTTTCTTTAAGTAAACTTTATGTTTCTTCTTACCTGAAGTTCTGCGGTGTTGTCTAGTCCTGCAGGTCGCCACCTTGCCCACATGCTCAGCTGCCACGGATCCCGGTCGCTGCCCTTCCCTAGTCCGGGCAGGCCCGGGTCTCCCTCCGTGGTCCAGTGGGTCCACATTCTCTTACCATCTGGGACCCATGCCTCACGTCGTCGTGGACTGGCGGCGTGGGAGCATTGGCTAGCTAGGCAAGCTATGCCATGTCCCGACGCCCCACAGCCGTGGGAAGCGCTACAATAGGAAGCCCCCAAACATATAATGGCGGTTAGACAAGATGAAAATACAAACATAGGCAGAAAATAGACTGAGCAAATGCTGGGGCCACAAGCTGACTAAATAGGATAGGACAGGAGAGATTACTTTCTGCAACCCAGAAAACCCTACAAAAATCCAACAATTCTGATTACAAAAATACTGAGATCACATGATCTCGCCACCCCCTAAATCAGATCTCAGTGTGAACAAAACCAAGCCGCAGCCGCTGAAAAAACAGGAAAAAGCAGAAAAACTGTGAGGAGCTCAGGCCCCAGGAGGGGACCTGGCTGACCTCCACAAAAGTGCAGAAAACAATGCAAAAAGCAAGCACAAAAAGAAAAGCAAAAAATATCTTATCTGAAAGCAGGAGATGCAGGCAGGACTCCAGCAAACTTCAAAATGAACCAGGAACCACAATTGAGACAAGAACAATTGATCACCGGCAACCATCATGGGAGGGAACCTCCCTTATATCAGACCAGTCCGTGATTCCAGATTGCCACTCCTCACTGAAAGGTTCAGTACTGTCTGTAACCACCAGAGGGAGACTCTGCTCAGAAACCATCTCTAGCACATTCATAACAGTACCCCCCCCCTTGAGGAGGGGTCACCGAACCCTCACTTGTGCAACCAGGCAGATCAGGATGAGCTCGGTGATAGGCATGGATCAGTCTCCTAGCATGGATGTCCGAAGCAAACACCCAAGAATTGTCCTCCTGACCATAACCTCTCCACTTAACCAAATACTGGAGTTTCTGTCTAGAAAAACGAGAATCCAATATTTTCTCAACCACATACTCCAGATTGCCCTCAACCAAAACAGGGTCAGGAGGCGCAGCCATAGGAACCACTGGCTCAACAAACCTCTTCAATAAGGACTTGTGGAACACGATATGGATGTTAAATGTCCCTGGAAGAAGCAAACGGAAAGAAACAGGATTAAGAATCTCCATGATCTTATAAGGTCCAATGAACCTGGGCTTAAACTTTGGAGATGCAACCCTCATAGGGATATTTCTTGAGGACAACCAAACCAAGTCCCCCACTTTAAACCGAGGACCATCAGTCCTATGCCGGTTGGCAAACCGTTGGGCCTTCTCCTGAGAGAGAGACAACCTCTCCACTACCTGGTCCCAAATCTACTGCATTCGCTCCACAACAGAGTCAACACCCGGACAGACAGAGGCCTCCGCCTGTTCCGAAGAAAATCGAGGGTGAAAGCCAAAATTGCAGAAAAATGGAGACATCAGGGTGGCAGGGCTAGCCATATTATTAAGAGCAAACTCAGCCAAAGGCAAGAAAGAGACCCAGTCATCTTGATCAGCAGACACAAAACATCTCAAATAAGTCATCCCACCGCTGCCACCAATGTGATGGACGGCACACGGTCCGCCACACGGTAGCCCGGGGTATCACGGCTTGTGATCCCTCCATTGCCACAAATGTGACGAAAACGCGGCACACAAACGACGGCTGCTGCCGTCCGACCAATGTGTCAGGAATAATATGCAGGGATTTATAATTATCCCACTTCCACTTAGGAACTTGCAGCTCTCTTGCGCCCCCTTACTCTCAGGTCAGTCAGGGAACTGCACCTAAGATAATTAGTCGCCAGACGGGCCGCTTGGATGTGTGCTGGCTATTGGGCATGCTGCAGTGAGGGAATTATAATTACTCCGGGCCGCAGCCAGGCAATACACTTATAAAACCCGCTCCGTCACTGCAAACGCCACCCCACAGTTCAACACTTCACACCCCTTCTTTTAGCTGCCACCAGCTATGATTTACTTAATGAACAATTTATCAAGAGGGTCCGTAGCAACCCCAAATCAGTAGCGTAGTACTTCAGGCACGTGCAAAATCGTTTATAGAGCAGGAGAAACAAACTAATACTTTTATAGGTTTATTCCTAAGATGCAGGCAGTGTTTATACAATATAAAAAGATGTAACAAGCTGAGACAATACAGTTATGTACAATACAGTTAAAAATAAAACAGGATTAAAGGTGAAAACTTACATGGTACTTAGGCAGTTACAGGCAAGACAGGCTGGGGGAGGAGCCACACATCATAGGTCATTTGCAGATCTGTTAGTCACGTCATCACAGCCTGGAATGAATAGGGGGGCCTAGCTACAAGACTTATACATGTGGGCTGGTGACCTCACAAAAGGGGATGGTTTTCTGGCCACCTCCCAGGGCTAGAAGTTCTAGTTTGAAGCTCTGGAAGATCATAAGGACCATACCTCATCCTGGGAACCTAGCAGAATGGCAGATCTATCAGTGATCTTATTTTGAAATGACTGTTCAAATGAGCCCAAACTTGGGTGAGATAGTTCATGGTGCATCCGAGAATTCCATATCTCGGGTTCTGTTGGAGTTACGGGTTCACCAGTACCACGGGAACGACGCCTGATGGACGCACGATTCAAAACCGTAGCTTTAATGTCTCTAACGTAAGCTCACACCGAGTTATGACCAAAAGAATGAATTCCCTTGTTATGTATGGGATCATCCTGCAAGGTTTTGAGACAAAGGAATTCCTGAGGTGGGGGCTAATGGATAGAGGGAGCTGTACGTTCAAACAGTGAATTGCAGAGAACTGCAGGCACAAGGGAGGAAAGATGGGGGTGGCTTTGCTCTGGCTGGCAAAACGATGGGGGTCGTAGTTCTATGTGGAAAGTTCTAGAACAGCACAAGGAATGGAGCTTGCAGTATCATCACACCTCCCCCTCTTAGAGTGCGCTAAGGAGGCATGACCTGTCGGTAATCCGCCATGCGCACCTAAGCCGGTTCGCCACGCCGTGACAACCCATCAGCATTCCCATGATCGCTGCCTTTCTTGTGTTGTACGGCAAAATCATACTGCTGTAGGGCAAGGCTCCAGCGTAGCAACCTACCATTGGTTCCGGACACTGTGTGCAGCCAGCTCAGAGGGTTACCAAGGTCTGGTTTGTTCTTTCGGTTTGTCCATTGGTCTGAGGATGAAAAGCAGAGGAGAAAGATAATTGAACACAAAGTTTAGAACAAAATGTCCTCCAAAATCTGGAAACAAACTGGACTCCTCTGTCAGACACAATGTTCTCCGGAATGCCATGTAACCGAACCACGTGCTGAAGGAACAAAGGCACCAATTCGGAGGAGGAAGGTAACTTAGGTAATGGCACAAGATGTATCATCTTGGAAAACCTATCACAGATTACTCAGATAACGGTCATTCTCTGAGAAACGGGGAGGTCGGAAATAAAATCCATAGAGATATGTGTTGTGAATGTGTTAGAAATGAATTCTGAGCAGAAGCTCCCTCTCGTGGTTACAAACAGTACTGAACTATTCAATGAAGATTGTGAAGATTGGCAATCAGGAGTTACAGACTGGTCTTATATAAGGGAGGTTCCCTCCCATCAAGGTTGCCGGTGATCAATTGTTCTTGTCTCAACTGTGGTTCCTGGTTCATTTGGAAGCTTGCTGAGTCTTGCCTGCATCTTCTGCTAACAGATAAGATATTTTCTGCTTTTATTTTTGTGCTTGCTTTTTGCATTTTTCCCTGCACTTCTGTGGAGGTCAGCCAGGTCCCCTCCAGGGGCTTGTGCTCCTCTCAGTTTATCTGAGCCACTGTTATATGTTCATTTGCCTTTTTCCAGTTTTTTCAGTGGCTGCGCTTAGTTTTGTTACACCAGAGAACTAATTTAGGTGGTAGAGGTCGTGTGATCTCAGGTGTTTTTGCAATTAGTAGAGTTGGGCTTTTTTTAGGGTTTTTGGGATTGCAGTAAGTGTCCTTCCTATCCTTTTCTTTCTAGGAAGTTTGGGCCCCAACGTTTGCTCATACTATTTTCTGTCTGTGTCTGTATTTCCTCTTGTCTAACCACCATTACATGTTTGGGGGCTTTCTATGTTCTTTGGGGATCTGCTCCTGGGCAGATAGCTTTCCTCTTTCTATCTTAAGGTGTAGTTAACCTCTCAGGCTGTGACGAGGCATCTAGGACCAACTTAGGAACGCTCCACGGCTGCCTTTAGTTGTGGTGGTTAGTCAGGGTACTGCAATCCAGTAGATTCCAACCTCTCTGGTGTATTGCCGTTTTTGCCTGCTCTCCTCAGCTACCAAATCATAACAGTATCACCGGCCTAACTGAAAATTATATGGTACTCACAGAAGGGAAAAATAGTGTGGAAAGAAAAAAAAGTTGTCAGAGTTGTCAGAGATTTTTTTTTTTTCTGTTTGTTGCATTTTTTTTTCCCCTCTTTTTCTCTGGGTGCTGAGGATTTTTTTTTTTTCTCTCTCAATGGAGTTTGCACAGTTGTCTGGCCGTGTGGATCAGCTTGCCACTGAAGTTCGGAGTATTGCTACCTATCTTGCAGGGTTGCCGGTTGTGGAAGCTAGGATCCCCATGCCAGATTTGTTTTTAGGGGATCGAGCTAAATTTCTGAATTTCAAAAATAACTGTAAGTTGTTTTTTGCCTTAAAACCTAAGTCCTCAGGGAACGCAGCACAGCAGGTTCAAATTGTCATCTCTCTCCTGCGCGGCGATCCTCAGGATTGGGCTTTTTCCCTGACACCTGGGGACCCTGTTTTGAGTAATGTTGATGCATTTTTTCTGGCTCTGGGGTTATTGTACGATGAACCTAATGTCACTGATCAAGTTGAAAAAACCTTGTTGGCATTAAATCAAGGGCTTGAGGACGCTGAGTTATACTGTCAGAGGTTTCAAAAGTGGGCAGTCTTGACCAAATGGAATGATGATGCTTTGGCAGCCCTTTTTCGGAAGGGTCTGTCAGAGAATGTGAAGGATGTTATGGTGGGTTTCCCTGCTCCCTCTGGTCTCAATAATTCTATGTCATTAGCGATTCAAATTGACAGACGTTTGCGTGAGCGTAGAGGTATGCGTGGAATAGTGTTGCCTTGTGAACCAGCTTCTGAACCCATGCAGTGTGATAGAGTGGCTTCTAGGGCGCAGCGTCATGAGTTTCGAAAACGCAATGGGTTATGTTTCTACTGTGGTGACGCCTCATGCTATTTCAGTCTGCCCTAAGCGGGGAAGACGTTTTGCACGCTCAGTTGTCTTGGGTAGTGTTCAGACTAAATTTCTGTTGACTGTTACCCTGATTTGCTCCCTGTCCACATTTTCTGCTCAGGCCTTTGTTGATTCGGGAGCAGCTATTAACCTGATGGATTTTGATTTTGCTAAACGTTGTGGGTTTCCCTTGATACCCCTACGGAAGTCTATTCCCCTACTGGGGATTGATTCTACCCCTTTGGCTGAGAATAAACCCCAGTTCTCTACTCGGGTGATAATGAGGGTTGAACCTGATCATCAGGAGAATTGCAAATTTTTGGTGCTGTATAATCTGCATGACATTATTGTACTGGGTTTCCCTTGGTTACAGTCTCATAATCCTGTTTTGGATTGGAAATCTGTGTCTGTAACCAGTTGGGGCTGCCAATGTGTTAATGCCAACACTCCTGTTTTTTCTGCCTCTCCCCAGGCTCAGGATGTTCCTGACTTTTTGACTGATTTTTCGGATGTATTTAGCGAAAGTAAATCTGCATCCTTGCCCCCCCATAGGAGCTATGACTGCGCTATTGAATTAGTGCCTGGTAGTAAATTCCCTAAAGGTCGCCTTTTTAACTTGTCTGTACCTGAACATGACGCTATGTGGTCTTATATCAAGGAGTCATTGGAGAAGGGTCATATCAGACCATCCTCTTCACCCTTGGGTGCCGTTTTTTTCTTTGTGGCCAAAAAGGATGGTTCATTAAGACCGTGTATTGATTATCGTCTCTTGAACAATATCACTGTGAAATATCAATATCCGTTACCCTTGATTTCTGACCTGTTTTCCAGGGTGAAAAGTGCTACTTGGTTTACCAAGCTTGACCTCAGGGGGGCGTATAACCTTATTCGCATTAAGCACGGGGATGAATGGAAGACGGCATTTAATACCCCAGAGGGGCATTTTGAGTACCTAGTGATGCCCTTTGGGCTCACTAATGCTCCTTCCGTCTTCCAGTCCTTCATGAATGACATTTTCAGGGATTTTGTGGATAAATTTCTGATTGTTTATTTGGATGATATCTTGATTTTTTCCAATGACTGGAACTCTCATGTGAAACATGTTCGGACTGTGTTCCAGATTTTGAGAGAGAATGCTCTGTATGTGAAGGGATCAAAGTGTCTTTTTGGCGTACAGAGGATCTCATTTCTGGGATTCATTTTGTCCCCATCTGTTATTGAAATGGACCCAGTCAAGGTTCAGGCCATCTGTGATTGGGTCCAACCTACTTCATTAAAGGCTCTTCAGAGATTCTTGAGTTTTGCCAATTTTTATCGTAAATTTATTGGTAATTTCTCTGTTATTGTTAAACCATTGACTGATTTGACCAAAAAGGGTTCTGATGTGGTGAATTGGCCTCCTGAGTCAGTCTCTGTGTTTCAGGAACTTAAGCAGAGATTCACTTCTGCTCCTGTTCTACGGCAGCCTGATGTTTCTCTGCCATTTCAGGTGGAGGTTGATGCCTCTGAAATTGGGGCAGGTGCCGTTTTGTCCCAAAGAGATCCAGAGACCTCTAAAAGTAACCCTTGTGCCTTTTTCTCTCGAAAATTTTCTCCAACTGAACGTAATTATGACGTGGGTAATCGGGAGTTATTGGCCATGAAGTGGGCTTTTGAAGAGTGGAGACATTGGCTGGAGGGAGCCAAACATCAGGTGGTGGTCCTCACGGACCATAAGAATCTGGTTTATCTGGAATCAGCCAAGCGATTTAATCCTAGACAGGCCAGGTGGGCCTTGTTTTTCACACGTTTTAATTTTGTGGTTTCCTTTCTTCCTGGCACTAAGAATGTTAAGGCGGATGCCCTCTCGAGGAGTTTCCTTGCGGACTCTCCTGAGTTATCTGATCCTGCTGTTATTTTGAAAGAGGGTGTAGTTCTTTCCGCCATCTCGCCCAATTTGAGACTGGCTCTGGAAGGGTGTCAGGAGGATAAACCCGAGCGCTGCCCTATTGGGAGATTGTTTGTCCCAGACGGTGGAAAAAGAGTGTGATGTCTGAGATTCATTGTTCCGCGTTGGCCGGTCATCCCGGAATTTTTGGTACCAGAGACTTGGTTAGTCGGTCCTTTTGGTGGCCTACTTTGTCTCGTGACGTCAGGGAATTTGTGCAGTCCTGTGGGACTTGCTCTCGCTCCAAGCCTTGCTCTCACTCTAGTGGTTTGTTGATGCCATTGCCTGTGCCCAAGAGACCATGGACCCATATCTCTATGGATTTCATTTCCGACCTCCCTGTTTCTCAGAGAATGACCGTTATCTGGGTGATTTGTGATAGGTTTTCCAAAATGATACATCTTGTGCCATTATCTAAGTTGCCTTCCTCCTCCGAATTGGTGCCTTTGTTCCTTCAGCACGTGGTTCGGTTACACGGCATTCCTGAGAACATTGTGTCTGACAGAGGAGTCCAGTTTGTTTCCAGATTTTGGAGGACTTTTTGTTCTAAACTTGGTGTTCAATTGTCTTTCTCCTCGGCTTTTCATCCTCAGACCAATGGACAAACTGAGAGAACAAACCAGACATTGGAGACTTATCTGAGATGCTTTGTGTCTGCTGATCAAGATGACTGGGTCTCTTTTTTGCCTTTGGCTGAGTTTGCTCTTAATAATAGGGCTAGCTCTGCCACTTTGATGTCTCCATTTTCTGCAATTTTGGGTTTCACCCTCGATTTTCTTCGGGACAGACGGAGGCTTCTGTCTGTCCAGGTGTTGACTCTGTTGTGGAGTTTATGCAGCAGATTTGGGACCAGGTAGTGGAGAGGTTGTCCCTCTCTCAGGAGAGGGCCCAGCGGTTTGCCAACCGGCATAGGACTGATGGTCCTCGGTGTGAAGTGGGGGACTTGGTCTGGTTGTCCTCAAGAAATATCCCTATGAGAGTTGCATCTCCTAAGTTTAAGCCTAGGTTCATTGGACCTTATAAGATCATGGAGATTCTTAATCCTGTTTCCTTTCGTTACTTCTTCCACGGACATTTAAGATCCATAACGTGTTTCACACGTCCTTATTGAAGATGTTTGTCGAGCCAGTGGTTCCTATGGATGCGCCTCCTGACCCTGTTTTGGTTGAGGGCAATCTGGAGTATGTGGTTGAGAAAATATTGGATTCTCGTTTTTCTAGACGGGAAACTCCAGTATTTGGTTAAGTGGAGAGGTTATGGTCAGGAGGACAATTCTTGGGTGTTTGCTTCAGACATCCATGCTAGGAGACTGATCCGTGCGTATCAAGAGCTCATCCTGACCGACCTGGTTGCCCAAATGAGGGTTCGGTGACCCCTCCTCAAGAGGGGGTACTGTTGTGAATGTGTTAGAAATGAATTCTGAGCAGAAGCTCCCTCTGGTGGTTACAAACAGTACTGAACTATTCAATGAAGATTGTGAAGATTGGCAATCAGGAGTTACAGACTGGTCTTATATAAAGGAGGTTCCCTTGTCTCAACTGTGGTTCCTGGTTCACTTGGAAGCTTGCTGAGTCTTGCCTGCATCTTCTGCTAACAGATAAGATATTTTCTGCTTTTATTTTTGTGCTTGCTTTTTGCATTTTTCCCTGCACTTCTGTGGAGGTCAGCCAGGTCCCCTCCGGGGGCTTGTGCTCCTCTCAGTTTATCTGAGCCACTGTTATTTGTTCATTTGCCTTTTTCCAGTTTTTTCAGTGGCTGCGGCTTAGTTTTGTTACACCAGAGAACTAATTTAGGTGGTAGAGGTCGTGTGATCTCAGGTGTTTTTGCAATTAGTAGAGTTGGGTTTTTTTTAGGGTTTTTGGGATTGCAGTAAGTGTCCTTCCTATCCTTTTCTTTCTAGGAAGTTTGGGCCCCAACGTTTGCTCATACTATTTTCTGTCTGTCTGTATTTCCTCTTGTCTAACTGCCATTACATGTTTGGGGGATTTCTATGTTCTTTGGGGATCTGCTCCTGGGCAGATAGCTTTCCTCTTTCTATCTTTAGGTGTAGTTAACCTCTCAGGCTGTGACGAGGCGTCTAGGACTAACTTAGGAACGCCCCACGGCTGCCTTTAGTTGTGGTGGTTAGTCAGGGTACTGCAATCCAGTAGATTCCAACCTCTCTGGTGTATTGCCGTTTTTGCCTGCTCTCCTCAGCTACCAAATCATAACAGATATGGGTCCATGGCCTCTTGGGCACAGGTAATGGCATTAACAAACCACTAGAGCGAGAGCAAGGCTTGGAGCGAGAGCAAGTCCCACAGGACTGCACAAATTCCCTGACGTTACGAGACAAAGTAGGCCACCATAAGGACTGACTCACCAAGTCTCTGGTACCAAAATCCCGGGATGACCAGCCAACGCGGAACAATGAATCTCAGACATCACACTCTTCTTCCACTGGTATGGGACAAACAATTTCCCAAAAGGGCAGCGCTCAGGTTTATCCTCCTGACACCCTTCCAAGCAGGTCTCAGCTTGTCCCATTACGGTTCCCATGTCTATATTCTGCGATATGGATACCATAGGGGACTCCCCCAGACACAGGAGTATTGGGAGCTATAATACACTGTAACGAGCACTGCACATTTGTGAGCAGAAAATCAGATTCAGTTTTCTGGAAGCAACCAATTTTTCTTCTGTACCATTTTTATAAGTCAGTATCATTCTTTCCAGAACATGTCACACAGCTCCATTGCTTTCTCTGCATCCGTAGAATAGGATGAGTGTGCGACACCCTGGTAAGAGGGCGATGGGCATTACATCTGCAGGCATCCCAACAAGTGAGATGTGGTGGGCCATAGATACCTAAAGCAGTAAAAAAAACATCCTTTTTTTTTTCTTTTTAAAAAACACTGCAGAAACTGATGTGATTTTGAAATCTGCAACATGTCAATTTCTCCTGCAATGAATAGACTGGAATGAGCAGTTATGCCCTAAAATTGCATATAATCTGCACACCACTTTATACATTTTTATAAAAGCAGTTTATTTAACCCCTTAACGACCGCCGATGCGCCTTTTAACGGCGGTCATTAAGGGTACTTAAACCACAGCGCCGTTAATTAACGGCGCTGTGGAAAAAGCCTATAGCGCCCCCAGAGTCGGATTTTCTATGGGGTCTCCAGAGAGCATGATTCGGGTCGGTTTTTACTGACCCCCGCTTTTGCGATCGTTATTAACCCTAAAACAGCGATCGCAAAAAAAAAGCGATTTTTCCCTTTAATTTGTCTCTCCTCTGATGTGATCGCGCATCAGAGGGGAGAGAAATGTGGTCCCCGGGACCCCCGATCAGCCCCCCGTGCCTCCCGGTGTCCCCCCAGGTCTCCCATGCCTCCCCGAGCTTCCGGCGTCCTTTACCGGCAAAGAAAATGGCGGGCGCCTACGCAGTGCGCCCGCTGAGCCGGATTTTCTCCGGGGTCATAAATAGGGTCCCCCCGCTTTTGTGATTGCCATTATTAACCCTATAACGGCGATCGCAAAAGAAATAAAAGACGCGATCCTGCAAGTAATTTCTCTCCCCTCTGATGTGATCGCACATCATAAGGGAGAGAAATAGAGTCCCCAGGACCCCCGCTTTCCCCACCCCCCCCGTACCTCAAGGTGTTCCCCATGTCCCCTCTGTGCTCCTGCAGCGCCTCCGATCCTCCGTCCTCTTCATCCTGTAAAATAAAATGGCGGGCGCATGCGCAGTGCGCTCGCCAAATCTGCCTGGCGGCAGATTCATAAAATGAATGATTCCATTCATTCTCTAAAAGTACATTTTGATCACTGTGATAAACTATCACAGTGATCAAAATAAAAAAAAACAGTACATAAACCCCCCCTTTATCACCCCCTTTGTTAGGGACATATAATAAAATAACGAAATTTTATTTATATTTATTTTTCCATTAGGGTTAGAGTTAGGGTTATAATTAGGGTTAGGGTTACAATTCCGGTTAGGGTGGGTTCATACTGCTTTATGCCAGTCCGTTAACGCTGCCATTCACCCCGATTTGAGGGCACATCGTAACGCATGCCGTAAAGCGGCATGCGTTCGCGACATGCCGTCATTCAGTGACGGAGCCTCGGACGTGGGCTGCAGCATCTGTGCTCCGTCACCGCTAGTGCAGATGAATCATCTGCTGATTCCTCTGTGCTAGTGGGTATAGCATAACGCGATCGCATTATGCTATACCGTTACCAGACCGTCAACACTATGTGTTGAACAGGCTGGTAAAGCGCAATATGAACCTAGCCTTAGGGTTAGGGTTATAATTAGGGTTGGGATTAGGGTTAGGGTTGGGATTAGGGTTAGGGGTGTGTTGGGGTTAGGGTTGGAGCTAGAATTGAGGGGTTTGTACTATTTAGGCACATCAGGGGGTCTCCAAACACGACGTGGCGTTCAAAAAGTCAAATGGCGTTCCTCCCTTTCGAGCCCTGCCGTGCGCCCAAACAGTGGTTTACCCCAACATATGGGGTATCAGCGTACTCAGGACAAATTGCACACCAATTTTGGGATTCTAATTTCTCCTGTTCCCTTGGAAAAATAAAAAATAGCTGGCTAAAAAAATCATTTTTGAGGAAAAAAATAATTTTTTATTTTCACGGCTCTGCGTTTATAAATTTCTGTGAAGCACTTGGGGATTCAAAGTGCTCACCACACATCTAGATAAGCTCCTTGGGGGGTCTAGTTTCCAAAATGGGATCACTTGTGGGGGGTTTCCACTGTTTAGGCATATCAAGGGCTCTGCAAACACAACATGACGCCTGCAGAACATTCCATCAAAGTCTGCATTACAAAATGGCGCTCCTTCCCTTCCAAGCTCTCCCATGCGCCCAAACAGTGGTTCCACCCCACATATGGGGTATCAGCGTACTCAGGAAAAATTGCACAACAACTTTTGGGGTCCAATTTCTCCTGTTACCCTTGGGAAAATAAAAAAAATAGCGGGCTAAAGAATAATTTTTAAGGAAAAAAATGATTTTTTATTTTCACGGCTCTACGTTATAAACTTCTGTGAAGCACTTGGAGGTTCAAAGTGCTCACCACACATCTAGATAAGTTCCTTAAGGGGTCTAGTTTCCAAAATGGGTCATTTATTGGGAGAATCCACTGTTTAGGCACATCAGGGGCTCTCTAAACGCGACATGGCGTCCAGCCAATTCTGCGTTGAAAAAGTAAAACTGCGCGCTTTCCCTTGCGACCTCTGCAGTGTGCCCAAAAATGGTTTACTCCCACATATGGGGTATCGGTGTATTCAGGAGAAATTGCACAACAAATTTTGTGGTTCATTTTTTCTTTTAACACTTGTGAAAATAAAAAATATTGGTTCCGAAGTAAAGTTTTTGCAAAAAAAGTTAAATGTTAATTTTTTTCTTCCACATTGCTTCAGTTCCTGTGAAGCACGTAAAGGGTTGATAAACTTCTTGAATGTGGTTATGAGCACCTTGAGGGGTGCAGTTTTTAGAATGGTGTCATTTTTGTGTATTTTCTATCATATAGACCTCTCAAAGTGACTTCAAATGTGATGTGGTCCCTAAAAAAAAAAAATGGTGTTGTAAAAATGAGAAATCGCTGGTCAACTTTGAACCCTTATAACTTCGTAACAAAAAAAAATTTTGTTCCCAAAATTGTGCTGATGTAAAGTAGACATGTGGGAAATGTTATTTATTAAGAAATTTGTGTGACATATCTTTCTGATTTAAGGGCATAAAAATTTAAAGTTTGAAAATTGCTAAATTTTCAAAATTTTTGCCATATTTCAGCTTATTTCATAAATAAACGCAAGTCATATAAAAAATTTTTTTACCATTAACGTGAAGTACAATATGTCACGAAAAAACAGTCTCAGAATCAGCTGGATCCGTTAAAGCGTTCTAGAGTTATAACCACATAAAGTGACAGTGGTCAGAATTGTAAAAATTGGCCCGGTCATTAAGCTGCAAATTGGCTGTCACTAAGGGGTTAATACAGAACGTTAAATCTCATGTAAAAATAACATTGCACTTAAAAATCTGCAACACTGAAAAGGCAGCAAATGCTCAATGTGGCACTTGTCCTAACCTTTCTTTAACACTTGTCCTTTTTTGGAAACCTAAAGAAGCTCAAAACACATGAATACCGATTCATTTTTACAAATGTTCGTCCTTTTTAAGCGTCATTTTATTTATTTTTTGCAGTGTTTTCCACGGTAAGATGTAATGTGAACAAGCCTTAAAAACGAAAACCTATGTAATGTAAGGCTGGGTGTAGATGGCGACTGTGGCAGCTACACAGGACGTGTAGCTGTAACGTCGCAGGTGATCGAGGTCACATTACAACTGCAACAAGCAAGTTGGTAAAAATCCAACTGTTTCTGACTTGGTGACTTGCTTGTAGTTGCGGCAGCCTTCGGGGGGGATCACAGTGCCACCTCTTCACCTGCATTATCCTGCTCTTTGGAGATGAGCCGTCCGCCAGGGCCGTGGGGTACTCGGCACCGAGCCCGTTGATGTCTATGGGGATGTCATGGATAGCACAGCTCGGTCCGTTGCCCTGGGCGCTCACTGAAAATGGGGGATATTTACAGGTGAATTGTACATTGATATGGGGATTCGTGACGCCACTTGTGGTATCTGGTCAGGATGACCAGCGCTGCTATGCAGATCCACTGGAGGGTTAATATTGTGCAGCTAGATGTTAAGCCTTCCACAAGTAAGGCTGATTACTCCAGGGCAGATAGATGAATAGGAATGCAGGACAGACGGGGACCCGGCAGTCAGGGACAATAAGGGAGACACACACATAAGTCACTTTGGTACCTTTACTGAAGATGTTGCAGGCACTTCCCGGAGTACTGTAGGGTGAAGGGTGCACATCCAGATTCCTCCACTGAGTAGGTGTGTGGCCTCCTGTCCTCTGCCGTTTTGTAATGAAGTCTTGGCCTGCGTGTAGCTGGGCCTAGCTTAGTCTCCATCTTGTACCTGGCTGACTTTGTGGTTGGACCTCTTCTTGAAGTACACAGTCTCTATTTGCAGTGCACTGCTAGACTCCGTCCTCCTGATCCTGCTACGTATCAGCTCTGTGGTACTCCTGGGACTTGTAGTCCTCCAGGAACTCCGGTGTTTTCCTAATGGGTCGTGGAGATCCCTATAGGCTCGGACCCCGGTGTCCGGTGATACTTGCTGAGATGAGCTTTTAAGGCTCCTTTGTCTCATTAACTTCCCACTCGCCTTCGGCCTACCTGATCCTCACACGATCACACACTGGCAGTTGGTGGGCTGCCTCTTCACCGCTCTCTAAGCGTCGGCACGCTTCCTCTCTGAGCTGCACTCACTTACTTCCGCTCTGACTAGGTTGGAGTGGTCTCTGTTCCACCCGTACTAGCCTCCACTTGCTCATGAACTGAATAGCTCTGCAGCCTCTCTGAGCTCTCTGAGGTCACTGAGCTGCACTGAGCTGCTAACTAAAACTAAAACTGCTCCCGACTGCTCTTTGTGTTTCCTGTGTCAGTGTTGTGAATGGGTTTGAGATGAGTTCTGAGCAGAGGCTCCCTCTGGTGGTTACAAGCGGTGCTAGTCTGTCCAGTGAAGATTGTGAGGACTGGGAATCAGGTGTTACTGACTGGTCTTATATAAGGGAGTCGCCTTCCCATCAGGGTTGCCGGTGATCAATTGTTCTGGTCTTAATCCTTCACCTGTTTCCCTTGAGCCTCGTGTCTGCTGCATTCCTCTCTGATGCATTATCTTCTTCGTTTTGTCTGTATGTTTGCATTTGTCCTGTTCTAGGGCCCTCTAGCCCTCCGGCTTTGCTCAGTGAACTGATTGTCTTTAGCCTTCGAGCTCTTGGTCATGGCTGCATTTTGATTTGTAACTAAGAACTAATTTAAAATGTCCGTGCTCTTTGGTGTTTCTGATTGTAAGTGTTGTGAATGGGTTTGAGATGAGTTCTGAGCAGAGCCTCCCTCTGGTGGTTACAAGCGTGTATCTAGTGAGATTGTGAGACTGGGAATCAGGTGTTACTGATGGTCTTATTAAGGGAATCATTTCCCATCAGGGTTGCCGGTGATCAATTGTTCTGGTCTGAATCCTTCTTCCAGTTTCCCTTGTAGCCTGCTGTGTCGTGTCTGCATCTCCTGCTATCAGATAAGACATTTCTTCTTTTGTTTTTTGCTAGTATTTTTGCATTTGGTCCTGCACTTCTGTGGGGGCCTTCAGGGTCCCCTCCGGGGGCTTTGCCCTCTCAGTTTTGTTCAGCCACTGATGTTTTGTACTTTTGCTTTTTCCAGTTTTTTCAGTGGCTGCTGTTTTGATTTTGTTACACCAGAGAACTAATTTAGGTGGTAGAGGTCGTGTGATCTCAGGTGTTTTGAAATTAGTAGAGTTGGTGCTTTTCAGGGTTTTCTGAGATTGCAGTAAGTACCCTTCCTTCCTTTTCTATTTAGTTAGTTTGGGCCCCAGCGTTTGCTCATACTATTTTCTTTCTGTGTCAGTATTTCCTCTTGTCTAACCGCCATTACATGTTTGGGGGCTTTCTATTGTCTTTGGGGTTCTGCTCCGGGGCAGATAGCTTTCCTATTTCTATCTTTAGGTGTAGTTAGTTTCTCAGGCTGTGACGAGGCGTCTAGGACCAACGTAGGAACGCTCCACGGCTGCCTCTAGTTGTGGTGGTTAGTCAGGGTACTGCAATCTCATAGATTCCAACTGCTCTGGTGTATTGCCTTTTTGCCTGCACTCCTCAGCTACCGAAACATAACAGTATCACCGGACCAAAAATAAATTGTATGGTACTCACAGAAGGGAAAAAATATTTGAAAGAAAAAAGTTGTCAGAGATATTTCAGTTTGATATTTTTTTTTTGTTATTTTTTTTTTCCCTCTGTATCTCTGGGTGCTGGGGAGGATCTTTTCTCCCAATGGAGTTTGCACAGTTTCTGGCCGTGTGGATCAGCTTGCCACTGAGGTTCAGAGTATTGCTGCATATCTTGCTAGGTTGCCTGTTGTGGAACCTAGGATTCCCATGCCAGATTTGTTTTTAGGGGATCGAGCTAAGTTTCAGAATTTCAAAAATAATTGTAAATTGTTTTTTACCTTAAAATCTAAGTCCTCAGGAAACGCAGCGCAGCAGGTTCAAATTATCATCTCTCTCCTGCGCGGCGATCCTCAGGATTGGGCTTTTTCCCTGATACCTGGGGATCCTGTTTTGAGTGATGTTGATGCATTTTTTCAGGCTTTGGGGTTATTGTACGATGAGCCTAATGTCACTGATCAAGCTGAAAAAGCCTTGTTGGCATTAAATCAGGGGCTTGATGACGCTGAGTTATACTGTCAGAGATTCCGTAGGTGGGCAGTCCTTGACCAAATGGAATGACGACGCTTTGGCGGCCCTTTTCCGGAAGGGTCTGTCGATAATGTAAAGGATGTTATGGTGGGATTCCCTGTCCCCTCTGGTCTCAATGATTCTATGTCATTAGCGATTCAAATTGACAGACGTTTGCGTGAGCGGAGAAGTATGCGTGGATGGTGTTGCCTTGTGAGCCAGCTCTGAACCCATGCAGTGTGATGGAGTGGTGTCTGGGGCACAGCGTCATGAGTTTCGAAAGCGCAATGGGTTATGTTTCTACTGTGGTGATGCCTCTCATGCTATTTCAGTCTGCCCTAAGCGGGGAAGACATTTTGCACGCTCAGTTGTCTTGGGTAGTGTTCAGACTAAGTTTTTATTAACTGTCACTCTTCTGATATGCTCTCTGTCCTCATTTTCTGCTCAGGCTTTCGTTGATTCTGGAGCAGCTATTAACCTGATGGATATGATTTTCTAACGTTGTGGGTTTCCTTGATACCCCTACAGAAGTCTATTCCTCTTACTGGGGATCGATTCTACCCCTTTGGCTGAGAATAAACCCCAGTTTTCTACTCAGGTGATAATGAGGGTTGAACCTGATCACCAGGAGTGCTGCAAATTTTTGGTTCTGTATAATCTGCATACATTATCGTGCTGGGTTTCCTTGGTTACAGTCTCATAATCCTGTTTTGGATTGGAAATCTGTGTCTGTAACCAGTTGGGGCTGCCAATGTGTTAATACCAACACTCCTGTTTTTTCTGCCTCCCCCCAGGCTCAGGATGTTCCTGACTTTTTGTTGATTTTTCTGATGTGTTTAGCGAAAGTAAATCTGCATCCTTACCTCCCCATAGGAGCTATGACTGCGCTATTGAATTGTGCCGGGTAGTAAATTCCCTAAAGGGTCGCCTTTTTAACTTGTCTGTACCTGAACATGACG
>JARQOD010000008.1:116085414-116178140 GCA_033576555.1 Oophaga sylvatica
ACAGAGGGAGGGAGAATTAAACTCCCTCACTGCCGAAAAACACCCAGCACCAGAAACTCAGCTGTGAGAAGTCAGGCTTGCAATCGCCGACGATCTTCGTAGCGACACTCACCCCGTGACCAGATGCTGGTCCCATGGCATTCATATGCTTCTACGCTTTCAGGCACTCGCCCTGCATCTCCTCGCAGCCCATCTCTAAGGCTGCCATTATTCTCCAAGCGAAGAAGGTGAGATGTTCCTAACCCTTTCACGACTGCAGTGTTGGGGGGGACAACTGACAGCGGTGTAAAAAGTCTGTTTCTCCGGCAACGTCTGCTGGGCTCAGTAACAAAGAAGCGGACCACAAATCGCAGGCCCAAGGTTTTTAACCCAGGTGCAAAACAGAGCGAGTTTTAGTCTCCCTCTGATTCCAAGCCTACCGCTCTAACCGTCAGGAAAAAGGTCTGTTACAGCGCAGACTCCGTGGTGCGGCCTCTACAGTAAGGCTGTTATTTATATTCTGATGCCGTCAGGTATCCAGACCTAGACCGAAAACACAGAATTGGCTCTCCCCAGGACCCTTCTCCAGGGTTCTCTCCACGCATAATGTAGTCGCAGAATGCTGAGAGCCAATCGCAGCAGTACTCTATCGCATCCAGGTTTCTACGCACCACCAACCAGGTACAGTAGAGCATTCTGATACTGTCGTATTTTCGTGGATCCCAAGGGTCTTGAGTGGACTGCTGCTGTGGTACTGGTATTTGTACTGTATCAGGTGAGTCAGAAGCTTTTTCCTCATGACTCTGCGCCCTATTGCAGCAGTACTCTAGCGCTATCAGGATTTACTGGTGTCATCTACCGGGCATCAATGCACGCAGTTTTTTTCCAGTAGTTCAGATTGTGCCCCAATGGCAGGGTGCTGCATCGGTCCTGCTCTTCTGTCCTAGCAGGTGAGTCAGGAACCTCTCTTTCTCGTACCTCAGAGTCCTTTGCACATCTGCCTAGGCTCCTCGGTTCATCTCTCGTGAGAGGCACCCAGTATCCATTACTTCTGGTTGGCTGCAGCAGCGGTTTTCATTCCGCTTTCAGTTAGCACAGGCACCTTCTGCTGTGTGTTTCCATGATCATTAACATCTGCGGTCTATATCAGAAATCTACCACGTACCACAGGAGGAGCTCCATACCATATAGTGGATCTCGGTTTCAGCATGAGTGGCCAGACCACTTTTCAGGGTAGGTCAGACACGTGGTGTCCGGTACCCAGATAGTCCCACCTTTTCTTCAGCAACGCACTGGGCCTGGTTGCAGGTTGCTCACCAGGGGCCTTGTCATCACCATCTGATTATTTCTGGGCTAGCACTATCTATCTGTAGGTCAGGTTACAGTGCTTCTCTAGTTTTTCTTTGTTTTCTAGTGCGTTACTCCTATCATAAATAGCTTACATTGACTGTTTATACGTTGTGGCTGTCTTTTACTGAGCCAGCACCCATAGGTACCACATAACTCTCATGGCCTTCACTATTCTGTCTAAGGCCTTTGAGATACCTCAATACCAGAGCTCCCTATCTATTTGTCGGTACTTACCTCTTTTTTCTTACAGACACCGAATAAAGCCCCCGACAGCTCCCTGATTTTATTGCGAGGGTGGCAGCATCTGGTTTCTCCCACCTTGAACAAATTTGGATCTCACTCTCCGCACGCATCCAACCATTGCGGATTGCTGCTCCAGGCCTGAATTCAATGAAGAGTTTGGTGTTTAACACGTTTTCTTCCTGGAGCAGGATTTGTATCTTTTGGTTTTGGGTGTGATGTCTCATTCTTAGGAAATGTGGGTCAGGACGTATCAGATCGACAATGTCTTCATAAGGAAGGATCTTTCTTCAGAGTCCATGTATTGCTTCGGCGGATACTGGCTTAACTTGTAAGTCGTCGCAGGTTACGGAGCTTAGTTTCCCGACCTGGCAAAAACTTATCTGCTTTTCCCTCCCCTTGGGTACTGCTTCAGGACGTCCCATGGTTTCTGTGTCCCCCAATTAAGGCGATGAGAAAAACAGGATTTTGGTTGCTTACCGTAAAATCTGTTTTCCGGAGCCTTCTTTTGGGGGACACAGCACCCTCCCAAGTCGAACAGATTTGCTTACTGTTTTATATTGTTACGTTCGAGTTTGTGTTTTTTTCTGGGGTTTTTATGTCTCTTACAGATTGCTACTCCTACTGCTTTCTCACTAATGAATTCCCTATTTTCCTGTCGGAGGGGTTACACTGCGGAGGAGGAGCTAACTTTTTTTGTGCATAGTGTCAAGCCTCCTAGTGGCAGCAGCATACACCCATGGTTTCCTGTGTCCCCCAATGAAGGCTCCGAGAACAGATTTTACGGTAAGCAACCAAAATCCTGTTTTTTTTTTAGGGACCACATCACATTTGGAGTCACTTTGAGGGGTCGTTATGATAGAAAATCCCTAAAATTGACACCATACTAAAAACTACACCCCTGAAGGCGCTCAAATCACATTCAAAAAGTTTATTAACCCTTTAGGTGCTTCACAGGAATTTTTGGAATGTTTAAAAAAAAAAGCTTTTTTTCACAAAAAATTTACAGGAGAAATTGTACCCAAAAGTTGTTGTGCAATTTGCCCTGATATCTGATACCTCATATGTGGGGGGGGAACAATAACAATAACTCTTGGGTTCCAATTTCTTCTGTTACCCTTGGGAAAATAAAAAATTGGGGCAAAAATATCATTTTTATTAAAAAAAAAATATGACTTTTTATTTTTATGGCTCTACGTTTAAATTTCTGTGAAGCACTTGGGGGTTCCAAGTTCTCACCACACATCTAGATAAGTTCCCTTTGGGGGTCTAGTTTCCAAAATGGGGTCACTTGTGGGGGGTTTTCCATTGTTTAGGTACATCAGGGGCTCTCCAAACGTGACATGACACCAGCAGACTATTCCATCAAAGTCGCATTCCAAAATGTCACTACTTCCCTTCCGAGCTTCGACTGGTGCCCATACAGTAGTTTTCTCCCACACATAGGTATGAGCGTACTCAGGACAAATTGAACAACAACTTTTGGGGTCCAATTTTCTCCTGTTACCCTTGGAAAAAAAAAACTGGGGGACTAAAAGATCATGTTTGTGGAAAAAATAGATTTTTTTTATTTTATGCCGGGCGTTATAAACTTCTGTGAAGCATATACAATGTGGGCCCTGCTGTATACTATGTGGGCCCTGCCATATACAAATGTGGGCCCTGCTGTATACCTTATGGGGGCCCTGCCTTATACAATGTAGTCCCTGCTGTATACTATGGGCCCTGCTAATACAATGTGGGCCCTGCTGTATACTATGGAGGTCCTGCCATATACAGTGGGGGCCCTGCTGTATACTATGGGGGCCCTGCTAAATACAATGTGGGCCCTGCTGTATACTATGTGGGCCCTGCTATATACAATGTGGGCCCTGCTGTATGCTATGTGGACCCTGCCATATACAATGTGGGCCCTGCTGTATACTATGTGGGCCCTGCCATATACAATGTGGGCCCTGCTGTATACTATGGGGGCCCTGCTATATACTATGTGGGCCCTTTCTTTATACTATGTGGGCCTGCTGTATACTATGTGGCTGTGTACACTATGTTGGGCTTGCTGTATACTATGGGGGCCCTGCTATATACAATGTGAGCCCTGCTTAATACAATGTGGGCTCTGCTGTATACTATGTGGGCCCTGTTGTTATACTATGTAGGCCCTGCTATATACTATGTGGGCCCTGCTATATACTATGTGGACCTTGCAATATACTATGTGGGCCCTGCTGTACACTATGTGAGCCATTTGCTGTACACTATGATTTTTTTTTTTCATGCCGGGCGTTATTTAAACTTCTGTGAAGCTTATTTCAATGTGGGCCCTGCTGTATACTATGTGGGCCCTGCCATATACAATGTTGGGCCCCTGCTTATATCTATGTGGGCCCTGCCATATACAATTGGGCCCTGCTGTATACTATGGGGGCCCTGCATATACAAGAGTCCTGCTGTTTTATGTGGGCCCTGCTATATACAATGTGGGCCCTGCTGTATACTATGGAGGTCCTGCCATTACAGTGGGGGCCCTGCTGTATACTATGGGGGCCCTGCTAAATACAATGTGGGCCCTGCTGTATACTATGTGGGCCCTTTCTATTACAAAGTGGGCCCTGCTGTATGCTATGGGGACCCTGCCATATACAATGTGGGCCCTGCGTATACAATGTGGGCCCTGCCATATACAATGTGGGCCCTGCTGTATACTATGGGGGCCCTGCTATATACTATGTGGGCCCTGCTGTATACTATGTGGGCCCTGCTGTACACTATGTGGGCAGTGCTGTATACTATGTGGGCCCTGCTATATACAATGTGAGCCCTGCTATATACATGTGGGCTCTGCTGTATACTATGTGGGCCCTGCTGTATACTATGTGGGCCCTGTTGTATACTATGTGGGCCCTGCTTATTTTTTACTATGTGGGCCCTGCTTATACTAGTGGACCTTGCTATATACTATGTGGGCCTGCTGTACACTATGTGAGCCCTGCTGTAACTAGTGGGCCATGCTGTACACTATGTGGGCCCTGCTTGTAAAACTTGTGGGCCATGTGTCACTATGTGGGCTGTGTAATATATATTGAGGGATATTATTATATTTATAGGGTGGCTGTGTTATATAATATTGTGGCTGTGTAATATACTTTGTGGCTGTGTTTATATACTTTTTGTGCAGTGTTTTATACTATGGGGGCTATTGTTATATTCCTTTGGGTAGGTGGGCTGTATGATATTCTATTTGGGATACATTATATTCTATGGGGGGTGTATTATATTTATTATTCTAATGAGGGGTGATTGCATCATACTCTATGAGGGGGCCTACATTATACTGTATGAGAAAATTAAAAAACTGGGTCTGAAATGAAAAAGTAAGTTGATGTGTATGCAAAATTGTAAATGCATATTAAACACATGACCATTATAGATGTACATTCTTTTGATCAAAATTTATGTTTACCAAATACCCTTATTATTATTATTACAACCTCATGCATGTTTTGCAATATATTTTTATTTTTATTTTATTATATTTGTTTCTTTTTTTTTGTTTTCTCTGTATAATGGTCTTTGTGTTTAATATGCATTTACATTTTGCATAACACATCAACTTACTTTTTCATTTTCAGACCCAGTTTTCATTTAGTTCTTAGTGCATCTTGTGCATTTAAGGGTGTGACCGCCCTCCTTCTCTGACAAAATCCATCCTGACTGGCCTATGCTTTTTACTGGTGGGTTCATCTTCTGTCCTTGTTCAAAATTTGTCACTTGACAGGTGGAAAGGTTTTTAATACAAGAGTTAGGACTGTCCCACAAAGGGTTTGCCTTGACGTGGCGGGATGGCTTGTACATTCTTTTTGATCAAAATTATGTTTCCCAAATACCCTTATTATTATTATTACAAACCTCATTCATGTTTTGCAATATATTTTTTTTTTTATTTTAGGATATTTTGTTTCTTGTTTTTTTTTTTCTCTTATACTGTATGAGGTGGGCTACATTGTATTCATATGGGGCCTAGATTGTACTGTATGGGGCTTCATTATACTTTATGAGGGGGCTACATTATATTCTATGGGGGCTGCATTTTACTATATGAGGAGGGCTACATTGTTTTTATGGAGGGGCTACATTATACCTATATAAGGGGCTCAATTATATTCTATGGGGTGGTTTACATTTACTCTGTGGGGTGGTTTTCATTATACTCTGTGGGGTGGTTGCATTATACTCTGTGGGGTGGCTGCATTATGCTCTTTGGGGTGGCTGCATTATGCTCTATAGGGTGACTGCATTATACTATAGTGGGCTGCATTATACTGTATCGAGACTATGGAGAATACATTATACCCTATTAAGAACTATGGGGTGCATTATACATGGGAAGTGAATTGTACTACGGATGACTATGGCGGTGCATTATACTATATGGAGCACCCATGAGGAGTGTATTATACTATATGGATGAACTGAGTGTATTTTAAAATATGGAGGCTATTTAGGAGTGAATTATACTCTATGGAGGACTATGGAACATTCTATTATATGGGGGACTATGTGGTGTGCACTTTACAATATGGAGGACTGTGGTGCACATTAATAATATATGAGGACTATGGGGTGTATTATACTAAACAAGCAAAATGCTGCATATTCATCGAGTGATTGGTGTTAATGTGTCATTGGTGAGGGGCCCTTTGTGCAGAAGTGAAGTTTTTCCATGAAAGGGCGGAGGATTCTGGAAGGTTTGCGTGGTGGAGGAGGAGCTTAGGGTGGATGCGGAACTGGGGGATGGAGCCTGGGCGGAGTCTCAAGGGGGGCCCCATAAATTTTGCCAGTATGGGCAACCGAAATTTCCTAGTGGCCGCCGCCCGCGAACCATTCCATCAAAGTCTGCATTTTCTAAATAACACTACTTCTATTCCAAGCTCTGCCGTGCACCCACACAGTAGTTTTCTACCACATATGGGGTATTTAGCGTACACAGGACAAATTGGACAAACTACTTTTGGGTCCAATTTCTCCTGTTACCCTTGGGGAAAAATAAAATTGTTGACTAAAAGATCATTTTTGTGGGAAAAAAATTGGATTTTTTATTTTCATGCCCAGACATTATAAACTTGTGTGAAGCACTTGAGGGTTCAAAGTGCTCACCACAGATCTAGATAATTGCTTTAGGGGGTCTAGTTTCAAAATGGGGTCACTTGTGGGGGGTTTCCACTGCTTAAGCACATCAGGGCTCGCAAACTGAACATGACACCCATCAAAGTCTGCATTCCAAAACGTCATTACTTCCTTTCCGAGCCCTGCCGTGTGCCCAAACAGTATTTCCCCCACACATATGGGGTACCAGCGTACTCAAGACAAAGTGGACAACAACTTTTGGGGTCCAATTTCCTTGGGAAAAATTTAAAAAATTATGGACTAAAAAATAATTTTTTTTGGATTTTTTTTTTACCCAGGCATTATAAACTTTAGTGAAACACTTGGGGGTTGAACGTGCCCACAACAGATCTAGATAAGTTCCTTAGGGGGGTCTAGTTTTTTCCCAAAATGGTGTCACTTGTGGGGGGTTTCTACTGTTTAGAAACATCAGGGGCTCTCCAAACACGACATGGCGTCAGCCAATTCTACGTTGAAAAAGTTTAAAACGGCGCTCCTTCCCTTCCGAGCTCTGCCATGCTCCCAAACAGTGGTTTAACCCCACATATTGGGTATCAGCGTACTCACTACAAATTGCACAATAACTTTTGAAGTCTTGTTACCCTTGGGAAAATAAAAATTGGATGAAAAAAATAATTTTTTGTTGGAAAAATATGATTTTTTAATTTACGGCTCTACGTTTTTAAACTTGTTTGAAGCACTTGGGGTTCAAAATGCTCACCCACAGATCTAGATAAGTTCCTTAAGGGGTCTAGTTTCTAAAATGGGGTCACTTGTGGGGGGGTTTCCACTGTTTAGGCACTTCAGGGGCTGGTTGGGATTAGGGTTAGAGTTGGGATTAAGGCTGGGGGTGTGTTGGTGCTAGGGTTAGGTTTATGGTTAGGGTTGGGATTAGGGGAGTGTTGGGGTTATGGCTGGAGTTAGGATTGGGGGGTTTCCACTGTTTAGGCACATCAGGGGCTATTCAAATGCGGCATGGCATCCAATCTCATTCCAGCCAATTTTGGTTTGAAAAAGTCAAAATGGCGCTCCTTCCCTTCCGAGCTCTGCCGTGCGCCAAAACAGTGGTTCCTCCCACATAAGGGGTATTAGTGTACTCAGGACAAATTGGACAACAACTTTTATGGTCCAATTTCTTCTGTTTACCCTTGGGAAAATAAAAATTGGTGACTTAAATATCATTTTGTGGGGAAAAAATAGGATTTTTTATTTTCATGCCCGGGCATTATAAACTTGTGTGAAGCACTTGGGGGTATAAAAAGGGCTCACCACAGATCTAGATAAGTTCCTTATGGGGTCTAGTTTCCAAAATGGGGTCACTTGTGGGGGGTTTCCACAGTTTAGGCACATCAAGGGCTCTGCAAACTGAACACGACACCCATCAAAGTCTGCATTCCAAAACGTTATTACTTCCTTTCCAAGCCCTGCTGTGTGCCCAAACAGTTTCCCTCCCCCACATAGGGGGTATCAGCGTACTCAGGACAAATTGGACAACAACTTTTGGGGTCCAATTTCCTTGGGAAAAATAACAAATTGGGGACTAATAAATCATTTTTGTGGAAATATTTTTTTTTCACACCCAGGCAATATAAACTTTAGTGAAACACTTTGGGGTTCAAAGTGCTCACAACAGATCTAGGTAAGTTCCTTAGGGGGTCTAGTTTCCAAAATGTTGTCACTTGTGGGGGGTTTCCACTGTTTAGGTACATCAGGGGCTCTCCAAACACGACATGGCGTCCAATCTCAATTCCAGCCAATTCTATGTTGAAAAAGTCAAACGGCGCTCCTTCCCTTCCGAGCTCTGCCGTGCGCCCAAACAGTGGTTTACCCCACATATGGGGTATCGGCGTACTCAGGAAAAATTGCACAACAACTTTTTCTGTCCATTTTCTCCTTTTAACCCTTGTTAAAATAAAAAAATTGTTTGTAAAAGATCATTTTGTGACTAAAAAGTTAAATGTTCATTTTTTCCTTCCACGTTGCTTCAGCTCCTGTGAAGCACCTGAAGGGTTAATAAACTTCTTGAATGTGATTTTGAGTACCTTGAGGGGTGCAGTTTTTAGAATGGTGTCATTTTTGGGTATTTTCTGCTATATAGACCTCTCAAAGTGACTTCAATGTGAGGTGGTCTCTAAAAAAATGGCTTTGTAAATTTTGTTGTAAAAATGAGAAATCACTGGTCAACTTTTAACCCTTATAACTTCGTAACAAAAAAAAAATGTTGGTTTCAAAATTGTGCTGATGTAAAGTAGACATGTGGGAAATGTTATTTAGTAACTATTTTGTGTGACATATCTCTCTGGTTTAACAGGATAAAAATTCAAAGTTTGAAAATTGCAAAATTTTCAAAACGTTCACCATAGTTCCATTTTTTTCATAAATAAACGCAAGTTATATCGAAGAAATTTTACCACTATCATGAAGTACAATATGTCACGAGAAAACATTCTCAGAATCGCCAAGATACATTTAAGCGTTCCAGAGTTATAACCTCATAAAGAGACAGTGGTCAGAATTGTAAAAATTGGCCCGGGCATTAACGTGCAAACCACCTTCAGGCGTTAAGGGTTAAACCTATAAAAACAGAAAAGAAGAAATTAAGAAACTGATTACTAAGTTCAGCCTTTTCAGCCTGCAGTGCATTTTACTGACATGCCACGATGATAGTACTTGGGTGGGCGGGGTGGGCGGTTTCTACACTGGGTGGACGGGGTTTGTAACCGCAATACTGTGGTGACTAGTGATGGGTAAAAATGCGATTTTTTTTTGGTGAGCCGGCTCTTCATTTTCTATTACCTTTGGCTTTAAATTTGAAGCCAAATTCTGGTATGTTTTAACCCATGATGTATACCTTTTAGTAAAAATCTACACATGTGCCAATTTATGACATAAAACAGAATAGTTTCCAGAATAACCAGATTTTATATTATTTGCTGTAAAAACTTTAACAAACACAAAATGAACATGCAAAATAGCAACAAGATCCTAATTATCAGTGCCACATTTTAAAGCTACCTTCACACTTGGCAAGTTCGCTGTGGGCTGTCTGCTGCAAAACTGCAGTGTCAAATGTGCATCTGCATCCAGGCGGATTTAGAGAAGGAATTTGCTGCGGAATTCACCCGTCCTTTGACTGCAATGAATTTCGCATATCGGATTTCTGCACATATGACATGCTTGCTGAAGCCAATTTCACACCTCATGTCAGATTCTGAATTTTTCCAGGAAGTGAGAATGTGTTTTGGATATAAACCATTGCCACTGTTGGCTTCTGTAAATGCCATGGAATTTCCACGCTGATGATCTGCATGGAAACTCCGCTGCAAATCCACAAAGTGTGAAGGCAGCCGAAAATTGTCTTTAGGGCCCATGGATAGATAAACTAAGTGCCATAGCTTGGATGGACTGATTCAGTATATTTCCTCTGTTATTATATTGTTTTGGAAAAGACTGTTTTTTTGGTGTCCCATCAAGGACCAATGTCTTTTGCCATCACTAATATAATGTCATTAAAGGGGTTTGGATCACATGGGCATTAGTGCCATTAGTGCCATTAATTGAAGAGAACTTTTTAAAATAGGTATATTCTCCATATACTTATTTTAAAAATTCTGCTTCAATCCTGCTGGTATTCCATAAAAACCTATGTTACTGTTTATATGGGTTTCCATGGAAGTTGTCCTGTGCCGGAGCCCTATTCAGCAAAAGACACACAGGATGCGACCATGTTGTCGGCCAGCGCTTGCTGACTGACCGCATGGACCATGCAGCACCCGTTGTCGGCCGGGCGGTGACAGCACGGAGATGTGCGATCGGTCCCGGAGGCCAATCACGGAGTTCTGTGCGCAAATCCAGATGTCAGTGTTCCTTTAATAAAGTGCCTGACTCTTCTTGCTTGTCACAGATTGGAGGGGGGCGGGGCTGTGAGTCAGTGCTATGTGCGGCTGCAGCAGGAGGAGCATGCATTCTCAGTCTACTGCCGGGAGGGAGGGGCCGGGCCAAGAGGGGACTGACTGTGGAACGTGAACTGGCCGTTTAAATTTCAATTGGCTCCCTGCCAGGAGCCGACTCATATGATTCACTATAAAGAGCCGGCTCGTTCAGGAGCTACCCATCACTAGTGGTGACTTTTGTGACTGCTCTGGTTTGTGAGCTGAGGCAGGAGAGCCAGATCACCTGTACGCCAGGCAGGCTGCCCATCACTACTGGACTGCGCTTTACCTTAATGCCCGGCTCATTATCTTGGCTGCATCAGATGATGGTCCTGGTCTCCGTCCTCCCGGTCTGTGCGGTGATTGTCGCGGTGATCGCGGGCTCAGGTAGTTCCCGATCCGTGGTCATGGGGGGAGACCTGGGGTTATTGGACTTTCTATGGAGCGGGGGAGGGTCGGAGGGACTGGGAAAGTTTAGAACCCGAGGCTGCCGCGGGCGGTAATGACACTGTGACTATAGGAGCTAGAGGAGGGCGACACTCAGCTGTTCCCGGTCTCCGCCGCTACTGGTCTCTGGTCTGAGCTAAATGTCACTGTACAGACTGATGCTGGGACTTGTAGTGCCATTACTCCGGAGAAGACGCCACATGAGGAGGGTGCGGGGCCACTGACCAGTGAAATACCACAATGAGAGAGGCAGCCATACATACTATAGGAAGGTCACTGTACAGCAAGGAGGCATTTAAGCCGCGCTTCTTTCTGCTTCAAAAGAGAATCTGTTTTTTTTTTTATATGACTTGCGTTTTTTATGAAAAAAACGGAGATATGGTGAAATATTTATGCCCTTAAATCAGAGAGATATGTCACACAAATTTCTTAATAAATAACATTTCCCACATGTCTACTTTACATCAGCACAATTTTGGAAACAAATTTTTTTTTGTTACGAAGTTTATAAGGGTTAAAAGTTGACCAGCGATTTCTCATTTTTACACCATTTTTTTTTTAGGGACCACATCACATTTAAAGTCACTTTGAGGGGTCTATATGATAGAAAATACCCAAAAGTGACACCATTCTAAAAACTGCACCCCTCAAGGTGCTCAAAACCACATTCAAGAAGATTATTAACCTTCTGGTGCTTCACAGGAATTTATGGAATGTTTAAAAAAAAATACAGTAAAGATGTATATCTTCGTACCGTGTTAGCCAGTAGATAGAAAAATATTTAGAGTTGAGAGTCCTCAGTGGTTGATACCTTTTAATGGCTAACTGAAAGATGGTAACAAATTGCAAGCTTTCGAGACTACTCAGGTCTCTTCATCAGGCTGTTTTTGTGTATAAATATGGATTCTTCAGATTTTGTATTAGTTCAGCCTGATGAAGAGACCTGAGTAGTCTCGAAAGCTTGCAATTTGTTACCATCTTTTCAGTTAGCCATTAAAAGGTATCAACCACTGAGGACTTCCAACTCTAAATATTTTTCTAAAAAAAAATAAGCATTTTTCACAAAAAATTTACTTCACATCCAATTTTTTTTTATTTTGCCAAGGGTAACAGGAGAAATTGTACCCCAAAAGTTGTTGTGCAATTTCTCCTGAATACGCCGATACCCCATATGTGGGGCTAAACTGCTTTTTGGGCGCACGGCAAGGCTCGGAAGGGAAGGAGCGCCGTTTTATTTTTTCTACCCAGAATTGGCTGGATGCCATATCACGTTTGTAGAGCCCCTGATGTGCCTAAACAATGGAAACCCCAACAAGTGACCCCATTTTGGAAACTAGACCCGTTAAGGAACTCCTCTAGATTTGTGATGAGCACTTTGAACCTCCAAGTGCTTCACAGAAGTTTATAACATAGAGCCATGAAAATAAAAAATAATTTTTTTCCCCAAAATTATTTTTTAGCCTGCTATTTTTCTATTTTCCCAAGGGTAACAGGAGAATTTAGAACCGCAAAATTGGTGTGCAATCTGTCCCGAGTACGCTGATACCCCATATGTTGGGGTAAATCACTGTTTGGGCGCATGGCAGGGCTCGGAAGGGAGGAGCGCCATTTGACTTTTTGAACGCCATATCGTGTTTGGAGACCCCCTGATGTGCTTAAATAGTGGAAACCCCTCAATTCTAGCTCCAACCCTAACCCCAACACACCCCTAACCCTAATCCCAACCCTAACCCTAATCAAAACCCTAATTCCAACCCTAATCCTAACCCTAATGGAAAAATGAAAATAAATATATTTTCTTTATTTTATTATATGTCCCTAACTAAGGGGGTGATAAAGGGGTTCATTTACTATTTTTTTATTTTGATCACTGTGATAGCGTTTATCACAGTGATCAAAATGTCCTGCACTGAATGAATGAATCTAAAAGCGGGAAGCAGGGCAATGGGGTACTCGGAGCCGAGCCCATGGAAATCTATGGGAGTTGTCACTGGTAGCGGTGGCTCGGTCCGTGGCCCTGGGCGCTCATCCAATGGGGAATATTTACAGGGGATATTTAGGATAGGTAGTTCGTGACGCCACCTGTGGTATCTGGTTAATTGAACCAGCGCTGCTATAAGGACTTTCACAGGGGATGTTATGGGGCAGCTGGGTGGTAAGTCTCCCACAGGTGAGACTGGTCCCTGGAGTCTATGGTGATGATGATGCAGGGTATAGATAATAATTCAGTCGCACACAATGCAGCTTCTTTTCATACCTTTTACTGGTAGATGGTTCAAGCAGATCCCGGGGAGCTGGTCGGGGTGGAGAATGCACATTCGGGTAACCACTGAGCAGGTTAGAGGCCTCCTTTACTTCAAATGTAGGTGAGTCCAACTTGCCTGAAGCGAAGTTAACTCTGAATCTCCAGCTTTCTCAATAGCTATACTGCCCGGCCAACGTTGTGGTGGAAACTTCTAAGTGGTGAAAACTAAGTCTATATTTGCTGATCAGGCTAGACTCCTGTTTTCCCTGTCTCCGGTTACGTATTGACACTTAGGGCTGCTCTCTGCGACCTGTAGTCCAGATGCCTCCGGTGTTCTTGTTACTAAGCTTGAAACTGTAGCAACGCTTCGGACCCCGGTGTCCGGCAATTTAGTGCAGGTAATCCACTACCTGTAGCACTTCTCTAACTTCTCCACTGCGCCCTTCGCCCTGCTTCTGCTCTTTGCATAAGCACTTGTAGCTTTCGATGGAAATAGTCAGCTTTCTTCCAAGCTCGCTGAGCAGCTCTCAGTTTCCTCCTTGTTTCAGCTTATACTGAGGTACTGATTAAGGGTAGCTCTGACTAGGCTAGGATGATACACTTCACCCGTACTAGCCTCCACTTCTCTGTCAGGTGAGCTACGCTAGCTCTGCGAGGATTCAGTCCTCTCTCCTAGTCCAGACTGAACTGGCACTGAACTGCACTGTCTGAAGACAGGAAACTAACTGATCTGAGCTCTTCTCAGACAGGAAACAGACTGACTCTGCTACATGTCACTACCTCCCATACCCCTGGTGGGTGTGTCTGAAAGTGTGAGTGAATGCATGAATAGCAAGCTTTTGTGATTACCTTCCTGTGCATTCTCCTGGATTTTATGTGTGTGCCTGCGTAGCTGGGCTACACACATGTGCCCGCCATTTTCTTTGAAGGCAGAAGACCGGGAGCTGCACGAGCCATAGGAGGATGGGGGGGACACCGGGAGGTACCAGGGGGGGTCGGGACCCTATTTCTCTCCCCTCTGATGTGAGATAAATTAATTGCAGAATCGCTGTTTTTTTTTTTTTTTGCGATCGCCATTATATGGTTAATAACGGCGATCGCAAAAGCCAGGGACCCGAATTATGTTCTCTGTGGTCTCGGCTACCCCTGGTAGCCGAGACCTCGAAGAAAATTCAACTCGGCGGGCGCACTGCGCATGCGCCCACTATTTTCTTTGCAGGGAGAAGACGCGGGGAGCTCCGGGAGCCATGGGAGGACAGGGGGAACACCGGGAGGCACAGGGGACAGATCGGGGGTCCCGGGGACCCTATTTCTCTCCCCTCTGATGTGCGATCACATCAGAGGAGAGAGAAATTAAATGCAGAATCGCAGCTTTTTTTTTTTTGCGGTCGCCGTTATATGGTTAATAACGGCGATCGCAAAAGCAGGGTCAGTAAAAACCGACCCGAATCATGTTCTCTGGGCTCTTGGCTACCCCCAGTAGCCGAGACCCCGGAGAAAATCCGACTCTGGGGGCGCTATATACTTTCTCCACAGCGCCGTTAATTATCGGCGCTGTGGTTTAAGTACCCTTAACTACCGCCGTTAAAAGGCGTATCGGCGGTTGTTAAGGGGTTAACCTGCTGTGGGGCGCCTGGGCTCTTGGAACAGTCCTCGGGCATGCACAGTGCGCGCTGCCCGGGGACTGACAGAAGTCTATTGCGCCTGCGTCTTTTTCAGGCACCAGATCCCTCCCCCCAGTATGTTATCATGTATTCACACTGCGGGGCTGGGAATCTGGCGCCTGCGCAGTCAACATATTTAGCTGCGCCTGCCCCCTTCTCCCAATCCCTCCACTTTCGTTTTCTTCCCGTGTGCTGCGTCGGATGTGCTGATCATTTTCTTGTGGAGGGACTGGGAGAAGGGGGCAGGCGCAGCTAAATATGTTGACTGCGCAGGTGCCAGATTCCCAGCCCCGCAGTGTGAATACATTATAACACACTCCGGGGTAGGATCTGGTGCCTGAAAAAGACGCAAGCGCAACAGCCTTCTGTCAGTCCCCGGGCAGCGCGCACTGTGCATGCCCGAGGACTGTTCCAAGAGCGCAGGCCCCCACAGCAGGTTAGTGAAATGAAAACAACTCAGGAGGCGGGGCTGTGACGCTGAAGGGGCGTGATGGACGGATGGGAGGAGGATTACAGTGAGACAGACGCCGACCTATTGTCACGCTGTCTAGCAGATGTATAAATATATAATGTCAGTAATCTATCAAGTGGGACAACATTCTATATAAGGGTTTTGCCACACTAAACAATATCGCTAACGGGATCGCTAAAAAACGTCACTATTTAGCGATCCCGTTAGCGATATTGTTCAGTGCGGCAGCTTCCAGCGACGAGCTTCCTGCTGTGATCTCGCTCGTCGCTGGAATCGTTCCGGACCCTATTTTATCGTCGGCGCTCCCGCTGGGTAAGTATATATCGCTAGTGTGGCACCTTTTCTTAGCGATTTAGCGGTACTTTTGTACCGCTAAAGTCGTTAAGAAGATCGCTAACGGCGATAGCGTCGTTAACTATATCGCTAAATGTGTCCGCATTTAGCGATATAGAAACAATCCCGCTAGCGATCTCATTAGTATGCAACGCTACGAGATCGCTAGCGGGATTGCTTAGTGTGGCAGTACCTTTACATATAAATAGGTAACATTAACATGTATATATAGCATAGTATTACCTGACATAATATCCTGTGGGTCAATACTGAATCCTTTTCACGCTGTCTCTGGCTAGAGGTGGACCGGGGTCTATGCTGACCCTAAACTGGGGTCCTGACTAGTCCCTCTACCTGGAGGTACTGTTAATGGTACAGAGGTCCAGGCCACCAGCGTAAACCCTGTCTCCTATAAATCCCTGACCACTGTAATCTAGTCCTTAGAAGGACCCTGATTACCACCATAGGGAATGGACAGGTAAAGGTTAACAAACAGTATAGACAAACGAGACAGACAGGGGATAAAGTAAATACTGTCTTTCATGCAACATATAAACACAGAGGGAACACCAAAGGTCTAGGAGATAAACTATAAGCAAGGAGAGGAGAAACAACAAAGGAGCTCTTAGCTTAAGTCTTCTCAGAACCGATCCTATCTGCAGTCTGTATGAATGCTTTCACCGGCATCTAACCAGCAGACTGGCAGCTATATAAAGGAAGCTAATTAGAACATAATCAAAAGCAGCCGGGCGAGGCTGGACCTAGTCTTAGCAAAGAGCTAGGTAAAATTAACTCCCTCATTACCAAACACAAAGAAACAGCAACTCAGCTGCGAGAAGTCAGAATGTGCAATCGCGACAATCTTCGTGGCGATGCACCCATGACAGTACCGCCCCTTCTACGAGGGGCCTCCGGACCCTCAGGGCCAGGTCTGTCCGGGTAAGTCGTGTGGAAGGTCCGAACCAATCGATCTGCGTTAATCTCAGACGCAGAGACCCACGTCCTCTCCTCAGGACCATATCCCTTCCAATGAACCAAATACTGAAGGGACCGGCGATTCAGACGTGAGTCAATGATCTTCAACACTTGAAATTCTAAGTTACCATTGACCACCACTGGAGGAGGAGGTAGAAGTGACGATATAACTGGCGCCACGTACCTCTTAAGCAACGATTTGTGGAACACATTATGGATTTTAAACGTAGGAGGGAGGTCCAGACGAAATGCCACAGGATTAATTATAGAACTGATCCTGTATGGACCGATGAACCTGGGACCCAGTTTCCAGGAGGGAACCTTGAGTTTTATATACTTGGTAGACAACCACACCAGATCGTTCACACCTAGGTCCGGACCAACACTCTCCTCCTATCAGACCTCGCTTGAAACGGTTCCCCATAGCACTCAGACCATTCAGCACTCCTCTCCAAACTGAAGCAAGTGACGACGAGAATCGTTCCTCCTCAGGAACCCCAGATGGACGGGTATGTGGGGTCTTAGAGCGAGCACAAACTCCACAGGACGCGACAAAAGTTATTACCTCTTTATTTAAGTTAGGCCACCAAAACCGGCGAGAAAGGAGATCCACAGTTGCTTTACTCCCTGGATGTCCTGCTAAAGCAGAACTATGATGTGCCTCGATAACTTTTTGTCTTAACTGATTAGGAACAAACAGTTTCCCTGGAGGTCCTACAGGGGCGTCCCCCTGAGCCTCACACACCTCCTCCTCAAGTTCAGAGCACACAGCCGACACCACCACTCCCTCCTGCATGATAGGAACCGGGCCATCCGTCTTTCCGGCCCCTGGGAAACTACGAGATAAGGCATCAGGAAGCAATTTTATTGAGCAGTCATACGTGCGATGAGGAGGTAACTTTTGACACCCCTCCTCTGAGAACATCTCCCCAAAGTCCTCCAGAAAAGGAGGCAAAGTCCTAGGCACGACCGCACCGATGACCGTGTTCATGCAGTTCTTCTTGCAAAATTCACCCCACTGGCTTATCTTTCTGGATTGCCAATCAATCACTGGGTTATGTTTAGCCAACCAAGGAAGTCCCAACACAATAGGAGTAGGAAGACCCTCCAACACATAACAAGACAACTGTTCTTTATGTATTGCCCCTACTCGAAGGTCTATGTTATGAACAGCTTGTACAAAGCTACCTTGACCGAGAGGTCTGGCGTCAATAGAAAGTATAGGGATCGGTTTGGCCAATACACTCAGTTGCATACCTTGCACCTGGGCAAACCAAGCGTCCACCATATTAGCCCCAGAACCACTATCAAGAAGAACAGAAATCCTCTCAACTCTCGCACCAACCACCACCTCTGCAGGCACGAGAAATTGAGACGGACCTGGGGACGAAATACCTACTCCCAGGTTGTCGTCCACCACACAACCTGGGATTAACAGTTTTTCGGTGACTTTTTTGCTCAATGAGGCACGGGAGGGACACCCCCCAACAAAATGTCCCTCTCTCCCGCAGAAGAAACACCTTCTTGTCTTGCGGCGCACCGCCGATTCCCTCCTACAAAATGATGTCCCACCCAACTGCATAGGTTCCTCAGAACAGACCAGGGGAACCTCCATATAAGGGACTTTAGTAGTGGGTGGAGTCATAACAGGGGGCGGAGTTACCTCGCACCTCCCCCGAAGCCGTCTATCAATACGAATAGCAAGGGCCATAGCAGCCTCCAGTGACGGAGGAGAATCATACTGAGCCAAAACATCTTTTAATTTGTCAGATAACCCTTGACAAAACTGGCTCCTAAGAGCTGGGTCATTCCACTGAGTATCTGTGGCCCATCTACGGAACTCAGAAGAAAATTCCTCCGCCGGACGATCTCCCTGCTGTATCCTACGTAACTTCGCTTCAGCAAGGGAGACCCGATCCGGGTCATCATACACCAGCCCAAGGGCAGCAAAAAATCGATCTACTGACTGGAGGGCCGGGGAGCCCGGAGGAAGAGAGAACGCCCAAGATTGAGGGTCCCCTTGTAATAGCGAGATGACAATTCCCACCCTCTGCTCTTCACTCCCCGATGACTGAGGCCGCAGCCGAAAATATAATTTACATGCCTCCGGAAGGTAAAAAATTTGTCCCGCCCACCAGTGAACCTGTCCGGGAGAGCAACCTTAGGTTCAGATCTGGTTTGCTCCGGGGGGGACAAAACCTTGGACTTAATGTCCGTAAACTCCATGGACAACTTCTGCAACTGCAGGGCAAGCTGGGCTACTGGATCCATGGTAGCTGGGGAGAATCTATAGTTTTGGCCGGTGAAAATGTCACGCTGTCTAGCAGATGTATAAATATATAATGTCAGTAATCTATCAAGTGGGACAACATTCTATATAACATATAAATAGGTAATATTAACATGTATATATAGCATAGTATTACCTGACATAATATCCTGTGGGTCAATACTGAATCCTTTTCACGCTGTCTCTGGCTAGAGGTGGACCGGGGTCTATGCTGACCCTAAACTGGGGTCCTGACTAGTCCCTCTACCTGGAGGTACTGTTAATGGTACAGAGGTCCAGGCCACCAGCGTAAACCCTGTCTCCTATAAATCCCTGACCACTGTAATCTAGTCCTTAGAAGGACCCTGATTACCACCATAGGGAATGGACAGGTAAAGGTTAACAAACAGTATAGACAAACGAGACAGACAGGGGATAAAGTAAATACTGTCTTTCATACAACATATAAACACAGAGGGAACACCAAAGGTCTAGGAGATAAACTATAAGCAAGGAGAGGAGAAACAACAAAGGAGCTCTTAGCTTAAGTCTTCTCAGAACCGATCCTATCTGCAGTCTGTATGAATGCTTTCACCGGCATCTAACCAGCAGACTGGCAGCTATATAAAGGAAGCTAATTAGAACATAATCAAAAGCAGCCGGGCGAGGCTGGACCTAGTCTTCGCAAAGAGCTAGGTAAAATTAACTCCCTTATTACCAAACACAAAGAAACAGCAACTCAGCTGCGAGAAGTCAGAATGTGCAATTGCGACAATCTTCGTGGCGATGCACCCATGACACCTATGGGACGCAATTATGGTATGGGGACATATTTTTAAAAGTCTATATTTTAGCGTTGCAGGGGACCAGAAAAATTAGAGCCACCTTCACAGAATGCAGCCTTAGTGCTGCTGAAGGGGGCTCTTTTACTTAAAAACGCCCGGGTTCCCTTTAAACTGGTAGGGATTATAAATCAAATAAGCTATCAAGGCATGCCCTACATGAATTAGATATGTCATAAAATACGCTGCTCAAAAAATAAAGGGAACACTTAAAAAACTGAATATAACTCCAAGTAAATCAAACTTCTGTGACATCAAACTGTCCACTTAGGAAGCAAAACTGATTGACAATCAATTTCACTTGCTGTTGTGCAAATGGAATAGACAACAGATGGAAATTATTGGCAATTATCAAGACACGCTCAATAAAGGAGTGGTTCTGCAGGTGGGGACCACAGACCACATCTCAGTACCAATGCTTCTGGCTGATGTTTTGGTCACTTTTGAATGTTGGTTGTGCTTTCACACTCGTGGTAGCATGAGACGGACTCTACAACCCACACAAGTGGCTCAGGTAGTGCAGCTCATCCAGGATGGAACATCAATGCGAGCTGTGGCAAGGTTTGCTGTGTCTGTCAGTGTAGAGTCCAGAGCCTGGAGGCGCTACCAGGAAACAGGCCAGTACACCAGGAGACGTGGAGGGGGCTGTAGGAGGGCAACAACCCAGCAGCAGGACCACTACCTCTGCCTTTGTGCATGGAGGAACATGAGGAGCACTGCCAGAGCCCTGCAAAATGACCTCTAACAGGCCACAAATGTGCATGTGTCTGCACAAACGTTTAGAAACCGACTCCATGAGGATGGTCTGAGTGCCCGACGTCCACAGATGGGGGTTGTGTTCACAGCCCAACACCGTGCAGGACGCTTGGCATTTGCCACGGAACTCCATGATTGGCATATTCGCCACTGGCGCCCTGTGCTCTTCACAGATGAAAGCAGGTTCACATTGAGCACATGTGACAGACGTGACAGTCTGGAGACGCCGTGGAGAACGATCTGCTGCCTGCAATATCTTTTAGCATGACCAGTTTGGCAGTGGGTCAGTAATGGTGTGAGGTGGCATTTCTTTGGAAGGCCGCACAGCTCTCCATGTGCTCGCCAGAGGTAGCCTGACTGCCATTAGGTACCGAGATGAGATCCTCAGACCCCTTATGAGACTATATGCTGGGGCGGTTGGCCCTGGGTTCCTCCTAATGCACGACAATGCCAGACCTCATGTGGCTGGAGTGTGTCAGTAGTTCCTGCAAGATGAAGGCATTGAAGCTATGGACTGGCCCGCCCGTTCCCCAGACCTGAATCCAATTGAGTACATCTGGGACAGCATGTCTCGCTCCATCCACCAACGTCTTGTTGCACCACAGACTGTCCAGGAGTTGGTGGATGCTTTAGTCCTGGTCTGGGAGGAGATCCATCAGGAGACCATCCGCAACCTCATCAGGAGCATGCCCAGGCGTTGTAGGGAGGTCATACAGGCATGTGGAGGCCACACACAATACTGAGCATCATTTTGACTTGTTTACACTTTAATTTTGGGGTTCTCTCCAAATCCAGGACTCCATTGGTTCAAAAATTTGATTTCCATTGATGATTTTTGTGTGATTATGTTGTCAGCACATTCAACTTTGTACACAACAATGTATTCAATGAGAATATTTCATTAGTTTAGATCTAAGATGCGTTATTTGAGTGTTCCCTTTATTTTTTTTGAACAGTATATATATATATATATATATATATATCTTTATATCTAGTATATATATATATATATATATATATATATATGTATACTAGATGGTGGCCCGATTCTAACGCATCGGGTATTGTAGAATATGTATGCTGCTGGGGTTTATGTGGAGGCCGCCGGTTGGGGTACTCCCACAGCGAGCAACCGCTGACTTCCATGCGGCAGGAAATGACCCGCGGCTACCGTCGGGAGATCAGCGGCGAACGCCGCTGATCTCCCAACGATAGCGGTGGCGTGCGTGGTTCAAATCCTGCGCCAATTTGCGGCCAGACTGCGCCTGTCGCTGATTGGTCTTGTCTGACCGGGCGCGACAAATCAGCAATGCTGGATTTCCGTTACAGACAGACAGAATTGGACGATTATATAGTATCTATCTATATATAGATATATCTATATATATCTATCTAGAAGAGATAAAAAAAATGAAGGCGGCACTCCTTATAACTTGTGTTAAAAAAGTGAAAAATTTATTTCAGGCCCACATGTCTGGGCGACGTTTCGGCTCCAACTGAGCCTTTCTCAACCCTGTGCACCCGAAGATAAGTAAATAGTGCTGTTCCGTTTCTTTTGAATTTATATATCTATCTATATGTCTATCTATATATATATATCCAATAAACAGGCAGCACTCCATAGAATAGTAGCTATAGTGGATATTTATTAGACCCACATCATGTGGGTCTAATAAATATCCACTATAGCTACTATTCTGTGGAGTGCTGCCTGTTTTTTGGATATTCAAGTTGGCAAGTATTGGATTATTGCTGAAGAGGATTTGCACCCAAACCTACATTGATTTCTATGCTGCTCCATATTTTCCTTAAATATCTATCTATCTATCTATATACAGTACAGACCAAAAGTTTGGACACACCTTCTCATTCAAAGATTTTTCTGTATTTTCATGACTATGAAAATTGTAGAATCACACTGAAGGCATCAAAACTGTGAAGTAACACATGTGGAATTATACATTACACTTTACAAAAAAGTGTGAAACAGCTGAAAATATGTCTTATATTCTAGGTTCTTCAAAGTAGCCACCTTTTGCTTTGATTACTGCTTTGCACGCAGAAAAGGTGAACGGATGGACTCTACATCCCTGGTTCCCACTGTGAAGCATGGAGGAGGTGGTGTGATGGTGTGGGGGGGCTTTGCTGGTGACACTGTTGGGGATTTATTCAAAATTGAAGGCATAGTGAACCAGCATGGCTACCACAGCATCTTGCAGCGGCATGCTATTCCATCCGGTTTGCGTTTAGTTGGACCATCATTTATTTTTAAACAGGACAATGATCCCAAACACACCTCCAGGCTGTGTAAGGGCTATTTGACCAAGAAGGAGAGTGATGGGGTGCTACACAAGATGACCTGGCCTCCACAATCACCAGACCTGAACCCAATCGAGATGGTTTGGGGTGAGCTGGACCGCTTACCGCTTCAATTTTGAATAAATCCCCAACAGAGTCACCAGCAAAGCACCCCCACACCATCACACCACCTCCTCCATGCTTCACGGTGGGAACTAGGCATGTAGAGTCCAGCAGTTCACCTTTTCTGCATGCAAAGCAGTAATCAAAGCAAAAGGTGGCTACTTTGAAGAACCTAGAATATAAGACATATTTTCAGTTGTTTCACACTTTTTTGTAAAGTGTAATGTATAATTCCACATGTGTTAATTCATAGTTTTGATGCCTTCAGTGTGATTCTACAATTTTCATAGTCATGAAAATACAGAAAAATCTTTGAATGAGAAGGTGTGTCCAAACTTTTGGTCTGTACTGTGTATATATATATATATATATAATATATAATATATATATATATACACAGTACAGACCAGACCAAAAGTTTGGACACACCTCAGTTAAAGATGATTCTGTATTTTCATGACTATGAAAATTGTACATTCACACTGAAGGCATCAAAACTATGAATTAACACATGTGGAATTATATACGTAACAAAGTGTGAAACATCTGAAGAATCTAGAATATAAGATATATTTTCAAAGTAGCCACCTTTTGTTTTGATAACTGCTTTGCACACTCTTGGCATTCTCTTGATGAGCTTCAAGAGGTAGTCACTGGAAATGGTCTTCCAACAATCTTGAAGGAGTTCCCAGAGATGCTTAGCACTTGTTGGCCCTTTTGCCTTCACTCTGTGGTCCAGCTCACCCCAAACCATCTCGATTGGGTTCAGGTCTGGTGACTGTGGAGGCCAGGTCATCTGGCGTAGCACCCCATCACTCTCCTTCTTGGTGATATAGCCCTTACACAGCCTGGAGGTGTTTGGGGTCATTGTCCTGTTGAAAAATAAATGATGGTCCAACTAAACGCAAACCGGATGGAATAGCATGTGTGTAGCCCAGCTGCACTTGGTGCCACATGTACCCTGGAGGATGCACAGAAAGGTAATTCACAATCACCCGATATTCATTCACACTTCACATTTCCTATAGTGCCACCAGAGGGAGCCCTTTAGAGTATATAAGGGTGTGGAGAGACGCAGCAGTAGTGCTTCTGGAGTTGATTTCCTGTCAGAGCAGAGCTCAGAGCAGAGTTCAGACAGACGGAGATTCCTGTCAGATGAGACAGAAGCAGAGAAACAAGCTGTTACCTCAGAACGTGCTGACTGATAGTTCCCTAGGGAAGTGGAAAGTGACTCTCGGAGTGTGCACAGATCAGTCTGACGGAAGGTCCTGATAGCTACTCTGGACAGAGCCTGAGAAAGAAGTGAAGGAAAGGGAACTGCAGTATTTGTAACACAGAGTCAACTGAGGTACTGTTGGAGAGCGATGAAGAGACGAAAGCTGACATCTACTGCTGCTTGTGCTTATGTTAAAGGTGTGAGTAGGACGACAGGCAAGTGGAAAAAGGGAAAGAGAGTGACTGAGGAGAAATAGCAACGATAGCTTACCTCCACTCTGCACAACAGGACACCGGGTCCGAGCTTGCTAGTACCTTCATGGCTAGTGGGAGAAACCGGAGACCCTGCTGGACTACAAGTCACAGAGGGGCCCTTTAGTGCTGATACGTAACTGGGGTCAGGAAGAACAGGAGTCAGGCCTGATCAGCCATAGAGGACTTAGTTCTGTCCGCAAGAAGGCTCTACCACAATGTCAGCCGGGCATAGCTGTTTCACACGGAGTTAAACTTTGTTTTATGCAAGTTAGAAGCTCACACATATAAAGAAGTAAGGAGGCCCTACACCTACTCAGTGATTACTGGACGTGCATCCTCCACCCTGACGGCCTCCCGGGACGTGCATGAATCTACCACCAGTAAAGGTACAGAAAGAGACTGTCTTGTGTGTGTCTGCATTATTGCTCCTTCACCCCCTACCCCGCCATATACCTCAAGGGATCAGTCTCGCCTGTGGGAGACTTAACACCTTGCTGCCCAGTAACAACCCCTCGGAGGATTCACCCTGCAGCGCTGGTCACCCTAATCAGGAACTACAGGTGGCGTCACGAACATTCTATCATCCCCTGTAAATATCCCCTTTTCAGTGAGCCCCAGGGCCATGGACCGAGCTGTGCTACCCGTGACATTCCCCATAGAAATCGACGGGCTCGGTGCCGAGTACCCCAAAGCCCTGGACAGCACGGCTCATTTTTGGCGTCACGAACAGGATTCCGAAGCTCGTTATAAGCGAGTCCTGTGTGCCTGAATTGGACTGTTTTGTGCCAAAGACTGTATTTGCCATCTTTGTGACTTTGCCGCCATTTGCCGCCATTTTGCCGCCATATTCGTGCCCTGAGGCGCTGGTGAAGAAGGAGGGCGTGCTTTCGTGGGCGTGCGCTCACTCAGTGGTGCGAAAGAAATGTCCGCCTACCCTAAATGTTACTGCAATCTCCGGACATGTCCATCAGCGATGGAGTTCCGCCTCCTAATTCCCCATAGTGGGAGAAGGGAGAGAAAACCCCGCCTCCATACCAAAGAGCGGGCCCCTCCTGAGGAAGAGATCCGTTGTGACCTGGAGAAGCTGATCCTCTCCATTGAAGAAGAAGTGGATGCTGCCTTGCTGTATCTGGCCCGGCACCACGCTGAAGTGGAGAAAATGAAGCGAAGCTGGAGGGCTCTGGAGCTGCGGCTGCAGCAGAGCCGACCGCTCCCTACACCACCCGCGCGTCTGCCACCGGCGCCACCTGAAGCAGAGTCTGAGATCTGGCCGGAGGCTGATCCGGAAGGAGCCATACCTGACCCCGCCGAGGACGCGGCGAGAGGAGAGGAGGCTGCGGAGGCCTTGCCCGGACCGGAACGCCAGCTAGGCCCGGAACCAGACACCGTACCTGGAGCAGAGGAGGATCCCGACATCGAAGCTGCCACCATAGCAGAGGCACCCGGCTCCACGGAGAAGCCCACAGAGGAACGTCTTCTCACGCCGCCTGCACAAGATCCGTGCCTGCCACCAGCATCGCCGGAGGAGGACAGGCCCTGCGGCCTGGAGAACCGGGACGAGCCGACTCCCGCACCTGGACGTGCTGAGCGCCGCCTGTCCCAGCAGCGGATGCGGCAGATGAAAGGTACTGTGCAGGGGCAGCGGCAGCCGGGGGCTAGACATGATCCGATGGTGGAGTCGATGATCCTGGTGCTAGGCACTGGACCCATGAATAGGAATGGTCCTGTGCTGGCACCGCCACCAGGTGTCGCCCAAGCTAAGTAAATGTCTAACCTGGACAAGGTTTCAGTACTGTATATAGTTGATGAAGTATTGCTGCACCTGGACAGATGCCTGCTGTATTTGAATGGTTGCATAGTATGATGCAAAGTATTGTACCCCAGTTGGGTAATGTGTTGCGATAAAGTGTTATGATAGAAATGTGATTTTTCTATGATGCTCTTTTGAAGGACTGTGTGCTGAGGACTCTTGCAGCACAGAACTGTAATTGTAAATAGTTGGCACATGGTGCCCCATCTTGGGTTTACGTAAAGCCATTCTACCTCAGAAGAAAAACCCGTATGGTGTGGCCTTGAGTGAGGTTTGCAGCAAAGAAGTCCTGCAGCCCACCCAGGACCACCGTGGGAGGTTTGGTGCGGGTCCTCCACAAGAATCCTGTATTTATTTGTGTGAAAGTATTTGATATTTTTCTATTGCTAATTTGTACACATTGTAACGTTTGAAGTGTCCTTACCTCCCGCAAGGGAAGAGTTATGTTTATTGTTATGTATAAAAATTGTTTTCTTTTTCAGCCCGGGAGTGCTGAATATAACTAGGAGGGGATGTGTAGCCCAGCTGCGCTTGGTGCCACATGTACCCTGGAGGATGCACAGAAAGGTAATTCACAATCACCCGATATTCATTCACACTTCACATTTCCTATAGTGCCACCAGAGGGAGCCCTTTAGAGTATATAAGGGTGTGGAGAGACGCAGTAGTAGTGCTTCTGGAGTTGATTTCCTGTCAGAGCAGAGCTCAGAGCAGAGTTCAGACAGACGGAGATTCCTGTCAGATGAGACAGAAGCTGAGAAACAAGCTGTTACCTCAGAACGTGCTGACTGATAGTTCCCTAGGGAAGTGGAAAGTGACTCTCGGAGTGTGCACAGATCAGTCTGACGGAAGGTCCTGATAGCTACTCTGGACAGAGCCTGAGAAAGAAGTGAAGGAAAGGGAACTGCAGTATTTGTAACACCGAGTCAACTGAGGTACTGTTGGAGAGCGATGAAGAGACGAAAGCTGACATCTACTGCTGCTTGTGCTTATGTTAAAGGTGTGAGTAGGACGACAGGCAAGTGGAAAAAGGGAAAGAGAGTGACTGAGGAGAAATAGCAATGATAGCTTACCTCCACTCTGCACAACCGGACACCGGGTCTGAGCTTGCTAGTACCTTCATGGCTAGTGGGAGAAACCGGAGACCCTGCTGGACTACAAGTCACAGAGGGGCCCTTCAGTGCTGATACGTAACCGGGGTCAGGAAGAACAGGAGTCAGGCCTGATCAGCCATAGAGGACTTAGTTCTGTCCGCAAGAAGGCTCTACCACAATGTCAGCCGGGCGTAGCTGTTTCACACGGAGTTAAACTTTGTTTTATGCAAGTTAGAAGCTCACACATATAAAGAAGTAAGGAGGCCCTACACCTACTCAGTGATTACTGGACGTGCATCCTCCACCCTGACGGCCTCCCGGGACGTGCCTAAATCTACCACCAGTAAAGGTACAGAAAGAGACTGTCTTGTGTGTGTCTGCATTATTGCTCCTTCACCCCCTACCCCACCATATACCTCAAGGGATCAGTCTCGCCTGTGGGAGACTTAACACCTTGCTGCCCAGTAACAACCCCTCGGAGGATTCACCCTGCAGCGCTGGTCACCCTGATCAGGAACCACAGGTGGTGTCACGAACATTCTATCATCCCCTGTAAATATCCCTTTTTAGTGAGCGCCCAGGGCAACGGACCGAGCTGCGCTACCCGTGACATCCCCCAGTGAAGTGAACGGGCTCGGTGCCGAGTACCCCAAGCCCTGTACGTGCGACACACATGCTGCTGCAAGATGCTGTGGTAGCCATGCTGGTTCAGTATGCCTTCAATTTTGAATAAATCCCCAACATTGTCACCAGCAAAGCACCCCCACACCATCACACCTCCTCCATGCTTCACGGTGGGAACCAGGCATGTAGAGTCCATCTGTTCACCTTTTCTGCGTCGCACAAAGACTCGGTGGTTGGAACCAAAGATCTCAAATTTGGACTCATCAGACCAAAGCACAGATTTCCACTGGTCTAATGTCCATTCCTTGTGTTCTTTAGCCCAAACAAGTCTGTTCTGCTTGTTGCCTGTCCTTAGCAGTGGTTTCCTAGCAGCTATTTTACCTTGAAGGCCTGCTGCACAAAGTCTCCTCTTAACAGTTGTAGAGATGTGTCTGCTGCTAGAACTCTGTGTGGCATTGACCTGGTCTCTAATTTGAGCTGCTGTAAACCTGCGATTTCTGAGGCTGGTGACTCGGATAAACATATCCTCAGAAGCAGTGGTGACTCTTGGTCTTCCTTTCCTGGGCGGTCCTCATGTGAGCCAGTTTCTTTTTAGCGCTTGATGGTTTTTGCAACTGCACTTGGGGACACTTTCAAAGTTTTCCCAATTTTTCGGACTGACTGACCTTCATTTCTTAAAGTAATGATGGCCACTCGTTTTTCTTTACGTAGCTGCTTTTTTCTTGCCACAATACAAAATCTAACAGTCTATTCAGTAGGACTATCAGCTGTGTATCCACCAGACTTCTGCACAACTCAACTGATGGTCCCAACCCCATTTATAAGGCCAGAAATCCCACTTATTCAACCTGACAGGGCACACCTGTGAAGTGAAAACCATTTCTGGTGACTACCTCTTGAAGCTCATCAAGCGAATGCCAAGAGTGTGCAAAGCAAAAGGTGGCTACTTTGAAGAACCTAGAATATAAGACATAATTTCAGTTGTTACACACTTTTTTGTTAAGTATATAATTCCACATGTGTTAATTCATAGTTTTGATGCCTTCAGTGTGAATGTACAATTTTCATAGTCATGAAAATACAGAAAAATCTTTAACTGAGAAGTTGTGTCCAAACTTTTGGTCTGTACTGTGTGTATATATATATATATATATATATATATATATAGATATAAAAATTTTTATTTTTTTTTTGTGAGAGGTCAGTGTGATTTTACAGTAGCCGGATATGAATTGCCGGCTTTTCAAAGGACACCGGTGCATATAAATTGGGCAGCACTCGCATGGTGCGAGTGCTGTGCAATTTTTTTTCTCACACCCATTGACTTGCATTGGCGAGTTTCGTCCGAGAATCGTAGCAATATGCAGCATGCTGCGATTTTTTTTTTTTTTCTCAGTCCGATTTCGGCTGAGAAAAAAATCGCAAATGAGATGTCACCTATTGAATAACAATAGTCCGAGTGCAATTTATTTTTTTTTTTATCGGATTGCACTAGACCGTATTTCTCGCAAGTGGGTATGAGCCCTTATTATAGGTGTTGCTCACAGCATGGATCCACAGTATTCCCCCTTTTCTCTTCCAGGTGGGGTCCCGCTGTCCTGCCCCCCGGACACAATATGTTTGAAGGATTACAACAAGGAGGAATTGCACCGTCTGAAAATCGAATGCCGAGACCTGACTGTGATCCTGGATGAGAATGGCGATTTGTTTGGTCGTAATGTTTTCTATGATAAAGGCAGTCACTGCGTCACCTGGAGAGATGGGATTCTGTCTGATTGTGCGGTGACAGAAACGGATGAAAACGGGAGGAAAAGTAGGCTGCCCATCGCTTATAGCTGCACAGCAGGTAACCAGGGGTTAAATACAGTTACCGTCTGATAATCCACTATCGCCTTTTTTATCGGATTGCACTAGACCGTATTTCTCGCAAGTGGGTATGAGCCCTTATTATAGGTGTTGCTCACAGCATGGATCCACAGTATTCCCCCTTTTCTCTTCCAGGTGGGTCCCGCTGTCCTGCCCCCCGGACACGATATGTTTGAAGGATTACAACAAGGAGGAATTGCACCGTCTGAAAATCGAATGCCGAGACCTGACTGTGATCCTGGATGAGAATGGTTCCTTTGGTGGTAACGTTTTCTATGATAAAGGCAGTCACTGCGTCACCTGGAGAGATGGGATTCTGTCTGATTGTGCGGTGACAGAAACGGATGAAAACGGGAGGAAAAGTAGGCTGCCCATCGCTTATAGCTGCACAGCAGGTAACCAGGGGTTAAATAAAGTAACCGTCTGATAATCCGCTGTTGCCTTGTGGTGCAGGTGCCTCCTGACAGTCCACCATGTCCCTGTCACAAGGGATCCTTCTGATAATCCGCCACATTCTCATCACTCATTCTCCTACTGATTATCTGGCATATTATCAGCAGTATGTATAAGGCCTGATGCACAGCGGTCCTATAGAAACTGTGGGGTCCCTGTTGTGCCCTTGAATAATGAGGATTTCTCCATGGCCTCCTGTATTCCCCAGGTGTCCGTCACCATGTGGAGCGTGTATAGGTCTGTGATGCGGTTGCATGTTCCCCAGTGCCCAGCCGTTATGTGCCACCAGCTGCCGCATTGCTGGGTGCATCAGCTATAAAACATTATTTTAATTTTTACTTTTTCCTGTTTCATTCAGTTTCTCAAACAACGACTGCTGCAACCACAACTCCAGGTGAACAGACACCGACACCGACACCGTCCTCTAGTACGTATATGCTGTAGGGTATAATGCCATTGTACATCCGGAGACCCCTGTAATGCACAAGCTGCCAGTGCCCCAGTGTTTAGCCGGAGGTCTTCTCATTAATGCTTTTTACTTATTTAGTTACAGCAGGGTTTTTGCTCATTTTGTCTCTTGTAGGTTTTGTACCATTATCTGTCAGGGTCTCCAGACCCTCATATAACGCAGCTATAGATCTGTGCAATCACATCTGAATTTTGTCTTTTAGGACATCATTGGGCCATTGTTCCTGCTTTTGGCGCGTTTGTCATCTCAATTTTCCTCAGGCTTTTCTATGGGAAATGTATCCAGGTAATTGGTGAGAATTGCTGGGTGATTGTGTATAATGATGGCTGATCGCTGCACCGCCCTGTTGTACGGAGGTCCCTAAATCTGCAGCCACGAAGATCCAAACATCTGTCTGATTCCATCCCCATTATTCCTGCACCCCACGAGGCCATACAGCAGAGGCAGGGTCTACACTAGCCTGGTCCTCCTGGCGTCCAGCGGCTGGAGGGCTGCTGAGGAGGCTGGTTACAGTGGTTTTCCTTTGCTGCCCTTCTATATATGGCAGCTGTAGGATTTTCTGGGGATTAGACATGTCAGTCGTCTCCTGGGAGGTTTTTACTAGAATTTAAACACATTTTTCTTAGTGAATTCCCCCATAGTGTGATCTCAGACATCAGGCTCTTACATGGGGTAACTCTCCCCCTATTATCATTACAGGAGAATCTCAAGGAACAGATCGCCCCTCAGAAGATACCATTGACGTTACCGCCATGAATCACCCCAGGGCCCGCTCTTACCACTGATTTTAAATGTTCTGTGCTTTGTCATCATTCTGCTGTTACGACTTTTTATTTTAACTCTGTTAGCCATTGAATAAGCTTTACGTCTGCAGCTTTCTTGTTGGTGTGTAGCCAAAGCCTTAGGCCCCCTTCACATGTCGGTGTCTCCAGTAGGTGTGGTGACAGTTTCCACACGTACGGGAGACACTTACACATGTACATCCATTCAAATATATGGGTCTGCGCACGTCAATGTCAAGTGGTACAGTTCACGTTGTTTCCAGGCGCTGGGTGCTGAATCCAGCTCTCATCATTGGCGCCTGGTCTCCCTGCGATCAGTGCGAGGAAGCGACGCTGTTGAGAGTTGGAGTTAGCATTCTCCGTCTGTGTATCGCGCATATTAAATAAATTAAACATGGCGTGTGGTCCCCCGTACTTTTCCTAACCTGTTGAGGGAAAGCAGACAGCTGGGGGCTGGTATTAGTGTTCTGGGAAGGGGCACATGGCCATAAAGGTTCCCAACTTATTAATAACAGCTCACAGCTGTTTGCTTAGCCTTGACTGGTTATTAAAGGGGGGCCCACCCACCCTATATTTTATAAATAGACCGCTGCAGACTGATATTAATAGGCTGGGAACCTTAATGGCTATTGGGCCCTTCTCAGAATATTAACACCAGCCCCGAGCTGTTGGCTTTTCAGCTTTTCCTCATCTGGTTAGGAAAATTATAGGGGGCCCCACGCAGTTTTTTTTTTTTTTCAGACTGTGGATGTGGACTCCAACTCTCATCAGTGTCACGCTAAGCACAGGTAGACTAAGCGACAATGATGAGAGCTGGATTCAGCACCTGGGAACAGTGCTAACTGTAGTGCTTTTCACAGACGCCGGGACGTGTCACAGTTATGGTGCACACGGATGTTACACACGGACAGCATCGGTCATGTTTTTTTATAGTACCGGAAATATCAGGACGTGTGAAACGGCCCTTAGGGAGATGCATCGGATTCTTGGGGTCGTCTTCCATGTAATGTCACTGCCTCCTCATATTGTGACTTCTCCCCTCATTGTGACAATTATGTAATTATTAATTACACAGGTGACTGTTAACCGACACCCAGATCTGAGATTCCTGACAACGCACTTTGTACTGTTTTGCACTTTTAATGTCTCATCTGTTGTCAGGGATGAATCTGGATCACCTCCATCTCTATAAGATCGTCATCTTGTTCCTCTGAAATTAGCAGATGTGGCTGACTTTTCAGCAACCGGCGACGTTACAGCTAATGAAGGATTACATCTCCCAGCATGCCATGCACCAAACATCCAGGCGTGCTGAGAGTTGTAGTGTTGCCCCCGGCTCTGAAGATTCATCTGTCTGCATGTCATTTTATACAGGTCGGTTTCCAATCTGAATAAACCGTTTGTATGTAATCAGTGGGGTCGTGTTTGTCACTCATCGTTTCCAATATCTCTGCTGCTGTCTGTGAGTGAGAACAACCAGCACCGTCAGATACTGAGACTACAACTCCCAGTGGTTGGAGTGCTGCAGGTTGCCAAGTCCTGCTGCAGTTTTGTGCTTGGCTGATCCTGATCTGAGTGAACACAACCATATGTGCTCTGTACCATGCTGGGGCTCAGCAATAACCTAGAATATCTCGAGCACCAAAAACTGTACAGATAAGAGCAGTACAGAAAATACAAAACATCCATGTGTTTATTCAGTCATCACACACGAGACACAGCGCACAATGAATAGACGGAGGGGCGAGACGGACCCTTATCCACATGTAGTTCCAGGGACTGTCCACCATTGGATGATTTATGACACTGCTGCAGCCAATCATGGGCAGCAGCTGGTGGTAAGGTGGCATCACTGTGCACAGACCGTGCAGGCGGCATCGCCTGCGCTGAATCCCGGTGTGTGACCTCTGCACTGCCATCACTTCTGTGCAGGAGCAATAGTGCTGGGATACAGCTGTGTAGTGATGGCAGCAGTGAGGAGAGTGATTTGTGTGCGCTCTCCTGCACAGATTCATATTCAGCCACTAGATGGCGATGTCATATAATGGAGACTCAGAGAAGGCGGAAACTGAACACATTTTTAAACTGAAAATTCCGTTTTCAGATTTTGCGTTTTTTTGTTTTTAGAAAAATATTAAGAACAGAGTCCTCAGTGGTTTTAGATAATTTAGTTGGATGTTCCTGTGGTTACTGAAGTACAATTATAAACATTTCAGAAATGTAAAAACTTTTATTGACATACATGAAGCTTCCACAAAGTCTCAATATTTCCAGTTTTGACCCTGATTTTTCAGTTTTTCTGCAGTCAGCCCTGGGAGGTGCCCACCAGCACTGCTGCCCCCACAACACCCAGTGATCTGATCTCCGACATGAATATAGAAACCTCTAACGTTATATATACACACATCTCGCTATATATGACATCTATCCCACCCTCGAGCCGCCCAGTAGGGTAACATGGCATTATATAACCACTTGTTTCTTTTGTGGGACGAGGTATTGTATTTCTTTTTTTATACCATTTGGAAATCCATATGATGTTCTGGTCTCTTTTAATTACATTTTTTTTCAAGCTGTGACGTGTCCATGGCGGTGCCAAATATACTGTATTTATTTACGTTTTCAGAAGGAGGAAACAATTTAAAAACCTCTAAACCACAGCTGCTCTGCCATCTATACAGAAAACTAATACTGGAGACTGTTTTAAGATTGTAAATTTTCTATGTGGATGTCATTACAATACAAAAAGTAAAATATATAATTATAGAAAAAAATTCATTTTTTCTTAATTTGTTTTGCATTAAAACACAACATATATAATTTGTAGTAGTATAAAAAAATGACCACTTCTGGTATGTTTCATCGGCCGCCATTTAGGAGAAGGTCCAACACCCGATATTCTTAAGATACCCCAGTTGGACTTGTTGCGGTAGTGGCCCCCAGGAGCTTCGTTGCCTTTCACCTGCATGACGCGATGATGTAGCAGCTGCACAGTCCAGTCTTAGGCCACACAAATATCCATGTAGCAGCGGCCTCCAGGGTTTTTTCCTTAAACGTTTTCAAAGTGGTTATCCAACATTTATCACCTGTCCTTGAGAGGCACTGCTGCAAGATGGGCACCAGGCTGGGGGACATTACTGCAAGATGGGCACCAGGCTGGGGGACATTACTGCAAGATGGGCACCAGGCTGGGGGACATTACTGCAAGATGGGCACCAGGCTGGGGGACATTACTGCAAGATGGGCACCAGGCTGGGGGACATTACTGCAAGATGGGCACCAGGCTGGGGGACATTACTGCAAGATGGGCACCAGGCTGGGGGACATTACTGCAAGATGGGCACCAGGCTGGGAGACATTACTGCAAGATGGGCACCAGGCTGGGGGACATTACTGCAAGATGGCACCAGGCTGGGGGACATTACTGCAAGATGGGCACCAGGCTGGGGACATTACTGCGAGATGGGCACCAGGCTGAGGACATTACTGCGAGATGGGCACCAGGCTGGGGGACATTACTGCGAGATGGGCACCAGGCTGGGGGAATTACTGCGAGATGGGCACCAGGCTGGGGGACATTACTGCGAGATGGGCACTAGGCTTGGGACACTACTGCAAGATGGGCACCAGGTTGGGAGACACTACTGCAAGATGGGCACCAGGTTGGGAGACATTACTGCAAGATGGGCACCAGGCTGGGGGACATTACTGCAAGATGGGCACCAGGTTTGGGGACACTACTGCAAGATGGGCACCAGGTTGGGAGACACTACTGCAAGATGGGCACCAGGCTGGGGGACATTACTGCAAGATGGGCACCAGGTTTGGGGACACTACTGCAAGATGGGCACCAGGCTGGGGGACATTACTGCAAGATGGGCACCAGGCTGGAAACACTACTGCAAGATGGGCACCAGGCTGGGGGACATTACTGCAATATGGGCACCAGGCTGCCGAACATAACTACAAGATGTTGGCCAGAGTTACTATATGGTGCTAATTGTAAGACAATATTACCACATGAGGCAAATTGGGGATAAAAAAACCCTCTAAATAAAGTATATAAAAAAATTGTCACTTAGGCTACTTTCACACTTGCGTTTTTTGCGCTGCGTTTCGAGCGCACATGAAGCGCATTAAAAAAACGCATGCAAACGCTGCGATATTTAGTCGCATAAGCATGCGCATTTCGACAAAAAAACGCAGCGTTTGTCTGCGATTTCATGCGTTTTTGCATGCGTTTGTGTTTTTTTTTGGCGCATGCGTTGTCTGTGTGTCACATTTCTATCATCTCTGTCTCCATCATCTCTGTCTGTCTCCATCATCTCTCTGTCTCCATCATCTCTGTCTCCATCATCTGTCTCCATCATCTCTGTCTCCATCATCTCTCTCTGTCTCCATCATCTCTCTCTGTCTCCATCATCTCTGTCTGTCTCCATCATCTCTGTCTCCATCATCTCTTCTCCATCATCTCTGTCTCCATCATCTTCTGTCTCCATCATCTCTCTCTGTCTCCATCATCTCTCTCTGTCTCCATCATCTCTCTGTCTCCATCATCTGTCTCCATCATCTCTGTCTCAATCATCTCTGTCTCCATCATCTGTCTGTCTCCATCATCTCTCTGTCTCCATCATCTTCTCTCTGTCTCCATCATCTTCTCTCTCTGTCTCCATCATCTCTGTCTGTCTCCATCATCTCTGTCTGTCTCCATCATCTCTCTCTGTCTCCATCATCTGTTCTCCATCATCTCTGTCTCCATCATCTCTCTGTCTCCATCATCTCTCTCTGTCTCCATCATCTCTGTCTCCATCATCTCTGTCTGTCTCCATCATCTCTGTCTGTCTCCATCATCTCTCTCTGTCTCCATCATCTGTCTCCATCATCTCTGTCTACATCATCTTCTGTCTCCATCATCTGTCTGTCTCCATCATCTGTCTGTCTCCATCATCTCTCTCTGTCTCCATCATCTCTGTCTCCATCATCTCTGTCTCCATCATCTCTGTCTCCATCATCTCTGTCTGTCTCCATCATTCTCTCTCTGTCTCCATCATCTCTCTCTGTCTCATCATCTCTCTCTGTCTCCATCATCTGTCTCCATCATCTCTGTCTACATCATCTGTCTGTCTCCATCATCTGTCTGTCTCCATCATCTCTGTCTGTCTCCATCATCTCTCTCTGTCTCCATCATCTCTCTCTGTCTCCATCATCTGTCTCCATCATCTCTGTCTCCATCATCTCTGTCTGTCTCCATCATCTCTCTCTGTCTCCATCATCTCTCTCTGTCTCCATCATCTCTGTCTCCATCATCTCTGTCTCCATCATCTATGTCTCCATCATCTCTGTCTGTCTCCATCATCTCTCTGTCTCCATCATCTCTCTGTCTCCATCATCTCTCTCTGTCTCCATCATCTCTGTCTCCATCATCTGTCTGTCTCCATCATCTCTGTCTGTCTCCATCATCTCTGTCTGTCTCCATCATCTCTGTCTGTCTCCATCATCTCTCTGTCTCCATCATCTCTGTCTCCATCATCTCTCTTTGTCTCCATCATCACTGTCTCCATCATCTCTGTCTCCATCATCTCTGGCTCCATTATTTACAGAAAAATGCGTGCGTGCAAAAGCGCTGAAGAGCGCAAAGCCATGCGCAACGCCAGCGCCCCCATAGACTGCAATGTTATTTTTTGCGCATAGCATGCGCACACGTGCGCACGCGTTTTTTAAAGCGGTTGACCGAAAAAAAAAAGCAACATGTAGCGTCTAGCGCGTATGGGCGCACACCGGGAAAATGCGCAGCGCACGACAAACGCACATGAACGCGTGCAAGCGCTAGACCCTGCACCCGCCATGTTAAAGATAGGGTAACATTGCGCATGCGTCCGATAGCGCAAGATGCGCTGCGCGATAAAATGCAAGTGTGAAAGTAGCCTAAAAATGCCGTTTTATGTACAAACTAAAGTAAACAAAAAAGTACATGTTGTTGCCATATCTGTAATGGCACAAGCTATAAAACTATTATAACCCACACCACTAATACCATTTTACAAATATCAAGCCAAAAATGTAAAATAAAATCAAAAAGGTGTATAGAAAAAAAATGGTATTGCTAAAAATGTCAACTCATCCTGCAAATAAAACAGCCGTCAAATTCTAATTTTTTCTATGTGCGTCTGATTTACCCAGCCAAGTTTGAGACCCCAGGAATAAAGTTACGACCTTCAAGTACAGACAGCCTCCACCTCACATCTTCTATGGATGCACTCGTTGGGTCTCTACTCCGGGGAGCCATGCTTGTTAGGTCTGTACTAGTTGGGTCATCACATCATGGAGAGAAAATAGAAACCATCAGTAAGGTAACACAAACACCATGTGTTTCATGGTAAGAAGCAGGATTTCTAAAAATGTAATTACAGTGTTATTGCTTTTATTAATACACCTTATGAGGTCAGTCTCATGCATAATATATACAGGTGCATCTCACAAAATTAGAATATCATCAAAAAGTTAATTTATTTCAGTTCTTCAATACAAAAAGTGAAACTCATATATTATATAGTCATTACACACAGTGATCTATTTCACGTGTTTATTTCTGTTAATGTTGATGATTATGGCTTACAACCAATGAAAACCCAATAGTCATTATCTCAGTAAATTAGAATACTTTTACACCAGCTTGAAAAATGATTTTAAAATCTGAAATGTCCTACTGAAATGTATGATCAGTAAATGCACTCAATACTTGGTCGGGGCTCCTTTGGCATCAATTACTGCGTCAATGCGGCGTGGCATGGAGACGATCAGCCTGTGGCACTGCTGAGGTGTTATGGAAGCCCAGGTTGCTTTGATAGCAGCCTTCAGCTGCATTGTTGGGTCTGGTGTCTGTCATCTTCCTCTTGACAATACTCCATAGATTCTCTATGGGGTTAAGGTCAGGTGAGTTTGCTGGCCATACAAGCACAGTGATACTGTTGTTTATAAACCAGGTATTGGTACTTTTGGCAGTGTGGACAGGGGCCAAGTACTGCTGGAAAATGACATTTCCATCTCCAAAGAGCTTGTTGGCAGAGGGAAGCATGAAGTATGATCAACATTAACAGAAATAAACACGTGAAATAGATCACTCTGTGTAATGACTCTATAATATGAGTTTCACTTTTTGTATTGAAGAACTGAAATAAATTAACTTTGATGATATTCTAATTTTGTGAGAAGCACCTGTATGTTGTTATTAATAGCAGGTACATTAGTATCAATAGTAGTATGAATGACTGTTGTGGTTGGGAGGCACTTCACTCTTTTCCTCTTCACTTATTTGCTCACGCTTCTTCCAGGGGTACGCCGGAAGATGTTGATGCCAATGATGAGGGGTTGTTTCGCCTATCCCTATTTCTGAATTGATTCTCAGTCCTCAGATTATTCCTCCTCAGGTTATAGGACCAATTTCTATTAGAGGTTTCCTTATTCTCCGCACTGGATGACAGGGAGGAAAATGATGTCCTGACCATAGAAATCTCTCTATTCTGACTACACTGACTCGCACCACAATTGTGGATACCAGGGCTATGGGGTACTCGGAGCCGAGCCCATTGATTTCTATGGGAGATGTCACTGGCAGCGGGACTCGGTCCGTGGCCCTGGCAGTCAAGCGATGGGGAATATTTACAGGGGATTTGTAGGTAGGTAGTTCGTGACGCCACCTGTGGTATCTGGTTAATTGAACCAGCGCTGCTATGAGGACTTTCACAGGGGATGTTATGGGGCAGCTTGGTGGTAAGTCTCCCACAGGTGAGACGGGTCCCTGGAAGTCTATGGTGATGATGATGCAGGGTGTAGTAAGAATTCAGTCACACACAAGGTAGTTCCTTTTCATACCTTTTACTGATGGTGGTTCAAGCAGATCCCGGGGAGCTGGTTGGGGTGGAGAGTGCACATTCCGGTAACAGCTGAGCAGGTTAGAGGCCTCCTTTACTTCCATATACTTGTGAGTCCAACTTGCCTGAAGCGAAGTTAACTCTGAATCTCCAGCTTCCTCAATAGCTGTACTGCCCGGCCAATGTTGTGGTGGAGCCTTCTAAGTGATGAAACTAAGTCCTTACTTTTGTCTGCGCTTGACTCAAAGTCCCTGTTCCACCTGACTCCGGTTACGTATTGACACTTAGGGCTGCTCTCTGCGACCTGTAGTCCAGATGCCTCCGGTTTTCTTGTTACTAAGCTTGAAACTGTAGCAACGCTTCGGACCCCGGTGTCCGGCAATTTAGTGCAGGTAATCCAATACCTGTAGCACTTCTCTATCTTCTCCACTGTGCCCTTCACCCTGCTTCCCGCTCTTAACATAAGCACTTGTAGAATACAATGGCGAAGTCAGCTTTCTCTAGGACTCGCTGAGTAGCCCTCAGTATCCTCTAAGTCCCACTTGGACTGACACTGAGCTGATCCGTCAGACGACAGGAGCCAGATTCCACTACTCTCCCTCCTAGGTTGGCTGACTGACTAACCACTTAAGCTACGTGTCACCCCCTCCTATATCTCAGATGGGTGTGTCTGAAGGTGTGAGTGACAGTGAATGAATATCAAGCGTTGCTGTTACTTTCCTGTGCACTCTCCTGGATTTTTATGTGTGCCTGCGTAGCTGGGCTACACATCCCCCCTTGGTAAAACACAGCACTCCCGGGCTGTAAAAGACAAAAAGAACATTTTGTTTTGCATTAACAACAACATTTCAACTCTTCCCATCCGGGAGGTACGACTTCTTGAACATTACAATTTGTACAATAGGAAAATACAAAAGTATCAAAACATTGTTCTCATAAATATTCACAATATAAAACGAGATTCTTGTGGAGGACCCGCACCAAAAACCTCCCACGTGGGTCCTGGGTGGGCTGCAGGACTTCTGACTGCAGACCTCACTCTAGGCCCACCATACGGGTTTTTCTTCAGAGGTAGATATTGTAATGGTTTTATGTAAAACCAAGATAATGCACCGAAGCGCAACTATTTACAAAGATAAGTTCTGGGCTGGCACAGTCCTCAGCCTCTCAGTCCATGGCATAATAAAAGGCACATATATAAACTTCAAGTATTCTCATATAATATAACTGGATTTACCCAACCGGGGTATACTATGCAATCAACACATTAATTATTCACTTTCTAAATTCTCTAACTCTCTTTACCCAGCCGGGTATTCTATTTCAAATATGTAAAACACTATACATACACAATAATAAAGTGCAAAAATGGCAATTTTCTTTTTCTTTCAAAACTTTCTACAATTACTAGAATGCGGTAAACCCCTGTCTGGGTCCTACCGGTCTCTATTTTTACAAATTTTCACTGACGTCTTCCACTCCTGGAGCTGGAACGACGCGATGCCCTTTGGATCCCATAACAAATAAGTCATGGCCCGATATCAGTGTTTGAGTGGCCACAGTCCTTGTGCGAACCACCTGGGACGCAACGGGTGTCTCGGGCAAATATTTAGATGCAGGCTTGGGCTGCGATTCAACGGTGGTCGCAACATCCGGTTGCGATCCAGACCGGGTCGCAAGTTGCGTTGCAGGACACTTTTCTGTTTGCGATGAAGGGGGCGATGCTGGGTAGGTCGCCTGTTGCGGGGTCGAGCGGGTCGCTGTTTGCTGAGCAGGGGGTGATGCTGGGGCACGGCCTGGTGCGGTGTGAGCTCCGAACTGGGACGCTTCGGTACCGGCGTCGGGGACGGGGTCACTAATGATGGAGACGTTCAGGGCATACCACCCCTTCATGCCCCAGTGTCGGGTGTAGCTCACAACATCCCCATTAATCAGGTCCCTCCCCGGGTGACCGATGGGCAGGTGGGATTCTACGTCCCTGCGGCTGACAAAGACCCCTGCATAGAGGCCCGGTTCTCTGATGAAGCCCCAGCCCTTGCGGAGCTGGAACTCTGTAACACACCCCTGCCGCCGCGGTTCCCGTAAGGTACCTTTCTCCCGGCGAACGGTCTCCTTGTCAGCTATGAATTCCTCATGCTGCTTCTGACGGGACCGCTGGATATCTCTTTCTCTCTCCTGCTTCTGGCGTTGCTGCTCCTCCTCACAACGGCACCACTCGCTTTCCCACTGCACAGCGTAGGTGACGTCATCCAATCGCTCCATCTCGTCCCAGTCGACTTCCGGCAGCGATGGCTGGGACCCCTCCGGTGACCTCACCGGGGAGCGGTGCTCTGCGGTGGCCTCCTGGCCTGACTGGCACTCCGGTCCAGGCAATACCTCCTCAGCCTCCTTCTCCTCCACCTCCGCAGCGGTGGGATCAGGTACAGCACTCTCCGGCGGTAACCTCCGGTCGTCCCTCAGCCTTCTCCAGCGCGATTTCAGGAATTCAGGAGACGGCCCTTGGCTTGTAGGAGAGAACACTGCGTCCCACAGCAGCCGCTGTGTTTGGGCTCGCCAGTGTCTCCCCGTCTCCTGTAGATCAGCGCGACTCTGGAGCTTCCTTCTAAGCTCCTCATTCTCCTTCCGCAGCTCCTATAGCGGGGTCGGTGTCCCTATCCGGGGACAGCTTCGGCACAGGCAGAAAATCTTCCGGTCCTGGGCACAGATTCTCCTGTCCTTCCGCCATCTCTTCCAAGCCAGACTGTAGTTTCCATCTGGAACAATCTGGTCTCTTCCGTGGAGGCGGGATTTGCGTCTCCTCCTCTTCGCATAGAGGATGAAGAGGAGGCGGATTTCCTTAGCAGTGGGGCAGGACCGCACGTTGTAGTAACATTTGGAGAGGGCGGCCATATCTTTCGCGCCACAGGGGGGGTACACGCCCACCAATGTACGCCCACCTTCTTCACCAGCGCCTCAGGGCGCCAATATGGCGGCAAAATGGCGGTTTTTGGCGCCAAAAGCAGCACGTCTTTTTCATGAAATAAACAGTTCAATAGGCACACAGGACTCACAATTGCAAGTTTCGGATCCTGTTCGTGACGCCAAATAAATTGACTCGCACCACAATTGTGGATACCAGGGCTATGGGGTACTCGGAGCCGAGCCCATTGATTTCTATGGGAGATGTCACTGGCAGCGGGACTCGGTCCGTGGCCCTGGCAGTCAAGCGATGGGGAATATTTACAGGGGATTTGTAGGTAGGTAGTTCGTGACGCCACCTGTGGTATCTGGTTAATTGAACCAGCGCTGCTATGAGGACTTTCACAGGGGATGTTATGGGGCAGCTTGGTGGTAAGTCTCCCACAGGTGAGACGGGTCCCTGGAAGTCTATGGTGATGATGATGCAGGGTGTAGTAAGAATTCAGTCACACACAAGGTAGTTCCTTTTCATACCTTTTACTGATGGTGGTTCAAGCAGATCCCGGGGAGCTGGTTGGGGTGGAGAGTGCACATTCCGGTAACAGCTGAGCAGGTTAGAGGCCTCCTTTATTCCATATACTTGTGAGTCCAACTTGCCTGAAGCGAAGTTAACTCTGAATCTCCAGCTTCCTCAATAGCTGTACTGCCCGGCCAATGTTGTGGTGGAGCCTTCTAAGTGATGAAACTAAGTCCTTACTTTTGTCTGCACTTGACTCAAAGTCCCTGTTCCACCTGACTCCGGTTACGTATTGACACTTAGGGTTGCTCTCTGCGACCTGTAGTCCAGATGCCTCCGGTTTTCTTGTTACTAAGCTTGAAACTGTAGCAACGCTTCGGACCCCGGTGTCCTGGCAATTTAGTGCAGGTAATCCAATACCTGTAGCACTTCTCTATCTTCTCCACTGTGCCCTTCACCCTGCTTCCCGCTCTTAACATAAGCACTTGTAGAATACAATGGCGAAGTCAGCTTTCTCTAGGACTCGCTGAGTAGCCCTCAGTATCCTCTAAGTCCCACTTGGACTGACACTGAGCTGATCCGTCAGACGACAGGAGCCAGATTCCACTACTCTCCCTCCTAGGTTGGCTGACTGACTAACCACTTAAGCTACGTGTCACCCCCTCCTATATCTCAGATGGGTGTGTCTGAAGGTGTGAGTGACAGTGAATGAATATCAAGCGTTGCTGTTACTTTCCTGTGCACTCTCCTGGATTTTTATGTGTGCCTGCGTAGCTGGGCTACACAACACTGCCATCTATAAATTGTCCCGTTTATAAAGTCTTAGAGATCCCTCTGAAACATTTTGGTTTTAATACCTTCACTTCCTTTTCCCAGATTAGAAATTGGGCATCTCTATCTTTATTGAGTGTCTCCAAATCAGATGTCGAGAGGATTTCATTAATGTTTCCCACGAGTAGTTTCGATGTCTGAATCGAGTTTGTCCAGACCTTTTTTTATTATTCCCTATCAATAGTTGAATAAGAGATCTGGAACATACATTAAAGGCTTCCTCCCATCTAGTTCTAAAAGGGATCTTCCACCAAGAAAGAGGGCCAAATTCTTACACACAGTCCTCTTGGAATCAGCCCTTTCACAAGGTAACGCCAGGGAGGCCTTAATCCACCATTTCCTGGTTCACTTTTTTAGTAAGTACTTCATAGAGTTTTTAAATTCTAATTTTTGCCCATTGTGCCTTGTTTCCCCATTAAAAAAGTATCCCCACAGGAGAGCCAGGTAAAATCCCTAGCCTTAACCCCTTCCCGACATGCGCCGTACATATACTGCTCTGCGGGACCTGTTTTACTGCAAACTGCTGTATAGGTACGGCGCACCGATCGCGCGGCCTCACTGTGAGGTGTCAGCTCTGTGTGAGAGCCAACACCCCGCAGCAATGCCTATGATCAGTGCGATCGCGTTGTTCTGATGGTCTCCATGGAGACTAAAATGTGAAATGATATTTTTTTTAAATCCTCAAATAAAGAAAAAATAAAAATATTTTTCCAATAAATACATATGTAAAAAAAATGAACAAAAAAAGTACACATATTAGGTATCGCCGCGTCCATAACGACCTGCTCTATAAAACTGCCCCACTAGTTAACTCATTCAGTGAACACCGTAAAAAATAAATGAAAAACGAGACAAAAAACAATGCTTTATCATCATACCGCCGAACAAAAAGTGCAATAAAAAGCGATCAAAAAGACAAATGTAACTAAAAATGGTATCGCTGAAAACATCATCTTATCCCGCAAAAAAACAAGCGCCATATAGAAGTAAAAAATAAAGTTATAGCGCTCAGAATAAAGCGATGTAAAAATAATAAAAAAAACAATATAAATGAGGTATCGCTGTAAAAATACTGACCCGAAGAATAAAACTGCCTTATTAATTTTACCACACACGAAACGACATGAAAAACCTCAAAAGAACAATTCCTGAATTGCTGGTTTTTGTTCATTCTGCCTCCCAAAAATCAGAATAGAAAGAGATCAAAATAGGTCATGTGCCCGAAAATGGTACCAATAAAAACGTCAACTCTTCCCGCAAAACAAGACCTCACATGACTGTCGGCTGAAATACGGAAAAATTATAGCTCTCAAAATATGGGGATAGTTTTTTGCGATAAAAGGTGTCTTTTAGTGTGTGACAGCTAACAAACAAAAACTCAATATAAATCTGGCATCACTGTAATCGCATTGACCCTAATAATAAAGTTGCCTAATCACTTATACCACACAAGGAACAGGAAAAAAAAAAAATAAAACCAATTTTTCACCTGCTGTTGATTTTTTCATTCTACCTCCCAAAGATCGTAGTAAGGTTCTGCGCTGAGCGCTTACACCGGGGTTTCCATGTAAATCTCTGAAATACATGATTCAAACAGAACCTCTGGCTGAAGATTCCCTATAATGAGGCAGATGGAGGCACTGCGGACGCCATAGGACCTCTGATCTGGCGGTGTACATCTTTTTAGGATTGCATAAAAGTGCCGTCGGCCACAGTTTTGTGCACTTCTGAAAAGAAGGACATTGCTGAACAGCGGCCAGAGTCAAGAGTAACTCTGCTGCCTCATTATAGTGAATGTATCCCTCGGGGGTTTTCGGTCACGTCACTCAAGAGATTTAGATGGAAACCCCAAAGTAAGTGCTCAGCATAGAGCACCGGATAAATGTGATCCCAAAAATTATGTAAAATGTTCCCAACAAAAGCTTCAACTCAATCCACAAAACAGGCAGGCCCTCACTCGGGTCCATCATCTGCTAATGGAAATATAGGAGGCTTCCATGTTACTGGCAGTAAAAAGGCTGTGGAAAGCGAAGTAGCTCCAAACCCGCCAAAAGAAATTCAGTAAATTCTCCGCTCCTAAATCCAAATGCCGGCCTCCCTTCTGAGCCCCAGTGTGACTCTAGGTTAAGCACCTGTTCACACTTAGTTTATGTTTGGATGTGACGGTCAGTTTTTTGAAATCTATAATCTGGAGAGTCTTCTAATCCAGGGCATTTTATAATCAGAAAAATATGGTATATACATAATACATATAAAGCACATTGTTAAAAATATAATAAATGTGTAATTATCATAATAAGCCCCATTGAACAGGAGCACTGGCAGGACATACTAGAAAGGCCCAAACTATCCCTAATTGAACCTCACAGACTTTCTCGGCTATATGCAGTACATCAAGTCTACAGAACACCTAATTTTTATTCGATATTGGGCTTAGTTCACACTCTTGTGCAAGATGCAAGACAAACCCACCAGATTGAATACATAAGTTTTGGTCCTGCCCTAATTTGGAGCCCTTCTGGAAAGGTGTCTTGGACATCATAGAATTTATTTAGTAAAAGTTGATGCCACTCCATTGTTATGCATATTGGGGTATATTGAAGCTCTTGATACTGATTAATATGGTAAAACTGTTGTATCTCGAATGCTGTATATGTCCAGAAAATTAATAGCTCAATATTGAATAACCGATCAGACCCCCACAATTCCAGAATTCATAAACAATATTAATTAGCTGCTGAACTTGGAAAGAGGCATCTATTTAAAGAGAAATTCTATTAATACGTTTGAAAAACCGTGGGTTCCCAGACTGGCACATCTGGTTATGCATCACAAGTGCAAAGATATCTTGTAACAATGTCATAGGTTTTTATATAAGCAAATTATGAATTTTATTATACATTCTGATAAATGACACTATCTGCCAATCCAGCCTTCATATCTTTTACTGAACCGTGATTATACTTTATTTGATATGATGCAATTTAATATACAAAAGGCATGTAAAAGTTTATGCACCCCTAATCAAACTTAGTTATTGTGGACAGTTAAACAAGTTGAAGATGAAATGATCTCTAAACGGCCTAAAGTTAAAGATGACTTTTTTGCCTAAAATACAAAAGGAAAAGTAATCTTTTACATTTAAAAAAAAAAAAATACAAAAAAAGAAAATGGGTAGATGCAAAAGTTTTGGCACCATTGGAGATTTGTGTGCTCAGATAACTTTACCAAGGTTTCAAACCTTAATTAGCCAGTTAGGGTTATGGCTTGTACACCATCATTGTTAGGAAAGACCAGGTGATGCAAATTTCCCAGTATTATAAAATACCAGCCTCCTCTAACCTTGTGCCAAAAACAGCAGCCATAGATACTTCTAAGCAGCTGCCCAGCACTCTGAAAATGGTGGAGGCCCACAAAGCAGGAGAAGGCTATAAGAAAGATATCAAAGCATTTTCAAGTTGCTCTTTCTTCAGTTTGAAATGTAATTAAGAAATGGCAGTTACCAGGAAGTGGAGGTCAAGATAAGGTCTGGAAGACCAAGCAAATTTCAGCGAGAGCTGCTCGTAGGATTGCTAGACAGGCAAATCAGAACTCCCGGATTACCTGCAAAGGATCTTCAGGAAGATTTAGCAGACTCTAGAGTTGCGACACATTGTTCCACTGTTCAGAGACACCTGCACAAATATGGGCTTCATTGGAGTGATATCAGAAGAAAACCTCTCCAGTGTTATCACCATAAAACTCAGTCAGAATGATGCAAAAGAACATCTTAAAAGGCTGATGAATTTTGGAAACAAGTGCTGTGGAGCGATGAGGATAAAATAGAACTCTTTGGCCACAATGATCAAAATGTATGTGTGGAGAAAAAAAGGGCACAGATTTCATCTCGTCAACCATTAAGCTTGGGAGGGTGGATCAATCATGCTTTGGGGTTATGTTGCTGCCAATGGCACAGGAAATATTTCACGGGTAGAGGGAAGAATGTATTCAATGACATTTGAACAAATTCTGGATGCAAACACCATCTGTAAAAAAAAAAAAGCGGACGTTGAAAAGAGGATGGCTTCTACAAATGGATAATGATCCTAAACACACATCAAAATCCAAAATAGACGACCTCAAAAGGCGTAAGCCGAAGGTTTTACAATGGCCCTCACAGTCCCCTGATCTGAACATCATTGAATATCTCTGGCTAGACCTCAAAATAGCAGAGGATGCAAGACGGTCCAGGAATCTCACAGAACTGGAAGTTTGAATATACATATGCAATCAGAAATAACTCATGTTCAAGTTACGACTTGATATGGTCCACATGGAACTCAATATATCCTCATAAATAGGAGTCCTTAAAAATAAAACATGATCAAAATATGTATGGTGAGAATCTATACCATTTATTTTTGATTGAATACACTTTAAAGTTTTTTTTTCTGCAAATATTGTAGGTGCAAAAGGTTCAATTGACCTTTTATGTATATGTATTTATGTTCCTATGTCCCTCCTATCTGCATTGTTTCTCCCTACCCTTTCCTCTCATTTTGCTTGTTACATATAATATTTCTATGTATTGTATATTCTCCTATTGTAACCCTTCCCTATAAAATTAATAAAAAATAATTTGAAGAACTGAAAGATAGAAAATAGTAGGTATTACACCTACCGGTAATTGTGTTTCCAGGAGTCCATCCTGACAGCACCATGGGGACATCCTCCTCCTCCTTGCTGGGACAGGAAACACACGAGAGTTTATAAGGACACACCCCGTCCCCTATCCTCAGTGTTGTAACAAGAACCAAGACATGGATAATGCTCATAACACTTTATTGAAACAATCATATTACAGCATATGACATAGTCCATAGGGAGGGAACTACCAGTGCTGTCAGGATGGACTCCTGGAAACACAATTACCGGTAGGTGTAATACCAACTTTCCCAGGATGTCCCTCCTGACAGCACCATGGGGAGTACCAAAGAAGACTCCTTAGGGTGGGATTACTGCTTGCAGAACTTTTCTGCCGAAGGCAGTACGTTGACCTGAGAGTAAGTCTAGTTTATAATGCTTACAGAATGTGTCTAGTCTGGCCCAAGTTGCTGCTTTACAAATCTGATCTAGGGAAGCTCCCGCTCTTTCTGCCCAGGAAGCTGAGATACTCCTAGTGGAATGGGCCTTAAGACTCTCCGGAGCGTTAGTACCTTCCGCTCGGTAGGCATCTGCTATTACAGTAGTAATCCATCTTGCGATGGACACTTTTGAAGCTTTCCTACCCTTATTCTGCCCTCCGTAGAGAATGAATAAATTTGGATCTACACGCCATTCTCTGGTGGCCTCGATGTAATCTATAACCGTTCTTCTAACATCCAATGAATGGAGACTTCTCTCCTTTGCATTAGAAGGGTTGTCACAGAATGATGGTAGGACAATATCCTGATTACTGTTTTGGGTAGAAGCTACTTTTGGGAGAAAAGTTGGATCTAGTCTTAGGACTATGCTGTCGTCCCTAATCTGAAAATACGGATCTCTAGTAGATAAGGCCTGTATCTCCCCTACTCTCTTAGCTGTAGTAATTGCAACCAGGAAAGCCGCTTTCCTAGTAAGAAGGGATATCGGCATATTACTGCTCTGAGTGTATGGATCCTTACAGAGAGCTTTAAGGACCAAAGTCAGGTCCCAAGGTGGAAGGTTCTGCCTAATGGTGGGGCGCAATCTTTCAGTAGCTCGTATAAATCTAACCACCCAAGGGTGGGATGCCAGTGAATAGTCAAAGAAAGAACTTAGAGCTGATATCTGGACCTTCAGAGTACTGGGTCTGAGCCCTTTATCGAAGCCTGCCTGTAGAAAATCTAATATCTTAGGCATATCGGGTGCACCAGCAACCAAATCGGACCTGCCACTCTCCAGACAGAAACGCCTCCAGACCTTAAGGTAAATTGCTGCCGTGGCGGGCTTTCTACTGGCCTGAATGGTAGATATAACCTGGTCTGATAAGCCATTAGCTCTCAAGATGTTCCTTTCAGGATCCAGGCTGAGAGATGCAGTCTCTCTGGATTCGGGTGACGGATTGGGCCTTGGTGGATCACATCCCCAGACCGAGGAAGTTCTACCCGGATTCTCCAGCGCCATGTCTGTTAGGAGAGAGAACAAGCTCCTCTTTGGCCAGAATGGGACTATCAGTATGACTGTAGCTTGATCTTCTCTGATCTTCCTCAATACGGCGGGAATGAGAGCAAGGGGTGGAAACGTGTACGAGAGATCTTCGACCACTTGTGACTCAGAGCATCCAGACCCTCTGGAGCATCCAGCGGGTTCAGAGAAAAGAATCTTCTGGTCTTTGCATTTCGCCTGTTTGCGAACAGATCTATTAGAGGAGATCCCCATCGGTGACATAGGTCTCGGAAGATGTCCTGGTCCAGTTCCCATTCGGTCGGACAGATCTCTTTCCTGCTCAAGTAGTCTGCCACTACGTTCTGGGAACCCTCGAGGTGTACCGCTGTTAGAGACAGAACTGTGTTCTCTTACCACGTGAATATCCTTCCGGAGAGGATCTGAAGAGGTCTGTGACTGGGTCCTCCTTGGTGGTTTAGGAACGAGACTGTTGTTACATTGTCTGAGAATACTCTGACGTGTTGGTCTCTGAGTCTGGGTCTGTTTCTTCTTAACGCCACCCATACAGCGTATAGTTCTTTGAAGTTGGAAGATCTGTTCTTGATGTCTTCCGGCCATCGACCCTGTAAGATTCTGCCTTGTAGATGGGCTCCCCAACCCCACAAACTGGCGTCTGTAGTGACCGTCACATAAGGAGAGGCTGACCATATTACTCCTATCTGAAGATTGCGAGATTGAGTCCACCAGGCGAGGGATTCTTTTACTGATCTCGGTAGAGATATTGATCTGTCCAGGGAAGTCTGAGATCGATCCCATACTGCCAGAATCTCCCTTTGTAAAGGCCTTGAGTGAGCTTGTGCCATCTGACGCAGGTAATGCAGGCCGTCATCTGCCCCAATACTTTCATAGCGTTTCTTATGGAACCTCGGTGTTTTGCCAGATCTTTTGCCAGACCTCTCATCACCTCCTGTTTCTCTTCCGGTAAATATGAGATTCTGTCTCGAGTCTAGGAGAACGCCCAAGAAGATCTTTCTCTGACTGGGTATTAGGTCCGACTTCCGCCAATTTATGGCCCAACCTAACGATTCCAGAATGCTGATGCACCGGTCTCTGTGTCTGACAAGCAACTCTTCGGATTCTGCCACAATTAGAAAGTCGTCCAGGTATGGAACGATTATGGTTCCAGGTTTCTTAGGTAGGCCACCACCTCCGCCATCAGCTTCGTGAATATTCGAGGAGCGGAGGGTAACCCGAAAGGAAGACACTGGAACTGGAAGTGGCAAGTCTGGGTTGGCAGTTTTATTGCAAACCGTAGGAGGTTCTGAGACGACTGATGTATAGGGACCTGGTAATATGCACTCTTTAGGTCGAGAGTACACATAACTGCTCCTCTGTCTATAAGGTGGACTGCTGGCGGACTGATTCCATCCGGAATCTTTTGTATCTGACCCAGCGATTTAGCGGTTTCAAATTTATAATAGTGCGGGTCTCTCCTGATGGCTTTGTTATGGTAAACAGGGAAGAGTAGTGACCCCACCCTGCCTACTAGGGTTGAGCATTCCGATACCAAACCCCATTCCGATAACTGAAATCCAATGTAAGTTAATGGGAACAAAATATCGGAAGTTTTAACTTCCGATATTTTGTTCCCATAGACTTACATTGGATTTCAGGTATCGGAATGGGGTTTTGGTATCGGAATGCTCAACCCTACTGCCTACTTCTGCCTCTGGTACCGGAACTATCACTGAACAGTCGATCAACTCCTGAAGGTTTAGCCAAATAGCTGAGTCTGGAAGGACTAGAGTAGGGGAGACGTATCTCTCGGGGGGATGAGAGTAAAGTTCTATGCGGTAACCTCCTGCAATGGTATTGCGTACCCACAGATTCTCGGTGATCTGTGCCCATTTTGCTGCAAATAGGCGAAGTCTCCCCCCCGATAGATATGGCATCATGGTCTCTTGTTCTTACTGTATGAACTAAAGAAGGTACTTTTGCTTTTCCCTGCCTGGGTCTGAGAACTCCTGTAGGATCCTCTATTTGACCTACTATGGGTTCTAGAGTCATAGCGTTTTCCCTGAAAGGATCCCCTACGAAAGGACTGAAGACGCTTAGCTTTCTCCTCAGGAAGTCCCTTCTTTTCGTCAGATGCTGACTCTAGAATATTGTCTAAGGCTGGTCCAAACACCCTTGCTCCAGAAAAGGGAATGGAACATAACTTTGCTTTAGAAGCAATATCTCCTGACCAAGATTTCAACCAGACAGCTCTCCTAGCAGCGTTAGAAAGGGAACTGTTTCTGGCTGAGAATCTAACCGATTCAGCCGACATATCCGCTAGGAATGCTGTGGCTGACTTCATGACAGGAAGGGAGGCTAGGATGTCAGACCTGGGAGTCTTATTAGACAATTGTTCTTCTAGCTGCCCTATCCAGAAAGACATGGATCTAGCAACAGACGTGGCCACGATATTTGTTCTAATCAGTGCCGCCGACACCTCCCAAGCTCTCTTTAGAAGTATGTCGGCCTTCCTGTCCATTGGGTCACGCAGATTAGAGGAGTCTTCGAACGGGATGGCCATCTTTTTTGCGACTCTGGCAATAGAACTGTCTATTTTAGGAGTCTCTTTCCAAAGTTTAATTTCCTCAGGGTCAAAAGGTAGTCGACCCTTGAAATCCCGTGAAAGTACTAGTCACCTTTCCGCATTCTTCCACTCTTCCAGGATCATGCTTTTAATATGTTCACTAACAGGGAATACTGTCTGTTTTTGGGCCGTAAGGCCGCCAAACATTAAGTCCTGTCTAGACTGCGGTTTGGGAGTGTCCTCAATCTGCATGGTAGATCGTACGGACTGGATTAAGTTATTAGTGTCCTCTGCCTGAAATAGGAATTTCCTACTCCGGTCCTGGACCTCGGGTGGAATTTGTCCTTCTTCGTCGGAAATGATGTCCTCTATGTCTGATCCGTCCTCTGAACTGAAGTCCTGGGCCCCTGTTCCGTCTCCCACCTGGGTCGCTTACGACCGGGAGAGCTAGGTGTCTGTTGTGATATGTATGACATAGACGCCTGGACCTCCTCCCGAATGTGACGCATCTCCGACAAAAGTGAGGGTTGCTCATCCCTTAACACCTTGGAGGTACAGGTAGTACAGAGGGTCTTGTCGCTATCGGAGAGCTTCACGTGGCAAACCGGGCATCTGGGAGATTTAGCGGATGCCTTGCCCGTCTTTTTTTACTGTTAGGGGGGCTGTCGGGGCTCCTTTGTCCTAAATGACAAAGAGTAGTGTCCGTCAGTAACTTAGGGACCTCCAGTCAGGGTGGTCTGCGCAAAGCGCACTTACCCCTCCCCTGTCAGCCGCATCTGTCTCCATCAGGCACAAGGTAGGCTGTACACTATCTGGTGACCAGCGTCTGCTGCAGGATTCCTTCTTCCCTGAAGCCGGCAGCCTGCACACTTCAGTGTCTGGAACCGGCGTTCTAACACTGGGCGCCGCCATCTTTGTGACGTCACCGGAAGTGTGGGACCGGAAGTGACGTCGGCGACTGTCGGGATCGCTCCTGGCGTCGGAAAGGACGCCGCGTTACCTGCCCGCAGAGCCTCAGCGCCGCCACCGCCTGGTCTGGGACGAGAGCCTCCCCTGGGAGGAACGTCCCCCTCCGGGAGCCTGGTCCTGCTCCCGGCCTTTGGGGCGGAGGGACTCCCCTCTGGGGAGTTTCAGCCCTGGGCCGCTTGACAGGGGGAAGGATCCGACAAGCTTCACGATCCCCCTGAGCCCGGTAAGATTCGTGTGTCCCTTCCATGCAGGGACAGGAAAAACACTGAGGGATGGGGGACGGGGTGGGCCTTATAAACTCTCGTGTGTTTCCTGTCCCAGCATGGAGGAGGACGTCCCCATGGTGCTGTCAGGAGGGACGTCCTGGGAAAAAAAGTTTTTTTGTCTTATTAGCACTGACAAAAACAGAGCGAAGTAAACATAAAAAATTTCTTTATTAAAGCTATGCGTTACAGAGCTGATGATGCTTGTTAGCACCACGCGGAGTCCTGCTCTGATAGGCAGGGTCTCAGGCATTTCTCTTCACTCACAGTGCTGCGGTCAGTTGTTCCCTTCCCCATGTTCTGCATGCTTCAGCCGGTCCTCTGGCAATGTCCTTAGGGAACGCACGCATCCACTCCCACCCTCTTAAAGGACCAGTGCGTGCACTTGCTATTTCCTCCCCAGTCAATTGTTGTGGGACATTATGTATACATTGCTTCCTCCAAACGGGAGGTGCCTGAGCAACCTTCCTGTTTAGCAGTCTAAGTTGTGTAAGGTTGCATACCAGTCCTTGCTGCACTCTGATGCAAATCCTGCATGCTGCACTAATAAAAATCCTGCCTGACACAAACTGCTGCATTCTGACACAAACTGCTGCACTCAGATACAAACTTGGTCAGCTGCACTCTGATGCAAGCCCTTCCTGCTGCTCCCTCCAGTCCGTCCTCTGGGTCCAGCTGCTGCGTGTCTTTTGGTCTGTCCTGGAGTGGCACCTGGCGTTCATCGGGAGCTAAGTCTAACCTCACCATCAGAGGCTCTAGTGAACAGCCCGATGCTCGCTTAGTCACGCCCCTCCAGGCTCCACGAGGTCCGTGGCACAGCTCTATAACGCATACGTCAAATAAAGAAGTTTTTTTTATAAATTTATTTCTCTTCATTCTGGCTATTAATCCAACGTAAACCTCCTTTTTATTTTCTATCACTCGGTCAGGATCCTCATCCTCTGAGATAGAGGGGAGATCGCTGCAGCCATCAGAGAGCTTTTCTCTGCAGTCATCAGTGTTGTGCCTGACGCTGCGCAACAAGTTCAGGTGAGTGAAACCACTCACCACTGAAATATTGTTTTTCCTCATTAATCTACACAAATAGCATTCCCTTCTCTATTCCTTCACAGAACTGGAAGAATTTTCCAAGGAAGAATGGATGAAAATCCCTCAAATAAGAATTGAAAGACTCTTGTCTGGTTACAAAAAGTGTTTACAAACCGTGATACTTTCAAAGGAGGGTGCTATTAGGTACAAACCATGCAGGGTGCAGAAACTTATGCATCAGCCTATTTTCCTTTTTGTCATTTTTAAAATGTTAAAGATGAAACTTTTTTTTTTTAACTTAAATACAAAATTAAATGTGTCATCTGTAACTTTAGGCCTTTTAGAGATCATTTCATTTTCAAGTTTCTTAACTGTTCCCAATAACAGTAATTTTGACCAGGGGTGCCCAAACCTTTACATGCCACTGTAGCTTGTATTTTGTTGGGGTGGGAGGGAATGGGAGTTTGTGTGGGTATTTTTCTGCTTTATAATGTTATCATACAAAAAACAAACCTTAGAAAAAAAACAAACACACAAGACGACAAAATACCAAATATACATGTTTATTTAATCCTTATATGTGCCAGGAAGGTAAAACATACCTAAATTGTCTAAAATCTTATTTGGTCCAATTAATGTTACACCACATATATACACATACACACATTATCTATATTTATATTAATATTATCTATCTATATATAAAATTAACATCATATTATTATTATTATTAATATTTATTTCTATAGCACCATTGATTCCATGGTGCTGTACATGAGAAGGGGTTACATACAAATTACAGGTATCACTTACAGTAAACAAACTAACAATGACAGACTGATACAGAGGGAAGAGGACCCTGCCCTTTCGGGCTTACATTCTACAGGATTGTGAGGCAGGAGACAGTAGGTCGGGGGGTTGCAGCAGTTCCGGTGTTGGTTGAGGCAATAACTCCGGTAGTGGTGAGGAGGCAGCAGGGTCATTGCAGGCTGTAGGCTTTCCTGAAGAGATGGGTTTCAGGTTCCGTCTGAAGGATCTGAATGAGTTTGATAGTCGGATGTGTTGGGGCAAGAATTCCAGAGGATGGGGGATATTCGGGAGAAGTCTTGGAGGCAGTTGGGTGAGGAGCGAATAAGTGTGGAGGAGAGAAGGATGTCTTGGGAGGATCGGAGATTACGTGAGGGAAGATATCGGGAGATTAGTTCAGAGATATGGAGGAGACAGATTATAGATGGCCTTGTAGGTCAGTATTAGTAATTTGAACTGGATACGCTGAGGGAATGGGAGCCAGTGAAGAGATTTGCAGAGGGGAGAAGCGGAGGAGTAGCGAGGAGAGAGGTGAATTAGTCGTGCAGCAGAGTTAAGGATGGACTGGAGAGGTGCGAGGGTGTTAGCAGGGAGGCCAGAGAAACACGGATTTTGGTAAGAACTTACCTGTAAAATCCTTTTCAGCGAAGGAAGGAAGAGAGACACAGTATTCATTACTGATGGGTAGGCGGAGCCCCAGATCAGGATGTCACCTCAGATCAAAAGAGTGCTGACTGGCTGGCCCCTCCAGCTCGGGCTCCTCCTACTCAGCTCCAGTCGTACCAAAGCTTTTAGGAAAAGAGCCAAGATCACCAGCGGAGCAACATAACCCCTTCTGAAGGAACTTCAGAGAAAAAACACAAGGATACAGGTTATGCATGCAAAGAAAGCCAAAAACCACAGAGTTCCAGGTACTACTCACGGAACCTGACTACTGCGATGAGCTGGCGATGCTGGAACAGAGCCTTAGCGCGCTGACCTCAGCCCAGATAATCGCTATCAGATAAGGGTCGCGCTGCATCTGAAAACATCAACACACTTCTGCCTTGGGAGGGTGCTGTGTCTCTCTTCCTTCCTTCGCTGAAAAGGATTTTACAGGTAAGTTCTTACCAAAATCCGTGTTTCAGCTGCAGATGGAAGGAAGAGAGCCACAGTATTCATTACTGATGGGACGTCCCAAAGCAGTTCAAAAATAAGGGTGGGAAAAAACCAACAAGAGGCAGAAACCCAACAACCTTAACAACAAAGCGCAACCAGCGCTAAACACAAGTTCATCCAGAACTTTAAACTACAGCTGCCTGCAGGACCCTACGTCCGAGGGCTGCATCAGCGGAAGCACTGACGTCCACTTTATAAAACTTCGTAAACGTGTGGACAGAGCGCCAAGTCGCCGCCCGGCAGAGCTGCACTGCTGAAGCACCTTGGTGAAAAGCCCACGATGAAGCCACAGCCCTCGTGGAAAGGGCTTGAATCTTAATCGGGCAAGATTCACCCTGAAGACGGTAAGCTTCCAATATAGCTGACCGAATCCAACGAGCTATAGAATCCTTGGAAGCTCGTTGACCACGCCGACGACCGACTGGAACCACAAATAGGGAGTCCGTCTTACGAAAACCTTGAGTAATAGATAGATAAAACTTCAAGGCCCGCACTAAATCCAATGTGTGTAAAGCACGCTCTTTCACATTCTTCGGATCCGGGCAGAATGAAGGCAACACAATATCCTGGTTGACATGAAATTGTGACACCACTTTAGGCAAAAAATCACCCCGAGTGCGAAGCACTACACGATCCGGAAAAAACTCCAGAAAAGGAGGCGAACAAGAAAGAGCTGCCAACTCAGAAACTCTCCTCAAGGAAGTGACTGCAACAAGGAAAGCCACCTTCCAAGAAAGTAAAGAAAGGCTAGCAGAAACCATAGGCTCAAAAGGTTTATGCTGAAGAGCCTCCAAAACAAGGTTGAGCCGCCAAGGAGACACGGGTGCCTTCCGCGGCGGGAACTTACGAGATATACCTCGGAAAAAGGAGAGCACGTCTCTATTTGAAGCAATGGTTCTCCGGAACAATAAGGACAGAGCAGAAATCTGACCTTTCAGGGTGCTGACTGCCAAACCCTTGTCTAGCCCATGCTGCAGAAAAGCCAACAGGTTGGGAATGGAAAATTTTCTCGGGTTCCGAGAGGACCCCAAACACCACGAAAAGAAGGTTTCCCAAATTTTGTGGTAAATCCTAGTAGTAGCCGGACTTCTTGCAGCACGAAGGGTAGCAATGACCTCGGCTGAGAAACCTCTACGGGTCAAGATTTCGGTCTCAAGAGCCACGCCGTCAAACGCAGGGACATCAAGTCCGGATGACAAACGGGCCCCTGAGTCAACAAGTCCGGTTGAAGAGGGAGTGGAAAAGGAGGTGCCGCCAACAGCGACATTATTGTCGAGAACCACACCCTTCTTGACCAGTCTGGAGCTATCAAAATAGCTGGAATTCTCTCTAGTCTGATCCGACGCAGTACTAGAGGAAGTAAGGATATCGGCGGGAATACATAGATCAGCTCGAACTGATCCCACTGAGCCACTAGAGCATCCACCGCCACAGCCTTCGGGTCCTTGTACCTGGACATGAACGTCGGTAACTTGGCATTGGACCTGTATGCCATCAAATCCACTTGGGGGGTTCCCCAGCGAGAGCACAGTAGTGCAAAAACTTCCGGGTGGAGGCTCCATTCCCCGGGATCCATCCTTCTGCGACTGAGAAAGTCCGCTGTAATATTCTGAACCCCTGGAATGTGAATCGCCGAAATGGCTGGCACACTGGCCTCTGCCCAAATCAGAATTCGGGACACCTCTACCATGAGTCTGGAACTCCTTGTCCCACCTTGGTGATTGATATACGCGACAGCCGTCGCGTTGTCTGTCTGCACTCGGACTGGCAGACCGCTCAAAGGGACCGTCCAATGTTGGAGGCAAAGGAAAATCGCCCTCAATTCCAGGATGTTGATCGGAAGAACAGACTCTTCCGATGACCATACTCCCTGAATCCAGAGATTGTTCCAAACACCCCCCCAGCCCGTCAGGCTGGCATCGGTGGTTATGACCGACCACTTCGGAGGGAGGAAAAGCTTTCCCAGGGATAACGCTCCTGGACATAAACACCATCCTAGGGATTCTCGCACCCTGTGAGAGATGATGACGCTGCAATCCAGCGAACCTTGCGATTGATCCCAACGACTCAGAATGAGCCTATGGAGAGCTCTGGAATGAAATTGGACAAACGGAAAAAACCTCATGGACGCCACCGTCAGCCCCAGAAGGCGCATACCTTCCGAAGGGACACTGCTGTCGCAGACTTCATAGTCTGTACATGCTGGAGCAGACATGCCTGCTTGTCTGGAGGTAGAGACAACCCTCCCGTACCATGTCGAAATGCATCCTCAAAAACAGGATTGCCTGCGACGATTCCAGAGACGACTTCTCCTTTGAAGCCACAACCGAAAAGGCCGTCCAAATAGGGACGAATCGTAAATCCCCGTCTTTGAAGGATTGCCATGAGATTCTGGCGTCAGAATCGTTGTAAAAATTCTGGGCGTTAAAGCCAAACCGAATGGTCGAGCCACAACCTGGGTGAGGTCTTCCGATGGGAACATGCCAAAAAGCGTCGCGAATGTCGATTGATCGTTCTGCGACAGGGCTGCCATAACTGAGCGAAGCGACTTCATGCTCGGCTCTGACGGAATGTCAGAAGTCAGTCCGCCTTAGCGAATTTTTTTTTTTTTTTTTTTTTTTGCCAGCTTCTGCCTTAACAGAAGTTCTGTTTCCAGGGTATGCGGAATTTCTGAGAATTCCCCCCTTTTTTTTTTTTTTTTTTTTAAAAAGAGAGAGACGACACAAACCCCCAGAGGGTTGGTCAGATCATCCTTGAACCGAAAAGGACTGCCGATAACTATCGGCACAAGTCCTGCCAGACGCAGAAGTCACAGCTCTGCGCTGCGGTAAAGCTGCTTCTTTTGCCTTTGCCTTGGCATCAGCTCCGTGAGGTCAGTCAAATAGCTGACCACTTTCTAAGCTAAAGATAGCAAACCTGTTGGAAAACTGCGTTCCATCCAAGTCACAGTGCTCTTCTGACTGTAACTGCCGAGGATTGCGCCCTGGATAGCAGTGACGCATTATCCTTCAACTAGAAAAGCCCATCTACCTTGATAGAGGGAAACTTGCCACGCCGTCCTTAGACGGTCCAACCGGCTCAGGGGAACTTAACAAGTACACCTAGATCCTTAATACCGAATCTATGATCCACGGCTACACAGATGGAAATTGTTGCCATCTCCGTTCTTCTGTCCAGCGTGTCCTGCAGATTCGTCTTCCCTTTTACCAGGAAGATTTGCTAAGCTGGAATAAAGGGACATTCACTTCAGGAGAAGGGGTCCAATTAACAAATAACTCCGTAGAAAAACGGATAGTTTGTAAGGTCGTCGCGACCCATGCGACCCTTGCAACATCCGGGCCGACTTACCAGGACGACTAGTTACCTCCTCCGGTAACTGTAACGTCCACATGGCTTCCACAGAAATTTTAGTACGGCCCCTGAGAGAGAGGCAGGGTGTCCCTGCCGATCCTCCTTGACCGAATCGGACTTCTTCGCTAAGCGAGAAGGAAAGCACCGATTTGTGTCGCTTCCTTGAGAGGATCTAGTTGACACTCCATAACCTAAAAGGTCATCAATAGAAACCAGTGAAGGCCTCCATTTTGACACCATTGGAACCTCTGACCGTGTATGAGTCGAGATCTGCGTGTCAGATACGCGATGCTGATCCGTAGCGGATCTGGGAGAGGGTCTCTGACATGCCCTTGCATAGTATATGGCAGGATAAACCTGTCAGTAACCAGAGCAGTACTTAAATAAAAAAAAAACGCTGAAGGGTTAAAGCTCTAAAGCGAGAGCTACCCCAGCTGTCTCCCATTAAGAGTTAACCGCCTAAGAAGGGGTTAAAGTAGCTGACTCTCCACAACCTTGATAATGAAAAAAGGGTGTGCGAATCTCAGGCGCCTCTTATAAGGTCGCAGCTGCAGGACAGCCATGCCACACTAAACAGAAAAACGTTCCACAAGATCGCTAAAAAATTGCGCTGTTTTTTATAACGCAATGACCGCCAAAGTTGTCAAGGAGATCGCTAATCGCCTATGCGATTGCCCAGATTGGCAGCCACCAGCGACACTAAAAATGACACACAAACGATCGCAATATTATGCGACGCCATCAGGATCGTCAGCGGAAACGTATAGTGGCAGCATTAATGTCGCAGACTCCCCACAGCCTCTTTATTAATATTAAAAGAGTGTGCGAGCCCCTTATGCGAGAACAGCCGCAGGACAGCTCAATCTGTCACTCAGTAGTGCCCCAGACGGCGCCCGCGCTGTGGAGGTGAAGGAGTTAAGCTTCTGCCCGGCGGGCTAGAAGCGACTCACCAAGCTGGTCACGTATTCTTGCCGGGAGGGGAGGAGAACGATCCGGGGAGCTTTCAGCTTGCAGCGCTTTATCAGCAATGGCCGCCGCGCTCTGCCTCCATGTGCTCCATGTAGAGGAGCCGAAAATGGAGGCTGCAGTAAAGCGCGCGCTCAGAAGCGGCGCGAAATTCAAAAAATAAAAAGAGCGCGTACTCCCCTCTCCCTCGTCCTGCAGGCATCCTCCTGCGGACATAGAAAAAACTAGTCACGGCATATATACGTACAGCGGCTGCCGCAGCAGTCGCTAAAACACTCACACACATTTTACCAAAATGTGGAGTACTCACCAGCCGAAACGCCACAGGGACCCCAGGGGTTTCTGGCGCTATGCCCATGCTTCCCCCCAGGGCGGGAAGCGCAGTGACCCCAGCGTGTGGTTTGCGCCCCCGCCAGGGAAACTCTCCTCATCCCCCAGGGCCGGCAAGATTCTGCAGGGACGATTATGTAGTTACAGATCCGCCAAGGGAGAGACTGGTGAGATACACTGATAAACATGTAATAGTACTGTCACCGCAGCGCTGAAGCATACTGATATACATGTAATAGCGCTGCCATCAGACGCTAAAGCACTCACACATTAATAATAAAATTTTGTGTGGAGTACTCACCAGCCAAAGCGCCACAGGGACCCTCAGGGGTTTCTGGCGCTATGCCCATGCTTCCCCCAGGGCGAGGAACGCAGTGACCGCACGTGTGGTTTGCGTCCCGCCAGGGAAGCTCTCCTCATCCCCAGGGCCGGCAAGGATTCTGCAGGGACTATTTATGTAAAATACGATCCGCCAGGGGAGAGGTGGGGTCCAGCAGCGCTGAGACCCCTGAGACCTTTCAGACTCATGTCCAAGTCTCTTGTCCGATAAAAATAATAAAATCTTCTGAGGAGCTGCTTCCAGCAGCGACCATCCTCTGGACCTCAAATCTTAGACTGGAGCTGAGTAGGAGGAGCCCGAGCTGGAGGGGCCAGCCAGTCAGCACTCTTTTGATCTGAGGTGACATCCTGATCTGGGGCTCCGCCTACCCATCAGTAATGAATACTGTGGCTCTCTTCCTTCCATCTGCAGCTGAAAAGGGTGTTGCAGTAGTCGAGGCGGGAGATGATGAGGGCGTGCACAATCATTTTAGTAGATTGAGGGTTGAGGAAAGGACGGATTCTTGAAATATTTTTGAGCTGAAGGCGACAGGAGGTAGAAAGAGCTTGGATGTGCGGTTTGAAGGACAGGGCAGAGTCAAGGGTTACTCCGAGGCAGCGGACTTCTGGTACGGGGGAAAGCGTGATGTCGTTAATTGTGGTAGATAGGTCAGGTAAGGAAGATCTGTGGGATGGGGGAAAGATTATGAGTTCAGATTTGTCCACATTGAGTTTGAGGAAGCGGGAGGAGAAGAAGGAGGATATGGCTGATAGACACTCCGGGATTCTGGATAGCAGAGAAGTGATGTCTGGGCCAGAGAGGTAGATCTGAGATATTGTTTTTCCTCATTAATCTACACAAATAGCATTCCCTTCTCTATTCCTTCACAGAACTGGAAGAATTTTCCAAGGAAGAATGGATGAAAATCCCTCAAATAAGAATTGAAAGACTCTTTTCTGGTTACAAAAAGTGTTTACAAACCGTGATACTTTCAAAGGAGGGTGCTATTAGGTACAAACCATGCAGGGTGCAGAAACTTATGCAATATGTAAAGTGCTACTACTACTGTAGGCAAAATATAGGCACCAGGAAATAAATATATAAACAGTTGCGGCTGCCATCAATGGCCCATGTATGTGATGTCTATGGGCATGGGGATGTGAAACTATTACAGCAAATACCCCCACCTCCAGCAAATGTGTAAGTGCCAGTGCATTATTATGGCAGCCAGGAGGTAACAATGGCTGCCCATCTTCATACTCCCATTAATCCCAGTCAGAGGGTCGGTGTGGTAGGCTGTCAGCAGCAAAACAAAACACTGTAATAAAGAAGAACCGCAGTGTATCACCAGTGACCAGGCTTAGTTCATGTCCACAAAGGGGGACAAAAATAAAAAAAAAAATTAAAAAAAAAAAAATTAAAATAAGCTTAACTACATGAAGATCAAATTTTTTTCTGTTTTTAGATTTATTTTTTCCTCCCTTTCTTCTACGATCCATAACTCACCCCCCACAACCTTCTATTCACATAACTGAGGACTTGTTTCTTGCAGTCACACTTGCAGTTATAAAATGATACCATAAAATATCATGAAAAAGAGAAAAAAAATACAGGTGTGGTGGAAACTGAAGAAAGATTTCTCAATTTTGCAACTTCAGCTTTGAAGAGGGTATTTTTTTCTTTACTTTTCAGGAGGGGATATAAATCCTTGGACCTACTTTTGACATTTATTTAAAAATGTAAAATTAAAACCTGCATTGCACTGTAACCAACTCATATATAAAAAAAACTCAAGAAACAAATCCCCATACAGCAGCAGATCAATGGAACAATAAAAGTGTGGTGGCAAGACTTTCCAAGGCTTTTTGCACCTTTTTCTTTGTGTTCAATACTGTTTCCTTGTGTCATTTCTCATTGTTACACAACTTTATTTATGGCCATCTATGGTGCGATTTCTTTGCCTGTATGGATTGGATAAGTTGTTACCATCATCTGGTGAGAATGTCAATAGCAAAGAAATATATATATTTACGAAGAAATTGGTGACGTGTTCAATACTTATTTCACCTGCACTATGTGTATGCATTTTATTATTTACACACATCTACATACATTCTCTATCATACAGTGTTTTTTCCCCCTATTTTAACCCCTTAATGACCCCAGCTTTTTCGTTTTTTGCTCCCCTTCTTCCCAGAGCCATAACTTTTTTATTTTTCTGTCAATATGGCCATGTGAGGGCTTGTTTTTTGTGGGACGAGTTGTACTTTTGAACGACATCATTGATTTTACCATGTTGTGTACTCAAAAACGGGAAAAAAATTCCAAGTGCGGTGAAATTGCAAAAAAAAAAAAAAAAAAGTGCAATCTCACACGTTTTTTGTTTGGCTTTTTTGCTAGGTTCACTAAATGCTAAAACTGACCTGCCATTATGATTCTCCAGGTCATTGCGAGTTCATAGACACCAAACATGTCTAGGCTCTTTTTTTATCTAACTGGTGAAAAAAAAAATTCCAAAGTTTGCTAAAAAAAAAAAAAAAAAAATTGTGCCATATTCCGATACCTGTAGCGTCTCCATTTTTTGCGATCTGGGGTTGGACGAGGGCTGATTTTTTGCGTGCCGAGCTGACGTTTTTAAGGATACCATTTCTGTGTAGAGATGATCTTTTGATTGCCTGTTACTGCCCGTTTAGCGATTGGGTTAATCCTTTTTTTTTTTTTTTATGGATAGATCTTTAAGATTCTGTACCTAATATGTGCATGTGTGATTTTTTTATTATTATTTTATTTTGAATGGGGCGAAGGGCGGGTGATTTAAATTTTTTTTATTTTTTACATATTTTTAAAAAATTTTTCTTTTTTTTTTAAATTTTGGCACACTTCAATAGCTTCCATGGGAGGCTAGAAGCTGCCACAACTCGATTGCCTCTGCTGCATATAGGCGATAATTAGATCGCCTTTATGCAGCCGAATTACACCATTGCTATGAGCGCCAACTGTAGGGTGGCGCTCATAGCAATACGGCATCAACAACCATAGAGGTCTCAAGGAGACCTCTGGTTGTTATGCCAACGCATCGCTGACCCCTGATGACGTGGCGGCAGCCGGAAACACTTGTTAAATGCCGCTGTCAGCTTTGACAGCGGCATTTAACTAGTTAACAGGCGCGGGTGGATTGTGATTCCACCTGTGTCTATTGTGGGCACATGTCAGCTGTTCAAAACAGCTGACATGTCCCGGCTTTGATGCGGACTCACCGCCGAGGCCCTCATCAAAGCGGGGGATCTGACCTCGTACGTACAATTCCATCCGAGGTTAGAAAGGGTTAACAAAATTTAAAAAAAACTATCACATTATATTTGCCCCAAATTGGTATCATAAAAATACAACTTGTCCAGCAAAAAGACCAGCCGTCACACTGGAACGTGGATTTACAAAAAAGACTTTTCCTCAAAGTTAAAAAAGCCACTTAAGCTGTTACATAACATTTCTGGTTCTTTTATAGTGGTCCATTGGAAATCGGATCTCTAGAAGGAGGTCTGTGGTCCTGTTGGTTAGTTGCGCTGCCATTCATTGGCATAAGTTCCACCTCACAAGGCTGCGGAGGGTTGTTCCTGGGACACTGACTTTGTAGTTTTCTGAATGGAGAGAAGAAAAATCAAATAGGTTTGAGTTAAGTTGAGTTTTCAAATAGATGAAACCTAAAGCATTGGTTGATCATCCAAGCTGCGACCACATGACATGTGCTGTGCCGTTTCCATAACTCACATAGAAGTGAATGGGACTGGCCTGCAATATCAGACAGAGCCAGAATGAGATGGATGGCGCTATGCCTAGTAATGAAGGACATGCTGCACTCATTGTAGCCCCGCTGCTCATCATTCAGCTGATCTGCATGTTGGATCAACACAGATTAGCCAGTGAGGGCAGTCAATTTTTTTTTTTTTTTACAACCCCAGAAAACCCAATTAGGATGGGGGTAGGCAGCAACTTTGGCCACAATACAGGTTGTGCATCCAAAGAGCAGGATAATGCAGGTGAAGAGGTGGCACTGTGATCCCCCCCGAAGGCTGCCGCAACTACAAGCAAGTCACAAAGTCAGAAACAGTTGGATTTTTACCAACTTGCTTGTTGCAGTTGTAATGTGACCTCGATCACCTGCGACGTTACAGCTACACGTCCTGTGTAGCTGCCACAGTCGCCATCTACACCCAGCCTTACATGAGTTTTCGTTTTTAAGGCTTGTTCACATTACATCTTACCGTGGAAAACACTGCAAAAAATAAATAAAATGACGCTTAAAAAGGACGAACATTTGTAAAAATGAATCGGTATTCATGTGTTTTGAGCTTCTTTAGGTTTCCAAAAAGGACAAGTGTTAAAGAAAGGTTAGGACAAGTGCCACATTGAGCATTTGCTGCCTTTTCAGTGTTGCAGATTTTTAAGTGCAATGTTATTTTTACATGAATTTAACGTTCTGTATTAACCCCTTAGTGACAGCCAATTTGCAGCTTAATGACCGGGCCAATTTTTACAATTCTGACCACTGTCACTTTATGAGGTTATAACTCTGGAACGCTTTAACGAATCCCGCTGATTCTGAGATGTTTTTTCGTGACATTGTACTTCACGTTAGTGGTAAAAATTTTTTATATGACTTGCGTTTATTTATGAAATAAGCTGAAATATGGCAAAAATTTTGAAAATTTAGCAATTTTCAAACTTTAAATTTTTATGCCCTTAAATCAGAAAGATATGTCACACAAATTTCTTAATAAATAACATTTCCCACATGTCTACTTTACATCAGCACAATTTTGAGAACAAAATTATTTTTTTGTTACGAAGTTATAAGGGTTAAAAGTTGACCAGCGATTTCTCATTTTTACACCATTTTTTTTTTTTTGGGACCACATCACATTTGAAGTCACTTTGAGGGGTCTATATGATAGAAAATACACAAAAATGACACCATTCTAAAAACTGCACCCTCAAGGTGCTCAAAACCACATTCAAGAAGTTTATTAACCCTTTACGTGCTTCACAGGAACTGAAGCAATGTGGAAAGAAAAAATTAACATTTAACTTTTTTTGCAAAAACTTTACTTCGGAACCAATATTTTTTATTTTCACAAGTGTTAAAAGAAAAAATGAACCACAAAATTTGTTGTGCAATTTCTCCTGAATACGCCAATACCCCATATGTGGGAGTAAACCACTTTTTGGGCGCACGGCAGAGGTCGCAAGGGAAGGAGCACCGTTTTACTTTTTCAACGCAGAATTGGCTGGACGCCATGTCGCGTTTAGAGAGCCCCTGATGTGCCTAAACAGTGGAAACTCCCAATAAATGACCCCATTTTGGAAACTAGACCCCTTAAGGAACTTATCTAGATGTGTGGTGAGCGCTTTGAACCTCCAAGTGCTTCACAGAAGTTTACAACGTAGAGCCGTGAAAATAAAAAATCATTTTTTCCACAAAAATGATCTTTTCACCCCAATTTTTATTTTCCCAAGAGTAACAAGACCCCAAAAGTTTTTGTGCAATTTGTCCTGAGCATGCTGATACCCCATATGTGGGGGTAAACCACTTTGGGTGTATGGCAGAGCTTTGAAGGGAAGGAGCGCCGTTTGACTTTTTCAACGCAGAATTAGCTGGATGCTATGTCGCGTTTGTAGAGGCCCTGATGTGTCTAAACAGTGGAAACCTCCCACAAGTGACACCATTTTGGAAACTAGACCCCTTAAGGAACTTATCTAGATGTGTGGTGAGCTCTTTGAACCTCCAAGTGCTTCACAGAAGTTTATAACGTAGAGCCGTGAAAATAAAAAATCATTTTTTTCCTCAAAAATTATTCTTTAGCCCGCTATTTTTTTATTTTCCCAAGGGTAACAGGAGAAATTGGACCCCAAAAGTTGTTGTGCAATTTTTCCTGAGTACGCTGATACCTCATATGTGGGGTGGAACCACTGTTTGGGCGCATGGGAGAGCTTGGAAGGGAAGGATGCCATTTTGTAATGCAGACTTTGATGGAATGTTCTGCGGGCGTCATGTTGTGTTTGCAGAGCCCTTGATGTGCCTAAACAGTGGAAACCCCCTACAAGTGATCCCATTTTGGAAACTAGACCCCAAATAGCTTATCTAGATGTGTGGTGAGCACTTTGAATCCCCAAGTGCTTCACAGAAATTTATAAACGCAGAGCTGTGAAAATAAAAAATAATTTTTTTCCTCAAAAATGATTTTTTAAGCCAGCTATTTTTTATTTTTTTTCAAGGGAACAGGAGAAATTAGAACTCCAAAATTGTTGTGCAATTTGTCCTGAGTACGCTGATACCCCATATGTTGGGGTAAACCACTGTTTGGGCGCACGGCAGGGCTCGGAAGGGAGGGAGCGCCATTTGACTTTCTGAACTCCACGTCGTGTTTGGAGACCCCCTGATGTGCCTAAATAGTGGAAACCCCTCAATTCTAGCTCCAACCCTAACCCCAACACACCCTAACCCTAATCCCAACCCTAATTGTAACCCTACCTAATTATAACCCTAAGGCTAGGTTCATATTGCGTTTTACCAGCCTGTTCAACACGTAGCGTTGACGGTCTGGTAACAGTATAGCATTACGCGATCGCGTTATGCTATACCCACTAGCACAGAGGAATCAGCAGATGATTCATCTGCGCTAGCGGTGACGGAGCCCAGATGCTGCAGCCTGCGTCCGAGGCTCAGTCACTGAATGACGGCATGTCGCGAACGCATGCCGCTTTACGGCATGCGTCACGATGTGCCCTCAAATGGGGGTGAATGGCAGCGTTCACGGACTGCCATAATGCAGTATGACCCCAGCCTAACCCTAACTCTAACCCTAATGGAAAAATAAAAATAAATAAAATTTCGTTATTTTATTATATGTCCCTAACAAAGGGGGTGATAAAGGGGGGGTTATGTACTGTTTTTTTTATTTTGATCACTGTGATAGTTTATCACAGTGATCAAAATGTACTTTTAGAGAATGAATGGAATCATTCATTTTTTGAATCTGCCGCCATTTTATTTTACAGGATGAAGAGGACGGAGGATCGGAGGCGCTGCAGGAGCACAGAGGGGACATGGGGAACACCTTGAGGTACGGGGGGGAGGGGGAGGGGGGTGGGAGAGAGGAAGCGGTGCAATCACATCAGAGGGGAGAGAAATTACTTGCAGGATTGCGTCTTTTATTTCTTTTGGCGATCGTCGTTATAGGGTTAATAATGGCAATCGCAAAAGCGGGGGGAACCTAATTATGACCCCGGAGAAAATCCGGCTCAGCGGGCGCACTGCGCAGGCGCCCGCCATTTTCTTTGCCGGTAAAGGACGCCGGAAGCTCGGGGAGGCATGGGAGACCTGGGGGGACACCGGGGGCTGATCGGGGGTCCCAGGGACCACATTTCTCTCCCCTCTGATGTGCGATCACATGAGAGGAGAGAGAAATTAAAGGGAAAAATTGCTTTTTTTTGCGATCGCTGTTATAGGGTTAATAATGATCGCAAAAGCGGGGGTCAGTAAAAACCGACCCGAATCATGTTCTCTGGGATCTCGGCTACCCCTGGTAGCCGAGACCAAGGAGAAAATCCGACTCTGGGGGGCGCTATAGGCCTTTTCCACAGCGCCGTTAATTAACGGCGCTGTGGTTTAAGTACCCTTAATGACTGCCGTTAAAAGGCGTATCGGCGGTCGTTAAGGGGTTAAATAAACTGCTTTTATAAAAATGTATAAAGTGGTGTGCAGATTATACGCAATTTTAGGGCATAACTGCTCATTCCAGTCTATTCATTGCAGGAGAAATTGACATGTTGCAGATTTCAAAATCACATCAGTTTCTGCAGTGTTTTTTAAAAAAGAAAAAAAAAGGATGTTTTTTTTTTTACTGCTTTAGGTATCTACGGCCCACCACATCTCACTTGTTGGGATGCCTGCAGATGTAATGCCCATCGCCCTCTTACCAGGGTGTCGCACACTCATCCTATTCTACGGATGCAGAGAAAGCAATGGAGCTGTGTGACATGTTCTGGAAAGAATGATACTGACTTATAAAAATGGTACAGAAGAAAAATTGGTTGCTTCCAGAAAACTGAATCTGATTTTCTGCTCACAAATGTGCAGTGCTCGTTACAGTGTATTATAGCTCCCACTACTCCTGTGTCTGGGGGAGTCCCCTATGGTATCCATATCGCAGAATATAGACATGGGAGCCGTAATGGGACAAGCTGAGACCTGCTGAAAAGGTCACAAGTTACAGCACTACAGAAAATATGACAATCTACAGTAGTCTTCAAAATAATAGCAGTGTGTTCAAAAACAATCACAAAATCTTTCTACTAGTTTGTATTTCCAGCATTGGGAACATTGCGCACTGTTTTCTAATTCAAAACATGAAGAGAAACGTATATAATTTTTAACTACTTTACAGAAAACAAAAAATGAGCATTGGGCTGTTCTAAAAAAAATGGCAGTGTCTGCATTTAATAATAATCTTTATTTTTATATAGCGCTAACATATTCCGCAGCACTTTACAGTTTGCACACATTTGTCTTTACAAACTCACAATATCTACTATTTTTATGACAATTTAGCATTCCTGTGTATCACTAACCTAATATTTAGTTGTATACCCACAGTTTGTAGAAATGCTTCACTCTATGTTGCATTCAGTCAACCAACTTGTGGCCTCTGTCACCTGTTATTCCAGCCCAGGATGCTGGGACTACATCTGACAATATTTTGGCATTTGTTGGCTTTGCCTCACAAATGTCATTTTTAATGTCTCCCCACAAATGTTCTATAAGATTAAGATCCGGGGATTGGGCTGGTCGCTCCATAACCTCAATTTTGTTGGACTGGAACCAAGATTTTGCTGTTTACTGGTGTGTTTAGGGTCGTTGTCTTGTTGAAACAACCATTTCAAGGGCATATCCTCTTCAGCGTAAGGCATCATGACCTCTTCAAGTATTATAATATAGGCAAACTGGTCCATGATCACTGGTATGCTGTAAATAGGTCCGGACCCACAGTAAGAAAAATGTGCCCATATCATGATGCTTGCATCACCATGCTTCACTGTCTGCAGTGTACTGTGGCTTGAATGCAGCATTTGGGGGTCGTCTGATGAGCTGTCTGCGGCCCCTGCACCCAAAAGAACAATTTTACTTTCATCAGTCCACAAAATGATTCTCCATTTCTCTTTAGGCCAGTTGATGTGTTTTTTGGCAAATTGCATCCGCTTCAGTACTTTTTTTTTTTTTTTTTACAGTGGGACTCTGCGGGGACTTCTTGCTAAGAGATTAGTGTCACGCAGGCATCTTCTGTCACAGGTAACTTGCGACTGTCTTTGATCATCCTGGAGCTGATCAGTGGCTGAGCCTTTGCCATTCTGGCTATTCTTCCATCCATTAGAATGGTCGTCTCCGCTTTCGTCCACGTCGCTCTGGTTTACCTTTCCTTTTTCAAGCATTGGAGATCATTTTAGCTGAACAGCCGATCATTGTCTGCACTTCTTTATAGTTTTACCCTCTACAATCAACTTTTTAATCAAAGTACACTGTTCTCCTTGAAAGCCTGAGAAATATGGGTTGTTCAAGACATTGTTGAGAAGAAATGCGTGTACATGTCCTGTCTTCACCCTTAAATAATGGCACCTGATTCACACCTGTATATTCACACAGAATGAGGGACCTCACTAATTGATCTCCACACTGATATTATTGTGAACACCCCCTTTCAATTACTTATTCTAATACACAGACTCAAAAACCTGCAGATCATGAATGTGGAGTCTAGTGATTTTCTTAGAATCTACTGCACCAATTGGTAAATTGTGTGACATGTGGTAATATTATTTATACCAAAGACAGTGATTCATCTGGTTAGTCATATTGGACTGCTATTATTTTGAACACTACTGTAAGGTATATTACCTGTTTCAAATGATGATGATGATGCTGCTGCTGCTGATGATGATGAAGAAGACCCCAATGATCACACCAGCCAATTCACCATGACTTAACCCTGAAATGTAAGGTACAGAACACAGTTACATCCTCCGAGTACAGAGACAGCCTCCACTTCACATCTTCTATGGCTGGTGGGAAGGGATAATGTGCACATTATAGAAATCCTTACAATGACCGATGGCTAAACTGAAACAGCGTATAAATAATCCTACAAGATAAACCGCGCTTGTATAGAGAGTAAAACACAATATTTATTGAATCACTATAAAAACACTGGTTCATCAAAATACGTAAAAGGTTCCAGAGAAAAATCAGCCCAATGAGCGGGTCTCAGAGGACTGGCAGCATTACTGATGATCAATGGCAAGTGAATTACACAAAACTCATCACAGATATAAATCAAAAATCATATATGACATAAGTGCATAAGCATATACAAAGGATTCAGTGAGGCTAGAACATATACATAATGTTTAAAACATGATTGATAAAGTGCAATTCATAACCCATCTAATAAATATGGAACAGATAGCGGACACTGTCACAGGTGCAGAGCCCCTGATGTGTCTATACAGTGGAAATCCTTCCACAAGTGACCACATTTTGGAAACTACACCCCTCAAGAAAATTATCTAGAGGTGTGGTGAGCGCCTTAAAAACACACAGTTGCTTCAGAGAATTTTAGAACATTGATACATGGGGAAAAAAAAAAAAAAAAAAAAAAAGAACACACCTTTTTCCCCACAAAAATGTTGGAATCACATGTATCCGGCGCTCTATACTGAGCACTTCCTCTGGGGTTTCCATCTAAATCTGAGTGAAGCAATTTAGATGAAACCCCGACGGATCCATTCACTATAATGAGAGTTACTCTGGACTGTCTGGCCTCTGTTCAGCGGTGTCCTTTGCAAAAGTGCACAAAAGTGTACTTTTATGCACGCCCAAAAAGACGGACATCGCTGGATCACAAGTCCTACGGCGTCCACAGTGCCTCCACCTGCCTCATTACAGAGAATCTTCCGCCAGAGGTTCAGTCTGAATCAGGTATTTCAGAGATTTACATGGAAACCTCAGTGTGAGCGCTCAGTGCAGAGCACAGGATAAATGTGCACCGAGACTTACTGTGATCTTTGGGAGATAGAATGAACAATTCAACAGCAGGTGAAGAATCGTTTTTATTTATTTTATTTTTTTCCTCGTATGGTATTAAGTGATCAGGTCAATGCAATACCAGATTTATATAGGATTTTTGCATTGATATATTTTGTGCGCTATAATTTTTCCATATTTCTGCTAACAGTCATGTGAGGGCTTGTTTTTCGCAGGATGAGTTGGAGTTTTTAGTGCTATAATTTTCGTGCACATGACATTTATTGATCACTTTCTATTCTGATTTTCGAGAGGCAGAATGAACAAAAAACAGCAATTCAGGTATTATTTTATGTCATGTTTATTGTACCTGTCTATATTTTTCCCCTTTTCATATGTAAAGCGCCATGGAATAAATGGCGCTATATAAATGTATAATAATAATAATAAAATGTCATTCACAGCGTGGTAGAAAGTCAGCTTTTTTCTTTGGGTCAGTGATTAAAGCGATACATTTATATCTTGTTTTTATAGTTTACAGCTTTAACACAAAAAATTTGATTAAAAAAATTGGTTTTGCATTGCTTTATTCTATAGTTTTTTTTTTAATTATTTTTCCACTGATGGAACTGTATGGCGGCTTGTTTTTTGTGGGACAAGATGAAGTTTTCAGCGATACCATTTTTATTTACATTCGATTTTTTGATTGCACCATTTGTTCGGCGGTATGATGAAAATGCATAAATTTTTTATGGTGTTCACTTACGGGGTTATCTAGTGTAAGTTTTATAAATCGGGTCGTCCTGGACGCAGTGATACCAAAACGTTTACTTTTTTTTTTTTTTTTTTTTACACATTAATTTGATATAATATTTAACATTTATTTTGTGATTTTGATTTTTATTTTATATTCACATTTATTTATTTTACTTTATCCCAGGATGGGAAATGAATTCTCACTGCCCCGATTGCTGATCTAATACTCTGCAATGCTTTTATATTGCAGAGAATTAGATCAGAGTCTCACTCAAGGCAGGACCTTACAGGCCACCGTACCTAGGTGACTCCACGACCATCTTTCGACCCGGGGGTCACCATGGAGAGCATTGGCATAATGTGATCGCGTTGTGCCGATTGAAGCAGAGAGGGAGCTATTGAGAGTGGCATAAAAGGGGTTAAACACGATCAGTGCTACCACCGATCATGGGCATTTTGGCAGGGTGTCAGCTATGATATTTATGAAGTCTGCGAGTGAGCCGACACGATCGTCCCACCATTAAGGATTTTGGGAACGTACCTCCTGCGACGTACATGTACAGCGGATGTCGTGAAGGGGTTAATCTTATGCTTATGTTATAGCCTCACGGGATCATGTTTATATAGACTTCTGCACTTGTATTTTATTTTTATATAGCACCATTGATTCCATGGTGCTGCACATGAGGAGTTACACACAAATTACAGATATCACTTACAGTAAACTAACAATCACAGATGATAAGAGGGGAGAGGACCCTGCCCTTGCGGTCTTACATTCTACAGGATGGTGGGGAAGGAGACAGCAGGTTGGGGGTTGCAGCAGCTCCAGTGTTGGTTGAGGCGGTAGCTACGGTAGTGGTGAGGAGGCAGCTGGGTCATTGCAGGCTGTAAGCTTTCCTGAAGAGTTGGGTTTTAAAGTTTCGTCTGAAGGATCTGAATGTGGTTGAGAGATGAATTAGTCGGGCAGCAGAGTTAAGGATGGACTGGAGAGGTGCGAGGGTGTTAGCACGGAAGCCAGAGAAAAGGAAGTTGCAGTAGTCGAGGCGGCAGATGATGAGGGCATGCACAAGCATTTTAGTAGATTGAGGGGTGAGGATAGGACGGATTCTGGAAATATTTTTGAGCTGGAGGTGACAGGAGTGGGAAAGAGCTTGGATGTGCGGTTTGAAGGACAGGGCAGAGTCAAGGGTTACTCCGAGGCAGCGGATTACCGGTACGGGGGAAAGATTGATGTCATTTATTGTGATAAACAGGTCAGGTAAGGCCTCTTTCACACTTCAGTCGTTTGGCGTCAGTTAAAATCCGCTAAAGTGTGGAAAAAGCGGATCCGCCAGAAAAGTGTAAAAACGGATGCAAACGGATCCATTTTCAGACGGATCCGCCATGAACTTTTGAACCCGGAAAATGCATGGTACGCATGTCTGGCACAGAGGAGAGAGAGAGGAGAGAGAGAGAGAGAGACCCCAGACAGTGTTCTCAGCATTTTCTATGGAAGCAACATCTATGGAAGCCACGGGCCTCCGGATAGATGCCGCCGCATACTCAAATTCAAATCTTGGCAACGAGATATCTTCCCGAGATCTCGTCTCCCGAGATCTTGTCCTGAGATTTCGGGAGACGAGATCTCGTTGCCGAGATTTGAATTTGAGTATGCGGCGGCCATCTTTCCGGAGGCCCCTGTCGCCCATATTTCAGGAGGCCACAGCGTTTCAGCAGCGGAGCTGCGGGGGGGCTTTCGGGCTAAGAGCGAAATGCCGGCGGAGCCCCCCACGCAGCACAGAGCCCCGCTGCCGCCACATCACAGAGAACAGACACCACCGCACCACAGAGCACAGGAGGCTGCATTGGGACCACCGCCACGGGAATTGTAAGTATATTGCGACCCCACAGAGCACAGCCACCCCACAGAGCACAGCCACCCCACAGACACAGCCACCCCCACAGAACACAACCACCCCCACAGAACACAACCACCCCCACAGAAACAAACCACCCCCACAGTGCACAACCACCCCACAGTGCACAACCACCCCCACAGTGCACAACCACCCCAAGGCACACCACCCCACAGAGCACCACCACCCACCAGCCTGGACCACCGAACGACCCCTGTGACCACTCCTCTACCTGTGCTGATCCCTTCACAGGTAAGCTGAATTCGGACTGTAAGACGGACCTCCATTTGACACATTATTTTTTTCCCTATTTTCCTTGTGAAAATTTGGGGTGCGTCTTATAGTCCGAAAAATACGGTATATGTTGCCAATCCCCTGAGATCCACTCATTCTGCTGATTTTTCTGGAATCTTTTACGTATTTTGAATTATCAACGTGTTTTTATAGTGATTCGATTAATATTGTATTTTACTCTCTATACAAGCATGGTTTATCTTGTAGGATTTACAATTGATCCATTTGGCCACTTTTGTTATTTTGTGAATTGGTAACCAGTGTATAAATAATAACGAGTCAACATAAACAATTTTGACACTCGGCTAAAAGAAATGATAAAATCCAAAATAAATATATTGTATATATGTAGATCACAACATGATAAAATGATTTTCCTGGCTTGGGTATAAAAGCCTTATCTTTTTTAAATCAGATAAATTTTTATTAAAAGGATTTTAACATACAATATTGTTCAAATAAACTTCTGAACCCTCTAAACATTATAACAACCCCATTCCCCCCTCAGCCCCCCTCCCCCCCATGACAGCTTTCCCCCCCCCTTCTTTCTCTTTATTAAAACAGAAAAAAAAGGCAAGAATAAGATTACATCTCATTATCTCATAACATTCACGAGTACTTGTACTTAAAATACAAAATGTTGAATTTCAAACATTACACATTAGAGGTCTCTTCTCTTATCCTTTTACTGCATCCAAGGGGCCCAAATTTTCTCATGTATATTCAGTTTACCTCTTTTTTCATATATACGCTTTTCAAGGTGCATAATACGTTTCACACTTTCAGAGAATTCCTCCCCCGAAGGGGGTTCAGGACGTGTCCAATTTTTTGCTATTTATTTCCTAGCACAATAAAGTATTCTAGCTACAGCTATTTTACTATTATTATCCGTTAAGATTTCCTCCACAAAGCCCAACAAACACGTAACAGGATCTCCAGACACTTCGCATCCATACGCACCCTCAATCTTATTAATTATTCCAGACCAAAACATCGAGAGCCTAGGGCACTCCCACATCATATGGAATATACCTGCCATATCCATATTACATCTTGGACATTCTGAGTTTCCCTTCAGCCCCATTTTATGCATTATTAATGGCGACCTATACACTCTATAAATTACGTAAATGTGGGATAGTCTTGCAGGTTTACTCATAGAAAGCTTGGGTATATACTCCAATATAGTTTCCCATACGCAATCTTCCATAGTCCCCACCTCTGTTTCCCATTACTGCCTAGCTTTAAGTGGAAATCCCAAAAGGTAAGTATGCATCAAGTCCCTGTACGTATTTGAAATTACCCCTCTGGTGACCCCTTCTTGACAGATGTACTCCAATACCAGGTCCGTCTCTACTACCAGTCTCCGTTGTACTCTTTGAGTCCTAATTGCATGCTTAATCTGCCCATAATGATACCATTCTGTACTTGGCAGTAGGAATTCATTCTGTAGCTGCGGAAAAGGTTTAATTTCTTCCCCTTCCATTATTTGAAACATGTTTCTTATTCCTTTACCAGTCCATTCTCGAACATTACCTACTTTCATTATCTCCTGCAAATTGCTGTTATTCCATATGGGAGTAAATTTAGTTAGTCCCGTTACTCTTCTCACTTTTTTAATTGTAGTCCAAACTTTATCTATAAGCTCTAATGTGGGCATTTCTGCTCCCAGCCTTTTAGCTTTACCTCCCTCCAAACCTTCCAATATCAGCCTATCTACAATACAGTGCTCCAATATTTTTTTAACGGACCCACCAGACCCAAGGCTTGACCAGCCTCTAAAGTGCTGACTCTGAGCCGCCAAAAAGTATATTTCTGGGTTTGGGAATGCCAATCCACCTTCATCTTTAGGTCTCTGAAGACTTTCCAATTTTATTCTTGCTGGTTTCTTCCCCAATACCAACGTTCTAATCATCACATTCAAAGATTTAAACCGTTTTTTAGATATCCAAACTGGTGAATTGTGTAATACATATAAAAGCTTGGGCATTAGTATCATCTTAAAAAGATTTATCCTTCCTACTACTGTTAAATGCAATTTGTTCCATATCTCTATTTTAGTTTTAAATTTTTGAAATAGCGGCACCAAAATTAATATTAAGATATTCTGATATTGGCAAGGACACCTGTATCCCCAAATATTTAAAGGTCTCTTTACACGGCAATTTACTACCCTCCATATCTCTATCAGACCATTCCACTTCCCTATACACTTTAAACAGAACTGATTTGGACCAGTTAATCTTCAGCCCAGATATAATCCCAAACTTTTCAATTGTCTGCATGGCACATCTCAATGATTCGGACGGATCCCTCAGGAATAACAACAAGTCATCTGCATACAGAGCAATTTTTTTCCTCCGTTCCCCCCATGTCTAAAGCCATGAATTTCCCGACTTCCCCTAATAACTGCAGCTAATGGTTCAATTGCTACAGCAAAGAGAAGCGGCGACAGTGGACATCCCTGCCTAGTTCCTCTTTTCAGAGGAAAAGACGAGGAAATCGCTCCATTAACTCTGACTTTAGCAGTAGGTTGGGAGTACAGCAGTTGAACCCATTCTATAAATCTCGGCCCAAACCCAAATTTTTGCATGACTCTCCATAAGTATCCCCATTGTACACTATCGAACGCCTTTTGGGCATCTAATGCAGCAATCACTCTGCGACCTGAATTATCAGCTTGTATCTGGAGATTAAGGTATAGTCTCCTTATATTACCCGCTGTAGATCTATTAGGCATAAATCCCGCCTGATCCGGATGTATCAAGGAGGAAATGACCCCAGTCAGCCGGTTAGCTAAAACTTTTGCCAAGATTTTAATGTCCACCATTAATAGTGAGATTGGTCTATATGATTCGGGTATTCTGGGGTCCTTTTCCTCCTTGGGAATCACTACAATCATCGCTTCCCTCATAGAGGCCGGCAGTAACTTTTCTCTTTAGCTTCTTCAAATACTTTCAGCAATCTAGGTAACAGCAATTCTGCAAATTGTTTATAGACTTCTGACGGTAAACCGTCCAGCCCTGGGGATTTCTCATTGCCATGCAGCGCAATTTCCATCTCTTCCACCGTAATAGGGGAATCAAACATCTCTTTATTCTCTTTGCTTAATTGAGGGAGCTTTCCCATACCAAGAATTTGTCTACCTCTTCATTACCTACATTTTCCTCTGATGAGTATAGATTTTTATAGAAGTTACAAAAAATATTCAATATCCCATCTAAGTCATTAACATTCTTCCCTTTCCCATTTACCATAGTATAAATGAGCTGCTCCTTTGTGCCGAGGCAATAACGGATAAGAGGTGACCCACTTTCTCCCCTTCATCATAAAACCTATCTTTCTGGAATGCCCGTTTTCTTGTCATTTTATCTAGTAAGACATTATTAACCTGTTCCCAAGCCTCCTCAAGCCCCGCTGTTTCAGGTGTATCATTATGAATAGCCTCTTCCTCCGCCCTCTCCAATTTTTCAATCTCCTCTTTTTTAGATTGTGATTTCCGCCTAGAGATGTCCCTAAATAACAATCCTCTAAGAAATACCTTCATCGCATCCCACTCCACCAGTTCATCTGTGCTCCCATCATTATGGGTAAAAAATTCTTTAATTCTTGCTCAATCCTTTGAACATTAAGGTATTGCATCCAAACAGGGTGCATTTTCCATCCTTCTCTAACTATTCCTTTCTGTGACCCATATCCAATAGTTACCATGACTGGGCTATGATCAGAAATCACTCTGGGGAGATATTGTACCTCTCTTATCATGGCATCCGCCAATCCGTCTGCCAGTGCCAAATCAATCCGCGACAGTGTGACATGTGTTGTAGAGTGACAAGAGTAACACCTTTTCCCTTCATTTGTGACCCTTCATGTATCGATCATACCAATTTCTTTGATAAGATTACCAAAAACTGTATTGGTGCTATCTTGTATCTGCGGCCGCCTCTTATCCTATCTCAAAAAATATCTACCACATTATTAATATCTCCCATCATTAGTAGCGGCATTCCTCCACTTCTCTCAGCATACTCCCTCATCACTCTGATCTTAGCACTAGAATAAGGAGGTGGAATGTAAAGTGCCACCAAGCACAACGGTTTTCCAAAAAACAAACCCTTAACTGCTACCCCTTGTCCCTCTGGGTCAATATATACATCTATTTCTTCAAAAGAGGTAGATCTATTAATTAAAATCAAAACTCCCCTAGAGTAATTAGAAAATGTAGAGTGGTATGCCTTCTGTATCCATCTTCTATTGGTGAAATGGGCTGTTTCCTTCTGTAAATGAGTCTCCAAAAGGCACATCACTGCTGTCCCCTGATCCTGCATATATTTAAATATTGTCGCTCTTCTATTCTTCTCCGATAGACCCCTAACATTCCAACTTATAACCTTAAAACTTCCCATTATTTATATTAGACACCAGTTCTCTTATTCTGCCTCTTCTTGCTTCAACTGTCGGTAATCTCCAATTCCCCCCCGGCTTTCCTGCTCTCTAAGGGCCTGTGCACACATTGCGGATTTGCCTGCGGATTTTTCCGCGCCGAAACCGCACCTCTTGGCAGAAACCGCAGGCGCGTGTTTTGACGCGTTTTTTCTCATGCGGTTTTGTATGCGGTTTTTACAGCTAAATAAAGATGTTGTTTAACAAAAAAAAAAAAAAAAAGATTTGTGATGTCATTTCTTGCCCAACCTCCTCTTTTACATTTGTCCAACCCACACTCCATTACACACACACAGATAGAGATAGGCCGGCGTCGCACTTGCGAGTGTGATGCGAGTAAGTCGCACAACTTTCTCGCATCAACACCTGGCACGGCTGCCCACTCTCGGACCCGAGTGTGCGGCTGCATGTATTTCTATGCAGCCGCACATTCGGGTCCGAGAGTGGGTGGCCGTGCCGGGTGTTGATGCGAGAAAGTCGTGCGACTTACTCACATCACACTCGCAAGTGTGTCGCCGGCCATAGATAGATAATAGATACCAGTAGATAGATAGATAAAATGGTACATAAATAGTTAAAGACACACACGCGTACACATACACAAAATAACACAATAGTTAATAAAAAAAAAAAATATATAGGAAAAAAAATGGCGTGGGCTCCCGCGCAATTTTCTGCGCCAGAGGGGGAAAGCAGACAGCCGGGGCCAATATTTCTAGCCTGGGAAGGGGTTAATACCCATGGATCTTCCCAGGCTATGAATATCAGCCCGCAGCTAGACTTCACTGGCTATTAAAATAGGGGGACCCCCCCAAAAAAAATGACGTGGGGTCCCCCTATAATTTATAGCCAGACAGGCTAGGCAGACAGCTGCGGGCTGATATTCATAGCCTAGGAAGGGGCCATGGATATTGGCGCCCCCCCTGGCTAAAAATACCAGCACCCAGCCGCCCCAGAGTTGGCGCATCTGTACGATGCGCCAATTCCGGCACTTAGCCCCTCTCTTCCCACTCCCCTGTAGCGGTGGGATATGGGGTAATAAGGGGTTAATATCACCTTGCTATTGTAAGGTGATATTAAGCCCGGTTAATAATAGAGAGGCGTCAATAAGACGCCTATCCATTATTAATCTTATATTAATAAAGGGTTAAAAAAAACAACACACGCATAAGAATAAATTATTTTAATGAAATAAAACACAACACGGTTTTCATATCTTTATTACACACTCAGATCCAAGCGACGCCCTTGATCTCCTGTAAAAAAACGTAAAAAAATAAAACAACCGTATACTCCCTGTCCGACGCAGTCCAATTAATAACGAGGGTCCCTCGACGGTCTCCCCTATAGAACGGTGACATCAGGTGATGCCACTGCTCTGTAGGGCCTCCCAGTGATGCACTGACAGGAGACAATGGCTCCTGCAGTGCATCACTGAGTTCATTCTCTCACTTTATGGCAATGCTGCGTGGGAATTTTCTCACCCAGCATTGCCGTGAGAGAATGAACTGTAGTGACGTCATTCTCTCCCGGCGGCAGAGCGGTACACAGATGGATGGCGTCGGGGAAGAGGTGAGTATGTGCTCAATGTTATGTGTTGTATGTCATGTGTATGTTATATGTTCTGTATGTCATTGTATGTTATATGTTCTGTATGTCATGTAATTTTTTTTTTTTTTTTACATTCAGCAGTGCACATTAGCCGGATGATGGGACTACTACTGTCCCATCATTGGCTAATGTGTCAGTCACTGTCACTGTAGCAGGCATAGCCGGATGGGACTTGTAGTCCCATCCGACGATGCCTGCATACACGGAGACACGGACACAGCCCCGCACACCGCCGCACATACACAGCCCCGCACACCGATCGCGCACACCGATCGCGCACACAGACCCGCACACCGATCACGCAGACACCGGCACACAATCACCGCCCACACACACAGCGCCGCACACTATACACGCCCACGCACCGCCCACACACATAGCGCCGCACACTATTCACGCCCACGCACCGCCCACAACTTCCCTCCTCCCGAACTGCAGCGGTTTCAGCCGCAGCAAACCCGCAGATCTTTTTTAGATCTGCGGTTTTGCTGCGGAAGTGCCCGACTCAATGCAAGTCAATGGGCGCCGAACCGCTGCAGTTACGCACAAAGAATTGACATGCTGCGGAAAATAAAACGCGGCTAAACCGCGCGTTTTTTTCCGCAGCATGTGCACAGCAGACCTGCGGTTCCCATAGGGATTCATTGGCTGTGCACTGTGCTGCGGGTTGGATGCGTTTCCGCAGCGTTAAAAAACGCAGCGGAAACGCATCTAAAACCGCAATGTGTGAAAGGGCCTAAGAGCTGTGGGTTCTTCACTACCGTCATTTTGGTGCGGCTTCCACACTTACCCAACTTTCCAGTTTCCTCTCGTTATCTCTCCCCCCCTCCCGCTGCGCATTTCTACATTTCCCCCACCACAGTTTGTTACACTGTAAGTGCAAAAAGGGGAAAATTATATTCAAATATAATATACATTAATATATCACCGCTGTGGTTTCAACAATATTCAATTCCGCCATGCCCTCCCCAGAGCTATATATATGAAATTCAAACATTCAGATTGTCTCCCTTCTTATTAAATCAATACGGTCCATCAGCATGAATTGGAACACTTTCAAAACCTAGAAAATGAAAAGATTAAAGTTATGGAGGTGGATTGCAGAATTCAACACACTCTTCACTACTAGTCCCATATCCACGATCATATATATGTTTCCACATTCTATATCGTGAGAATCTCCACCACCATCCATCCATGCTGAATGTCAACTGTTTCCTGCCAACTAGAAAAGAGTCTGCTTGCTAAGTGTCCTCAGCCTCAGATAAGCATTATTTAAAACCCATGACTATCTCAGTCTTTGGCCTGCAAAGATTTAGCATAAACATCAATCCAGCTTATGGCCTCTTCAGGATCCGTAAAAAAAGAAAAAAAACTTTATCCATGGCTGCCACTCGCAGTTTAGCAGGAAACATCATAGAATATTTGGCGCCTATTTCTCTCAGACGTCTCTTTGCCCCTCCAAACTGCATTCATTGCTTCTGCACAGCTACTGAATAGTCAGGATATGTACCAATACGTTGTAATCATTGTAATCTCTCCCGATTCCCTGGCTTTGCGTATAATGATATCTCTATCCTTATAGTGAAGCAGTTTTGCAATAATAACACGTGGTGTATTGCCCGGGGGTAGCGGTTGCATTGGTACTCTATGTGCCCGCTCCACTGCGTAAAATTTGGTGAGTGAGTCTGCTCCAATTTGATCTCTCAGCCACTTCTCAATAAATTCAGTGGGATCCCTTCCTTCAGATTTCTCCGGGAGGCCAACAATTCTAATATTGTTCCTTCTGGAACAATCTTCAAAATCATCATTTTTTGTCATAATCTCAGAGATTTGTTGCTTGAACTGCTTTTCTGATTTTTTAAATTTATTGATCCAATCTTCTGCTTCACCCACTCTATTTTCCACCTCTCCCGTTCTGGTATTAACCTTATGTATGTCCTTTTTTATTGCGACCACCTCAGACTGTACTCCCAAAACTTGTTGAGTTAGGGTAGTTAGTGCCTGCTTACAGAACGATACCACTGTAAACACATATGGTTTTCCTGGACCTCCCGCTCCTCCTGAGCTGCTACCGCCATTTTCTCCCCCTCAGGGGTATTATTCTCTGGGGACTTTCCTCCTCCTGTAGCTCCATCTCTTCATCCCCATCCTCCTCTGACTCTCTCTGTTTCCCATTCTCTCCATTACGGGCAAACCTGATTAGCTTCTCTGCAGCGCTCATACGACGCAGGCAGGCAGCGCTCAGATTAGCTGCTTCCTCCTTCTCGGCGGCGCCATCTTGGGAGCTGCTGGCATCCACCCATCCCAGATCTTTCTGCCTCCTCCTTGTCATAGCGGCTCGTTTCGGGTCTCTTCTGCATTCCCGACGGTCTGCAGCTGTTCCCCCACCGTTCGGTCGGCTGAGGCTGGCGGTAGGCACGGCTGATCTTAGGTTTCCCTATGCAGCAGCGGGAGAGCGCTCAGAGATGCGGCTGTTCACATCGGCTGACAGGCTCCGCACAATAAAAGCCTTATCTATTGATTATACGGTATATACAGTACAGACCAAAAGTTTGGACACACCTTCTCATTCAAATATTTCTCTGTATTTTCATGACTATGAAAATTGTAGAATCACACTGAAGGCATCAAAACTATGAATTAACACATGTGGAATTATACATTACACTTTACAAAAATAATCCCCAACAGTGTCACCAGCAAAGCACCTCCACACCACCTCTTCCATGCTTCACGGTGGGAACTAGGCATGTAGAGTCCAGCCGTTCACCTTTTCTGCGTGCAAAGCAGTAATCAAAGCAAAAGGTGGCTACTTTGAAGAATCTAGAATATAAGACATGTTTTCAGTTGTTTCATAGTCCTGAAAATACAGAAAAATCTTTGAATGAGAAGGTGTGTCCAAACTTTTGGTCTGGACTATCAAAACACATTTGGATCCTTCAGACGGAACCTGAAAACCCACCTCTTCAGGAAAGCTTACAGCCTGCAATGCCCCTGCTACCTCCTCACCACTACCGGAGATATCGCCTCAACCAACACCGGAACTGCTGCAATCCCCCAACCTTCTGTCTCCTGCCTCACAATCCTGTAGAATGTAAGCCCGAAAGGGCAGGGTCCTCTCCTCTCTGTATCAGTCTGTCATTGTTAGTTTGTTTACTGTAAGTGATACCTGCAATCTGTATGTAACCCCTTCTCATGTATAGCATTATGGAATCAATGGTGCTATAGAAATAAATATTAATAATAATAATACTGTACATGTGTGGCATCCTGAGCGCCTCCTGGCAATGCACACTATATACAGCTTTGTAAAAGTCTGCTGACCTCGTGTGGCCACTTGTAGATACTACACCTTCCTATACCAGGCAGTGATTGATACCGTAGACCGTCCTCATTACTATGATATATTTCATGTTATCAGCACCGTGCAGTTTATACATCAATCTCAGCACATTGCATTTTGCAGATTTACATTGTGCCTATTATTTGTCTCTCGTTACACAATCACACATTTTACCTGCTGCCATTCCCTTACATCCAGGATCATTGCGACTTCCATCATATTTATCATTCTCTGGTGATGAGGTCCGTCCGTCCCCCCACTCCCACCATCATGTATCTTTAATCCTTTTATCATGTTGTGATTACATATAGATGACACGGATTGTTTTCTCCTTTACCTTATACCATTTCTCTGCACATTTCTACATTATAGTAATCTCAGTACCATAAATACCTTCATTTCTACTTGAAAAATATCCTTCAACAAACCTGTTGCATTCGGTGGGGCTGCACTAGTCAGGTCTGTACTATTGGGGGCAACGCTCGTTTGGTTGATACTCTTGGGGGGTGTGCTTGTCGGGTCATCACATTCTAGAAAGAACAGAAGCCATGAGGAAGACAACACAAAATATGACATGTTACATGGCAACAAGCAGGATTTCCAAATATTCAAGCACGGTGTCAATCTCATGTGTGCGATACAGGTAATAAACTTTCTTGTTAATATCGTTGTGGGACACAGGACCGGGGTATTTATGCCCCACCACACTAGGTGTGTGTGGACGGACGTATTTTCCCTATCTAGTGCACTATCCCCTCTCCTCAGACACCAGGCAGCTCAGAGTTAGTGTAGGGTCTGTAGCAGGCAGGAAAGACATTTATCAGGTCTTCTGCACTTTTCTTTACCTGCATGGTACAGATGTCCCTCCTACCAGAAGGTATTTGGAAAGCGCCTGCATAACATCATCAAGGATACCACTGTGGGACAAGAGTAATTGGCCCCCAAGAACTGTCTTCCTCAGGTTCAGGTCATGCTAAATCCAAGTTGCTTTAGAGTTTTCTGGTTCAGGTTCTATCCTACTGCTTCAGCAATAAACAGAGCTGCCTCGTGTCCGAGGAGAGGGTATAACCCACCAGGCGAAGCAAATACTTTTTTTTTTTTTTTTTTCTTTCTACCTAGTATTGAGCCTCCCAATGTGTTAACTGAGAAACACGGATTTTGGTAAAGACTTACCTGTAAAATCCTTTTCAGCGAAGGAAGGAAGAGAGACACAGTATTCATTACTGATGGGTAGGCGGAGCCCCAGATCAGGATGTTACCTCAGATCAAAAGAGTGATGACTGGCTGGCCCCTCCAGCTCGGCTCCTCCTACTCAGCTCCAGTCGTATCAAAGCTTTTAGGAAAAGAGCCAAGATCACCAGCGGAGCAACATAACCCCTTCTGAAGGAACTTCAGAGAAAAAACACAAGGATACAGGTTATGCATGCAAAGAAAGCCAAAAACCACAGAGTTCCAGGTACTACTCACGGAACCTGACTACTGCGATGAGCTGGCGATGCTGGAACAGAGCCTTAGCGCGCTGACCTCAGCCCAGATAATCGCTATCAGATAAGGGTCGCGCTGCATCTGAAAACATCAACACACTTCTGCCGTGGGAGGGTGCTGTGTCTCTCTTCCTTCCTTCGCTGAAAAGGATTTTACAGGTAAGTCTTTACCAAAATCCGTGTTTCAGCTGCAGATGAAGGAAGAGAGCCACAGTATTCATTACTGATGGGACGTCCCAAAGCAGTTCAAAAATAAGGGTGGGAAAAAACCAACAAAAGGCAGAAACCCAACAACCTTAACAACAAAGCGCAACCAGCGCTAAACACAAGTTCATCCAGAACTTTAAACTACAGCTGCCTGCAGGACCCTACGTCCGAGGGCTGCATCAGCGGAAGCACTGACGTCCACTTTATAAAATCTTGTAAACGTGTGGACAGAGCGCCAAGTCGCCGCTCGGCAAAGCTGCACTGCCGAAGCACCTTGATGAAAAGCCCACGATGAAGCCACAGCTCTCGTGGAATGGGCTCGAATCTTAATCGGGCAAGATTCACCCCGAAGACGGTAAGCTTCCAAAATAGCTGACCGGATCCAACGAGCTATAGAACCCTTGGAAGCTCGTTGACCACGCCGACGACCTGCCGGAACCACAAACAGGGAGTCCGTCTTACGAAAACCTTGAGTAATAGATAGATAAAACTTCAAGGCCCGCACTAAATCCAATGTGTGTAAATCTCGCTCTTTCGTATTCTTCGGATCCGGACAGAGTGAAGGCAACACAATATCCTGGTTAACATGAAATTGTGACACCACTTTAGGCAAAAAATCACCCCGAGTGCGAAGCACTACACGATCCGGAAAAAACTCCAGAAAAAGAGGCGAGCAAGAAAGAGCTGCCAATTCAGAAACTCTCCTCAAGGAAGTGACTGCAACAAGGAAAGCCACCTTCCAAGAAAGTAAAGAAAGGCTAGCAGAAACCATAGGTTCAAAAGGTTTATGCTGAAGAGCCTCCAAAACAAGGTTGAGCCGCCAAGGAGACACGGGTGCCTTCCGCGGCGGAAACTTACGAGAGATACCTCGGAAAAAAGAGATCACGTCTCTATTCGAAGCAATGGTTCTCCGGAACAATAAGGACAGAGCAGAAATCTGACCTTTCAGAGTGCTAACTGCCAAACCCTTGTCTAGCCCATGCTGCAGAAAAGCCAACAGGTTGGGAATGGAAAATTTTCTCGGGTTCCGAGAAGACCCCAAACACCACGAAAAGAAGGTTTCCCAAATTTTGTGGTAAATCCTAGAAGTAGCCGAACATCTTGCAGCACGAAGGGTAGCAATGACCTCGGCTGAAAAACCTCTACGGGTCAAGATCTCGGTCTCAAGAGCCACGCCGTCAAACGCAAGGACATCAAGTCCGGATGACAAATGGGCCCCTGAGTCAACAAGTCCGGTTGAAGAGGGAGTGGAAACGGAGGTGCCGCCAACAGCGACATTATTGTCGAGAACCACACCCTCCTTGGCCAGTCTGGAGCTATCAGAATAGCTGGAATTCTCTCTAGTCTGATCCGACGCAGCACTAGAGGAAGTAAGGATATCGGCGGGAATACATAGATCAGCTTGAACTGATCCCACTGAGCCACTAGAGCATCCACCGCCACCGCCTTCGGGTCCTTGTACCTGGACATGAATGTCGGTAACTTGGCATTGGACCTGGAAGCCATCAAATCCACTTGGGGGGTTCCCCAGCGAGAGCACAGTAGTGCAAAGACTTCCGGGTGGAGGCTCCATTCCCGGGATCCATCCTTCTGCGACTGAGAAAGTTCGCTGTAATATTCTGAACCCCTGGAATGTGAATCGCCGAAATGGCTGGTACATTGGCCTCTGCCCAAATCAGAATTCGGGACACCTCTACCAAGAGTCTGGAACTCCTTGTCCCACCTTGGTGATTGATATACGCGACAGCCGTCGCATTGTCTGTCTGCACACGGACTGGCAGACCGCTCAAAAGGACCGTCCAATGTTGGAGGCAAAGGAAAATCGCCCTCAATTCCAGGATGTTGATCGGAAGCACAGACTCTTCCGGTGACCATACCCCCTGAATCCAGAGATTGTTCCAAACACCCCCCCAGCCCGTCAGGCTGGCATCGGTGGTTATGACTGACCACTTCAGAGGGAGGAAAAACTTCCCCAGGGAGAATGCCCCTGGCCGTAACCACCATTCTAGAGAATCCCGCACCGCGCGAGAAATGGTGACACTGCAATCCAGCGATTGCGACTGATTCCATCGACTCAAGATGAACCTTTGAAGAGTCCTGGAGTGGAACTGGGCAAAAGGAATTGCCTCCATGGACGCCACCATCAGTCCCGGAAGACGCATACACTTCCGTAGGGACATTGCCGTTGAGGATGTCATAATCTGTACATGTCGAAGAAGACATGACTGTTTGTCTGGTGGTAGGGAAACTACCGACCGAAACGTGTCGAGATGCATTCCCAAAAAGAGAATTGTCCTCGATGGTTCCAGGGACGACTTCTCCCAATTGACCAGCCAACCGAAGTCTTTCAGAAACTGAAGAGACAAATCCCGAGCCGTCAACGCCTCCTCCTCCGAGGAAGCCACGATCAAAAGATCGTCCAGATAAGGGAGAATCGTAATCCCCTGTCTTCGAAGGAGTGCCATGAGGGGCGCCAGAATTTTTGTAAAGACCCTTGGCGCTGAGGCTAAGCCGAACGGCAGAGCCACGAACTGGTAATGATTCTGACCTATGGCAAATCGAAGAAAGCGCTGATGAGCCTTTCCGATGGGAATATGCAAATAGGCGTCGCGAATGTCGATTGACACCAGAAAATCGTTCTGTGACAGAGCTGCCACAACGGAACGAAGCGACTCCATGCGAAATTTCCGGGCATGGACATGCCGGTTCAATCGCTTGAGATCCAGAATCGGGCGAAATTTGTTCTCCTTTTTGGGAACTATAAAAAGGTTGGAATAAAAACCTTTCCCTCGGTCCTCTGACGGAACCGGTATCACTACACCCTTTTGTAGTAGCGATTCGACCTCTCGCTGTAGAGCGACAACAAGCTCGGGTTCTGACGGAACGCGAGACTGACAAAAAACATTTGGGGGTTGAGAAGCAAACTCTATGAAATAGCCTGCCGACACTATCCGCGTTACCCAGGAATCTGGAACGCGAGCCATCCAAGTCTCCTTGAAAAGAAGCAGGCGACCCCCCACTCGAGAATCCTCGAGTGGACCCCTGGCGTCAATCCGACTTTGCGGTTTTCTTGTCAAGTTCCCGCTTGTTCTGGCGGAAACTCTGCTTCCAGGGAGTACGAGTTTTCTGAGAGGATTTCTTTCCTGAGAAAGAAGGACGACCCGATCCCCACGAGGAGTGACTAGATCGTCCTTGGCCCCGAAAGGACCGCCGACCACTATAAACACCAGGCTTACTGGACACCGAGGCCATGGCCCTTCGCTGTGGTAATGCTGATTCCTTCGCCTTAGCCTTGGAAATCAGCTCTGTGAGGTCGGATCCAAAAAGATGGCCACCCTTGTAAGGTAAGGCCAACAACCCTTGTTTGGAAACTGCGTCCCCGGCCCACTGTCTGAGCCATAAAGCTCTTCTGACTGTGACCGCTGAAGCTTGCGCTTTGGCCAGCAGAGATGCCGTATCCAGACCGGCATCAAAGATATAACAGGTTGCCGTTTCTAACCATTCACAAGTTTCCCGTATCTCAGATAACGGAGATTCATTTTGCAACTCCGTCTTCAGACGTGCCAACCAGCTTAGAGAAGCTCTAGCAGCACACATGGATCCTAGCACTGCTCGAAATCCATGACCCGCAGCCTCATAGCTTGCTTTTGCCGCCAATTCTGCCTTTCTATCCAAAGGCTCCTGTAAGCTCGCTTTTCCCTTAATAGGGAGTAGAGAGGATTTACTAAGCTGAGACAAAGACACATCCACTTCAGGAGCAGAAGTCCAATTAGCCTTTAACTCCGTAGAGCAAGGATAAAGTGTATCAAAGAAATGCGTTCCATGAAAACGCTTATCTGGACATAGACGTTCCTCCTCTATTACACCATTAAGCTCATCCAGAGCTGGCAATGTTGTGCGCGAAGCACGGGACTCCTGGAAAATGCGTGCTGATTTACCAGGACGACTAGTTACCTCCTCCGGTAACTGTAGTATATCTCTCATGGCTTCAATTAATGCCTCCGTACGCTTCGTCATAGAGGAACGCCCCTGCGGCTCGTCCGCATCTGAATCGGATATTTCTCCATCCGAATTTAAAGGGGAACTCTGCCCAATATCAGATACATCTGACTCGCTCCGTGTAGAGGCCGGTAACGGCCTGCGTCGCTTCCTCTGAGAGGAATTAGCAGACACATATTGACCTAAAAGGTCAGATAAGTTATTAATCGATCAAGCGATATCATCCAATTTTCCACCGCTGTCGACCGCAGCGCTAGACGCTGTGGAGGTCTGCGTATCTGATTGCCGCAATGGCACTGGGACGTGATCCGCGGCATCTGAACTCTGTTCAGACATGTCTCGCCTGTATGAGCAGGTCAAAGCGGTAATACCAGCAAAAAACTATGCGGTTTTTTTTTTTTTTTTTTTTTTTCAAACGCTGAAGGGTTAACGCTCCACCAAGCAGAGTTACCCCAGCGGTATTCAGTCAGCAAATTTAGCAGGTAGAAATAACCCTCAAAGGGGTTAATATTGCAAACTCACCAAAATATATATATATTTGTGAGCCCCAGCCAATTTTTTATGTCTCTGATGAGACAGCAGCTGCAGGATAGCGATCGCTGCGCTGCGGGGTGAGGAATCCGCACTCACCCAGCTGGCCGTGGTGTCTATATGAGGAGGGGAGCGGTCCGAGGAGCCCAGGAGCCTGTGTAATGGCCGCCACAGTGAGGGGGTCGCAGGAGAAAAGCCAGAGCGCGCGTCTTCCTGCTCAAAAGACCGGGATAGATAGGCCACGCCCCCTGCTAGCTCAAATAATGAGCGCGAACTCTCCCCGCTCCTGCTCCCTCTCTGTCCTGCAGCTATCTGCCTGCGGACAAAAAATCACCACATCTTCATGTAGTAGCGCTGTCACAGCAGCGCTGAAGCATACTGACTTTACATGTAGTAGCGCTGTCACAGCAGCGCTGAAACATACTGACATTACATGTAGTAGCGCTGTCACAGCAGCGTTGAAGCTTACTGACATTTACATGTAGTAGCGCTGTCACAGCAGCGTTGAAGCATACTGACATTACATGTAGTAGCGCTGTCACAGTAGCGTTGAAGCATACTGACATTACATGTAGTAGCGCTGTCACAGCAGCGTTGAAGCATACTGACATTACATGTAGTAGCGCTGTCACAGCAGCGTTGAAGCATACTGACATTACATGTAGTAGCGCTGTCACAGTAGCGTTGAAGCATACTGACATTACATGTAGTAGCGCTGTCACAGCAGCGTTGAAGCATACTGACATTACATGTAGTAGCGCTGTCACAGCAGCGTTGAAGCATACTGACATTACATGTAGTAGCGCTGTCACAGCAGCGTTGAAGCATACTGACATTACATGTAGTAGCGCTGTCACAGTAGCGCTGAAGCATTCCATTAGTAATAGCGCTGCTCATTCAGACGCTAAAGCACTCACACATAATTATTATTAAAATTTGTGTGGAGTACTCACCAGCCAAGGCGCCACAGGGACCCTCAGGGTTTCTGGCGCAGTGCCCATGCTTCCCCCCAGGGCGAAGAACGCAGTGACCGCACGTGTGGTTTGCGTTCCCGCCAGAGAAGCTCTCCTCATCCCCCAGGGCCGGCAAGGATTCTGCAGGGACTTTGAGTAAATACAGATCCGCCAAGGGAGAGGTTGGGGTACAGCAGCGCTGATACCCCTGAGACCTCTAGACCAACTAGTGATCCAAGTCTCCTGTCCGAATATTAAAATAATAAAATCTTCTGAGGAGCTGCATTAGCAGCGACCATCCTCTGGACCTCAAATCTTAGACTGGAGCTGAGTAGGAGGAGCCCGAGCTGGAGGGGCCAGCCAGTCATCACTCTTTTGATCTGAGGTAACATCCTGATCTGGGGCTCCGCCTACCCATCAGTAATGAATACTGTGGCTCTCTTCCTTCATCTGCAGCTGAAAGATAATTTACGGTA
>JARQOD010000008.1:116178240-116315502 GCA_033576555.1 Oophaga sylvatica
GAAAGATAATTTACGGTAAGAACAAAAATCAAATGCTTCCTGAAATACTCTGTGCTGCTGCATTCTGCTTCCTCCGCTGTGACTGGCAGGCTGTAGCCGCCTTATAACTCCAGTTTTGGAATAACCCTGCTGTGATCTGTTTAGCTGAATTAGTCCTCCAGTAGATTATGGAGATACATTGTGTCCCCAAATTGTCCACAACATGTGCCATAATGTCTTGTATAAGATGGGGCTCACAATCTAGATTCCCTATCAGTATGTCTTTGGAGTGTGGGAGGAAACCGGAGAACCCGGAGTAAACCACGCAAACACGGGAGAACATACAAACTCCTTGCAGATGTTGTCCTTGGTGGGATTCAAACCCAGGACTCCAGCACTGCAAGGCTGCAGTGCTATCCACTGAGCCACTGTGATGCCCACATCTACCAGACACTTATGGAATCCTGTGGGTAGGACCTTAATCTTATTAGTAATACTTCTTTAAAAGGTAACCTCTTATTCTGGTTACCAGCCAGAAGCATTCATCTCCATTCCCTGGAGCCAGACTGCAAATGTATAATTATCAGGCAGCGGGTGCATATGGATTACTACATGGCGCACCTTCAATGGAAGCCCAAGTTACCGGAGGAAGGACCTGAGGGACCTCATTCTAAGGAATGGACTCTTGTTTTATAGAAATGAAGATTAATCCGTGTACTATGTAACTTTCTAACATATTATGTGATATTGTCAACACCTCTGCTTGCTGTCAGTAAGTGGAAACATTCTTATTAACATGTAGTGACAGAAATCCTGTACACACATCAGTGGTGACACAAAAGGAACAGTGTGTACAGCAGATACTCACCAGTCGGTGTGTGATTGATGTTCCTGGTGTACTTGTTAATGTTCCCATGACAGTCCGTAAATTCCACAATGGGCAGTTGTTCACAGTTAACATTTTCATACAATTTATAACAATATCCACCAGTGGCAACCTGTGTGATACTGGCAGTAGTATCATCTATTTCAAAAGACGTTTTTCCACAGGAGATCCTGCAGCTTGTTGTACACGTCTCCATATACAAACACTGCACGGCAGTCCCAACTGAAAGTAGAAAGAAGGGAAAGTCAGGCAGGCCCTCCACATACAGATCAGACGGGCAGAGAAAAGGCAGATCTGTAGGAACCGGACACAAGAAAATAACAGAAAGTAAAAAAAATAAAATAAAAATTGGCTGGTATAGTGTAGTGGTTAAGTGAACAGCCTATGACATGGGAGACTGAAATGAAATCCCGGCTCTGATTTGTATGAACGGACAAAAGAAATGTGAAAAATAAGTTAAAAATAAATTATATACTAAGGCCTCTAAATTATATACTAAGGCTCCTAACACTATAATACTACCTTAGGTGGCTGTTATAACTGTTAAAGTGCACAACTACCAACGTGGGAGTCTGGGGTTCATATCCTGGCTCTGGAAATAATATACCAGTAGTGGTCCTTGGGGCCAGACTACTAACACTGTAGGGCCTACCTCAATAAACATGAGAGTGTCACGAACAAAGAGTCATGACGGCTCGGATGTCGCTGGATTAACAAGGTCCGCTTCAGATGTCGAGGAACCAGGACAGTCTGATGAAAAATGGGCTACTGGAACAAACCATACATGGACAAGGCAAAAGAACCTGGATCTGTTGAATGTTTTATAAAAAGATCTTATGTAATTACCACTTATAATTATTGGCCATTTGTGAAGGAGTCGTAGTCTGTAAAGAAAGAGGAGTCAGAACTTTGGCTTACTGACATGTCTCACCCTTGCCCGTTGAGCCAATAAACTGACTGTCAAATGCCTCAAAATGACAAACTAGCGCCCGGGAAATATTAGTACCCCCTGGACAGAGCAGCCTACACGCATGGCCCAGAGAATCCTGTAAGCCACATCCTCTTCTTACAGTCCAATAACCCTTTAGTGACAGAGCCAATTTTGTACTTAATGACCAAGCCAATTTTTTAAAATTTTGACCAGTCATTTTATGAGGTCATAACTCTGGAACGCTTCAACAGATCCCACTGATTCGGAGGTTTTTCTCGTGACATATTGTACTTCATTATAGTAATAACATTTCTTCAATATGACTTGTGTTTATTTATGAAAAAAAATGGAAATTTGGCAAAAATTTAGCAATTTTCAAACTTTTAATTTTTGTGCCCTTAAATCAGAGAGTCATATCACATACTGAGGGCAGGGGGACAGGACCGGGGGATGCAGGAGGTGCCGAGGGTACCAGGGGAGCTCGGGGATCCTATTTCGCTTTCCTCTGATGTGCTAGATCATATCAGAGGAGAGAGAAAAACCGTAAATGGGAAAAATCTGACTTTATTTTTGGCAGTCGCTGTTATTCAGTGAATAACTGTGATCGCAACACTAGGGACTATAAAAACCGACCCGAATCACGTTAAAAAGCGGCGCTGAGGACTAAGTACCCTTAACTGCCACTGATAAGTGTATCAGTGGTCATTAAGGGATTAAAAAAATATGGCACAAAAAATGCTGAAGGGACCACATTTTCTGTAAGGCCCAGGATTTCGCTCTATGGGTTTGTTCACAGGGAGTTTAAAGGGAACCTGTCAGCAGGATTGTGCTCAGTAACCTACACACAGTGTCAGGTCGGCGCCGTTATACTGAATAAAATGATACCTTGATTGATGAAATCGGTCTTGTGGATGTTCTTTAATCTTTATTTTCAGTTTGTAGTTAATGATATGCCCGTGCATCGGTGTCTAGCTGTGATCCGATAGCTGCTACTGCACATGCGCCGGTGGTGCCATCTTACTGGAGAAGAAAAAGAAAAAAAGTTCCTCCAAGATGGCGCTACCTGCGCCTGCGCAGCAGCAGCTATCGGCCATCTACAAGCTGCTACTGCGCAGGTGGCGCCATCTTGGAGGAGGATTTTTTTTTTCTTCTCCAGTAAGACGGCGCATGTGCAGTAGCAGCTATCGGATCACAGCTAGACACATGCCTGCAGGAGTTTGTTTTTTTTAAAATATGTACACATTCATTATGTAAACTAGGGGGCAGGTCAGTGAAGGATCAGTGACCTGTCAGCAGTCTGCATTATGAATACCTAATCAGAGCACAACATGAAGACCCCCCGGAGCACGAGCATATCATTAACTACAAACTGAAAATAAAGAACAACTATAAGACAAATTTCAGCAGCCACGGTATCATTATAATTAGTATAACGGGGCTGACCTGACACTGTGTGTAGGTTACGGAGCACAATCCTGCTGAAAGGTTCACTTTAAGTGGTTTTTCTGTTTTATCAGATTCTGTGAAAAAATCCACATAAAAATCCACTTTAAATCTGCTTGCAAAAGCCATTCCCATTCATCTGAATGAGAAAAAGCACCTAAAGTACACTTTTTTTCCACCCACATGCTTTTTAAACTCACTAAAAAAAAAAAAGGTTGTCAAATGTTTCCTCACATAAATTGTGGCAAAACATGTGGCTTATTGCAGTTTTCGCCAAGGTTTTGCAGCAGAAATGTGCAAAGAACACACATCACCTTGATACATTTTTAATTTTTATGAATGTATAAAAACAAAACACAAAAAAAAAAAAAAAGTGTTAAGTGAAGTGTCCACGATCAGGAACTGCTGTGGTTTGATGCTGTGTATTTATGCAGCAGCCAGATGTTACAGAGTAATGGATGGGATTTCTAGAAATCACATATCCACTATGCTGTAGGTGCGCCTGCGGATCATTCGCGGACACTGACATGAGGCACGTCTTCCAGAACCGCAGCACGTCAATTTCTGTTGCAGAGATGTATAGAAATAGAAATGTACTGTACTGTATAGAAATGTACTGAATGCGGTAAATCCGCACGGTTCAGTGAACACACGCAGATTTACTTGCTTCAATAGATTGCAACGCTTTCGATGCAGAGAACATGCATTGCGTCCAAAGCGCAACTAGTTCTGGATCGTGTGCACCCGGCCTTATAACTAAAAAAAAAAAAGTGGCAGCAGGTACAGTTACAAAAAGCGACAAGACTTTAAATTTGTGTTGACACTTGTGAATTCTAAGATGCATTGGTGACATTCAGAACTGCGTGTGGTTGGATAAATCTGGGAATATTTATACAATTCTTAGCATAAATTGGTTACATTTTAGCAGCTATGCAGTGTATAGTAGAGGCAGCAAGTTATAGTAGGGTCAAAAAGTGTATCAATGTTGTGTTGCAAATAAAAATTACATTTTTTGGCCACAAAAAAGAGGAGCTCACATCCTGCTATGCAGATCTCCACTCTTTAGAGGCTAATTGCTGTCCTGCAGGTGTGAGCAAACTGAAGTCCCGCTATATACAACTGCAACAACATGGGTCTTGCCTTTTCCTACGATACTTCGGTTTTACAAGTAGCATTTTTAGGTATCTGTTTGCAGTCACCAAAAAAAAAAAAAAAATAATTCAAATTTACATCAAGAGGCTAAAAAAATGTCCAGTATCATTTCAATATATTGTTATAGCTATTCTAGGTAATAAAGTACACAGACAAACATTGTAACCTAAAACCACAGTAAATAGTGGGACCACCATACATTATTTTGCCTCGGAGCCTCCAAGCAAGTGTCCCCTTCTCCATAACCAGGGTTGCAGAAGAGGTGCCCCTCTAATCAGCACCCCCACGCTGTAAAGCTTACCCTAACCAGCATTTCTACTTCTGTAGAAACACTACGATTAATGACAAATTAAGGATGGGTTCAGATTACAGATGAGCAAACACGTCCCCTATACCGATGCTCCGCTCCCCCCATTACTCTGCATGCACCTGTGCACCACCTCTCCCTTCATTACACCATACTCCACCTTGCACCAGCGCTCCCTTCCCTCCATTGCTCCATACTACCCCTTTCCCCGTCGCTGCCCCTGTTCACAAGTACTCACATCCCTAACCACTGTAAAAACAAAACCCAATAAACAGTGGCAAAATTGTGCTTGTTTTATTTTCCAACAGGTCATAATTTTTTTTCCCTGTTTTTCAGTACATTATAAAAAGGTTCATTTTCCCACTAGCGTTGCACTGACCTGCGGTCAGCGCACGGCGGCCGCTAAGCTCCGCCTGCCTCCCGATCGCTCCGCCTATGGGCGCATGATGCTGCATGCGACCCGTGCACCCTACCTTTAGCATTGGGTTCGCAGGCATGCGTTTGCCGGCGCATGCGTCCTTTTGACGGTGCGCCGAGTGCACCAAAATGCAACACGGTGCGTTGGGCGCAGGTCGGCGCACCGTCAAAAGGACGCATCACCGGCAAACGCATACCTGCGCACGGCCTGCGAACCCAATGCTAAAGATAGGGTGCGCAGGTCGCATGCAGCGTCATGCGCCCATAGGTGGAGCGATCTGGAGGAGGCACGGCCGGGGGCGGAGCTTAGCGGCGGCCGTGCGCAGACAGACGCAGGTCGGTCAGACGCTAGTGTGAAACTAGCCTAATGTGTAAATCTGTTATAGCAGTGTGCAAAAAACCCCAAAACATTTTACTTTCATAAGCTAATCAGTGTGCTCTGTGCATCTCCAGTATGACCTAGTCTTGGTGCACCCTTCCACCCCATGAATTTAGATACCCTTGCCTCCCTCTTTGGTGATAGATAGCACTGGCTCGCTTAGAGCTTGAACTGCTGCAGGATGAAGATGCGCTCTCACTGTCAGAATTTTTATTACACACCCCTCTCCTGCACACTACAGTAGTGGAGCTACATCTCCTGCAAAAACTATGGCTCCAGGAAGCGGCGCAGTCAATCACTAGAGATGTGAGGTATGCAAATTCAGGAAGCAGGGGTGGAATTCCTCCAATAAGGCCAAGTGATGCCAAGAATGAACCCTAATTGGTATATTGGAATTAAAAGCACTTTTTGCACACAGGAGGCATAAATTAGTTCCCATTGTGTTTTTTGACAGACTCCCTTTGAAGGGAACCTGTCAGCAAGATTGTGCACAGTAACCTACAGACAGTCAGGTCAACGCTTATACTGATGAAAATTATACCTGGGTTGATGTCTGAGCATGCCCGCAGAAGGGGATTTTTTTTTAAAATATATATTATATTAAGTAAACTAGGGGGCAGGTCAGTGACGGATCAGTGACCTGTCCAAAGCCATCAGTATGAATACCTAAGGAGAGCACCACATGAAGACCCCCCCCCCACAGGCCACCCCCCCAGCACGTGTATATCATTAAAAGGGAATCTGTCACCCCATTTTTTCGACTAAGATGCGGCCACCGCCATCAGGGGCTTATCTACAGCATTCTGTAATGCTGTAGATAAGCCCCCGATGTAACCTGAAAGATAAGAAAAACGAATTACAGCATAGGAGGTTGTCTCCTTTCCCTATTGGGGGACAGGAACACAGAGAGGTTAAAAACCCCTCCCACCTCCCATTCGTCAGTGTTTTACCACCACATTTAGGAACGGTTACCTTTAGTACTCTTAGAACTTAATCCAAGAATTTCGGGAGGGAATTGGTGCTGTCGTGGAATGCTACTAGAAACCGAATTAACGGTAAGAATAATTCTTTTTTCTCCAGTAGCCTTCCACGACAGCATAGGAGGTATACCAACAAATTCAATTTTAAGGGGGGGTTATGGCCTGGAGGACTTTCCGGCCAAAGACTAAATCTCGATTAGACCAGAAGTCCAATCTGTAGTGTTTCGTGAAGGTATGTAGGGAAGACCAAGTTGCAGCCCTGCAAATCTGCTCGGACGAAGCTCCAGCTCTTTCAGCCCAGGAAGCTGCCATGGACTGGGTTGAGTGGGCCTTTAGGGCCGCTGGCGGATCTAAATTCTGGACTAGGTATGCCTCTGTTATGGCTTTCCTTATCCAGGCGGCAATCGTGTTCTTCGCCACTTTTTTACCTCTATTTTTACCGTATAAGTGTACAAAGAGGTTCTGGTCAACTCTAAAAGAAGATGCGAATTCTAAGTAATGAAGAACGATTCTTCTGACATCCAGCGTGTGGAACTCTTGTTCTCTAGGGTTCGCTGGGTTCTGACAGAACGAAGGCAAAATTATGTCTTGCGAGCGATGAAAGTCTGATACCCATTTGGGTAGAAATGATGGATCAGGGTGAAATATAATAGAGTCTTCTTTTATAGACAGATAGGGTTCTCTAATTGAGAGAGCCTGTAACTCCCCTACCCTTCTGGCTGTAGAACTGGCTATTAGAAAGGCAGTTTTACATGAAAGTAGGTAGGGGGAACATGAGGTTAGAGGTTCAAAGGGAGGTCCTGTGAGTCCTTTGAGCACTATGTTTAGGTCCCAAGGTGGAACAATGGACTGTTTTTCTTAGGGTGCAGTCTGAGAGCCGAGATCATGAATCTTTTAATCCATTTATGGCATGCTAAGTCCTGGTCGAATACTGAACTTAGCGCGGACACCTGGACTTTTAACGTGTTTGGTTTGAGACCTAGGTCTAAGCCTTTTTGTAAAAAATCCAAAATCTTAGAAATGTTGGGACGAAGTGGGTCTGGCGTATCAGGATGATACCAGGAGGAAAACTTTTTCCATATTTTACTGTAAATAGCATTAGTTACTGGTTTCCTGGATTTTTGTAAAGTAACTATTACTTGATCCGAAAGACCCTTTGTTCTGAGGACCTGGGCTTCAACAACCAAGCTGCTAGATTGAGCCTTCGAGGATCTGGATGATGAAGATGACCCTGTTGGAGAAGATCGTTTTCCAGTTGTAGAAAAATTGGTCCTTCCACCCGAAGTTGTAGTAGGAGGTGGAACCAACTTCTTTTTGGCCACATTGGAGCCACTAAAATGACCGGAACTTGATCGTCCAGAATTTTCCGCAGAGTTCTTGCTAGTAGAGGTATTGGAGGAAACACGTAGGCCAGCCGAAATTTCCAGGGATGATTGAAGGCATCCACTCCTTGACACCCGTCCCCTGGATTTAGGGAAAAAAATGTTTTGACCTGGGCATTTTGGCCCGAAGCCATCAGGTCTACCTCGGGAAGACCCCACATTTCTGTGAGTGAGGTGAAGATTTTCCTCTTCAGACTCCATTCCCCTGGCTGTATGTCTTGGCGGCTCAGAAGGTCTGCCTGGGAATTTTCCGAACCTTTTAGATGTATCGCTGATAGAGAAAGAAGATGGGATTCTGCCCAGTTGAGGATAAGGTTCGAAACGGTCCTCAGACAGTTGAATTTGGGGCTTCCTTGGTGTTTGAGGTGAGCCACCGTAGTCATGTTGTCCGAGAGGACTTTGACATGATGTCCCGAAATTAGAGAACCTGCTGCCTGGAAGGCTTTGTAAACTGCTTTTAGTTCCCTGTAGTTGGAGGATCTGAGGCTGTCTTGCTGACTCCATAGTCCCTGGAAGGGAATTTGTAGAATTACAGCACCCCATCCTCTCGAGCTTGCGTCTGTAGTTACTGTTAACAATGGAGTCTGAATCCAGTCTATCCCTTTGCGCAGGTTTGATGGATTTGTCCACCAGACTAGGGAGGCATTGACATTCCCTGGTGTCAGAATCTTCTTGTTCAACAAAGCTGTGTTTCCATTCCAATTCTTTAGAATGTGCGCCTGTAGACTTCTGGAGTGGGCTTGGGCCCATGCCACCGATTGTATGCAGGCTGTCATGGAACTCTGGGCTCTTTATTCAAATAGAATGACTCTTCTTTCGCAATCTTCCAAAAAGAAAAATGATGATTCTAATCCCAGATTTATTACCAAGTTTAATTCTAATTGGCGTGAAATCGATTTAGCTCTGAAAAAACATTGGTCGGTTCTATTAACCGATAAAGACCTTAAACGCCAACTTGGGTCTCATCCTTCCATTACTTGGCGTAGATCACGCAATTTAAAAGACATTCTGTGTAATAGTCACTATATACCCCCCAAAAAAGATGTCTTCGGCCCCAGCAAAGGTCCCCCATGGGGTAGTTATCCATGTGGTGATTGTTCTGCGTGTCCATTTATCCCTAGAACTAAAGAATTCAATAACGCGGCGGGTAACAAAATATATAAGATTGTTCATCACATCACCTGCCATACAGAATCAGTAGTGTATCATGCCAAATGCCCCTGTGGCCTAATATACGTTGGCATGACAACTAGGCCATTTAAGATACGTGTACAAGAACATATACGCGATATTAGGAATGCAATAAAATGCTCCGATCCTAGTACATTAAAAACAATTCCAAGACATTTTTTTGACAAACACGGGTGCAATCCAAAAGGCTTTACCGTATGCGGCATTGACCGCATTTATATAGGCATCCGTGGAGGAGATGTGATGAAAAAACTATTGCAGAAAGAAACCCGCTGGATCGTTACCCTTGGCACCCTTACACCAAATGGCCTTAACGAAGCTCTCAGTTTCAAGTCCTTTCTGTGACACTTTTATTGTATTATTATGCTGTCTGTCTTTTTTTATGTAATTTTATTATTGTATTCTCCTATCTTGTATATATTAGTGTTGTTGTGTTAGTTATGGGGTTAATACTTACTGCTTATATCATTTTGACACTTGTTTTTGATTATCATACAGCTGTCTATCATCCATATGGCGACCTTCTGAATTTTGGAACTACTTCAGCAATAATTCTATCTTGTTCTTCCATGGCGTCTTAGAGAATTTCCATCTGTCCAGGATGCATGCTGTAGACCTCTGATGCCCAGTGATATATGGACTGTTCATTTGTGTTTCCATTTCCGGCTCTATCATCATATGACTATAGAAGATGGAGGATTATAGATAACGACATTATTTATTATGTTACAATATTATTAACATTACTGCTTGTTCAGTATTTTTCTGGTTTTTGATTTTTTGATTATTTACGGATTGATATATTCTGTAATTTATAAGATATGTTTACACCTTATATAGTCTTATTTTGATCTCTGCAATAATATGCTTTATCTTGCAATATTATATGAATTATCTTCATGCATGCTATGCCTGTTGCGAGATCAGGACTGTAAATTATTTCACTTGTTTATGTTTATTTTTATTATTGGTTTTTGATCGTGAGGCAAATCATGGCCTTCACCCTTATATGTATACTCCTTAATACAGACGGTTAATGCAGGCTGTTCGTCCTATATTGCTACTGGTGGTATCTGCCAATATTTACCTGCGTTAAATATAGATGCTCCCTGGGCACATGCGTGGGACGCGGATGCCATAACCAGCTGAATATATCGCCACTGGGATGGAGATAGTAGGTATTCCTATTGAACGCAGACGCTTCCCGCGCATGCGCTGTGGGGCGCGGGCACCGTAGCGGGCCGAGCGCGTCACTATGGGGAGCGATGACTTCGGTCCTCCTCTCCACTCCCTGTGGCGCGTCTCGGCCGGCTGTGTCGCTCGCGTTTCACATCATGCAGGTGTAAGCGCCGATTCGTTAATCTTTCCTCTACAGCAGTATTTATACCCCCATTAATCAGTACAGACCACGCCTCCTGACGAAGCTGAGTGCGGTGAAACGCGCGTCGGGGCTGCCTATTTTCTCCTTCTCTGCCGGCACTGTGCGCCCCTTGATCAGCATGTCACAAGGTAATGGTCAGTAGACTAGTTCTGACATACTTTAAGATCTTAGCCTGCTCTGTGAAAAAAAGTGGTTATTTTACCGTGATCTTATTATGGATATTCACTCTATTGGGACAGGCATATGATCAGACTTTGATTGATTATTTTGGTCTGCGCACAGACCGTTTCAGAGGGGGAGATTTGTGTTCTTTCATTGTGTTGCTGTATTTTACATCTTTTTTCTCACATTTGTTTTTTGTCCATTAGTCTCACGAGTTGTTATATTATCATGCTTCAATAAAATTATATTTGATTTCTAATTATACCTCTTATTTTGATATTTTATTGTTATTTTTATTTTCTCTTTTTGCTCTAGTATTCACACAGGGGCATTTATTGAATATATTGGATATTTTTTCTTGTTTGTTGTTGGTTATGTCATGGAACCCAACAGGGACATGGCTGTTCGCAGCGTAGGGGTTCTCTGCTTCCTGAAGGACAAGGCTTTGGTTATCAGGATTTGGCAGTGGTCGTCCGGCAGACAAGATCTTTGATTCTCTGAGTCTAAAAGAATTCCAAGGAATCTTATCACTTTTGAGGGTTGGAGCTGAGACTTCTTTAAGTTCACGATCCACCCTAAGTTCTGCAGGATGTGTAAAGTTTTGGCTACCCGTAAATCGAGGGTCTCGGCTGAGGGACCGATGATTAACAGGTCGTCCAGATAAGGGACTATAGCTACATCCTGCTCCCGGATATGCGCCACTGCTTCCGATATAATTCTTGAAAATACTCTTGGAGCTGAAGAGATCCCGAAGGGAAGCACAATGAATTGATAATGTACTGTTTCGAGACCTAGCTGGACTGCAAATCTCAGATACTTCTGATGAAGGGGTGTATCGGGATGTGGAAATAGGCGTCTTTGAGATCTATGGTTGCCATGAACGAGTGAGGAGTTATCAGGGGAATTGCTGATTTTACGGATTCCATCTTGAACCTCTGATAGGTTACTGATTGGTTGAGGGTTTTCAGGTTTATTATAACCCTTGCCTTCCCTGATGGTTTCTTCACAATGAAGATACGGGAGTAATGGCCTTTTCCTCGTTCGTTCGACGGAACTGGTGAAATTGCACCTGAGGCTATCAATCGTCGCAACTCCGTAACGACTAGGGTTTGATTCTCCTGTGAAGGAAGGGAGGTTACTCTGAACAATGGAGGAGGGGAAGTCTCGAAATCTATCAGAAGACCTTCTTTTAATACATTTAGTACCCAGCGGCTGTTGGTAATTTTTTGCCAACTGCGCCAAAATCTCGAGAGTCTCCCCCCCACCGGCTCGGAGTCATTGTTTTTCTTGTTGTCCCTGATTGGGTACAAGGATGTTTTTAGGCTTCCCCTTGGTATGACTCCATCTTCCTGTCTTCCCCTTACCCCTATACTGAGGGGGTTGAGACTGGAAGGGTCGAAAAACACGCTTTTTCGGAGGTCTTTGCTCTGGAAGAGCTTTCTTTCTATCAGTGGCTTTCTCCAAGATTTCATCCAGGACCGGCCCAAAAACGTAGTCCCCCCTGAAGGGGATGGAGCACAGTTTTATTTTGGAGGTGACATCTCCACTCCACATTTTGAGCCAGAGCGCTCTCCGAGCTGAGTTTGTTTGGACCAAATTTCTTGCCGCAATACGAATGGACTCCATTGAGGAATCAGCTAGGAACCCCGCTGCCTTATGGAGAATAGGCAGGGAGTCTAATATATCAGCTCGCGGAGTACCCTGGGAAACGTGGTTTTCCATTTCCTGGAGCCAGCGATGGAGAGATCTGGCAACGTAGGTGGACGCTATATTACATTTCAGGGATGAAGTGGAGGTGTCCCAAGATTTTTTGAGGAGACTTTCAATCTTCCTATCCATGGGGTCCTTTAACTGAGACGAATCCTCAAAAGGAAGTACCGTCTTTTTTGCCACTCTTGCCACTTGGGAATCCACCTTGGGAATATCCCACTTGATTAAATTTTTATCAAGTGGAAAACGATTTTTCAATTCTGCAGGGGTCGTGAGACGTTTTTCCGGAAGGTCCCACTCCCGCTCTATCATGTCCGATATGCTTTTATGCACTGGAAAACCTACCGACTTCTCCGTATGAGACCTGCCAAAGAATTCATCCTGTATTGAATGAGAAACTGGTTGGTCCTCTAACCCCATGGTACTCCGCACAGCATTTACGAGCTCTTCAGTATATTCGGAGGAAAACAGAAATTTCCTGATTTCTGCCACATTATGTAGTAAGGGATTCTCCCATTTAGATGAGGATGATCCTTGTAAAAAGTCAGAATCTGAAAGCTCTGGCTGGAATTTCCTCTTTTTTGAGGGAGGCGGACCAGGTGAGGGTGGGTTAGGCGGTGGAGATGTTAATGCGGCTATGGAGGTTTGTACCTCCTGTTTAATTAGGACACGCATTTCCTCTAATAGCGAGGGGTGCTCTGCTCTGACCACCTTATCAGTACATTTTTGGCAGAGCTTTTTATCCCAATTCGGTGGTAATTTTAGTGAACACATAATGCACTTATTTCTTTTTACTGAGGATCTCTGGACGGAACCTTCTCCCTAAAATTAGAGGGAGAGGGGTATATTTTACAAAGGTACCAGGAGCCTCTTAAAGGGGGACCCATCCCAATACCTACAGTAGCTGGGGGAGCGCTGGGCTCTGCAGCTGCAGGGCTGGACGTCTCCATAGCGGGTTTCAGCCGAAAGGGCGCTTACCTGCAGACGTCTTCTGGCAGCTTTATATACGTCTGTATAGCGGCTGCCCAGCGCTTCAATATCCCCCTCCCCCTCCGGTCCCAGCACAGGCCAATGGAGCGAGTGCCTGCGTTCTTCCATGTGGAGTGTATGACCCGGAAGTGTCCAGGAGCGTCTGCCTCCACTTCCGGGTCAAGCGACGCGCAAGGAGGGGGAGACGCCGGAGGGCTGCGGGAGGCCTCCGGCGGGGGGAGCCGGCACGCTTTACCCCCTGAGAGGGCGCAGGGAAGCCGGCTCAAAGTGGTCCCGAATCCAGGAGACGGGAGCAGGACCGGAGGACGGAGGCGCGAGGCCCCGACCACCGCTGCCCGGCAAGAGGGTGAAGATTCCCTGCATCTAAGGTACTGCTGCAAAAAAGCCGGCCACGCAGCATACGATGATCTCTCCATGCCCCAAGGGGGACAGGAATACACTGACGAATGGGAGGTGGGAGGGGTTTTTAACCTCTCTGTGTTCCTGTCCCCCAATAGGGAAAGGAGACAACCTCCTATGCTGTTGTGGAAGGCTACTGGAGAAAAACAAGTTATATTATACTCATCCAAGGGCGGTCTGGGTCTAATGGGCGTCGCAGGTCCGGGGCCTCCCATCTTCATCCAATGACATCATCTTCCTTGCTTCTGTCGCGGCTCCTGCGCAGGCGTAATTCTAGTAAAGTACTGCAGTGCACCGGGAAAGGTCAGAGAGGTCCTGCGCCTGTGCACTGCAGTACTCTGCGCTGCCCTCACCAGGGCAAATCAGTACGCCTGCGCAAGAGCCGTGACAGAAGCAAGGAAGAGGACGTCATCACATGAAGATGGGAGGAGCCGGACCTGCGATGCCCATCGGACCGGACCGCCCCACGGGTGAGTATAATCTAACTTGTTTTTCTTATCTTTCAGATTACATCAGGGGGGCTTATCTACAGCATTATAGAATGCTGTAGATAAGCCCCTAATCGCGGTGGCCGTATCTTATATACGAAAAATGGGGTGACAGATTCCCTTTAAGTCAAAACTGAAAATAAAGATTAAACAACAACCACAAGACGGATTTCATCACCCAGGTATAATTTTAATCAGTATAAAGGAACCAACCTGACACTGTAGGTAATTAGCACAATCCTGCTGACAGGTTCCCTTTAAAAGGAAACTGTTGGCAGGATTTCATCCCCCCAAACTATATCCACATTTAGCTCTTTCAAAAGACAAGAGCAGCAAAACCTTTACATGACCAGTCCGTTCCTCTGTTACTGAGAAATCAGCATTTGAAATGGATATGCAAAGGAGGTTGAAGATCTATAGTAGATTTGAAGCCTCCATCACTCCAGCTCTATTCCCCGAACCAATGCCACCGCCACCTCCTCCTGCTGTTGCTCAACTAACGGCTCCTTTGCATGAAGTCACACAGAATGTACAGCTTATATACAAGCTATTGTAAGGCCCCTTTCACAAATCAGTTTTTTGCCATCAGTCACAATCCGTTATCTCAACGGATCCGTCGCAGATTGTGAAAAACTGATGCGACTAATATGTTCTTTTCAACGGATCCGACGTAGAGTCCGTTGAAAAAACGGATCCGTAGAATCAGTTTTTTCATCCGTTTCTTCCGGTTTTCGACGGATCCGTTTTTTAAAAGCCGTCAATTCAGTGTGCTGTACAGTAAAAATCACACTGACATGTTTAATAAATAGGCAATATTATATATATATATATATATATATATATATATATATATAATATACACATATACACACACACACACACACACACACACACTGCACAATGTGTTTTCAACATAATCACACAAAAATCATCAATGGAAATCAAATTTATTAACCAATGGAGGCCTGGATTTGGAGTCACCCACAGAATTAAAGTGGAATGTAATGTCCTTAAAACAAGTCAAAATGATGCTCAGTAGTGTGTGTGTGGCCTCCACGTCCCTGTATGACCTCCTTACAATGCCTGGGCATGCTCCTGATGAGGCGGCGGATGTTCTCCTGAGGGATCTCCTCCCAGACCTGGACTAAAGCATCCGCCATTTCATAGACAGTCTGTGGTGCAACGTGACATTGGTGGATGGAGACATGATGTCCCAGATACGCTCAATTGGATTCAGGTCTGGGGAACGGGCGGGCCAGTCCATAGCTTCAATGCCTTCATCTTGCAGGAACTGCTGACACACTCCAGCCACATGAGGTCTGGCATTGTCCTGCATTAGGAGGAACCCAGGGCCAACCGCACCAGCATATGGTCTCACAAGGGGTCTGAGGATCTCATCTCGGTACCTAATGGCAGTCAGGCTACCTCTGGCGAGCACATGGAGGGCTGTGCGGCCCTCCAAAGAAATGCCACCCAACACCATTTCTGATCCACTGCCAAACTGGTCATGCTGAAGGATGTTGCAGGCAGCAGATCACTCTCCACGGCGTCTCCAGACTCTGTCACGTCTGTCACATGTGCTCAGTGTGAACCTGCTTTCATCTGTGAAGAGCACAGGGCGCCAGTGGTGAATTTGCCAATCCTGGTGTTCTGTGGCAAATGTCAAGCATCCTGCACGGTGTTGGGCTGTGATCACAACCCCCATCTGTGGACGTCGGGTACTCAGACCATCCTCATGGAGTCGGTTTCTAACAGTTTGTGCAGACACATGCGTGGCCTGCTGGAGGTCATTTTGCAAGGCTCTAGCAGTGCTCATCCTGTTCTTCCTTGCACAAAGGTGGAGGTAGCGGTCCTGCTGCTGGGTTGTTGCCCTCCTACGGCCCCCTTCACGTCTCCTGGTGTACTGGCCTGTCTCCTGGTAGCGCCTCCAGCCTCTGGACACTACGCTGACAGACACAGCAAACCTTCTTGCCACAGCTCGCATTGATGTGCCATCCTGGATGAGCTGCACTACCTGAGCCACTTGTGTGGGTTGTAGAGTCCGTCTCATGCTACCACGAGTGTGAAAGCACAACCAACTTTCAAAAGTGATCAAAACATCAGCCAGAAAGCATTGGTACTGAGATGTGGTCTGGGTCCCCACCTGCAGAACCACTCCTTTATTGAGTGTGTCTTGATAACTGCCAATAATTTCCATCTGTTGTCAATTCCATTTGCACAACAGCATGTGAAATTGATTGTCAATCAGTGTTGCTTCCTAAGTGGACAGTTTGATTTCACAGAAGTTTGATTTACTTGGGAGTTATAGACTGTTGTTTAAGGCTATTTGCACAGGTTCGGGATTGCCGCGGAAATTTCCGCGGCAATCCAGCAACTCCCTGCCGCAGGAAATACGCATTTTATTGGTATGCGTATTCCTGCTAAAAACTAGCGTTTTCCAAGCGATCTGTAGCATCGCTTAGAAAACTGATTGACAGGTTGGTCACACGAGTCATAAATAGTGTTTGACAAGTGTGACCAACTTTTTACTATTGATGATGCCTATGCAACATCAGTAGTAAAAAGATACAATGTTAAAAATAATAAAAAAATAAAATATCATGATATTCTCACCTTCCGGCGGCCCCCGCAGCCTTCCTGGTCCTCGCGATGCTCCCGGCAACTCCCGTTCCCAGTGATGCCTGGCGACAATGACCGCAGATGACGTAGCATCACGCGAGACCGCTACGTCATCTGGGGTCATTGTCGCAAGGCATCCCTGGGAACGGGAGTTGCCGGGAGCATCGCTGACGAGCGGGAAAGCTGCGGGGGCCGCCGGAAGGTGAGAATGTCACGATTTTTTATTTTAATTATTGTTTTTACATGGAAATGGTACCCAGGGCCTGGAGGATAGTCTCCTCTCCTCCAGACCCTGGGTACCATCCGCACATAAACCACTCACTTCGCGCATGGTGGGCATAGCCACATGCGGAAAGTAAGCGGTTCAATGCATTCCTATGGCGGCGGAATCGCCGCGATTCCGGAAAAAGAATGAACATGCTGTGTTTTCTTCCGCGATGCGTTTTTTTCGCGGAAAAAAAACACAGCATGTGCACAAAAATTGCAGAAAGCATTCTAATAATAGGATGCTTAATGCATGTGTTTTTAAGCGTTTTTGCAGTGGAAAAACGCCGCAAAAACGCTAAAAAAAAACGCAAAAAATCCTGAACGTGTGCACATAGCCTTAGTGTTCCCTTTATTTTTTTTGCAGCCGGGGGTCATGTGCTGCCTGTCAGCGGCCAGTGATAGCGCAGTATAGGCAACGTGAGGTATTTACAAAATTAATTTGGGGCCCCGGGGGGGGGGTACACGAGGGGGTTAATTTAAAAGTAGTGGACAACCCCTTTACGCTTCAATCCTAACAATACATTTCTTGCCAAGATAAAGCTTATAGTTGAACTTACAATAACTATTATCCCACCTTTCCCGCGTGTTTGTTAACTTTTAATAAGATAAAACTGTTTTAACCCCTTAACGACCGCCGATACGCCTTTTCACGGCAGTCATCAAGGGTACTTAAACCACAGCTGTGGAAAAAGTAAATAGCGCCCCCCAGAGGCGCATTTTCTCCGGGGTCTCGGCTACCCTCGGTAGCCGAGACCCCAGAGAACATGAATCGGGTCGGTTTTTACCGGCCCGATGTTGCGATCGCCGTTATTAACCCTATAACGGCGATCACAACAACAAAAAAAATCTGATGTGCCATTTCATTTCTCTGTCCTCTGATGTCATCGGACATCAGAGGACAGAGAAAAAGGGTCCCCGATCCCCCCCAATGTGCCCCTTGTGGCCCCCGGGCCCACCTGCCTCCTCTGGTTGGCGCCGCCATCTTGAATGGCGGGCGCATGCTCAGTGCGCCTGAAGCGATCTGCCGGGGGGGGGGGGGGGTGGGCAATTTTCTCTGGGGTCTCGGCTGCCGAGGGTAGCCGAGACCCCAGAGAACATGATCCGGGTCGGTATTTACCGACCCCGGTGTCGCGATCGCCGTTATACCGAGTATAACGGCGACCGCAAAAAAAAAAAAAAAAAATGATTTCTCTCCCCTCTGATGTGATCGCACATCAGAGGGGAGAGAATTAGGGTCCCCAGGTCCCCCATTCCCCCCCCCCTATACCTCCCGGTGTCCTCCGGCAGGTCCCAGGATCCCGGAGTCTTCTTCCTGTAAAGAAAAAACGCCCGCCGAATCTGCCTAGCGGCAGATTCAAAAAAATGTTCATTCATTCTCCTAAAATACATTTTGATCACTGTGATAAACTACAGTACATAACCCCCCCCCTTTATCACCCCCTTAGTTAGGGACATATAATAAAATATAGAAATTATATTTTCATTTTTCCGTTAGGGTTAGGCTGGGTTCATGCTGCGTTATGGCAGTCCGTTAGACGGACTGCGTTACACCGCGGTATAATGCAGTGTAACGCAGTCCGTTAACGCTGCCATTCACCCCCATTTGAGGGCGCATTGCGACGCATGCCGTAAAGCGGGATGCGTTTGCGACGTGCCATCATTCAGTGACGGAGCCTCAGATGCGGGCTGCAGCGTCTGGGCTCAGTCACCGCTAGCGCAGATGAATCATCTGCTGATTCCTCTGCGCTAGCGGGTATAGCATAACGCGATCGCGTTATGCTATACCGTTACCAGCCGTCAACGCTATGTGTTGAACGGGTTGGTAAAACGCAAAATGAACCTAGCCTTAGAGTTAGGGTTAAAATTAGGGTTACAATTAGGGTTGGGATTAGGGGTGTGTTGGGGTTAGGGTTGGAGCTAGAATTGAGGGGTTTCCACTATTTAGGCACATCAGGGGGTCTCAAACACGACGTGGCGTTCAAAAAGTCAAATGGCGCTCCCTCCCTTCCGAGCCCTGCCGTGCGCCCAAACAGTGGTTTACCCCAACATATGGGGTATCAGCGTACTCAGAACCCCAAAATTGGTGTGCAGTTTGTCCTAATTTCTCTTGTTACCCGTGGGAAAATAAAAAATAGCTGGCTAAAAAAAATCATTTTTGAGGATTTTTTTTTTTTTTTTTTATTTTCAAGGCTTTGCGTTTATAAATTTCTGTGAAGCACTTTGGGGTTCAAAGTGCTCACCACACATCTAGATAAGTTCCTTAGGGGGTCTAGATTCCAAAATGGGGTCACTTGTGGGGGTTTTCCACTGTTTAGGCACATCTGGGGCACTGCAAACGGAAAATGACCCCCATCAACGTCTGCATTCCAAAACGTTATTACTTCCTTTCCAAGCCCTGCTGTGCGCCCAAACAGTTCCCCCCCCCACATATGGGGTATCAGCGTACTCAGGACAAATTGGACGAAAACATTTGGGGTCCAATTTCCTTGTGAAAAATCAAAAATTTGGGACTAAAAAATCATTTTTGTGGAAAATTGTTTGTTTTTTCACACCCAGGCATTATAAACTTTTGTGAAACACTTGGGGGTTCAAAGTGCTCACCACAGATCTAGATAAGTTACTTAGGGGGTCTAGTTTCCAAAATGGTGTTACTTGTGGGGGGTTTCCACTGTTTAGGCGCATCAGGGGCTCTCCAAACGCGACATGGTGTCCAATCTCAATTCCAGCCAATTTTAGTTTGAAAAAGTCAAACGGTGCTGCTTCCCTTCCAAGCCCTGCCGTGCGCCCAAACAGTGGTCCCCCCCATATATGGGGTATCAGCGTACTCGGGACAAATTGGACAACAACTTTTGTGGTCTAATTTCTCCTGTTACCCTTGGGAAAATAAAAAATTGGGGACTAAACGATCGTTTTGTGGAAAAAATATGATATTTTATTTTCACGCCTGGGCGTTATAAACTTCTGTGAAGCACTTGGGGTTCAAAGTGCTCACCACACATCTAAATAAGTTCCTTAAGGGGTCTTGTTTCCAAAATGGGGTCACTTGTGGGGGGTTTCCACTGTTTAGGCACATCAGGGGCTATCTAAACGCGACATGGCACCCAGCCAATTCTGCGTTGAAAAAGTCAAACGGCGCTCCTTCCCTTGCGACCTCTGCCGTGCGCCCAAAAAGTGGTTTACCCCCACATATGGGGTATCGGTGTATTCAGGAGAAATTGCACAACAAATTTTGTGGTTCATTTTTTCTTTTAACACTTGTGAAAATAAAAAAAATTGGTTCCGAAGTAAAGCTTTTGCAAAAAAAGTTAAATGTCAATTTTTTCCTTCCACATTGCTTCAGTTCCTGTGAAGCACGTAAAGGGTTAATAAACTTCTTGAATGTGGTTTTGAGCACCTTGAGGGGTGCAGTTTTTAGAATGGTGTCACTTTTGGGTATTTTCTATCATATAGACCCCTCAAAGTGACTTCAAATGTGATGTGGTCCCTAAAAAAAAAATGGTGTTGTAAAAATGAGAAATCGCTGGTCAACTTTTAACCCTTATAACTTCGTAACAAAAGAAAATTTTGTTCCCAAAATTGTGCTGATGTAAAGTAGACATGTGGGAAATGTTATTTATTAAGAAATTTGTGTGACATATCTCTCTGATTTAAGGGCATAAAAATTTAAAGTTTGAAAATTGCGAAATTTTCGCCATATTTCCGTTTTTTTTCCATAAATAAAAGTCACAAATTTTTTTTTACCACTAACGTGAAGTACAATATGTCACGAAAAAACATTCTCAGAATCAGCGGGATTCGTTAAAGCGTTCCAGAGTTATAGCCTCATAAAGTGACAGTGGTCAGAATTGTAAAAATTGGCCCGGTCATTAAGCTGCAAAATGGCTGTCACTAAAGGTACTGCCACACTACACAATCCCGTTAGCGATCTCGTTAGCGTCGCATACTAATGAGATCGCTAGCGGGATTGTTTCTATATCGCTAGTAGCTACCTATTTTAGCGATGTCGTTAGGACGCTATCGCGGTTAGCGATCTCCTTAACGACTTTAGCGGTACAAAAGTACCGCTAAATCGCTAAAAAAGGTGCCACACTCAGCGATTAGATACTTACCAGCGGGGCGCCAGCGACGAAAATAGGGTCCGGAACGATCGCTGTGATGAACGAGATCACAGCAGGAAGCTCGTCGCTGGCAGATGCCGCACACAACAACATCGCTAACGGGATCGCTAAATAGTGACGTTTTTTAGCGATCCCGTTAGCGATGTTGTTTAGTGTGGCATACCCTTAAGGGGTTAAGGAATCTTTCTCTGCTCACACAGATGTGAATACTTCTCCGTCCAATTATGACAAGAGCATTCTTAAAGTGACACCTTTATTGGCTAACCAGAAAATTATATGTTCGCAAGCTTTCAGAGCGCAGAGGCTCCTTCTTCAGGCAAGATTACATTTGGAATAATAAGAAAGACACATTAGATGCTTACTATAGTAGGAAATTTGTTCAAGACCTGGGAGGTGTGATGCCTTCAAAAGATAAGCAAAGGAAATCGTATTAGCATTTTCTTACAAATGGAGAGCTAGTGGGAATGTGTTCTTAGCTATCTGGAGTCCTTCTGGTGAAGGTGTGAACTGTGTCTATGTAGTGGACCATAAAACCGGGTGTTAAGTTGAGTCCTAAGGGTATGCCACACTAAACAATATCGCTAACGAGATCGCTAAAAAACGTCACTATTTAGCGATCCCGTTAGCGTATTGTTCAGTGCGGCAGCTTCCAGCGACGAGCTTCCTGCTGTGATCTCGCTCGTCGCTGGAATCGCTCCGGACCCTATTTTCTCGTCGGCGCTCCGCTGGGTAAGTATTTAATCGCTGTGTGGCACCTTTTCTTAGCGATTTAGCGGTACTTTTGTACCGCTAAAGTCGTTAAGAAGATCGCTAACGGCGATAGCGTCGTTAACTATATCGCTAAATGTGGCCGCATTTAGCGATATAGAAACAATCCCGCTAGCGATCGCATTAGTATGCGTCGTTATCGTGATCGCTAGCGGGATTGTTTAGTGTGGCAGTACCTCTAGTGTCAAAGTATTGAACATCCTAATAAGTTTGAATTCCCATATTTTCTCTCCCTGTCATCCTTAAAATGACCTTTTAGTATTAAGATTTTTAAGTCTGTCATACAATGTCCAGTTCCAGAGAAATGTTTTCCCACAGGCGTGTCCATTTCATTCCTGATCGTATGTCTGTGTAGATTCATCCTTGTTTGTAGTTTTTGCATGGTTTCCCCAATATAGATAGCTCCAGGGCACCTTGTACATTGTATCTTGTACACCACATTGGAGGATGTACATGAAAAGGAACCCATGACCTTATAGTCCTGATTTGTGTTTGGTACACGGACTGTATTTGTTGGTAATATGTGGGTACAAGTTTTGCATTTTTTGTTGTTACATGGGAATGTGCCAGTCACTGATGGTGACGAGAGGACACTTCTGACAAGGAGATTCCTTAAGTTAGGGGGCTGTTTGTAGGAGAGGAGTGGTAGTTCTGGGAATATGTCTTTCAATTTGTGGTCTCTGTGGAATATGGGTTGGAGATCAGCACCAATTTTCCTTAGGATGCTCATGTGGGAGAACTACCACTTCTCTCCTACAAACAGCCCCCTAACTTAAGGAATCTCCTTGTCAGAAGTGTCCTCTCGTCACCATCAGTGACTGGCACATTCCCATGTAACAACAAAAAATGCAAAACTTGTACCCACATATTACCAACAAATACAGTCCGTGTACCAAACACAAATCAGGACTATAAGGTCATGGGTTCCTTTTCATGTACATCCTCCAATGTGGTGTACATGATACAATGTACAAGGTGTCCTGGAGCTATCTATATTGGGGAAACCATGCAAAAACTACAAACAAGGATGAATCTACACAGACATACGATCAGGAATGAAATGGACACGCCTGTGGGAAAACATTTCTCTGGAACTGGACATTGTATGACAGACTTAAAAGTCTTAATACTAAAAGGTCATTTTAAGGATGACAGGGAGAGAAAAATATGGGAATTCAAACTTATTAGGATGTTCAATACTTTGACACTAGGACTCAACTTAACACCCGGTTTTATGGTCCACTACATAGACACAGTTCACACCTTCACCAGAAGGACTCCAGATAGCTAAGAACACATTCCCACTAGAGGCTGGGTCTCACATAACGATACACCAGCGATCCCGACAACGATATGCACTTGTCAGGATCGCTGGTGTATCGCTACATGATCGCTGCTGAGCTGCCAAACAGGCAGCTCAGGCAGCGATCTGGGACAGCGACACTGCGGGTAACATCGCTTAGTTACCCGCAGTGTACATTGGATACCAGCGCCCTGATGCAGGGAGCTGGTATCCAAGGTACACAGCGGGTTTCCAAGCGCTGCGCGGTGCCTGGAAACCCGCTGTGTACCTTGGATACCAGCTCCCTGCATCAGGGCGCTGGTATCCAAGGTACACAGCGGGTTTCTAGGCACAGCCCCGCGCCTGGAAACCCGCTGTGTACCTTGGTTACCAGCGGATCGCTGGACTCCCGCCTGTCACACGCAGCGATGCGTGCCTGTCAGCGGGAAACCAGCGATCAAAAAAAGGTCCTGACATTTCAGCGATGATCAGCGATACCCAGCAGGTGGGCTGATCGTCGCTGAATGTCACACACAGCGATATCGCTGGTGAGCTCGCTGCTGCGTCACAAAACTAGTGACTCAGCAGCGATCTCGGTAGCGATATCGCTATGTGAGACGGGCCCTTAGCTCTCCATTTGTAAGAAAATGCTAATTCGATTTCCTTTGCTTATCTTTTGAAGGCATCACACCTCCCAGGTCTTGAACAAATTTCCTACTATAGTAAGCATCTAATGTGTCTTTCTTATTATTCTAAATGTAATCTTGCCTGAAGAAGGAGCCTCTGCGCTCTGAAAGCTTGCGAACATATAATTTTCTGGTTAGCCAATAAAGGTATCACTTTAAGAATGCTCTTGTCATAATTGGACGGAGAAGTATTCACATCGATTTTTCTGGCTAACACGGTACCACAATATAATTTATTATCTGCTCACACAGCAAAGAGGCTGCCGATCAAGCAGGAGGCGGCAGGGGAATATATTTGGAGTGACAGAGGCTTCACATTATCATAGCTCTTCAGTCTTGTTTGCATATCAGCCCAGACACTGATTTCTCAGTAATGGAGCATAGGAGCGGCCATGTAAAGGGATTGCTGGACTTGTCTCTGAAAGATCTACATGTGCAGATAAATAGCTGGGGGTGAAATCCTGAGGACATTCCCTTTAAGAGGCAAGAGCCACAGTCTGATGTTGCAGGATGGCACTGGGGCTGTAAAGGTACTGCCACACTAAACAATCCCGCTAGTGATCTCGTTAGCGTCGCATACTAATGAGATCGCTAGCGGGATTGTTTTAACATCGCTAGTAGCTGCCTAATTTAGCGATGTCGTTAAGGACGCTAACACAGTTAGCGATCTCCTTAACGACACCGCACATCACACTACCTCCACGTCAACAGATCCTCCTTGCAGTCAGTGACAGCGGCTACGGGCGGCGGCCGCTCCATGATGTGGTCTGCTGTGCTGGGAGGGTTCCGGTGCTGTCCCCCTGCTCCGGGCCTGGCGCTCCTGTGGGGGATGGGTGGTCGGTCTCCTCCTCTTCCCGGCTCGCAGCGCTGGGAGATGCACGGCTGACACCCAGCGCTCAGTGCGCACAATCACCGGATATTCCGCAGGCCGGTTCTCCCCGTCATACAGCTGCTGTGAGGAGGACGTCCCCGGTGCAGATGTTACTGCCCCTCCCAGGAGCAGACGGCCGCCGTGCTACCAGGTGCCACACTCAGCGATATATGCTCACCAGCGGGACACCAACGATAAAAATAGGGTCCGGAACGATGAGAACTATGAACGAGATCACAGCAGGATCTCAGCAGGGGCCACGTCGCTAGTACATGCCACACACAACAACGTCACTAACGAGATCGCTAAATAGTGACGTTTTTTAGCGATCTCGTTAGCGACGCTGTTTAGTGTGGCATACCCTTTAGCCTTTACCACAAGCCCCCAGTTGTGATGGCGGCGCATGTTGCGGACCCCCAGAGAGATGAGCGGCGGGGCGTAGTGGACACCAGCACAGTATCTGCACTCTGTAGGGAATAAGGGAGTAATCACTCACTATCCAGCCATAGCGACTGTCCGGATGCCACACACCAGTAATGGCCATGGATCCTATACACATTGGATCTCTGGAGGTTGTGGAACTACAACTCTCAGAAAGTTACACATGATAGTACACACATACACAAAACTAGAAGTCCCAGAAAGCCCTGCGGTAGAAGTCTCTCCACAAGTTCAAGTTAGGAGCCCAGTGGAGGTAGCACTGAGTCCCAGAAAGCCAAAGAACAGGGACAAAGCTCGTGCAGACAAGAACTATAACTACCAGCAAGGGCTGTCACTGCGAGGAGACACGGCGGTCACACAACGCGAGGTCGCCACATGGCATTACCTGATCCCCGGGCCGCCAGCACCACGAGCAGCAGAGCCGCGGCGATCACCATCTCCAGGGCTGTGCCCGGCGACTACAGCTGTGAACCAACAAGTCCGCGCGTAAACCTCTCATAAACAATGACCAATCATCAACGCAGGAAGGTTGACTGGCTCCCAAAACAGATCACATGGGCGGGTTCGCTGCCGGCAGGAAGCAGAGTTGTGCAATGTGCTGAGGACGGAGGAGGACAGTGATGGCCGCCGCTCCATGGAGCACGGTGATGAAGTTGGTTTCTTAATTTGTTTTCCTCTTTTTTACACGTTTACAGTAAAATGCACCGAGGAGCCCCGAAGTGAATAAAGGGAACCTGTCACCCCGCAGGCAGGGGCGGGCTGGGCCGGGAGGCAGACAGGCAGCGGGTAGTATGAGATCGCCTGGCCGCTACACACCGGACAGCGACCGGACTCCCTGCAGGCTGACAGCCGGGGTTCAGAGGCGCGTCCTGTACTGCTGAGCACACCTGAACCCTGCGTGGATCCACAGGAGCTGGACGCGCGGGTGACCGCCCCACTCCCTGCTGCCCAGTGCCTGAGGTAATGTCCATATCCGATCCTGGCTGCTCCTGCCATCTGACTGCAGCAGTTCAGTCACATGAATTCATCATATTCTCTCATGATATACTGATTAATATAACATGAGAATTGTGTATACTGCACCCTGTATATAGAGCCTGTGTATTATACATGAGTACTGTGTACAGGGTGCAGTATACACCAGGGGCTGACTGGCAAATTTTAGCCTGGGGCAGATGTGTGGCCCAGCTATGCAGGCACACACAAATCCAGGAAAATGCACAGGAAGGTAATCGCAACGCTCGATATGCATTCACTTCACTCACACTTTCAGACACACCCATCAGGGTATAAAAGGGAGTGACAGTAGCAAATTAAGAGATTAGTCAGTCAGTCATCTTTGGAGGGAGAGGAGCTCAGTCAAGCTCCAGGTGGCTCAAGAGTGAGTCACCCCAGTCTGTTTCCTGTCTGAGTGCAGGGCAGATCAGTGTCAGTCCAGTCTGGACTTGGAGGATAGTGAGAGTTTTTCAGTGAGCTCTAGAAGAAAGCTGACGTCTCCAAAAAGCTACAAGTGCTTATGTTAAGAGCGGGAAGCAGGGCGAAGGGCGCAGTGGAGAAGATAGAGAAGTGCCTTGGGTATTGGATTACCTGCACTAAATTGCCGGACACCGGGGTCCGAAGTGTTGCTGGTGTTTCAAGCATAGTAACAAGAAAACCGGAGGCTATCTGGACTACAGGTCGCAGAGAGCAGCCCAAAGCGCTGGTACGTAACCGGAGTCAGGGAGAACAGGGACTTTGAGCAGGGCCCTGCAAAAGTAAGGACTTAGTTCTCTCAACATCTGAGAATCAGAGACATAGAAGGCTCCACTACAATGTCAGCCGGGCTTTGCAGCTATTGAGAAAGCTGTAGATTGCAGAGTTAACTTCGCTTCACGCAAGTTTGGACTCACATACATTTGAAGTTAAGGAGGCCTCTAACCTGCTCAGCGGTTACCCGAATGTGCATTCTCCACCCCGACCAGCTCCCCGGGACCTGCTTGAACCATCTACCAGTAAAGGTATGAAAAGAAGCTGCATTGTGTGTGACTGAATTCTTATCTACACCCTGCATCATCACCATAGACTTCCAGGGACCAGTCTCACCTGTGGGAGACCTACCACCCAGCTGCCCCCATAACATCCCCTGTGAAGATCATTATAGCAGCGCTGGTCCAATTAACCAGATACCACAGGTGGCGTCACGAACTACCTATCCTTATAATTCCCTGTAAATATCCCCCATCGCATGACTGCCAGGGCCACGGACCGAGTCCCGCTGCCAGTGACAACTCCCATAGAAATCATTGGGCTCGGCTCCGAGTACCCCATAGCCCTGGTAACCACAATTGTGGTGCGAGTCACAAGCACAATGCAGTGGTCCACTGTGACGCGGCCCGTCTTCAGGGTTGGGTCTCCTGTAGTAAGAGTATAGCACGTGTGCGACAGAGGTCCACCTAACAACCCATCTCATAAAAACGGTTGAGGATCAATAAATACTTATCAATAGAAAAAAGGCTCTTTGGAGTTGGAAGGGACCTCCTGGGCAGTTTGGTCCAACCCTCTGCTCAAGACAGGATTCACTAAACCATCCCACAGATGTCTGTCCAGCTTCTGTTTGAAGACTTCCATTGAAGGAGAACTCACCACCTCTCGTGGCAGCCTGTTCCACTCATTGATCACCCTAACTGTCAAAAAGTTTTTTCTAATATCTAATCTGTCTCCTCTCATTCAGTTTCATCCCATTGCTTCTAGTCTTTCCGTGTGCAAATGAGAATAAAGATGATCCTTCTACAATGTGACAGCCCTTCAGATATTTGTAGACAGCTATTAAGTCTCCTCTCAGTCTTCTTTTTTGCAAGCTAAACATTTACTGCCATCGGACGTACTATCCCGTCCATGGTACCTGGGCCCGTATGACCGGGGACGGGATAGTACGTCATAGGCGATCAGCTGCGCTCCTGAGGGGAGCGCAGCTAATCGCCGCCGGGTGTCAGCTGATTATCACAGCTGACACCCATGACTGTGTGTCAGGAGCGGTCACGGACCGCTCCCGGCACATTAACCCCTTGCACACCGCGATCAAACATGATCGCGGTGTACTGGGGGCACAGGGGAGGATCGCGCAGGGTGGGGGCTCCCTGCGCGCCCCCCTGAGACCCTCAGAGCAGCGCGATGTGATCGCGCTGTTCTGAGGGCTTCCTCCCTCCCAGGACCCGGATCCAAGATGGCGCCGGGGTCCTGGAGGGAGGCGGCTACCTCAGTGCCTGCCGAGAGCAGGCACTGAGAAGCCTGCATCTATGCCTGTGCGATCGCTGGTGTGACAGAGTGCTGTGCACACTGTCACACCAGCGATCTGATAAAATACTGTGATGTCCCACCCTGGGACAAAGTAAAAAAGTTAAAAAAGTAAAAATAAACATGTGTAAAAAAAAAAATCCAAAATAAATAAAAAAAAAAAATATATATTCCCCAATAAATTCACTTCTTCCTGTAAATAAAAAAAAAAAACAATAAAAGTACACATTTGGTATCGCCGCGTCCGTAACGACCCCCCCTATAAAATTGTCCCACTAGTTAACCCCTTTAGTGAACCCCTTAAAAAAAAAAAAAAAAAGAAGCAAAAAATCAATGCTTTATCATCATACCGCTGAACAAAAAGTGGAATAACACGCGATCAAAAAGACCGATATAAAAAAACATGGTACCGCTGAAAACGTCATCTTGTCCCGCAAAAAACGAGCCGTCATAAAGCATCATCAGCGAAAAAATAAAAAAGTTATAGCTCGCAGAATAAAGCGATGCAAAAATTATTTTTTATATAAAATTGTTTTTATTCTATAAAAGCGCCAAAACATGAAAAAATGATATAAATGAGGTATCGCCATAATCGTACTGACCCGAAGAATAAAACTGCTTTATCAATTTTACCACACGCGGAACGGTATAAACGCCTCCCCCAAAAGAAATTCATGAATTGCTGATTTTTGTTCATTCTAACCTCCCAAAAATCGAAATAAAAAGCGATCAAAAAACGTCACGTGCTCAAAAATGGTACCAATAAAAACGTCAACTCATCCCGCAAAAAATAAGACCTCACATGACTCTGTGGGCCAAAATATGCAAAAATTATAGCTCTCAAAATGTGATGATGCAAAAACTATTTTTGCAATAAAAAGCGTCTTTTAGCGTGACAGCTGCCAATCATAAAAACCCGCTATAAATAGTAAATCAAACCCCCCTTTATCACCCCCTTAGTAAGGGAAAAATAATAAAATTAAAAAAAAGTATTTATTTCCATTTTCCCATTAGGGTTAGGGTTAGGGTTGCGGCTAAAGTTAGGGTTAGGGTTGGCGCTAAAGTTAGGATTAGGGTTAGGGTTGGGATTAGGGTGTGTGTTAGGGTTAGGTTTGTGGTTAGGGTTGGGACTAGGGTTAGGGGTGTGTTGGGGTTAGGGTTGGAGTTAGAATTGGGGGGTTTCAGCTGTTTAGGCACATCAGGGGCTCTCCAAATGTGACATGGCGTCTGATCTCAATTCCAGCCAATTCTGCGTTGAAAAAGTCAAACGGTGCTCCTTCACTTCTCAGCTCTGCCATGCGTCCAAACAGTAGTTTATCCCCACATATGGGGTATCAGCGTACTCTGGACCCCAAGAGTTATTGTGCAATTTGTCCTATTTCTTCTGCTACCCTTGGGAAAATAAAAAACTGGGGGCGAAAATATCATTTTTGTACAAAAAAAAATTTTTTTGCTTTTACGGCTGTACATTATAAACTTCTGTGAAGCACTTGGGGCTTCATAGCGCTCACCACACATCTAGATAAGTTCCTTGTGGGGTCTATTTTCCAAAATGGGGTCACTTGTTGGGGATTTCCACTGTTTAGGCGCATCAGGGGCTCTCCAAATGCGACATGACGCCCCCAGACCATTCCATCAAAGTCTGCAATCCAAAACGTCACTACTTCCCTTCCGAGCCCCAACGTGTACCCATACAGTAGTTTTCTCCCACATATTGGATATCAGGGTACTCAGGACAAATTGGACAACAACTTTTGGGGTCCAATTTCTCCTGTTACCCTTGTAAAAATAAAATATTGGGGCAAAAAAATCATTTTTGCAAAAAAAAAAAGGATTTTTTATTTTTACGGCTGTGCGTTATAAACTTCTGTGAAGCACTTCGGGGTTCAAAGTGCTCACCACACATCTAGATAAGTTCCTTGTGGGGTCTATTTTCCAAAATGGGGTCACTTGTGGGGGGTTTCCTCTGTATAGGTGCATCAGGGGCTCTCCAAATGCGACATGACGCCCCCAGACCATTCATCAAAGTCTGCAATCCAAAACGTCACTACTTCCCTTCCGAGCCCTGACGTGCGCCCATACAGTAGTTTTCTCCCACATATTGGGTATCAGCGTACTTAGGACAAATTGGACAACAACTTTTGGGTTCCAATTTCTTCTGTTACCCTTGTGAAAATAAAATATTGGGGACGAAAAAATCATTTTTGTAAAAAAAAAAAAAGATTTTTTATTTTACGGCTGTACGTTATAAACTTTAGTGAAACACCTGGGGTTAAAAGTTCTCACCACACATCTAGATAAGTTCCTTGAGGGGTCTAGTTTCCAAAATGGCATCATTTATGGGGGTTTCCACTGTTTAGGCAGATCAGGAGCTCTCCAAACACGACATGGCGTCCAGCCAATTCTGCGTTGAAAAAGTCAGACGGCGCTCCTTCCCTTCCAAACTCTGCCATGCACCCAAACAGTGGTTTACCCCCACATATGGGGTATCAGCGCACTCAGGACAAATTGCACAATAACTTTTGGAGTCTTGTTACCCTTGGAAAAATAAAAATTGGGGTGAAAAGATCATTTTTGTGGAAAAAATATGATTTTTAAATTTTACGGCTCTACCTTATAAACTTGTGTGAAGCACTTGGGGTTCAAATTGCTCACCAAAGATCTAGAAAAGTTCCTTAGGGGGTCTAGTTTCCAAAATGGGGTCATTTGTGGGGGGTTTCCACTGTTTAGGCACATCAGGGGCTCTCCAAATGCAACATGGCATCCAATCTCAATTCCAGCCAATTTTGGTTGGAAAAAGTCAAATGGTGCTCCTTCCATTCCGAGCTCTGCCGTGCGCCCAAACAGTGGTTCCCACCCACATATGGGGTATCAGCGTACTCAGGACAAATTGGACAACAACTTATGTGGTCCAATTTCTCCTGTTACCCTTGAGAAAATAAAAAATTAGTGACTAAAATATAATTTTTGTGGGAAAAAAATAGGATATTTTATTTCATGCCCGGGCATTATAAACTTGTGTGAAGCACTTGGGGTTCAAAGTGCTCACCAAAGATCTAGATAAGTTCCTTAGGGGGTATAGTTTCCAAAATGGGGTCACTTGTGGGGGTTTCCACTGTTTAGGCTCATCTGGGGCACTGCAAACGGAACATGACCCCCATCAACGTCTGCATTCCAAAACGTTACTACTTCCTTTCCAAGCCCTGCCGTGCACCCAAACAGTTCCCCCCCCCCCCACATATGGGGTATCAGCGTACTCAGGACAAATTGGACAACAACTTTTGGGGTCCAATTTCCTTGGGAAAATTCAAAAATTTGGGACTAAAATATCATTTTTGTGGAAAATTGTTTTTTTTTTTTTTCACACCCAGGCATTATAAGCTTTTGTGAAACACTTGGGAGTTCAAAGTGCTCACAACAGATCTAGATAAGTACCTTAGGGGGTCTAGTTTCCAAAATGGTGTCACTTGTGGGGGTTTCCACTGTTTAGGGCATCAGGGGCTCTCCAAACACGACATGGCGTCCAATCTCAATTCCAGCCAATTTTAGTTTGAAAAAGTCAAACGGCGCTCCTTCCCTTACGAGCTCTGCCGTGTGCCCAAACAGTGGTTTTCCCCCACATATTGGGTATTGGCGTACTCAGGAGAAATTGCATAACAACCTTATCTGTCCATTTTCTCCTTTTACCCTTGTGAAAATAAAAAAAAGTTTGTAAAAGATCATTTTTGTGGCTAAAAAGTTAAATATTCATTTTTTCCTTCCACGTTGCTTTAGTTCCTGTGAAGCACCTGAAGGGTTAATAATCTTCTTGAATGTGGTTTTGAGTACCTTGAGGGGTGCAGTTTTTAGAATGGTGTCACTTTTGGGTATTTTCTGCCATATAGACCCCTCAAAGTGACTTCAAATGAGAGGTGGTCCCTAAAAAAAAATGGCTTTGTAAATTTTGTTGTAAAAATGAGAAATCGCTGGTCAACTTTTAACCCTTATAACTTCCTAACAAAAAAAAATTTTGGTTCCAAAATTGTGCTCATGTAAAGTAGACATGTGGGAAATGTTATTTCTTAACTATTTTATGTGACATATTTTTCTGTTTTAAGGGAATAAAAATTCAAAGTTTGAAAATTGCAAAATTTTAAAAATTTTCGCCATATTTGCGTTTTTTTCAAAAATAAACGCAAGTTATATCGAAGAAATTTTACTTCTAACGTGAAGTACAATATGTCACGAGAAAACAATCTCAGAATCGCGAAGATCCGTTGAAGCGTTCCAGAGTTATAACCTCATAAAGAGACAGTGGTCAGAATTGTAAAAATTGGCCCGGTCATTAACGTGCAAACCACCCTTGGGGGTGAAGGGGTTAAGTCTCCTCTCAGTCTTCTTTTTTGCAAGCTAAACATTCCCAAATCCTGCAACCGTTCCTCATAGGACATGGTTTGCAGACCGGTCACCATTCTGTTGAGGGCAGAGGAAAGTACTGCAGTGCGCAGGCAAAAGTCAGAGAGGCCCAGCGCCTGCACACTGCAGTACTTTGCTCTGCCCTCAACAGGGCAGATTAGCACACCTGCGTAGGAGTGTGATCCCAGGACTATGAAGCAAACAGGAGGGGGGCGATCATAAGATGATGGGAGGAGCCGAGCCTGCGACACCCATCGGACCAGACCGACCCCCGGATGAGTATAATAAGACTTATTTTTCTTAACTTTCAGGTCGGATCAGGGGCTTATCTACAGCATTATAGAATGCTGCAGACAGGGTCGGCTCCAGGTTTTCATGGGCCCCGGGCGAAAGTCTCAATGGGCCCTTTTAACACATACCACAATTCATGATGCACAGATATGGCAGAGAAATATAGGTATAGTACAATGCCAAAGATTTCACTTACACGAGTGATATCTATTGTAAATTCTACAATAGCTCAAAAGACAAACAGTATAGTCATCCATACAGTATTATGGGCACCCCATAGTGCTCCATCCAGAATAATGAGCCCCATATATTGCTCCATACAGTATAATGAGCTCCATATATTGCTTCATACACAATTATGGGCACCACATAGAGCTCCATACAGAATAATGAGCCCCATATAATGCTCCATATTTAATGGGCCCCATATATGATGCTCCAGTGTATGATAGGCCCCCATGTAATGCTCCATATATGATGGGCCCCATATATGATGCTCCAATGTATGATGGGTCCCATATATGATACTCCAGTCTATGATGGATCCCATATATGATACTCCAGTGTATGATGGGCCCCATATGATGGTCTCCATATATTGCGCCAAACATAAAAGAAAAAAAAAAAAAAAGAACTACTCACCTCTCCTCGCTGGCATCTGCTCTGCTCGAGGCACCGGTACTGGCACAGGCACCGGGCTCCCATAGCATGCCGATGTCCCCGACTGTGAGTGGGCTCTCCCGCCTGCTCAGGGCCCAGGCATTTGCCCGGGTGCTGATGCCGGCCCTGGCTGTAGATAAGCCCTGAAAGGCTGTGGCTGCATCTTATATCGGCCATATGCTGCAATGCACTCTGGAGCGTGGGGAAATGCCAGTTAATTTTCCCACGCTCCAGAGTTCAGCACAGGTCAGGCTGTGAGGGAGCGCAGCATCAGTGATGTCAGCACTAGTCATGGAAGCAGGGCCGGCAGCATCTCCTCATTTACCAGTAGTTTACAGCCGGGCGGTAGCATCTTAGCACCATCCTGGTTGAAAATAGAATTTACCCCAGATATGGATTGCAGTACTTTCCTCTGCCCTCAACAGAATGGTGACTGGTCTGCAAACCATGTCCTACGAGGAACGGTTACAGGATTTGGGAATGTTTAGCTTGCAAAAAAGACAGAGGAGACGTAATAACTATCTACAAATATCTCAAGGGCTGTCACATTGTAGAAGGATCATCTTTATTTTCATTTGTACAAGGAAAGACTAAAAGCAAAGGGATGAAACTGAATGGGAGGAGACACAGATTAGATATTAGAAAAAACTTTTTGACAGGGTGATGAATGAGTGGAACAGGCAGCCACGAGAGGTGGTGAGTTCTCCTTCAATGGAAGTCTTCAAACAGAGGCTGGACAGACATCTGTCTGGGATGATTTAGTGAATCCTGCTTTGACCAGGGGATTGGACCAGATGACCCAGGAGGTCCCTTCCAACTCTACCATTCTATGAGTACGCCTGCGCAGGAGCACACACTAACATTAAACACTAACAGAGCCTTTTTTCTATTGATAAGTATTGTTCCTCAACCGTTTTTATGAAATGGGTTGTTAGGTGTACCTCTGTCACACACGTGCTATACTCAAGTGTTTCTACAGGAGACCCAACCCTTAAGACGGGCCGCGTCACAGTGGACCACTGCATTGTGCTTGCCCCCAGGCTAAAATTTGCCAGCCAGCCCCTGCCCCCCAGGACCTTTTTAAGTAAAAGAGCCACCTTCAGCAGCACTAAGGCTGCATTCTGTGAAGGTGGCTCTTATGTTTCTGATCGCTAGGAACGCTGAAATATACACTTTTATAATCTGTCCGACATACCTCTATTGTGTCAGGGAGGTATGTTTTCTCGCCCATGTGTCAGCGGTGTCAATCATCCCCTCTTGTTTCCGGCCCCTGCCTCCTCTCCTTGCGATTTCACCGGCGGCGCTTCGTGTATTGGCGGCCCCAGATCCCGCCCCGCAGTGTGTTATGATATATTCACACTGCGGAGCTGGGAATCTGGGGTAGAAGACATACCTCCCTGACACAATAGAGGTATGTCAAACAGATTATAAAAGTGTATATTTCAGCGTTCCTAGCGATCAGAAACATAAGAGCCACCTTCACAGAATGCAGCCTTTGTGCTGCTGAAGGTGGCGCTTTTACTTATTTTACTTAAAAATGCCCTGGGGGGTGACAGGTTCCCTTTAAAAGTAGCAACAAAAAATGGGCATCAAAGTGGGCACGGCCATGGAGCAGTGTGACTAGAAAATAAGGGGTTGCAACAGGGAGCCCTGTTAGGTTGGCAGTGAGGACTAAGTGTGAGTGGTCTGAGGATGTGGTTTGGGGGCAAAGAAACATGGATGATGTTACTATATGGGGTTGGAGGATTGCACAGAGAAATATGCGCTGCTACTTGTATGGGGCTGCTTATTGGGGAGCTTTCACAGGAAACGGGTTGATGTTACTTGATTGGGGTTCTGTGGTGATGATGGGCTGTGCGGAGAAGGGGGGTGGATGATGATGAGGGGTCGTTCGGAAAAAAATGATAAGCGTCTGTGCGGAGAAGGGGGAGGGATGATGAGGGGCTGTGCAGAGAAGGGGGAGGTATAATGATGGGCTGTGCGGAGAAGGGGGAATGATGAGGGGCTGTGCGGAGAAGGGGCTCCTGATATATAGAATAAATTGGGAATAGTAATACAATGTGCTGTAAATGCTTTCATAATTTGTGAAAGTTATGAAATGTCTGCTCTGTTCCTGAGCTAAGCTTTTAGAGGAGATTAATCTGTGCTGCACTTCATGCAATTGCTCAGTATTGAGGTAGTGCTGGGGAGTCCTAGTTGTGGAAATTGAGCAGTTGGAGGCTTGGCTTACAGGCTCCACAGCCCTGCTGTGTGGAGAAAGGATGATAATGGGCTGTGTGGAGAAGGGGGATCATGAGGAGGGGGTGATGTAATTCACTAGGTGCTGTGTTGGCAAGTAAGATCAGTTTCGTAAGGCTGCATGCAAGGCTGCTTCGTGGGTCTGCATAGTGAAGGGTGTAATGTCACTCATGTAGGTCTGTGTGAAGAAGGTTGTGATGTTACTGGCATGGGTATGTATGCTGGGTGGCTGAGCAAGGGGATATTTGTGTAAGGGGGGTCAAGGATTAGCCCTTTAAATGTTTATGCTGCCATGTATATGTATATATCTGTTATGTGCTTTATAGTGACGTATTTCAGTGTCTTTTGTATGGTATTTCACATAGATTTAGGTAGGTAGTGTATCCTTTGGGAACATTAGAGGAGGGCACTTGTAGTATAGTAATCAGTCAGGTTAAGCATAGTATTTAAAAGGGCCACTAGATAGGGGTATATTAGTGGAACCAGTTAAAAGTTTTTTGATGTTTAGTGAAGAATGGTGGTGGGACACTAGATGGGGGCACTGAGCACATTCAGCATAGAGAAGACTTTCTGGACACCAGGGGGTTAAGTAGGAGAAGTGTGGGTAGAACTGGAGTGAGGGACTTCCTAGATAGTCAGTCGGGGTGGACCCTGTTGCTGCTCTGATGTCCCTGGTCCTGAGCTGTGTAGTGGACAGGAAGAGTGAAGTGTGAAAGGTACCAGCAGTCGTGAAGCCGGTGCATAGATCACCGTGGGACCGTCAGTCAGTCGGTGGGCTGATGAAGTAGTGGTGCCAGTGGAAGAGCCACTGTTGGGATGCTCAGAAGAAGTGTGTGTGCTAAAGCAGAAGTCGAGTGGGCCACCAGTGAGTACACAGGCAGGATAACCAGAAGGGGGTGGAAGACCTAGTAGATGTGTATTTCCGTGACTGGATAGAAGTTGATTCCAGGGAAAGAGATCAAAGCGCTGTTTTCACCGGGCTCCTTGTCCCGCAGTTACTTTGTGGTCCATTCTGGTGTAGTTGAAGAAGTCAAGCGGAGCTGAAGATGTACTGCTGCTACCGTGTCGAGCGTGCTTATGGTGTCTTGGATGTGCTGTGCCTGGAGGAAATAAAGCTGAACTGTTTGACGTTGTTCTGGACTCTGACTCCAATTCTTTAAACTCCGAAACGGGTGAGAATTACCCCAGGGATGAAGCAGTAGCCAGCATGAGGAGTACAGATAGTCCTGGTGAGTCCACCCCCCGGCTAGTGTTTTACACTTGCATGGCACTGCATACTGGGGGCTGTGCAGGGAAGGGAGTGATGTCACGCGGGTCTGTGCAGGAATAGTGGTGGTTATTTTCATGGGGTTGCATGATGGGGGACTGATGCATGATGGTGTGGAGTTGCATCCTTGGAGGCTGCAAAGAGAAGGGGATGATATCAATCACATTCGGATGCATGCTTGGGGGTCTGCGTGGTGAATGGGGGTAATGTACCGTAACTTGTGTGGGGCTGTATGCTGGGTCGCTGCTCGGGGTAGTGGGTGATGTTACTTGCGTGTGGCTACAAGTGGTGGGGTGGGCTGTGCAGGGAAGGGGTTGATTTCACATGCTTGGGACTGCATGTGAGGGGTTGGTCTGCACCGGGAAGAGGGTGATGTCAGTCACGTGGGGCTGCATGTTGGTGGGGGAGAAGGTGATATTACTTGTGTGCTTTTTGCTTTCATCATTACTTATTTCCTAAGTGGCTGATTTCTACGTATTAATTTGTAAAGTTCATTATTATAGACTTGTATGTATAAATATATTTATGTTTCTCCTTTTTGTTATAAATAAGTCTGTGTTTTAATAAAACTGTTTGAGAACTATGGGTTGAATTTTTATTTCTAAAGCAAGGGGTATGTTCACACATTGCAATTTGTTGGGGAAACGATCTGCAGCAAAGTCCGCAGCAGTAGACCCACGCTAAATCGTTCAGATCTTGCTGACAATTTCTTCCCTCTCCGCAGCAGCATTTAACAAAAAGTAAATAAAAACAAAATAATGGTTTATGCAACCAATTTCTTAGGTCCCAGCAGTGTCTTGGTGCATCCCGGCCTTCCGTGGCCACTTACCATTCAATGTGTGTTGGAGGGATGTGGTGACATTGTACTGTGTGTTGGGGTAGCGGTTTATCAAGGTATAATGGCTGAATAACAGGAGCAAACTATTTATTTTTAAAAAGCTGTAGATTACTTGGTGCTGATTCGCTGCTACAAGGATACAAGTTACAATAAGCTCTAGCGTAACATGTCAGCGGGATTAATTCTGGTAAGAATTAAAATATTTAGAGTTGAGAGTCCTCAGTGGTTGATACCACTGTATCAACCACTGAGGACTCTCAACTCTAAATATTTTTCTATCTACTGGCTAACACGGTACAAAGATATACATCTTTACGGTAAGAATTAAGTGATACAAATAATATAAAATCGTAATAATTATATTAATATGGGTCAGAATTACCATATATACTCGAGTATAAGCTGAGATTTTCAGCCCATTTTTTAGGCTGAAAGTGCCCCTCTCGGCTTATACTCGGGTCATATACCAGGGGGTTGGCGGGGGAGGGGGAGCGCAGCTGTCCTATATACTCACCCCATCCTGGCGGGTCTCTGCAGCCTCTGCTCTTCTCCCACGGTCTCCGGCGCCTGTGTTCAGCGGAACCGCTCATTAAAGTCATGAATATGCACATATTCATGACTTTAATGAGCGGTACCACGTGACCGCTGATGTTAGGCTTAGCTGCTGGAGACCGTGGGAGAAGAGCAGGGGCTGCAGAGACGCGCCAGGAAGGGGTGAGTATAAGCGATATTCACCTGTCCCTGTTCCACCGCTGCGCGCCGCTGTGTCCTCGTGTCCTCTAGCTGTGAATGTTCAGGTCAGAGGGCGCGATGACGTGGTTAGTGCGCGCCGCGTCCTCTGCCTGAGCATTCACTGCTGGAGGACCCGAAGACAGCGGCGTAAAGCGGTGGACCGGGAACAGGTGAATATTGCAGGTGCCGGGGCCTGAGCCAGCAGTGACACCGGCACCTGTCCCCAATAGTGCGCCGGTGTCCCCGCCTGCTCAGGACACCGGCACCTGGCCCCCAGCGACGAGGTGAGTATTTTTTATTTTTTTTCATTTGCAGCGGCAGCATAAGGGACCTATACTATCATATGGGGCACAATCTATGGAGCATCTTGTGGGGCAGAATATGGGGCACAATCTATGGAGCATCTTGTGGGGCATAATACATGGGCAACATATGGGGCATAATCTATGGAACATCATATGGGGGCATAATACATGGGGCAGCATATGGGACACAATCTATGGAGCATCTTGTGGGGCATAATACAGTCATGGCCAAAAGTTTGGAGAATGACACAAATATAAATTTTTACAAAGTCTACTGCTTCACTTTTTCTAATGGCAATTTGCATATACTCCAGAATGTTATAAAGAGTGATCAGCTTAACAGCAATTACTTGCAAAGTCAATATTTGGCTAGAAAATGAACTTTATCCCCCAAAACACATTTCAACATCATTGCAGCCCTGCCTTAACCCCTTCACCCCCAAGGGTGGTTTGCACGTTAATGACCGGGCCAATTTTTACAATTCTGACCACTGTCTCTTTATGAGGTTATAACTCTGGAACGCTTCAACGGATCTTCGCGATTCTGAGACTGTTTTCTCGTGACATATTGTACTTCACGTTAGAAGTAAAATTTCTTCGATATAACTTGCGTTTATTTTTGAAAAAAATGCAAATATGGCGAAAATTTTTAAAATTTTGCAATTTTCAAACTTTGAATTTTTATTCCCTTAAAACAGAGAAATATGTCACATAAAATAGTTAAGAAATAACATTTCCCACATGTCTACTTTACATCAGCACAATTTTGGAACCAAAATTTTTTTTTGTTAGGAAGTTATAAGGGTTAAAAGTTGACCAGCGATTTCTCATTTTTACAACAAAATTTACAAAGCCATTTTTTTTAGGGACCACCTCTCATTTGAAGTCACTTGAGGGGTCTATATGGCAGAAAATACCCAAAAGTGACACCATTCTAAAAACTGCACCCCTCAAGGTACTCAAAACCACATTCAAGAAGATTATTAACCCTTCAGGTGCTTCACAGGAACTAAAGCAACGTGGAAGGAAAAAATGAATATTTAACTTTTTAGCCACAAAAATGATCTTTTACAAACTTTTTTTTATTTTCACAAGGGTAAAAGGAGAAAATGGACAGATAAGGTTGTTATGCAATTTCTCCTGAGTACGCCAATACCCAATATGTGGGGGAAAACCACTGTTTGGGCACACGGCAGAGCTCGTAAGGGAAGGAGCGCCGTTTGACTTTTTCAAACTAAAATTGGCTGGAATTGAGATTGGACGCCATGTCGTGTTTGGAGAGCCCCTGATGCGCCTAAACAGTGGAAACCCCCACAAGTGACACCATTTTGGAAACTAGACCCCCTAAGGTACTTATCTAGATCTGTTTTGAGCACTTTGAACTCCCAAGTGTTTCACAAAAGCTTATAATGCCTGGGTGTGAAAAAAAAAAAAAAACAATTTTCCACAAAAATGATTTTTTTAGTCCCAAATTTTTGAATTTTCCCAAGGAAATTGGACCCCAAAAGTTGTTGTCCAATTTGTCCTGAGTACGCTGATACCCAATATGTGGGGGGGGGGGAACTGTTTGGGTGCACGGCAGGGCTTGGAAAGGAAGTAGTAACGTTTTGGAATGCAGACGTTGATGGGGGTCATGTTCCGTTTGCAGTGCCCCAGATGAGCCTAAACAGTGGAAACCCCCCACAAGTGACCCCATTTTGGAAACTATACCCCCTAAGGAACTTATCTAGATCTTTGGTGAGCACTTTGAACCCCCAAGTGCTTCACACAAGTCTATAATACCCGGGCATGAAAATAAAAAATCCTATTTTTTTCCCACAAAAATTATCTTTTAGTCACTAATTTTTTATTTTCTCAAGGGTAACAGGAGAAATTGGACCACATAAGTTGTTGTCCAATTTGTCCTGAGTACGCTGATACCCCATATGTGGGTGGGAACCACTGTTTTGGCGCACGGCAGAGCTCGGAATGGAAGGAGCACCATTTGACTTTTTCCAACCAAAATTGGCTGGAATTGAGATTGGATGTCATGTTGCATTTGGAGAGCCCCTGATGTGCCTAAACAGTGGAAACCCCCCATAAATGACCCCATTTTGGAAACTAGACCCCTCAAGGAACTTATCTAGATGTGTGGTGAGAACTTTTAACCCCAGGTGTTTCACTAAAGTTTATAACGTACAGCCGTAAAATAAAAAATCTTTTTTTTTTTTACAAAAATGATTTTTTCGTCCCCAATATTTTATTTTCACAAGGGTAACAGAAGAAATTGGAACCCAAAAGTTGTTGTCCAATTTGTCCTGAGTACGCTGATACCCAATATGTGGGAGAAAACTACTGTATGGGCGCACGTCAGGGCTCGGAAGGGAAGTAGTGACGTTTTGGATTGCAGACTTTGATGGAATGGTCTGGGGGCGTCATGTCACATTTGGAGAGCCCCTGATGCACCTATACAGTGGAAACCCCCCACAAGTGACCCCATTTTGGAAAATAGACCCCACAAGGAACTTGTCTAGATGTGTGGTGAGCACTTTGAACCCCGAAGTGCTTCACAGAAGTTTATAACGCACAGCCGTAAAAATAAAAAATCTTTTTTTTTTGCAAAAATGATTTTTTTGCCCCAATATTTTATTTTTACAAGGGTAACAGGAGAAATTGGACCCCAAAAGTTGTTGTCCAATTTGTCCTGAGTACGCTGATATCCAATATGTGGGAGAAAACTACTTTATGGGTACACGTTGGGGCTCGGAAGGGAAGTAGTGACGTTTTGGATTGCAGACTTTGATGGAATGGTCTGGGGGCGTCATGTCGCATTTGGAGAGCCCCTGATGCGCCTAAACAGTAGAAATCCCCAACAAGTGACCCCATTTTGGAAAATAGACCCCACAAGGAACTTATCTAGATGTGTGGTGAGCGCTATGAAGCCCCAAGTGCTTCACAGAAGTTTATAATGTACAGCCGTAAAAACAAAAAAATATTTTTTTTTTGTACAAAAATGATATTTTCGCCCCCAGTTTTTTATTTTCCCAAGGGTAGCAGAAGAAATAGGACAAATTGCACAATAACTCTTGGGTCCAGAGTACGCTGATACCCCATATGCGGGGGTAAACTACTGTTTGGACGCATGGCAGAGCTCAGAAGTGAAGGAGCACCGTTTGACTTTTTAAACGCAGAATTTGCTGGAATTGAGATCAGACGCCATGTCACATTTGGAGAGCCCCTGATGTGCCTAAACAGCTGAAACCCCCCAATTCTAACTCCAACCCTAACCCCAACACACCCCTAACCCTAGTCCCAACCCTAACCACAAACCTAACCCTAACACACCCCTAATCCCAACCCTAACCCTAATCCTAACTTTAGCGCCAACCCTAACCCTAACTTTAGCCGGAACCCTAACCCTAACCTTAATGGGAAAATGGAAATAAATGCTTTTTTTTAATTTTATTATTTTTCCCTTACTAAGGGGTGATAAAGGGGGGTTTGATTTACTATTTATAGCGGGTTTTTATGATTGGCAGCTGTCACGCTAAAAGACGCTTTTTATTGCAAAAATAGTTTTTGCATCATCACATTTTGAGAGCTATAATTTTTGCATATTTTGGCCCACAGAGTCATGTGAGGTCTTATTTTTGCGGGACGAGTTGACGTTTTTATTGGTACCATTTTTGAGCACGTGACGTTTTTTGATCGCTTTTTATTTCGATTTTTGGGAGGTTAGAATGAACAAAAATCAGCAATTCATGAATTTCTTTTGGGGAGGCGTTTATACCGTTCCGCGTGTGGTAAAATTGATAAAGCAGTTTTATTCTTCGGGTCAGTACGATTATGGCGATACCTCATTTATATCATTTTTTCATGTTTTGGCGCTTTTATAGAATAAAAACAATTTTATATAAAAAATAATTATTTTTGCATCGCTTTATTCTGCGAGCTATAACTTTTTTATTTTTTCGCTGATGATGCTTATGACGGCTCGTTTTTTGCGGGACAAGATGACGTTTTCAGCGGTACCATGTTTTTTTATATCGGTCTTTTTGATCGCGTGTTATTCCACTTTTTGTTCGGCGGTATGATGATAAAGCATTGATTTTTTGCTTCGTTTTTTTTTTTTTTTTAAGGGGTTCACTAAAGGGGTTAACTAGTGGGACAATTTTATAGGGGGGGTCGTTACGGACGCGGCGATACCAAATATGTGTACTTTTATTGTTTTTTTTTTTTTTATTTACAGGAAAAAGTGAATTTATTGGGGAATATTTTTTTTTTTTTTATTTATTTTGGATTTTTTTTTACACATGTTTATTTTTACTTTTTTAACTTTTTTACTTTGTCCCAGGGTGGGACATCACAGTATTTTATCAGATCGCTGGTGTGACAGTGTGCACAGCACTCTGTCACACCAGCGATCGCTCAGGCAGTGCAGCAGGCTTCTCAGTGCCTGCTCTCGGCAGGCACTGAGGTAGCCGCCTCCCTCCAGGACCCCGGCGCCATCTTGGATCCGGGTCCTGGGAGGGAGGAAGCCCTCAGAACAGCGCGATCACATCGCGCTGCTCTGAGGGTCTCAGGGAGGCGCGCAGGGAGCCCCCACCCTGCGCGATCCTCCCCTGTGCCCCCAGTACACCGCGATCATGTTTGATCGCGGTGTGCAAGGGGTTAATGTGCCGGGAGCGGTCCGTGACCGCTCCTGACACACAGTCACGGGTGTCAGCTGTGATAATCAGCTGACACCCGGCGGCGATTAGCTGCGCTCCCCTCAGGAGCTCAGCTGATCGCCTATGACGTACTATCCCGTCCCCGGTCATACGGGCCCAGGTACCATGGATGGGATAGTACGTCCGATGGCAGTAAGGGGTTAAAAGGACCAGCTAACCTCTTTTCAGTGATTGCTCCATTAACACAGGTGTGGGTGTTGATGAGGACATGGCTGGAGATCAATCTGTCATGATTAAGTAAGAATGACACCACTGGACACTTTAAAAGGAGGCTGGTGCTTGGCATCATTGTTTCTCTTCTGTTAACCATGGTTATCTCTAAAGAAACACGTGCAGTAATCATTGCAGTGCACAAAAATGGCCTAACAGGGAAGAGTATCGCAGCTAGAAAGATTGCACCTCAGTCAACAATCTATCGCATCATCAAGAACTTCAAGGAGAGAGGTTCCATTGTTGCCAAAAAAGGCTCCAGGGCGCCCAAGAAAGACCAGCAAGCGCCAGGACCGTCTCTTAGGGTATGTTTCCACGATAAGGAAACACTCTGGATCTGCTGCGTGTTTGGCGCTGTGCGTTGGCGCAGCGCCAAACACGCAGCGTCCAGATGTTACAGCATAGTGGAGGGGATTTAATGAAATCCCGTCTCCACTATGCGTAAAAATACGCAGGCTGAAGACCTGCGTTTACGGACATGCGGCGCGTCTTTTCACGAAATTAACACAGGGCTATGTAACCCTGCGTTCTTTCCAGAGGTGTCCTGAACACCTCCGGAAAGAGCGCGCATCAGAAAGGGGGCGGGGCTTAGACGGAGCGGAATTTCCACTCCGTCAAATGCGCTGTGGTTATGGACCGTGGAACCACAGCCTTAAAAGTGTTTCAGCTGCGGGATCGGGCTACCAGCAGTGCAGAGCTTGCTCAGGAATGGCAGCAGGCAGGTGTGAGTGCATCTGCACGCACTGTGAGGCGGAGACTCTTGGAGCAAGGCCTGGTCTCAAGGAGAGCAGCAAAGAAGCCACTTCTCTCCAGAAAAAACATCATGGACAGACTGATATTCTGCAAAAGGTACAGGCAGTGGACTGCTGAGGACTGGGGTAAAGTTATTTTCTCTGATGAATCCCCTTTTCGATTGTTTGGGACATCAGGAAAATGCCTCATTCGGAGAAGACAAGGTGAGCGTTACCACCAGTCTTGTCTCATGCCAACTGTTACCTGAAACCATTCATGTGTGGGGTTGCTTCTCAGCCAAGGGAATCGGCTCTCTCACAGTCTTGCCTAAAAACACAGCCATGAATAAAGAATGGTACCAGAATGTCCTCCAAGAGCAACTTCTCCCAACCCTCCAAGAGCAGTTTGGCGATCAACAATGCCTTTTCCAGCATGATGGAGCACCTTGCCATAAAGCAAAGGTGATAACTAAATGGCTCAGGGAACAAAACAGAGATTTTGGGTCCATGGCCTGGAAACTCCCCAGATCTTAATCCCATTGAGAACTTGTGGTCAATCATCAAGAGACGGGTGGACAAACAAAAACCTAAAAATTCTGACAAAATGAAAGCATTGATTGTGCAAGAATGGACTGCTATCAGTCAGGATTTGGTCCAGAAGTTGATTGAGAGCATGCCAGGGAGAATTGCAGAGGTCCTGAAGAAGAAGGGTCAACACTGCAAATATTGACTTGCTGCATTAACTCATTCTAACTGTCAATATAAGCTTTTGTTACTCATATGTTTGCAATTATATTTCTGTCTGTGATAAAAACATCTGTCAAAACACACATAAAAACCAGAGGGCAGCAGATCATGTGAAAATATAATATTTGTATCATTCTCAAAACTTTTGGCCATGACTGTACATGGGCAGCATATGGGGCATAATCTATGAAGCATCTTGTGGAGCATAATACATGGGCAGCATATAGGGCATAATATATGGGGCATAATCTGTGGAGCAGCATATGGGGCTCCTGATTCAATATGGCTATTCAAAAACATTTAACCTACTTTAATTTTACTTTTGGTATCTATTTTTATTTTTGAAATTTACCAGTAGCTGCCTCATTTTCCACCCTAGGCTTATACTCGAGTCGATAAGTTTTCCCAGTTTTTGTGGCAAAATTAGGGGGGCGGCTTATACTCGGGTCGGCTTATACTCGAGTATATACGGTAGTTTCGGCCTATTGGTTCAGCCCTCTACAGTCAGTGTCTCATGTGGCCCCTCTGGAAAATAAATTGCCCACCCCTGGTATACTTCATACTAGAATCTTACAATGAGGGAAAACTGTATGTAAGGCCTCATTCACACATCAGTATTTTTGATCAGTATTTCATCAGTATTTGTGTGCCAAAACCAGGAGTGTCTCCAAAACACAGAACAGGTGTCAGTTTTTCAATTATAGTTTTTCTCTGTAAGGTCCACTCCTGGTTTTGGCATACAAACACTGATGAAAAATACTGACCAAATGCTGACGTGTGAATGAGGCCTAATAATGATTCTTCCACGCATGAATAGAGAGAACTTGTCTTCATCAGACAACCCTTTTATCACCTATCCACAGGATAAGTGATTGCTGGTGTCAACAGTGGGGACCTGCACTGGTAGGCAGAATAGGGCACTTTTATCTCTAAGGGCTCATTCACACTGGCATATAACTCCAACTGCAATTTGCTAAAAAGTCGGACTGCTATCAGACCTATGTTATTCAATGAGGCCATGTAGATCTGCAAATTTTTTTTCAGTTGTATTCAGCATGAAAAAAAAATGCAACATGCTGCGATTTCACTCTGAAAGCCGATGGGTGTGAGGGGGGGTGGGAAACTGCGCATGGATGACAAGTGAGAATAAAATTGTGCCACTCTCCTGGATTTGAATGGAACCAATTATTTACACACTAGTGTGAGCGAGCCCTTAGAATTGAGCAGCAGCGCACACGCTCAGTCTGAGCGGCATTCATATCTTAAGTAGCTGGAGAGCGCTCTGCTTTTTCCAGCAGCCCCATTGAGAATGAACGGAGTAGTTGTCAGGCATCCAACCCGCCGCTCCATTTTGTAACGGAGATAGAAAGTCCTCATTTTGCCAATTCGTGCGGGTCACACAATTATTGGATAGGTGATAACGTGTTTGCACTTGACCCTTTTAAAAAGGACTGTCGGCACAGAATGACTGTGCTCAGTACACCCTCTGTGTAGCCAAACATTTAAAGGGAACCTGTCAGCAGGATTGTGCACAGTATCTTACAGACGCTGTCAGGTTGGCGCCGTTATACTGATTACTACTACTCTCTATAGGTTACTTGAGCACAATCCTTCTGACAGGTTCCCTTTAAAGTCCCTATCTTCAAAAAAGGAATGAAGACTGAGCCAGGAAATTGCAGGCAAGTGAGCCTTACCCTTATACCAGGAAAGATATTTGAACAAATTATTAACCCCTTAACCCCCGAAGGTATTTTCGTTTTTTGTTCCCCATTTTCGCAGAGCCATAACTTTTTTTTTTCCGTCAATATGACCGTGTGAGGGCTTGTTTTTTGAGCGACGCGTTGTAATTTTGAACGACACCATTGGTTTAACCATGTAGTGTACTAGAAAACGGGAAAAAAATTCCAAGTGCAGTGAAATTGCAAAAAAAGTGCAATCCTACACTTGTTTTTTGTTTGGCTTTTTTGCAAGGTTCACTAAATGCTAAAACTGACCTGCCATTATGATTCTCCAGGTAAGTACGAGTTCATAGACACCAAACAAAAAGAATTGCGCTATTTTCCTACACTCATAGCTTCTCCATTTTTCGTGATCTCTGGTTGGGTAAGGGTTTATTCTTTGCATGCCGAGCTGAAGTTTTTAATGATACCATTTTGGTGCAGATACGATCTTTTCATCACGCATTATTGCATTTTAATGCAATGTCGCAGCGACCAAAAAAAAAGTTCTGGAGTTTTGACTTTCTCGCTACACCGTTTAGCGATCAAGTTAATCCTTTTTTTTTTTTTTGTAATTGATAGGGAGATTCTCGAGGTGATACCAAATATGTGTGTGCTTGATTTTTTATTTTTATTTTATTTTGAATGGGGCGAAAGGGGGGTGATTTGAACTTTTTTTTTTAATATTTTTAAAAATATTTTAGTTTTACTTTAGGCATGCTTCAATAGTCTTCATGGGAGACTAGAAGCTGCCATAACTCGATCGGCTCTGCTACATAGAGACGATGATCAGTTCGCCTCTATGTAGTAGAATTATTCACTTGCTAGGAGCGCCAACCACTGGGTGGCGTTCACAGCAAGCCGGCAGTGACAACCATAGAATCATAGAATGGTGGAGTTGGAAGGGACCTCCTGGGTCATCTGAGCCAACCCTCTGCTCAAAGAAGAATTCACTAAATCATCCCTGACAGATGTCTGTCCAGCATCTGTTTGAAGACTTCCATTGAAGGAGAACTCACCACCTCTCGTGGCAGCGTGTTCCACTCATTGTCAAAAAGTTTTTTCTAATATCTAATCTGTGTCTCTTACCATTCAGTTTCATCCTATTGCTTCTAGTCTTTCCTTGTGCAAATGAGAATAATGTGACAGGCCTTGAGATATTTGTAGTTAGTTATTACGTCTCCTCTCAGTCTGTTTTGCAAGCTAAACATTCCCAAATCCTGTAACCGTTCCTCATAGGACATGGTTTGCAGACCGGTCACCATTCTGGTGGCTCTTCTCTGAACTTGCTACAGTTTGTTTATGTCTTTTATAAAATGTGGTGCCCAAAACTGGACACAGTATTCCAGATGAGGTCTGACCAAAGAGGAGTAGAGGGCAATAATGACTTCACACGATCTAGACTTTATGCTTCTGTTAACACATCCCAGAATTGTATTTGCCTTTTTTTTGCTGCTGCATCACACTGTTGACTCATGTTCAGTCTGTGATCTGTTAGTATACTCAAGTCTTTTTCACATGTGCTGTTGCTTAGCCCTATTCCTCCCATTCTGTATATGCTTTTTTAATTTCTATTGCTCAGATGTAGTACTTTGCATTTTCCCTGTTAAAAACCAATTCTGTTAGGCTAGTTTCACACTAGCGTTCAGCAGGGCTGCGTACTTCCTCCGTTAAGCCCCGCCCACTGCCGCCTATAATAATAATCTTTATTTTTATATAGCGCTAACATATTCCGCAGCGTTTTACAGTTTGCACACATTATCGTCGCTGTCCCCGATGGGGCTCACAATCTAGATTCCCTATCAGTATGTTTTTGGAGTGTGGGAGGAAACCGGAGTACCCGGAGGAAACCCACGCAAACACGGGTGAGAACATACAAACTCCTTGCAGATGTTGTCCTAGGTGGGATTCAAACCCAGGACTCCAGCGCTGCAAGGCTGCAGTGCTATCCACTGAACCGTGCTGCCCATACATCTGCGCCTACATGCATCCTACGTACTCTATCTTTAACATTGGGTATGCAGGCCATGCGCATGCATGCGGATGCCTCCGCATGCGTTGTTTTGACGCTGTGCTGACCGCAACAAAGTGCAACATGTTGCGTTCGATGCAGCGTCAAAACGACCTTATCCAGGTACTTACATACATATTGTTTAATAATTTGTTCAAAGATCTTTCCTGATATAGAAGTCAGACTCACTGGCCTATAGTTCCCTGTCATGCCAACATACTGGTGACCCGCTATCGTGACGTGGGTCACCGGTGGAAGGATTTCTGGCAGGATTGCCGGAAGTGCTTGTTAAATGCCTCTGTCAGCGATTGACAGCAGCATTTAATGGGTTAATAGCAGCGGGTGGATACCGATTTCCACCCACGGCTTTTCCGGGCACATGTCAGCTGTTCAAAACTGTTGACATGTCCTGGGAAAGATGTGGGCTCACCCCTGGAGCCCACATAAAAAAGGAGGGAGTCCGACATCAGCGTACTATTACGCCAGATGTCAGAAAGGGATTAAACAGCATGTATGCAAGTACTTGGATAAGAATACAATAATTAACCAGAACCAGCATGGGTTTGTAGTAAACAAGTCATGCCAGATTAATCTAATTTCCTTCTATGATGGAATCACTGACTGGGTGGATCAGGGAAATGCTGTACATATAGTATTTCTCGACTTCAGCAAAGCATTTGATAAAGTATCTCATACTATCCTTACTGAAAAAATGACCAAGTATGGGATTGGCAAGGTTACGGTTAGGTGGATTCATAACTGGCTCAGTGATCGTACTCAGAGTGGTAATAAACGGTTGCACATCCAATTGGAAAAGTGTTTCAAGTGGGGTACCACAAGGCTCTGTCCTGGTCCCAGTGTTGTTCAACATTTTTAAAAATGATCTAGATAAGGGAACCGAAGGTAAACTAATCAAATTTGCAGATGATACAAACAGCAACCTAGTGAGAAAAACCTCACTCAATATAAAGCAAGGTGAATATAAAATATTCACCAGAGACAATACCAAACCAACTCAAACTAGTGAATATATCCGAAGAAATCCAAAATATAGAAACTTAATACTTTTATTTATCACGACATTAAAAACAAGGAGAAACTGACAAAAATAACATAAAAAATACCATAGTATCAGGAGATAATATATCAAAATCATAATTGGGAACACTGACCAAAACAATCACAAATAATCCCTAACAAATAATCTTCATAAAGTGCAAAGAATAAATAAGCAGACAAAATTCAAAGTCTGAAATAAAGTGCATAGAAAATATGCAAGAGGGATTATAAATAAATACCGATGGTCAGTGATCCGTGGCTCCTAGAACTCCAACATACGTTTCGCCAGCGTGGCTTTATCAAGGGATCATTTGCAATACAAAGCTAAGGAGGGATAGCTAACACTAGAGAAGACAGAGAAATGATTCAGAAGGATGTAGCTAAGCTTGAACAATGGACAGCAAATAATAGAATGGTATTTAACAGGGAGAAATGAAAGATTCTAGATCTGGGGAAGAGAAACAAAAATTGCATCTATAGAATGGGAGGAATAGAACTAAGCAACAGCATGTGTAAAAAGACTTAGGTATACTAATAGATCACAGACTGCACATAAGCAGGGCCGGCATCAGCACCCGGCACACCCGGGCAAGTGCCGGGGCCCTGAGCAGGCGGGGGGGCCCACTCGCTGTCTGGCACCCCCACGCCCGTTAGCGGAGGAGAGCGGTGTCAGCGCCGCCACTGGGCTCCCCCCCGCTTGCTCAGGGCCCCGGCATCAGCTGGCACAATACTTACCTCTCCCGTGCCTCTGCAGCCGCAGCTCCGGGCTCCAGGGGGCGCCGGCGCTTCCTCTCACAGCAGCGCCGCTGAATGACGTCATCATTCAGCAGCCGGCTGTGGCAGAGAGCGCCGGACGCTGGACGGGTGAGACGTGTGTGTGTGTGTCTCTGTGTGTGTGTCTGTGTGTATGTAGTGCGGTGCTTTGTGTGTGTATGTGTGTGTGTATGTATGTGAGAGAGTGCTTGTGTGCTGTCTGTGTGTGATGATGGGCAGGCATTGCTGATAATGGGGAGGCATTGATGATGATGGGGAGAAGATGATGATAATGGGCAGGCATTGATGAAATGGAGCATTGAGATGGGGAGAAGATGATGATGGGCAGGCATTGATGATAATGGGAGGCCATGATGATAATGGGCAGGCATTGATGATGGGGAGGAGATGATGATGATGGGCAGGCATTGATGATGATGGGGAGGAGATGATGATGATGGGCAGGCATTGATGATAATGGGGAGGCCATGATGATGATGGGGAGACAATGATGATGATAAGGAGGCAATGATGATGAATGGGGAGTCTTTCCACAGCGCCCTATCCTGAGCCGTAACAGTGCAGAACGCAGTACAGCGCAGAGGAGAGCTCCATATTTTGTATGGAGCATTATATGGGGACCAGTATCCTGTATGGAGCATTATATGGGGACCAGTATCCTGTATGGAGCATTATATTGGGTCCAGTATTCTGTATGGAGCATTATATGGGGGGGTGACATCCTGCATGGGGTATTATATGGGTGATGAGGGGGAGACTGTGGTGCCCATAATATTGTATGGAGGACTGTACTGTCCAGTCTGTTCTGTGCGCTGTGAGGATTTGGCGGTTTTTGAGCTATTGTACAATTTACAATAGGCATCAGTCATGTAATGGAAGAAGAGAAGTATTGGGCATTGTACTGTACCCATATTTCTCTGCTGTATCTGTGCATCATGAATCGTGGTCTGTGTTAAAGGGGCCCACTGAGGCTCTTTCGCCCGGGCCCATAAAAACCTGGAGCCGGCCCTGCACATAAGTCAACAGTGTGATGCAGCAGCAACAAAGGCAAACATAGTTCTAGGATGTATAAAGAGAAGCATATAGTTTACATCACGTGAAGTAATTATCCTCCTCTACTCCTCCTTTTTCAGGCCTCATCTGGAATACTTGGTCCAGTACTGGACACCACATTTTAAAAAAGACATTGAAAAACTGGAGCAAGTTCAGAAAAGAACTACCAGGATGATGAGCGGACTGCAAAGTATGTCCTACAAGGAACGATTAAAGGATCTGAGAATGTTTAGCTTGCAAAAAAGAATGCTAAGAGGAGATTTAATAGCTGTCTACAAATATCTCAAGGGATGTCACACTGTAGAGGGCTCATCATTCTTAGTTGCACATGGAAACAAGAGAAGAAATGGGATGAAACTGAAAGGGAGAAGATACAGATTGGTACATATTAGAAAAACTTTGACAGTGAGGGTGATTTGATCAATGAGTGGAACAGGCTGCCACGAGAAGTGGCGAGTTCTCCTTCAATGGAAGTCTTCAAACAGAGGCTGGACAGACATCTGTCTGAGATGGTTTAGTGCAGGGTTCGACAAACCCGGGTGCCAGGTCGCCAGTGGCGCCTAGAAAATCATGCCTGGCGCCCGGGCAGTAGCATAGCTACCGGGGGGCAGAGGGGGCGGTGGCTCCAGGCCCCGCGCTCTGAGGGGGCCCACCCGGAGCTACGCTACTGTAACTATCGGCGTGCACAGCGCGCCGATACAGTTACATTCTGCGGCAGAGCAGGGAGAATCGCTCTCCCTGCCCTGCCGCTATGGGGTCTGAGCAGGCGGTGGGGCGCCCGGCGCCAGCAGTGGGCCCCCCGCCCGTCATCGGAGGGTCAGCTGTATCGGCATCCAGCCAATACAGCTGACCGCATTGAGAGAGAAGGAGCGAGCGCTCCTTCTCTCCCATAATCCCCCTCTCAGCGTCTGACAGCGGGCGTGATGACGTCACTGCCCGGCGCCGGCAGTCAGACGCTGAGAGGGAGAGCAGTGAGCAGCGCAGGAGCCGGGAGCAAGAGAGGTGAGTACAGGATTTATTATTTTTGTAAAGGGGGCTGCATTATATTACAGAGCAGAGGCTCCCTATGGGGGTGCATTATATATAAGACTGCCTGTGGGGTGCATTATAAATAAGGCTGCCTATGGGGGAGTGCATTACAATATAGAGGCTTCCTATGGGGGTGCATTATATATAAGACTGCCTATGGGGTGCATTATAAATAAGGCTACCTATGGGGTTGCATTATAAATAAGGCTACCTATGGGGTGCATTATAAATAAGGCTGCCTATGGGGTGCATTATAAATAAGGCTGCCTATGGGGTGCATTATAAATAAGGCTGCCTATGGGGGAGCGCATTATAACCAAGTTTGTTAAAAAAAAAAAAATTCTGGCTCCTAAATTTTTTGGCTGGCTCCTAGATTCTGAACAACTTTGTCGACCCCTGGTTTAGTGAAGCCTGCATTGAGCAGGGGGTTGGACACGATGACCCTGGAGGTCCCTTCCAACTCTAACATTCTAGAATTCTATGAAGTGCTCCTTCCCATCTACTAGTATTTTTTCTGTCTCTGCCCTCCCTCTATTTTTATTGACAGCTATGGTTTTATAGAACCAGACAAGGGCGGCGATAGATGAAAAACAAGTAGGTGGGAATGGTGCACGTAAATTTGGACGTACCAACGGTGCACTGAACACTTGTCCTTTGTTTGAACAGTCATTCTGTGCCAATAGATTCCCTTTTAGGCCCTTAAACATGTTAGATAAAAGCTGGCAGCTCTACAGCCATTTGGCTGACAACTCTCTCTCCTGACTATCACATACACCTTAGCACTTCGCCAATCGGTCTTGTACTGTCTATTAGAGAGCAGATGTCAGGCTCCTGTGGCGGCGGCTTATCTTCTAGATAGTCAGTCGGGGGTGGACACTGTTTCTGCTCGGATGTCCCTGGTCCTGAGCTGTGTAGCCGACAGGAAGAGTGAAGTGTCAAAGGTACCAGCAGTCGTGAAGCCGGTGCAGAGATCATCGTGGGACCGTCAGTCAGTCGGTGGGCTGATAAAGTAGTGGTGCCAGTGGAAGAGCCACTGTTGGGATGCTCAGAAGAAGTGTGTGTGCTGAAGCAGAAGTCGAGTGGGCCACCAGCAAGTACACGGGTAGGATAACCAGAAGGGGTGGACGACCTAGTAGATGTGTATTTCCGTGACTGGATAGAAGTTGATTCCAGGGAAAGAGATCAAAGCGCCGTTTTCACCGGCCTCCTTGTCCCGCAGTTACTTTGTGGTCCATTTTGGTGTAGTTGAAGAAGTCAAGCGGAGCTGAAGAAAATGTACTGCTGGTACTGTGTCGACCGTGCTTATGGTGTGTTGGATGTGCGGTGTCCGGAGGAAATAAAGCTGAACTGTTTGACGTTGTTCTGGACTCTGACTCCAATTCTTAAAACTCCGAAACGGGTGAGAATTACCCCAGGGATGAAGCAGTAGCCAGCATGAGGAGTACAGATAGTCCTGGTGAGTCCACCCCCGGCTAGTGTTTTACACTTGCATGGCACTGCATGCTGGGGGCTGTGCAGGGAAGGGAGTGATGTCACGCGGGTCTGTGCAGGAATAGTGGTGGTTATTTTCATGGGGTTGCATGATGGGGGACTGATGCATGATGGTGTGGAGTTGCATCCTTGGAGGCTATAAAGAGAAGGGGATGATATCAATCACATTCGGATGCATGCTGGGGGTCTGCGTGGTGAATGGGGGTAATGTAACTTGTGTGGGGCTGTATGCCGGGTCGCTGCTCGGGGTAGTGGGTGATGTTACTTGCGTGTGGCTGCAAGTGGTGGGGTGGGCTGTGCAGGGAAGCGGTTGATTTCACATGCTTGGGACTGCATGTGAGGGGTTGGTCTGCACCGGGAAGAGGGTGATGTCAGTCACGTGGGGCTGCATGTTGGTGGGGGAGAAGGTGATATTACTTGTGTGCTTTTTGCTTTCATCATTACTCATTTCCTAAGTGGCTGATTTCTACGTATTACGGTAATTTGTAAAGTTCATTATTATAGACTTGTATGTATAAATATATAATAATATGATCATCCATTGGAATTCCCACACACCGGATAATTTCCTTTCCTCACAAAGTATGGAAGGAAAGTCGAGAGGCCCCACACACAACAGATGCTTGGCTGAACCTGACTTTAGCCTTACTTGCTTGGAAGCCTTAGTGTAAGGCCGGAGTCACACCAGCGTACGGCATCCGATGCGATATGCCAATGACCTTTGGCTCCACCTCTGCTGTGAGCGTAAGCCAAGCGTCAGTGCTCCAATCCTCTCGTATGACAGGATCGGAGCACCGCTGCCAAGGAGACAGAGAAACCAATTTCTCCATCTCCTCCATTGCCTGACTCTGCTTATATCTATGGGAGTGAAAAATCGGACTGCACTCTGATGTCATCCCAGTGCTGTCCGATGTTTCACTCACACCCATAGACTTGCAAATGAGCCGAATCTCGCTGAGATTGTTCTCTAATGCCGAATCAGCATAAGAAAAATAATCACTGATCTACACTGCCCCACCGTATAACACTTGGCCGAGTGATATGCAATATTTTAGCGAATAGCACTTGGCCGTGTTATACAGTAGTGTGACGCCGGCCTAACCGGTAGAATATACATTACGGTGTGCACAGAAATCATGATCCTCAGTGCAGCAACTCTGATCTATTCATCTCTGTAGTGAGACTAGAATGGCGTCGCTGTACAGAGGAGGTCCTTATAGACAGTACTGTGTGCACAGAAATCATGGAGTTACTGCAGGGAGTTTCACCATTTCTTGGCAGACCGTTACACAAGATTACTGCCCAAATTAATGAAGAACAGAATTTCGTATGCCATTCAAAGGGTATATCTGGGACTTTATGGAAAAACAAAAAACGTGCCTGAGCACTAACAGGCAGGTAGTTGCTACTTACCCGCCTCATGTGCCCAGCACTGTTCTTCCCCCACAGTGGTCACAGACAGTTCCTTCTGGGGATTCAACTCCCTCTGATGATGCGATGGGGCGGGACTTCCAACTCATCCTGATTGACATAAGGCTCCCCCAGTTAGGTAGCGGGAATCCAGCTGTCAATCAGAATGACCACGTGAGTCCCACCCTGTCAACAGAACGGAGCAGAAAAGAAGCCTCTGCTCTGTAGACGTGACGTCAGCAGAATTCCTGGCAGGAGGGGTCTGTAACCGATCTGTGCCGGGGAACAATGGTGCTGGGCAGAACAGGCAGGTAGGTAGCAACTATCACCTGCCTGCTAGTGCTTTGGCACCTTTTTTGTTTCTCATAATGTCCCAGATATACCCTTTAATGAAGGATGAGAGGGAGAAAGCTGGACCACTGTGTGCCTTTATTTTAAATTAATAAAAATAAGGTTTTATTTTAGTATCGCTTTCCATAATATAAAAAAATTACACATCGCTCTGATTGTTCCGTTTTAATATAATTCAACTTTTCGTGTATGTGCTCAGCCAGCACCATCATTTTGAAGAGCAGGTGGAAATTTGAGGGTAGGGTCCTGACAGTGAGGGAGGCAAGCCAACAGATATAATTTACTTCACAAACGTGGCATAAATTACAACAGAAGTGGTCTCCAGTGACCCCAGACATTTCTGCAATAATTTGTCACTTCTGTGTTGTAAATTATGAGGACTGTGGGTTGTGCTCTTTTACCCGTCTCCCTGTGAGATTCTGCCCATTCTTCACAATGTCAGTGCTGCGGACAGGACTTGTGGACACAGGAAAAGTCAAATTCTGACAAAACTGAACAATCAGCACTAAATTTAATGTTTTATATTAGAAAAATCGATAATAATAATGCAAGTTTCATTAATCAGAAAAAAAAATACAATTTTAACCTATAGGAATACCTAAAAAATACAACAATAAAAAAATTCAAGTATGACTTTTGATGTTTGCCACATTAAAACCTTAAGCAAGTCCCTACAAAAGCATTAAAAAGCCAGCTGAGGCCACTAGATTGGAGTCTATGAGAAGAACCTGGAATCTGCGCCATTCTCCTGGTTTCAGTGCTGAGCTGTCTACATCGGAGCTGATGTTTTGTGACCTGGCTCCAGTAACTCCATTCTAGTCACCTCCACAGTAAACTGTATGGAATATTACTACATACCCAAAAGTTGGGTGTAATACCAGGTCCCAGTGAACGGGGGGAACGTCTATGACTGCAGCCGATCAGAGAAAAGCTGTCAAATCTGCAGGTGTGGAAATTACAGAATGTGTCATGGAAAAAAGAAAAAAACGTTCTAGGTCATGTTCCTTCCCTTGAAGTGAAAACTGGATTTTGCACTGTGTTTTACAGCACCAGAAATTTTCTGCAGCAGAAACTGACAGGAGCTGCAGATTTGTGGCATCTCCACAGGAGGACCACAGTGGTAATGCCACGTGATGTGGAAACATGGCTTTATAAAAATACCTGCATGCTGGTCAGTATGTGTCGCGTTGCCATGCAGTAGCAGCACTATCTATGATACGTGGCATCTATGAAGCCAATTTATGGTGCGGCGGTCAGTGAATATTTCACCCTTTGCAATGTAAGGACTTGAGGGCACAATTCTTTGCCATGATAACCACACAAAAATACTGTGTGCACATGTGGTATCACCGCGCGTACAACAGGTGGCAGCACTTTGGATGGCAGGGGTTTCCGCTGCGTCCAAAGCACTGCATATCCGGACCGTGGAAACATACCCTCAAAATCATCTCTTCAAGAAAGCTACAGCCTGCAAGGACCCCGCTGCCACCTCAACACTACCTTAACTTCTGCAAGCCCCCAACCTACTACTTCCCCATTTTGTGGGAGACTGAAAGCCTACAAGGGCAGGGTCCGCTCCTTCTGTACCAGTCTGTCATTGTCAGTTTGTTCACCATATTTTATGTTACCCATTCTCAAGTGCATCACCAAGGAATCAATGTCGCTCTAAAAAAAAATAACTGTAGACTAACAGCGGCAGGGACTGTCCGTCATAAATGACTAAATTCTTGGCACTGATCGCAAATTCAAGGATGCAGTGGTTACTATTTTAGTTGCCATTTTGACCTCCGTGTTGCTGGGCAATTTTGGGAATTACTAATTGTCATTGATACAATTTTCTACAGTAATGTAACATTCCCCATATAGTAACAATGTACAGCACCAGAATACGGTATTTATTCTATCCTGGCACAAAGCTTGCGTTTACAGTAAGCCAAGCCTATATTCACAAGAGGCTGTAGGACTTCTCCCTGCCAACTGCGGAGAGTACTCTGCCCACCCTTACCATGCTCAACAGATGTGGGCACCTTCTAAAGCTCAACACAATTATTTGGACAGCAATGACATCAGAACTAAACCCCTTGCAGGTAAGTGACCACTTTAGGCTCTATACTCCCCATGGACCCAGATCAGGATTCAGTTTTCTCATTTTTTGCTCTCAGAACTCTAATGGACAGAGTCTGTGACATTAGTATGACGCCATCAGACCATGCTAATGAGACAAGTGCAGAGGGGTGGGACGTTTTACAGGAGGCAGATAGTGCCGCAGGTGGACATGGCATTTAACAACTCATCAGCTACAACTTCAACACTGGGTATGTCTAAGCATAAGTTCAGACTAAGCGGTTTTTTTTCTGCAGCAAAACCGTATCTCTTGGCAAGAAAGGAAGCTGCAGAAATAAAGCAGGTTTTCCTTGCGCTTGTGGCATACTAGATTTGGCTCTTGTGCCCGCTGATAAAGTTTAGTGTCGAAAAAAAAAAAAAAAAAAGTCCTATTCACAGAATCAGGCACAAAAAAAATGCAGCAAAACCTGATACCTGCATTTTTGGTGTGTTTCTTTTCACCAACCATTCAAGTCAATGGGTGAAAAAATGTTGAAAAAATCGCTGAAAGAAGCGACATGCTCTATGTCCAAAAAACATGCAAAGTACAAAATACTGAGGACAAAAAAAAAAAACAATGTGTGTGCATGATATTTCTGAAATCTCATAGGTTTTGCTGGTAAATGTAAACCATAGCTGAAAATTAGCCTAAAAAAACGCAGTAAAAAGCCTAGTGTGAACTTAGCCTTAAACAGATTTCTACAAGGCCACATTCACACTTTCAGTTTTTTACCTTAGAGGAAAAGTATAATAGAAACCCGTCACCACTTCTGTAGTCATCGCCCACTCCTGGTTGAGGCTTACAAATAATGTGAAATACTGACCAAATACTGAACGTGTCTGAAAGTTTAGAATTTACTCAGCATTATGAGCGATCATACTTTGGATATGGAGTGAGGACCAGGACATATTGTTCCAGCACCCAAGACACACAGCACCCGAGCATGCTCGGATAACGGCAAGTTCTCTTTAACCTCCTATGTTCAGAGAAATATTATATATAGGAATTTTTTTTTTTTACGTGACGGCACAGCGAGACCCCCGACATCGATTTTGTATCTGCTCTCTGAAGGGGTGGAGGAGATCAGACAAGATAGTGAGGACACAAATAATTCAGAAATTGCTCCATCTGCAATAAAGTGTCCACGTACAGCAACAGTACTGTAAATAATACACTCCGGTTCTTAGAAAGCAGCAACAAAAATAATAAAATCTCTGTCCCAACCGCCTGGTCATTAAAAGGGGTTGTCTCCATTGTCGAGGAGATCGGCCACCGCTGACAGATCGCAGAGGTGGCCGGTAACGTACGCAACGTGCAGTAACGTGTAACAATATATGTCTTATTCTTCCAAGATCTATTGATCGACAACCCCTTTAAGGCTGTGTTCACATTCTGAGTTTTTACAGCATTTTTTTCATGTACATTAATAACTCTTTCTTACAGCACCCGCAAAAGCTGAGGTCAGAAATCTCCTGCACGCTTTTTTTTTTACTGAAATAGAGAACAGCAGATTTTATTTTTTACTGAAGAGTCAATTCGTTCAGTGTCCCACAGACAGCAATAAACAAATGCAAAAAACACAAGCGTTTTTGCAGCATTTTGCTGAAGAAAAAGTTATTAAACATGTACAGCAGACAAAGTGCACATGTAACCGCACACAAAAGGCAAAGAACACAGAATTTCCTCTGCAAAGGCAGGCCTAGGTTACACAAGAAAATCCTGAAAAAATAATGTGTGTGAACATTGCCTAAATGCAAAAAAAAGCCAAGGCAAGCAACTCCTGTGCTGCTGCAGAACCTCTTGGATGGGCTCAGGACTCCCACGGATACGTGCTCCAGCACTCACCTCCCCGCAGTGTCTCCTCCATTCTCCCATCACCAGCTTCTCTCCTCACGTCTCCTCCATATGCACCAAAGAACAGAAGTTTCGCGGCATTTTTGGAGCGTCACGGACTCACGTGACCTCCCGGTTCTTTTCCCCCCACTGACACATTGTACCGTCTCCGCTCCTCATAGACAGCTGTTGGCGGCGGCGGTGGGTGCTGTGCGGGCGCTTCTCATTTTTAGGGTGACATAACCGGGGGTGTCAGGCCGTGGACGCTCACTGTGCGGGACCTGTGAGGACGGACGGTGCGGATTTAAATCCCCCGCCATCATTTCATTGTAGGAGGAAGTGGTGACAGGAGGAAGGAGAGGAGGCTCTGCAGCTGATGGGAGTGTGCTGTCACTTCAGGACCCCTGTGTGTGATCAGTGACGTTATGGTGGGAGAAACCACAACCTGACGGGTGACTGGCGTATAAGGGTGCTCTCTGACCAGACACATGGTGACTGAAATATAAGGGGGCTCTCTGACCGGACACAGGGTGACTGGTGTATAAGGGGGCTCTCTGACCGGACACAGGGTGACTGGTGTAAAAGGGGGCTCTCTGACCGGATACAGGGTGACTGGTGTATATGGGGGCTCTCTGACCGGACACAGGGTGACTGAAATATAAGGGGGCTCTCTGACCGGACACAGTGTGACTGTATAAGGGGCTCTCTGACCGGATACAGGGTGACTGGTGTATATGGGGGCTCTCTGACCGGACAGGTGACTGATAGGGGTCTTGACGGACACGGGTGATGATAAAAGGGGGCTCTCTGACCGGATACAGGGTGACTGGTAGTATATGGGGCTCTCTGACCGGACACAGGGTGACTGAAATATAAGGGGGCTCTCTGACCGGAACAGTGTGACTGGTGTATAAGGGGGCTCTCTGACCGGATACAGGGTGACTGGTGTATATGGGGGCTCTCTGACCGGACACAGGGTGACTGAAATATAAGGGGGGTCTCTGACCGGACACAGGGTGACTGAAATATAAGGGAGTCTCTGACCGGACACAGGGTGACTGAAATATAAGGGAGCTCTCTGACCGGATACAGGGTGACTGAAATATAAGGGAGCTCTCTGACCGGATACAGGGTGACTGGTGTATATGGGGGCTCTCTGACCGGACACAGGGTGACTGAAATATAAGGGGGCTCTCTGACCGGACACAGGTGACTGAATATAAGGGAGCTCTCTGACCGGATCACAGGGTGACTGGTTATATGGGGGCTCTCTGACCGGACACATGGTGACTGGAATATAAGGAGGCTCTCTGACCGGAACAGGGTGACTGGTGTATATGGGGGCTCTCTGACCGGACACAGGGTGACTGAAATTAAGGGACTCTCTGACCGGACACAGGGTGACTGGTGTATAAGGGGGCTCTCTGACCGGACACAGGGTGACGCGTATAATGGGCTCTCTGACCGGACACAGGTGACTGGCGTATAAGGAGGCTCTCTGACCGGACACAGGGTGACTGGCGCATAAGGGGGCTCTCTGACCGGACACGGTGACTGGCGTATAAGGGGCTCTCTGACGGACACAGGGTGACTGGCGCATAAGGGGCTCTCTGACCGGACACAGGGTGACTGGCGTATAAGGGGGCTCTCTACCGGACACAGTGACTGGCTTATAAGGGGGCTCTCTGACCGGACACAGTGGCGTATAAGGGGGCTTTCTGACCGGACACAGGGTGACTGGCGTATAAGGGGGCTCTCGATGGACACAGTGACTGGGTATAAGGGGGCTCTCTGACCAGACACAGGGTGACTGGCGTATAAGGGGGCTTTCTGGCCGGAAACATGGTGACTGGCATATAAGGGGGCTCTCTGACTGTACACAGGGTGACTGGCGTATAAAGGGAGTCTCTGGCTGGACACAGGGTGACTGGCGTATAAGGGGAGTCTCTGACCGGACACAGGGTGACTGGTGTATAAGGGGGCTCTCTGACCGGACACAGGGTGACGCGTATAATGGAGCTCTCTGACCGGACACAGGGTGACTGGCGTATAAGGAGGCTCTCTGACCGGACACAGGGTGACTGGCGCATAAGGGGGCTCTCTGACCGGACACGGTGACTGGCGTATAAGGAGGCTCTCTGACCGGACACAGGGTGACTGGCGCATAAGTGGGCTCTCTGACCGGACACAGGGTGACTGGCGTATAAGGGGGCTCTCTTACCGGACACAGTGACTGGCTTATAAGGGGGCTCTCTGACCGGACACAGTGGCGTATAAGGGGGCTTTCTGACCGGACACAGGGTGACTGGCGTATAAGGGGGCTTCCGAGTGGACACAGTGACTGGCGTATAAGGGGGCTCTCTGACCAGACACAGGGTGACGTACGCATAAGAGAGCTCTTTGACCACTGGACACAGTGACTGGCGTATAAGAGAGCTCTCTGGCCGGACACAAGGTGACTGGCATATAAGGGTGGTCTCTGACCGTACACAGGGTGACTGGCATATAAGGGAGCTCTGTGGCCGGACACAAGGTGACTGATGTATAAGGGGGCTCTCTGACCGGATACAGGGTGACTTGTGTATAAGGGGGCTCTCTGACGTACACAGGATGACTGGTGCATAAGGGAGCTCTCTGACCGGACACAGGGTGACTGGCGTATAGGGGGGCTCTCTGGCCGGACACATGGTGAATGGCGTATAAGGGCTCTCTCTGGCTGGACACAGTGTGACGCGTATAAGGGGGCTCTCTGACCACTGGACATGGTAACTGGTGTATGGGGGGGCTTTCTGACAAGACATATGGTGAAAGGTGTGTAAGGGGGCTCTTTGACCGTACACAGGGTGACTGGCGTATAAAGGGGCTCTCTGGCCAGACACAGGAAGACGTGTATAAGGGGGCTCTCTGGCCAGATACATGGTGGACTGGCGTATAAGGGGGTTCTCTGACAGGACACATGGTGACTGGCGTATAAGGGGGCTTTCTGGCCGGAAACATGGTGACTGGCATATAAGGGGAGTCTCTGGCTGGACACAGGGTGACTGGCGTATAAGGGGAGTCTCTGGCTGGACACAGGGTGACTGGCGTATAAGGGGAGTCTCTGACCGGACACATGATGACTGGCGTATAAGAGGGGTAGCTGGCCAGACACAGGGTGACTGGCATATAAGGGGGCTCTCTGGCCTGGACTCATGGTGACTGGCATATAAGGGGGTTCTCTGACAGGACACATGGTGACTGGCGTATAAGGGGGCTTTCTGGCCGGAAACATGGTGACTGGCATATAAGGGGGCTCTCTGACTGTACACAGGGTGACTGGCGTATAAGGGGAGTCTCTGGCTGGACACAGGGTGACTGGCGTATAAGGGGAGTCTCTGGCTGGACACGGTGACTGGCGTATAAGGGCAGTCTCTGGCTGGACACAGGGTGACTGGCGTATAAGGGCAGTCTCTGGCTGGACACAGGGTGACTGGCGTATAAGGGGAGTCTCTGACCGGACACATGATGACTGGCGTATAAGAGGGGTAGCTGGCCAGACACAGGGTGACTGGCATATAAGGGGGCTCTCTGGCCTGGACTCATGGTGACTGGCATATAAGGGGGTTCTCTGACAGGACACATGGTGACTGGCGTATAAGGGGGCTTTCTGGCCGGAAACATGGTGACTGGCATATAAGGGGGCTCTCTGACTGTACACAGGGTGACTGGCGTATAAAGGGAGTCTCTGGCTGGACACAGGGTGACTGGCGTATAAGGGGAGTCTCTGGCTGGACACAGGGTGACTGGCGTATAAGGGGAGTCTCTGGCTGGACACAGGGTGACTGGCGTATAAGGGCAGTCTCTGGCTGGACACAGGGTGACTGGCGTATAAGGGCAGTCTCTGGCTGGATACAGGGTGACTGGCGTATAAGGGCAGTCTCTGGCTGGACACAGGGTGACTGGCGTATAAGGGGAGTCTCTGGCTGGATACAGGGTGACTGGCGTTATAAGGGCAGTCTCTGGCTGGATACAGGGTGACTGGCGTATAAGGGCAGTCTCTGGCTGGACACAGGGTGACTGGCGTATAAGGGGAGTCTCTGGCTGGATACAGGGTGACTGGCGTATAAGGGCAGTCTCTGGCTGGATACAGGGTGACTGGCGTATAAGGGCAGTCTCTGGCTGGACACAGGGTGACTGGCGTATAAGGGGAGTCTTTGACCGGACACATGATGACTGGCGTATAAGAGGGGTAGCTGGCCAGACACAGGGTGACTGGCTTATAAAGGGGCATTCTGGCTGGACACCGTGATTAGCAGATAAGGGGGCGCTCTGACCAGACACCTTTCTCTATTCAGTCCTGAGATGTGAATGTGTGACTCAACTTCTGTCACTGGTGATTCTAGAAGAATGTTCTCCCCACACGTGCCTTCCTTCACTCTGAAAAAGTATTTTTAGTATTTTTCCCACAGTAGTGTTTTATTTATTTTTTTTCTGCAGAAGAGTGTGATTATTGTTTTTCTAAAGAGTGCTCTGGATTGTTTTTACTGGGAGAGTTGGCTTTTTTTTCCTTTTTCCCAGAGAAGTGTCTATCTTTTTTTCTTTCCTTTTTTTCAGAAAAAAATGTTTTTTTATTCGATCACCCATGACAGCACCACAAGACAGGGAATCCACCCTTCAAGGACAGGAAACCTACAGTCATAAGAGCAGCACCTAACTCCCTCAGTTGGTATCCTGTCCTTGACGGGTGAACCTATTACAGACATACCGGGCAGATGTCCGGGCAGGATTACCGGCTCAGTCATGGTCACATGTGCAGGTGAGTATTCCTGGGGCTGATGGCCGTGTGTGGCTTCCGATGCCACGGTCCTGGCATGCGCAGCTGGCGTGATTCCAGCGCCCAGGGCAGGTCCGGGTGGCGTAGTGCGGCCAGGCTGCGCCCCCGGTTTACGCGGCGGGTGCTTGACCGCTATATGTGCAGTGGAACGTGATTCTTGGGGCTGTGGGCAGGCGCGTCCTGGAAAGGGAGGGGAGTGCCAGAATGTGTGTCATTCGGGCCTGCGTGGAAGGTATTACAAGGGAGTCGCCAAGCATAAGGAGTGAACGATTTGTAGGGCCTTATTGCCGGACTCTTATGTGAAGAGACTGTGCCAGTCGTGCATTCAGCAGACAGTAGCGGAAGAGACCCCAGACTTTGCTACTAGCCTGAGAGAGATTGTAAGGGCAGAGGTTAGGGAATCTGTGAGATCCCTTTCCCAGGAAAATGTCCACAAGGAGAACATAAGGAAGCCTAGATCCCCAGTGTCGGAAAGTTATAGTGACGGGGGCGTGTCCTAGCACAGCATGGAGTGAGAAGTGTGTTTCTGTGCTCTCTGAGGATACCTCTATAAATCTACCTTCATCGCTGCTAAAAATCACTTTTGGATTGCCATCCTTATAGGAGACCCTTTCCTACATCAGTAGGCATCTTTTGGAGCTGATTTTTGTGCATTTTGAGACCTAAAAAGCCGGATTCATCTCAGGCCATTGGAGTGCATTGAGCGCAGGCCTGAATCTCCCTGTGACTTTGTTTCTACTGAAGGGCTGTTTGTGGCTGAAGCTATCAAGACCTGAGCTCTGGGCCCCTTCACCACCACCACCGGGACCATCAGCAGCTAAACAGGTTAGAATATCCACCGCCGCCAGCCCCATACTGAACCGCCGTTACCGGAAAACCACGTGGGTCGCAAAAAATAGCGTTCCCATTCGCGTCCCTATCCGCGACGCATTTCGGATCTCTATCGCCAAAATTGGCTCCGGGCTCCTCTCCCAGGGATCAAACCTTCAGTTTTGGGTCGTATATGTATTATATTGATCTCCGATATTCGTTTCCCTCAAGCTCATCGTGTTATTAAACCTTACTGTCTGTTGCCACCGGATCGCTAAACCGGATCGCAACGCCACGTGGATCGCAAAGTGCATCCCCCCCCCTGCGTGATTGTGACTATTCCGGGATTTCATCTTTTATCTGATTATATGCATGTCTGTGACGTTAGTTAATACACGAATCCAATCATCGGAGTCGCTACCATTCTTCCAGGCCCTATGCTAACCCTGTGATACAGTTTTCTTCATCTCGTCCTGAGACGCCATAACCATTTGTGACATAAAATAGATCGCAATCTGCGTCTTTTTCCACGTCGCTGGTTTCGACTCCTATCAAGATCAGTGTATGAGTCCGTCTCGTATAAAGGAAGCTCACCTTTCATGAGAATCATTTAATATTGTAACTAGGATTCCCTCTAGCCTACAGCAAGGCCATCGCTACCTTGGATATATAACTTTCATCCCCAGCAGAGAACGGAGAAAATTATATCTCCACTTGGATCGCGGTTTGCGCCCTCTTTTGTGTCGCATTCCTTACTACTTTACCACCTCCTGACGTGTGGCGGATCCTGCGACTTGGTCTGCGATCTGGATTGCATCTCATTGGACTTCATTCTACATCGCCGGTGATCTCATCGACTCCTAGGATCTTCATCTGGAAATCTCTTCGTCCTTCTGTGTTGTGCGTCCTCCTTTGGATCGCATTTCCAGACTCTCATCTGCATCACTAAAATCATCTCTAACTTCATCGCATTTTTTCCTACCCTGCTGAGAAGCTCATTTCAAGTTGTGAAATATAACCAATATTGATCTGTCTGTTATATTAATTGTTAACCCTCTAAGTTAACTCTTTCAGGTGGTCTACCCAGACATCTTGATCTTTATCATATCACATCCCTTTATAATTTGTGTCTATTAATTCCTGAATTCTCCTTTGTAGGCAATTACTTTTTGAATTTCAGGAATTTATTCACATTTATCCACCTCAGATCTGATTGACTCCCTGAAGATACCTAAAGGCATTGCTCTATAGGTTTGTATTGTATTATAATACTGTTGTTTTTTCACTGTTACACAGTAAAACCTACATTGAGCATAACTACCAATATACAACCAAAATGAGCCAAAAAAGCTCCAAAGGCTCCGTCAGTAATACTAATCCCAACTCCTCTAGGAGAATCACCTCACAAATTCAATCAAAAAACAAAGGGATTAATCGTTATCCTTCAATGGATTCCATAAACTTTGTGAGTCCAACGAAATCCCGTTCTCCTATAAAAAGGGATACTGACTCCGGCTCCCTAAGTCAATCTAACCTGTTAAAAACAGGAAAAGAGTCGAAAGAGTCAAAGAGTGCTAAAAAAACTTCCTCCAACAATATAGTGACCCCCTCACCTTCTAATGAAGATCCCTCCATGGATACTTCACTTTCAGCTAAGAGGAAAAACCCAGGCGCTTGGGGAGAAAAATTCTCAATCAGCGGTAATGCCTCAGAAGCAGAATCTGAGGACTACTCCCCTAATCTCAGCCCTAATAAATCCCCGCCAAAAAAGATAGGCTCTATCCCATCCAACCAATCATTACCTGATTTTGGTTCTATGGAGTCTTTGTTATCCAGCCTTACCGACAGAATTGGCGAAAGAATGAGCAAGGATCTCCAGAAACAAAATGAGATATTTCAGAGCACCTTTGACCTCTTTAATAAAAAGCTCGAAAACCACGAAACCAGAATAGAAGAAATTGAAAGGAGGACAGACTATCGGTTGACAATAGGGATATCATTTCAGAGGTTAAGAGACTCAGAACCAAGTTGGCAGACATTGATAGGAGCAGGCGGAACAACATTAAAATTAGGGGCATCCCCGAAGAAGTCACACCCGCCAATTTGCTCGAATATACCACAAAATTATTAAAAAAAAATTTTGCCCAACCTCTCAAAGGGAGATCTTATTGATAGAATCCATCGCCTCCCGAAATCCCCCAACATATCAAAGGATCTCCCTAGAGACACCATTATGAGGATACACTTCTATCATATTAAAGAGCAAATAATGAGCTATTACAAATATGAAAGAGGTTTCCCAGACCAATACTCCCATCTAAAACTGTTTGCGGATCTGTCAAGGGAAACGCTAGATGGCAGGAGAAGCTTCAACCCCATTACGGTACTTCTCCGTGAGAATGAAATCCCTTACAGATGGGGTTTCCCTCTAAAACTTTTGGTTAACATCAAGGGGAATACTCATGCCATATTCTCTCCAGAAGAAGGGAAAAAGTTCTTAGATTCTATTGGCATATCTCCCCACTCCAATACCTCTGGTCGTCCTAGCAACAACAAACTCACATGAAGTCAAATCTGGTTTTTTCTTTAATAGTAATGTTATCAAGTACTTCAGTCTCTATGTTTTGTATTAAGTTTGATATGCTCCGTAATCTCCACAAACATAGTATTCTCCTTACTCTATTCTGATATGCATTGAGGTTTTACCCTCTTTAGAGTATGGACTCGCTTTCTACTTCATTTCCCCCATTGAGTAGAAGAACCCACTCTTTAGTGGTGTTCCTGAGGGCTTTAGTTATCCCTCCACTTTTCGTGAATTGTACATTTTTCTACTTTCAAGTTCGTTAACCTTGTGCCAGCCTCCCTCCCCAATTCTTCTCTTTACTCTCTTAATAATCTCAGCACAATCATGAGCATAAAAATTCTCTCATATAATGTCAGAGGACTAAACAGTCCTTGGAAAAGGGCTTCACTCTGGAGAGAACTCATTAAATCATCCTCTGATGTGGCTTGCATTCAGGAGTCTAAATTTAAATCTAATGAACACCCTAAACTTACTCACAAAAAATTTCCTCACGTGTTTTATGCAAACAATTCAAAGAAAAAAGCAGGAGTCATTACTCTAATCAGAGACTCTATCCCATTTGAACTTATAGAAGAACTGGCAGACCCCAAAGGCAGATTTCATCTCCTGACCTGTAAATTAAACAATCAAGTTACCACAATCGCTAACATTTACGCGCCCAACTCAAACCAAATACGCTTTCTAAACAAAGTCATTAAGAAAGTAGACTCCATAAAAAAGGGTGAATTGATTATCCTTGGTGACTTCAATTCAGTCCCAGACCATAACTTAGATTCCTCTTCTAAAAACAGATCCCAATATAACACTCTTAATCAATGGATTTACGACAATGAATTGTTCGACGTATTCAGATGTCTCCACATGTCTTCAAAAGAATACTCCCATTTTTCGTCGACCCACCAGTCCGCCTCTCGTATAGACTTAATTCTGACCAACGTTTTCTCCCTCCAAAAATTTAAGGCAGTTATAATAAAAGACAGGTCAATCTCAGACCACTCTCCAGTCATAGGAGAAATACTATTAGGCCCACCTCTTAATAATCATTTCCTATGGAAATGCAACAACAACATTATTCATGACCCTATCCATAAATCATATGTAGAAACAACATTAAAACAATATTTTGACATTAACAAATCCGAGACAACTAATTCTTTCACAAACTGGTGTGCACATAAGGCTGTGATGAGAGCATTGAGAGGCACATTAATTCAGTTATCCTCCAGAATTAAAAAAGAGAATAACAAGAAAATTAAGGGACTCCAGTCTTCGATCCATAAAAAAGAATTAGAATTGCTTAATCATTCTTCACCCCCCCCAAATTTGAACTCTGAACTTATGTCACTTAGACAAGAGTTAAAAGCCTCTATTTTTCCCTTTACGACAATGCTGTAAAGTCTGCCAAATTCAAGGCTTATTCATCAATAAATAAACCCACAAAATTTATGTCAGCCAGAATAAAAAGCATTAGAAAACAAAACAGAATTAACAAGATTACAAATGATAAAGGCATCCCACTGTCTCATCCTCAGGATATTGTGGATGAATTCTCTAAATTCTACTCTAGGTTATATAACCTTAATCTACATACCGCAGATTCACATTCCCATAAAGCCGCTATTGATAATTTCCTAGCCACGCTTCACCTCCCCAAACTTAAAGATGAAGACATCGACTCCCTGAATTCCCCCTTCTCGACTCTGGAAATAGAAGATACTATCTCACAACTCAAGCAATTCAAAGCCCCAGGACCAGATGGATTCAGCAATGAATACTATAAAACTTTCTCTAAAATTCTTTCCTCCCACCTCTCTGAAATTTATAATCAAGCAGCCGCTACCGGTTCTTTCCCTTCAGAGATGTTGCAGGCCACAATCGTGCTAATCCCCAAACCAAAAGGTTCTATGGAAGATATCGCCAATTACAGGCCTATCTCATTAACACAGATGTGAAAATTTTTTCTAAAATTATTGCTAATAGGCTAAACTCCTTTTTGCCATCTCTGATAAACAACGACCAGATAGGTTTTGTGAAAGGGAGGAATGCCTCGGATGGGACTAGAAGGACGATTGGCGCGATTGGGCTTGTTAACAAATCCAGAACTCCTGCTATACTAGTGTCTCTAGATGCCGAGAAGGCCTTCGACCGACTAAATTGGGAATTCTTGGAAAGTTATTTATCCAAATTCGGCTTTAATAGTAAATCAATTTCCACAATCATGGCCTTATATCAGAACCCTTCGGCAAGAATTTATGCTAATAATCACCTCTCCCCCCCCTTCTCCATTTCTAACGGCACCAGGCAAGGCTGTCCCCCTCTCTCCCCTCTTATTCATCCTTGCCATGGAGCCTTTTGCACAATCTATTAGACAGAATAACACCATCAAGGGCCTAACTACCCTTTCACGAGAGCTCAAAATAAGTCTTTATGCGGACGATATCATCTTGTCACTGACAGACCCTTTAAACTCTATCAGGAATTTTCACAAATCCTTGGATCAATTCTCCAACCTCTCTGATCTAAAAATAAACTATAACAAATCTAAAATCTTACATCTAAACGTTACGAAAGAACAAATCAGGGCCATCAAGTCCTCGTCCTCTTTAGCTTGGGCAGAAAAAGAATTTACCTATTTAGGTATTTCTATACTAAACAATATAGACGACACCATATCAACCAATCTTTCTACCCTTGCTTACACGATTCAGAGAGACTGTAATTCCTATAACGATAGAAATCTCACTTGGTGGGGGAAAAATCTGACAGCAAGGGTGTTTATCGTCCCAAAAATACTCTACTTATTTAGAGCTCTTCCTGTCCCAATTTCCATCTCCCAACTCTCCCAACTTCAGAAATCGATCAACACTTTCATCTGGCAGAATAAGAGGCCAAGGGTATCTTCAAATTTGCTATACAAAAGAAAAATATACGGTGGCTTGGGATTCCCTAATATTAGTGCCCTATATCATACTAATATTATCAGACAGAGTCTAAACTGGCTTTCGGACAAATCTCATCCCGCATGGCTGGATTTAGAAATATGTCTGAATAATAACTTCCACCCAAGTACTCTGATATCCAAATCTTGTACTAATGCTGTTCCATATGACAAAAAACACCCCACCTTTTCTGCATCTGTTCAATCTTGGAAAAAATTTTCAAGAATCAAAAAAGGCATTCCTAAATCAGAAATAAAAAATAAAATTCCTCTATCCTTAATCTGCCGCATAACAGATCAAGATTTGTCTCACATCTGGTTTAACCATAATATTAAAAGGTTGAGCGACGTCTTTAGAGATGGCAAATTCGTATCCTTCGGAGATTTAAGGCACAGCCATGATTTGCCCTCATCTCTCTTTCTACAGTTTACCATCTTGAAAGACCAGATACGCTCCTTTCTCGATAAGAACTTTGTTTTTTCTGAGCCTTGTCTACATGTGCTGAGCAATGCAGATCACGGAATGTTTTGGAGCCACAAATTTATATACGATTGGTTTAATCAAGATACCACCCTACTGAAACATGCGTGCTTTTTGAAGTGGGAATCAGATTTAGGCATCTCCCCCTCACATGAAGATTGGGAGGATTCCTTTACCTATACGTATTCCTCCACTATCTCACTCCCACTTCAAGAGGTTCACTCTAAACTTACATCTCGCTGGTACTATACCCCTATCCGTTTGGCACATATTAATGTGAATAATTCCCCTCTGTGCTGGAGAAAATGCGGAAGTCGTGGCTCACTCATTCACATGTTCTGGTCCTGCCCCTCGTTGAAAAGTTATTGGTCTCAGATCACTCTCCTCATCTCTCAGATTTCCAATTACAAGGTCAAATTATCTCCCCAGATAGCCCTACTTTCGCTTAATTTGGATAATGTCTCTCCGGATCTCAGATCCTTGATAATTCACATCCTGTTGGAGGCTAAACGTAATATTGCTCATAACTGGAAGAACCATTCTCCTCCAGAATTTGAGGTTATAAAAAATCAGTTGTCTCTTCACAGGACATACGAGTCTAGGTTCGCTCTTGCGAATAACAACCTGGTTAAATTCTCTAAAAAATGGTCTTACTGGGACACTCTCTTTCCCTAATCACATACTTTTCTCCCCCTTCCACCCCCCATTTCTCTCTTGGTTCACGCTGGCACTTGGTTTCAGTTGTAGTTTTAAGTTTTAATTATAATTTTATTTTTTAGATTGTTAGTTATTATTAGTATTAAACAGCGGACATATCGTTGAAGTGTTGAAGCAGTTACTGCACTACTCTCTTGTCAATATGTTTAATTTCATCTCATTTTGAACGTAGATATAGATTCTCATGTATATAGATACGTTACATATAACTCTCAATTTATGATATCTTTGATATATAATATCAATGATTCTTACTGCTTCACTTTTATTTATACGATGTTGGTTTATTATTATCCTAGCTTGACATTTTCTGACATTGTCTATTTGTTACCTTATACACATTGTTATATTATAATGTTTTTTCCTTTCCCTATCTCTTATCCCTCCTCCCATTTCCCTCCCTTCCCTTCCTTATCCTCTCCCATTGTTATTATTGAAATACCAATAAAAATATTGGAACAGGAAAGTTATAGTGACTCGGGTGAGGATGTCTCGGGTTCATCTGCTTCAGCTTCATCCTCTTCAGATGCTGGTTCAAGCCTTTCCTGCTTCCTGTTGACTGGGTGAATAAACTGGTAAAGGCGGTTAGGAGTACTATGGGGATTATTGATCCTAGGCCAGAGAAATCCATGCAGGATGTCATATTCGGAGGTCTGGATCAGAACACACGCAGGTCCTTTCCTCTGAATGACAAGATCCGCTCTCTTATTCATCGGGAGTGGAAGAGACCAGAAAGGAAAGGCTCTTTGCCTCCAGCCTTCAAAAGGAAGTAGACATTTGAAGAGTTTGCCTCAAATTCGTGGGATAAAGCCACACAACTGGATGCAGCAGTGGCTAAACCATCTAGAAAAATTCTCGTTACCCTTTGAGAATATGGGAAATCTGAAGGACCCACTAGATAAGAAAGCAGATACTTTTCTTAACCCCATTCTGCTATCTGACGTACTATTTCGTCCATGTGACCTAGGACTTAATTCCCAAGGATGGAATAGTACGTTATACGCGATCAGCTGCGCTCACGGTGCAGTGATTGCAGTGTTCTGGCGGCATAGGGAAGCATCGTGCAGGGAAGGGGCTCCCTGCGTGCTTCCCTGAGACCCTCAGAACAGCGTGATGTGATCGCACTGTTCCGAGGGCCTCCTCCCTGCAGGCCCCCGGATCCAAGATGGCCGCGGGGTCCTGCAGGGAGATGACTTGTCAGTGCCTGCTGAGAGCAGGCGCCGGCAAGCCTCCTGCACTGCCTGTCAGATCATTGATCTGACAGAGTGCTCTGCAAACTGTCAGATCAGCGATCTGACATTATATAGTGATGTCCCACCCTGGGACAATGTAAAAATGTAAAAAAAATAAAGTAAACGTGTAAAAATAGTTTTAAAAAAAATCCCTAAAAAAATATATATTTCCCCAATAAACACATTATTATTATGTAAATAAAAAAAAACAATAAAAGTACACATATTTAGTATCGCCGCGTCCGTAACGACCCGCCCTATAAAACTGTCCCTCTAGTTAACCCCTTTAGTGAACCTCTTAAAAAAAAGGCAAAAAAACCAATGCTTTATCATCATACCGCCGAACAAAAAGTGGAATAACATGAGATTAAAAAGACGGATATAAATAAACATGGTACTGCTGAAAACGTCATCTTCTGCAAAAAACGAGCCGCCATACAACGTCATCAGCGAAAAAATAAAGTTATAGCTCGCAGAATAAAGCGATGCAAAAATAATTATTTTTTATATAAATAGTTTTTATTGTATAAAAGCGCCAAAACATAAAAAAAGATATAAATGAGGTATCGCTGTAATCGTACTGACCTGAAGAATAAAACTGCTTTATCAACTTTACGACATGCAGTACGGTATAAAAGCCCCTTCAAAAGAAATTCATGAATTGCTGTTTTTTGTTCATTCTGCCTCCCAAAAATCATAACAAAAAGCGATCAAAAAATGTCATGTGCCCAAAAAATTGTACCAATAAAAACGTCAACTCGTCCTGCAAAAAATAAGCCCTCACATGACTCTGGTTCAAAATAAGGAAAAATTATAGCTCTCAAAATGTGATGCAAAAACTATTTTTTCTAATAAAAAGCGTCTTTTAGTGTGTGACAGCTGCCAATCATAAAAACCCGATATAAAAACCCGCTGTATATAGTAAATCAAACCCCCTTTATTACCCCCTTAGTTAGGGAAAAATAAAATTTTAAAAATGTATTTATTTCCATTTTCCCATTAAGGTTACGGTTAGAGTTGGTGCTAAAGTTTTGGTTAGGGTTGAGACTAGGGTTAGGGGTGTGTTGGGGTTAGGGTTGGAGTTAGAATTGGGGGGTTTCCACTGTTTAGGCACATCAGGGGCTCTCCAAACGTGACATGTCTGATCTCAATTCTGACTTGAAAAAGTTAAACGTTGCTCCTTCCCTTCTGATCTCTGCCATGCGCCAAACAGTAGTTTACCTCCACATATGGGGTATCAGCGTACTCAGGACAAATTGCACAATAACTCTTGGGGTCCAATTTCTTCTGTTACCCTTGGGAAAATAAAAAATTGGGGGCGAAAATATAATTTTTGTGGAAAAAAAATGATTTTTTTTATTTTTATGGCTCTACGTTATAAACTTCTGTGAAGCACTTGGGTTCAAAATTCTCACCACACATCTAGATAAGTTCCTTGGGTGTCTAGTTTCCAAATTGGGGTCACTTGTGGGAGTTTCCACTGTTTAGGCACATCAGGGGCTCTGCAAACGTGACATGACGCCCACAGACCATTCCATCAAAGTCTGCAATCCAAAATGTCACTACTTCCCTTCCGACCCCCGACGTATGTCCATACAGTAGTTTTCTCCCACATATGGGGTATCGGCGTACTCAGGACAAATTGGACAACAACTTTTGGGGTCCAATTTCTCCTGTTACCCTTGGGAAAATAAAAAATTGGGGACTAAAAGATCATGTTTGTGGAAAAAATATGATTTTTTTATTTTCACGCCCGGGCGTTATAAACTTTAGTGAAACACCTGAGGGTTCAAAGTTCTCACCACACATGTAGATAAGTTTCTTGAGGGGTTTAGTTTCCAAAATTGTGTCATTTGTGGGGGTTTCCACTTTTCAGGCACATCAGGGGCTCTCCAAACGCAACATGGCGTCCAGCCAATTTTGCATTGAAAAAGTCAAATGGAGCTCCTTCACTTCCGAGCTCTGCCATGCACCCAAACAGTGGTTTACCCCCACATATGGGTATCAGCGTACAAATTGTGCAATAACTTTTGGGGTCTTGTTACCTTTGTGAAAATAAAAATTGGGGTGAAAAGATCATTTTTGTGGAAAAAATATGATTTTTTAATTTTACGGCTCTACGTTATAAACTTGTGTGAAGCACTTGGGGGTTCAAAGCGCTTACGACAGATCTAGATAACTTCCTTAGGGGGTCTAGTTTCTAAAATGGGGGGGTTTCCACTGTTTAGACACATCAGGGGCTCTCCAAATGCGACATGGTGTCCAATCTCTATTCCAGCCAATTTTGGTTTGAAAAAGTCAAATGGTGCTCCTTTCCTTCCGAGCTCTGCCGTGCGCCCAAACAGTGGTTCCCCCCCACATATGGGGTATCAGCGAACTCAGGACAAATTGGACAACAACTTTTGTGGTCCAATTTCTCCTGTTACCCTTGGGAAAATAAAAAATTGGTGACTAAAAATTTTTTTTGTGGGAAAAAAATAGGATTTTTATTTTCATGCCCTGGCATTATAAACTTGTGTGAAGCACTTGGGGGTTCAAAGTGCTCACCACAGATCTAGATAAGTTCCTTAGGGGGTCTAGTTTCCAAAATGAGGTCACTTGTGAGGGGTTTCCACTGTTTAGGCACATCAGGGGCTCTGCAAACTGAACATGACACCCATCAACGTCTGCATTCCAAAACGTCATTACTTCCTTTCCGAGCCCTGCCATGCGCCCAAACAGTTTCCCCCCCCCCACATATGGGGTATCAGCGTACTCAGGACAAATTGGACAACAACTTTTGAGGTCCAATTTCCTTGTGAAAAATCAAAAATTGGGGACTAAAAAATCATTTTTGTGTAAAAAATGTTTTTCACACCCAGGCATTATAAACTTGTGTGAAGCACTTGGGGGTTCAAAGTGCTCACAACAGATCTAGATAAGTTCCTCAGGGGGTCTAGTTTCCAAAATGGTGTCACTTGTGGGGGGTTTCCACTGTTTAGGTACATCAGGGGCTCTCCAAACGCGACATGGCGTCCAATCTTATTTCCTGCCAATTTTGGTTTGAAAAACCCTGCTGTGCGCCCAAACAGTGGTTTTCCCCCACATATGGGGTATCGGCGTACTCAGTAGAAATTGCACAACAACTTTATCTGTTCATTTTCTCCTTTTACCCTTGTGAAAATAAAAAAATTGCTTGTAAAAGATCATTTTTGTGACTAAAAAGTTAAATGTTCATTTTTTCCTTCCACGTTGCTTCTGCTCCTGTGAAGCACCTGAAGGGTTAAAAAACTTCTTGAATGTGGTTTTGAGTACCTTGAGGGGTGCAGTTTTTAGAATGGTGTCACTTTTGGGTATTTTCTGCCACATAGACCCCTCAATGTGACTTCAAATGTGAGGTGGTCCCTAAAAAAATGGTTTTGTAAATTTTACTGTAAAAATGAGAAATCGCTGGTCAACTTTTAACCCTTATAACTTCCTAACAAAAAAAAAATTGCTTCCAAAATTGTGCTGATGTAAAGTAGACATGTGGGAAATGTTATTTCTTAACTATTTTGTGTGACATATTTCTCTGTTTTAAGGGAATAAAAATTAAAAGTTTGAAAATTGCAAAATTTTCGCCATATTTCCATTTTTTTTCATAAATAAACACAAGTTATATCGAAGAAATTTTACCACTATCATGAAGTACAATATGTCACGAGAAAACATTCTCAGAATCGCGAAGGTCCGTAGTGTTCCAGAGGTTATAACCTCATAAAGAGACAGTGGTCAGAATTGTAAAAATTGGCCCTGTCATTAACGTGCAAACCACCCTTGGGGGTTAAGGGGTTAATGGAGCCTGGGAAATCTGCTTCCACCTGTACGATACAATCTCTTCTTTGGTGGCTAAATTTGTCAAACTTTCCTGGGGAGTTCCCTGGGTAAACCATATTTTCTGGCTTGTCACTACGGATGCCAGTCCCAGGGGTTGGGAGACCAATCTTGAGGAAGTGATGGTCCAGGGAAAGTGGACAGGAATTGAGATTGATGGTTCATCTAACTTGAAAGTTATTGGCGGTTGAGCTGGTAGTAAGACGGCTCCTTATGTCTTTACAGGGTCAGCATGTCAGAATCCTCTCCGACAATCAGGTGACAGTGGCTTACATCAACCACCAAAGGGGGACCCGATCCTGGCCTTTAAAGAAGTGGCGGATCGTATATTCCAAATAGCCGAAGCTCATGTGCTGTCATTAACCGCTCTGCACATAAGAGGAAAAGAGAACATCAAGGTGGACTTCCTAAGCCGCAACTAACTCAGGCAGGGAGAATGGGTGTTAAATCGTTCCATCTTCGACCAGATTGTGCAGATGTGGGGTTGTCCGGTTATAGACCTCTTCGCCACCAGGGGAAACAAGGGTGCATCGGTTCTGTTCTCTAAACCCCAGAGAAGGTCCACAGGGAGTAGATGCTCTGCTGATTCCATGGAACTTCAGTCTGGCAATATGCCTTTCTTTCTTTAGCCCTGATTCCATTGGAGTTGAGGAAGATCTGGGAGGACAGGACACGAGTTATCTTAATCGCCCCATTTTAGCCCAAAAGGCTGTGGTTTTCCTGGCTGAGGACGATGTCCGTCACGAATCCATGGGTTCTTCCGGAACTCCCAGATCTCTCCTAAGGACCAATCTTCCATCCACGAGTGTTCAGTCTACATCGGATGGCATGGAATTTGAGAGGGCACTGTTGATAGGAAAAGGGTTTTCTCACAATGTAGTGGCCACTCTGCTTCAGAGTAGGAAGGTATCCACGACAAAGATATATGACAGAACCTGGAAGAAGTTTCTATCTGCCTCAAATACAGAGATTGGGGAGGGTCCCAATAGGGCGAGTTCTGGAATTCCTACAAAAGGGCTTGGAAATGGGACTATCCACTAGCATCCTCAAAGTCCGGGTATCAGCTTTGGGAGCCCTATATAGTTGTGATCTGGCTGGGAATTATTGGGTGGCTAAGTTTATTAGAGCATCGGCTAGGCCTAGGCCCATCATGAAAGAGAGAATAATGCCTTGGAATCTAAACCTAGTTGACAGAATCTCCCTTCGAGCCCATTGATTCGGCCCCAATAAAAGTTATTTCCCTTAAGGTCTCTTTCACACATCCGGTGTGCGCCTGACGGCGCCCCCGGCATTTAGCCGCAGCGCCGCATCAGAAAACCTGATGCGCCGCTTGCGGTTTTTTTTTGCATTGACTTGCGTTAGCGCCAGATGGCGCCGCATGTCAATGCGTCGTATGCGATTTTGTCCGGATGCGGCGGAAATGTACATTCCGGCGGCTGGACAAAACGCAGCATGTAACGTTTTTTTTTTTTTTGCCGGATTCCCCTGATGTCTCCGGGCATCAGAAACAATCCGGCAAAAAAAACGCAAGCGGCGCATCAGGTTTTCTGATGCGGCGCTGCGGCTAAATGCCGGGGGCGCCGTTAGGCGCACACCGAATGTGTGAAAGAGGCCTAACACGGCCCTTCTTGTTGCATTTGTGTAGCCCTGGTGTTAGGCACACGCAGTACCCTGGAGAATGTGTGGAAAGATAGCAGTTTAATGCTCAATACCCATTCACTCAACATACACTAGACACACCCTTAGGGTAGTGTAGTCACTTGTGAGGGAGTGGTCAGGGTGTATTGTTTGAGTGATTAGAGAGTCAGTTTCCTGTCTTCGGACAGAGCAGACGTGTGGAGTCTAGCTGGGACTTGGAGGGAGGAAGCAGTCCAGCCTGGTTCTATCTGCAGTTCAGCAAGTGGAGGCCAGTAAGGGCGAGATATAGATCACCTCAGCCTGGTCAGAGCTGTACCTCACTTGAAGACACTGATAAAGAAAGAAGAGCTTAGTACAGAATTACTTCAGTCACCTGTCCCAAGGACAGTGAAAGGTTCAGAGACGTGCTCCTGCCTAGTGGATAACTGAGAGTCTGTTAACTAACTCTGAAGGAAGAGAAGAAGGGAGTGATTACATGACTTTTTGCAAGTGTGAGTGTTTATGCTACAAGCGAGGACAAGGCGAAAGGCACAGTGGAAAGGAATATTTGAAAAGTGCTTTTGGATTGAAGAAGTCCTGCACATTGTAACCGGTCACTGGGGACCGAAGGATCACTAAAGCTTCATGCTTAGTGGTAAGAAAACCAGAGGCTTACCGGACCTTAGGTAGCGGAAAGCAGCCCCTAAATAGTCGGTACGTAACTGGGGTCAGGGGGAGTGAGGACCTTGAGCCTGATCAGCAAGATAGGAATTCAGCTCTCTCACAGGAAGGCTCCGACCACAAAACTGACTGGGCAGTACAGCTATGGAATAGCTGGAGTTATAGAGGGAACTACGCTTCATGCTGGTTGTACTCATTGTGTTGAAAGTAAAGGAGGCCCCTAACTTGTCCAGCTGCTATCTCGAAATACATTCTCCTTGGATCAGCCTCCCTGGGACCTGCCTTACCATCTTACAAGTAAAGGTATGGAAAGACGCTGACCGTGTGAGACTGAGTTATTTACTTGCATGCCTGCACAACCCTGCCTTAACTACCGACCTGAGGGAAGAGTCCCACCTGTAGGGGACCCGACATCTAGCTGCCTCACCATCCCCTCAGAGCTCAACAGCAGCGCTGGTACAAATTACCAGAAGACTACAGGTGGCGTCACGAACTGTATATAAATATATCCCCTGTAAATATACCCCCCTACATACGCCTGACCGCCAGGGCCACAGACCGAGCCACCGCTACCTGTGACAAACCCCATAGACTTCCATGGGCTCGGCTCTGAGTACCCCATTGCCCTGGTAACCCACAATTGTGGTGCGTGGTCGAGACAAAATTGGCGTCACGAACAGGATGCGAAACTCGCAAAATTGCGAGCCCTGTGTGCCTATGGAATTGTTTTTGTGAAAAGGACTGTTTGCACTTTTGGCGCCAAAAATCGCCATCTTTGTCGCCATATTCGCGCCCTCAGGCGCTGGAGAAGAAGGTGGGCGTACCTTCGTGGGCGTGTACCCCCCTGTGGCGCGAAGAAAATGCCTGCCCTCTCAAAGTGCTATTACAATATGCGATCCTGCCCTACAGCAAAGGAGGTCCGCCTCCTCTTCACCTTCCCTGCGAAGAGGAGGAGACGCAAACCCCGCCTCCACGGAAGAGACCAGACGTCTCTGGAGGAAGATGAAAGAATCTTCTGGAACATCATGGAAGCAGGACGTGTGCAGCCGAGCAGGGAAGCGGAGGAAGGCAGGCCCCGTGCCCCAGCCAAGCTGCCACCAGCACCGGAGTCATCCGTGGTCCTGCACCTGCAGCAAGCGTTGCTAGAAATAAAAGAAGAAAATGCACGCTTGAAAAAGATGATTTTGCCACAACCTGGATTTGAAGAGATCGAGAGACGCCGGCGTACCCAGGAGCAGCGGAGGCTGTGGGACGTGGTGTTCTCTCCCCTCAACGACCCCCCACGATTCGAGTTACCGAAAATTCTGCTGCCCAAGGCAAAGGAGCAACCGGAGGCTGCCCCCGAAAGTACCAATCCTGATCCCACCGGTGAAGCGGTGGAGGCGAAGGAGGTTGAGGAGGTACCGCCAGTTCCGGAACTCCCGCCCGGCCAGGAGGCCGCAGCAGATGATCGATCCCCGGCAGGGACACCGGAGGGGTCCTGTCCGTCGTTACCAGACGTCGACTGGGACGAGATGGCGCGCCTGGATGACGTCGCCTATACCGCCCAGTGGGAATATGAGTGGCAGCGTCGTGAGGAGAAGCAGAAACGCCAGCAGGAGGAAGAGCGGGAAGCTCAGCGCAACCGACAGCGGCAACATGCAGAGCTGATCGCGGACAAGGAGAGTGTCCGGCGAGAGAAAGGTACTCTGAGGGAACCGCGGCGGCAGGGGTGTGTGACTGAGTTCCAGCTCCGGAAGGGCTGGGGCTTCATCCGTGAACCGGGCCTCTACCCAGGGGTCTTTGTCAGCAGACGTGATGTAGAATCCCACCTACCGCAAGGCCATCCCGGGAGTGACCTAGTTAATGGAGACATTGTCACATATACACGACACTGGGGAATGAAGGGATGGTATGCCCTTAACGTCACCATCGTCCGTGACCCCGTTCCCGACGCAGGTAACGTCACCACTACCGCAGCGTCCCCGTCTCCAGCTCAAGCAGTATCCGGCCGTGCCCCAGCATCGCCCCCTGCAGGCTCATCGCAAATGAAAGCAACATCTACATCGCAACATGCGACCCAATTTCCATCGCAATCCATGACACGATCCATATCGTTAACTGTGACTCAGATTGAAACGCAATCGGTGTCTCGCAAGGAGAAAGTACCCGTTGCGCCCCTAGAGGTTCGCACGAGAACTGTGGCAACTCAAACCCCAATAGCAGGTCACGACTTGTTAGTTCTGGGATCTAGGGAACACCGCATTGTTCCAGCCCCCGGGGTGGAAAATGTATTTGAAATAAATAAATAGTAAAAGAAAAAAACCGGTGAGATCCATAAAGGGGTCTACCATAAGTAATGTTGTATAAAGTTTAAGAAGTTTGCCAATTTTTGCACAAGTAAACGAGTATATAATACATTTATATATTGCTAACAGTAGAATGCCCGGCTGGGTAATCAGATAAAAAGTTTTTGCACTTTATTGTGATGTGATATAAATATGTGTCTTTTTCTTTTACAATGGACTCAGAGGCTGAGGACTGTGCCAGCCCAGAACTTATTTGTATATAGTTGCGCTTCGGTGCTTTATCTTGGTTTTACATAAAACCACCACAACTACCTCTGAACAGAAAACCCGTGTGGTGAGGCACTGAGTGAGGTCTGCGTTCGGATGTCCTGCAGCCCACCCAGGACCCACGTTGAAGGTTTGGTGCGGGTCCTTCACAAGAATACTGTGTATTTATTGAATGTTTTGATGCCTTAATACTTTTGTATTTTGCTATATATAATGTTTTGGTTTGCAACGTTCAAGAAATCCTTACCTCCCGGATGGGAAGAAGTTAATGTTAGTGTTTATTGCATAAACAAAACTGTCTCTTTGTATTTTACAGCCCGGGAGTGCTGTCGTTTACCATGGGGGAATGTGTAGCCCTGGTGTTAGGCACACGCAGTACCCTGGAGAATGTGTGGAAAGATAGCAGTTTAATGCTCAATACCCATTCACTCAACATACACTAGACACACCCTTAGGGTAGTGTAGTCACTTGTGAGGGAGTGGTCAGGGTGTATTGTTTGAGTGATTAGAGAGTCAGTTTCCTGTCTTCGGACAGAGCAGACGTGTGGAGTCTAGCTGGGACTTGGAGGGAGGAAGCAGTCCAGCCTGGTTCTATCTGCAGTTCAGCAAGTGGAGGCCAGTAAGGGCGAGATATAGATCACCTCAGCCTGGTCAGAGCTGTACCTCACTTGAAGACACTGATAAAGAAAGAAGAGCTTAGTACAGAATTACTTCAGTCACCTGTCCCAAGGACAGTGAAAGGTTCAGAGACGTGCTCCTGCCTAGTGGATAACTGAGAGTCTGTTAACTAACTCTGAAGGAAGAGAAGAAGGGAGTGATTACATGACTTTTTGCAAGTGTGAGTGTTTATGCTACAAGCGAGGACAAGGCGAAAGGCACAGTGGAAAGGAATATTTGAAAAGTGCTTTTGGATTGAAGAAGTCCTGCACATTGTAACCGGTCACTGGGGACCGAAGGATCACTAAAGCTTCATGCTTAGTGGTAAGAAAACCAGAGGCTTACCGGACCTTAGGTAGCGGAAAGCAGCCCCTAAATAGTCGGTACGTAACTGGGGTCAGGGGGAGTGAGGACCTTGAGCCTGATCAGCAAGATAGGAATTCAGCTCTCTCACAGGAAGGCTCCGACCACAAAACTGACTGGGCAGTACAGCTATGGAATAGCTGGAGTTATAGAGGGAACTACGCTTCATGCTGGTTGTACTCATTGTGTTGAAAGTAAAGGAGGCCCCTAACTTGTCCAGCTGCTATCTCGAAATACATTCTCCTTGGATCAGCCTCCCTGGGACCTGCCTTACCATCTTACAAGTAAAGGTATGGAAAGACGCTGACCGTGTGAGACTGAGTTATTTACTTGCATGCCTGCACAACCCTGCCTTAACTACCGACCTGAGGGAAGAGTCCCACCTGTAGGGGACCCGACATCTAGCTGCCTCACCATCCCCTCAGAGCTCAACAGCAGCGCTGGTACAAATTACCAGAAGACTACAGGTGGCGTCACGAACTGTATATAAATATATCCCCTGTAAATATACCCCCCTACATACGCCTGACCGCCAGGGCCACAGACCGAGCCACCGCTACCTGTGACAAACCCCATAGACTTCCATGGGCTCGGCTCTGAGTACCCCATTGCCCTGGTAACCCACAATTGTGGTGCGTGGTCGAGACACATTAACATCTGCCCATAGGGTTAGTGACATTCAGGCCCTTTCCATACTACCACCATATACCCAGTTCCTGGAAGATAGGGTTATCTTGACACCGGATCCGTCTATCTACCGAAAGCAGCCTCTAAATTTCACAGAATGCAGGAGATGGTTCTTCCTTCCTTCTGTGCCAACCCTGGGAATCATAAGGAAGATATTCTCCATTCACTAGATGTCAGGAGATGCTTGGTCAGATATGTTTCAGTGACTAAACCTTGGAAAAGGGATAATTCTTTGTGTCCTTTCAGGGGGCTAGGAAGGTTTCAAAATGCACTTTAGCTAGATGGATCAGGGAAGCAATTTCATTAGCCTATACAGCAAGTGGTAAGGCAGCTCCGGAAGGTCTGAAGGCTCACTCCACACGAGCCGTGGCGACTTCCTGGGTAGAGAGATCGGAGGTGTCGATTGAGCAGATGTGTAAGGCGGCTACATGGTATTCTCCTTCCATGTTTTATAAGCATTAGAGGCTTGATATGGGTGCCTCCTCCGATCTCACGTTTGGGAAAAGGGTGCTTCAGGTTGTGGTCCCTCCCTTATTTCTTACCTCTCTGTAATTGTGCTGGCATGGGAGACCAAATAAAGTATTAGTTACTTAATGGTAACGGTATTTTTCAGAGCCCATGATAGCACCCTTATATTCCCTCACTTCATGTGGGGGTGAGCACTTCATTCACTAGTACATAATTACGTGTGAAAAATTATTTGGTGTTCAGAATAATGTACAAGATGCAACTAACCTTGGAAGTCCTCTCGTGATCTGTAATCCAACTGATGCGGGAGAGAGGTGCCACTTTTTATGTCTGCAGGTTTCTTATCCTTAAAGGGCAGATCACCTCTCTCGTGGTGCTGTCATGGGCTCAGAAAAATACTGTTACCGGTAAGCAACTGAGGCCGGCGTCACACTACTGTAGAATACGCCCGAGTGCTATGCGAGAAAACATCGCATAGCACTCAGCCCAGTGTTAATCTATGGGGCAGCTCACATCACCGTTTATTTTCTCGGTGTATTCAGCGTGCATGTAAAATCGCAGCATGCTGCGATTGTCCCCGAGATTCGCCAATGCAAGCCTATGGGTGCGGGAAAAAAAAAAATTGCACAGCACTTGGACCATGCGAGTGCTGTCCGATTTTTACTCATCAGTGTCCTTTGAAAAGCCAGCAATTCATGTGTCGTATTCAGTAAAATCATACTGACAGGTTAGAATAGAATAGATATATACACATAGAATGCATAGATATATTTAAGTCAGTGACAGACACATACACCTCTGGCAAAAATTAAGAGAACACTGCAAAATTTTTAGTTTGATTTTTCTCTTTCTAGGTATATTTTTGAGTAAAATGTAAATTGGTCTTTTATTCTATAAACTACTGACAACATGTCTCCGAATTTCCAATTAATAAATTTTGTATTTATTTTTAGAAAATGAGAAATGGTCAAAATAACCAAAAAAATGCAGTGCTTGCAGACCTCAAGTAATGCTAAGAGAACAAGTTCATAATCATTTAGAAACAACAATACTAATGTTTTAACTCAGGAAGAGTTCAGAAATCAATATTTTGTGGAATAATCATAATTTTTAATCCCAGCTTTCATGCGTCTTGGCATGCTTTCCACCAGTCTTTCACACTGCTTTTGGGTGACCTTATGCCACTCCTGGTACAAACATTTAAGCAGTTCTTCTTTGATGGCTTGTGACTATCCATCTTCCTCTTGATTACATTCCAGAAGTTTTCAATGTGGTTCAGGTCTGGAGATTGGGCTGGCCATGACAGGGATTTGATGTGGTGGTCCTTCATCCACGCATTCATTGACCTAGCTATGTGGCATGGGGCATTGTCCTACTGTAAAAACAGTCCTCAGAGTTGGGGAACATTGCCTGTGCAGAAGGAATCAACTGTTTTTCCAGGATAACCTTGTATGCGGCTTGATTCATACGCCGTTCGCAAAGATTAACCTGCCCAAGTCCAGCCTTGCTGAAGCATCCCCAGATCATCACCGATCCTCCACCAAATTACACAGTGAGTGCAAGACACTGTGGCTTGTATGCCTCTCCAGGTCTCCGTCTAACCATTAGACAACCAGGTGTTGGGCAAAGCTGAAAATTAGACTCATCAGAGAAGATTAGCTTACTCCAGTCCTTTATTGTCCAATCTTTATGGTCTTTGGCAAACTTCAGCCTGGTTCTTCTTTGCTTCTCATTGATGAAAGGCTTTTTTCTGGCTTTACATGACTTGAGCCCTGCCTCTAGGAGTCTGTTATGAACTGTTCTTGTCGTGCACTTCACCCCAGCTGCTATTTGCCATTCCTTTTGTAGGTCACTTGATGTCATCCTACGATTGCTGAGTGACATTCGAAAAAGATGACGGTCATCCTGTTCACTGGGGAGTCATTTTCGCCCTCTGCCGGTCTGTAGCTTTGTTGTCCCCAATGTCTGCTGCTTGACCTTGTAATGGACTGCCATCTTAGAAATTTTAAGAATGGAGGCAACATGACGCTAACTGTATCCCTCTGCTAGTAAAGCCAGAATTGAGCCCTTTTCTTCCTCACTCAAGACTTTTATTTTCAACTCCTTTGGCATGGTTAAAAGTTATTTTATCATTCCTATTACTTTTGGGATATTACTAGCACTTGTTTTGCCATCCAGCTTGTTCTATTGCAAGAGCATTGTGAACACCACAGCAGTGTTTTTTATACTTTCCTTCACTAAATAAGATTTGGTTCAGGTGATTGTTATGTTTTGGTAGCTGAGGAGAGCAGGCAAAAACGGCAGTACACCAGAGAGGTTGGAATCTACTGGATTGCAGTACCCTGACTAACCACCACAACTAAAGGCAGCCGTGGAGCGTTTCTACGATGGTCCTAGACGCCTCGTCACAGCCTGAGAGGTTAACTACACCTAAAGATAGAAAGAGGAAAGCTATCTGCCCCGGAGCAGATCCCCAAAGAACATAGGAAGCCCCCAAACATGTAATGGCAGTTAGACAAGAGGAAATACAGACACAGACAGAAAATAGTATGAGCAAACGTTGGGGCCCAATCTGCCCAGACAGAAAAAGGATAGGAAGGATACTTACTGTACAATCCAAAAAAACCCCTAAAAAACCAACGCTACTAATTGCAAAAACACCTGAGATCACATGACCTCTACCACCTAAATTAGTTCTTTGGTGTAACAAAACTAAGCCGCAGCCACTGAAAAAACTGGAAAAGGCAAATGAACAAACAACAGTGGCTCCAGAGGAACTGAGAGGAGCCCAAGCCCCCCGGGGAGGGGGACCTGGCTAACTTCACAGAAATGCAGAGAAATATGCAAATGGTAAGCACAAAAACAAAAAACAGAAAATATCTTATCTGAGAGCAGGAGAAGAGGCAAGACTCAGCAAGCTTCCAAGTGAACCAGGAAACAAAGTTGAGACAAGAACAATTGATCACCGGCAACCATGATGGGAGGGAACCTCCCTTATATAAGACCAGTCTGTGATTCCTGATTGCCATTCTGTCAGGATCCCGTCTGGGTTGGAGCCGATGTTACTGCAAACACTAGGGAAAGCAGAGGCAGGTAGCGTAGTCAGGTGGCAGCCGGAGGTCGGTACACAGGAAAGGCAATTTGGTAGCAGAGGAGCAGGCAGATAACGTAGTCAGGTGGCAGGCCGAGGTCAGTTCACAGGAGAGCAGTGTTTGTAGCAGAGGAGCAGGCAGATAACGTAGTCAGGTGGCAGGCCGAGGTCAGTTCACAGGAGAGCAGTGTTTGTAGCAGAGGAGCAGGCAGATAACGTAGTCAGGTGGCAGCCGGAGGTCGGTACACAGGAAAGGCAATTCGGTAGCAGAGGAGCAGGCAGATAACGTAGTCAGGTGGCAGGCCGAGGTCAGTTCACAGGAGAGCAGTGTTTGTAGCAGCAGGAACAGCAGGAGAAAGAGCTTGACTAAAGGCTGGAAGCACAATAATCTCGCAATGACACACCCACAGGGCCAGGTTTATATAGGGCGTGTAATTGGCAATCAGAGGCCAAACGAGAGAGCACTGGGTGAAGCCGATCAGGAAGAACAGTCAATGGTATCCGGATTCAGCAAGGAACTTTGTAGCCAGCAGAATAGCTCAGATGGTAGAGCTGCTGGCTGGTGGACAAGAGACACTGGGTTCGATTCCTGACAGTACTCCCCTCCTTCCAGGATGGCCTCTGGACATCTCAGGAGTTGGCTTATCTGGGTACCTCTGATGGAAGGCTCTTGTAAGTCCAGGAGCATGGACGTTGTCCTTTGGTTCCCATGAATTTTCCTCTGGTCCGTAACCTTCCCACTGCACCAGATACTGCAGTTTACCTCTGAATTTTCGGGAGTCCAGAATCTTATTCACAATGTATTCTTCTTCACCACGGATCCTTTCTGGTGGAGGAGGTGGCTGAATTCTTCCTGGAAACGGGTTTTCACAGAAGGGTTTGAGCAAGGATATGTGAAACACTGGATGAATCCTCAGATTGTTGGGAAGTTTTAACGAAAAGCAACCTGGTTAATTTTTGCAGAAATTTGAAAAGGTCCAATGAATTTCTGACCCAATTTGGAGGATGGCACCTGTGTCTTAAGGTTTTTAGTGGACAGCCAAACTTTGTCTCCAACCTGAAGAGCAGGGGGCACTCTCCATGTTTATCTGCTGCTTCCTTATATTCTTCCTGGGTCTTGAGTAATATCTCTGATAATTCCTTCTGGGATTCCTGTAATTTTGCAAGCCTGTCATTAACAGCAGGAATGGGAGTGTTCACTGGCAGATTAGGAATAAATACTGGATGTACTCCATAATTAGCAAAAAATGGGGTTTGAGATGTAGCGCTATGTATGGAGTTGTTGTAGGCAAACTCTGCTGTTGGTAAATAGTCCACCCAGTCATCCTGAAGATAAGAAATGAAGCAACGGAGGTATTGCTCCAAAGTCTGGTTCGTTCTTCCGTCTGGCCATTGGACTGAGGATGGAAAGCGGTAGAAAGATTCACCGTGACTCCCAAGGCTGTACAGAAACTCTTCCAAAATTTTGACGTAAATTGAACGCCTCTGTCGGACACCACGTTGTCAGGAATTCCATGTAACCTGAATACCTCTTTGATCATCAGTTCTGCAGTTTTTTCAGCAGTAGGAATTCCTTCAGTTGGAATAAAGTGGGCCATTTTTGTGAGTCGGTCCACTATGACAAGGATGACGGTCATCTGTTTGGAAGGGGGTAGTTCCACAATAAAATCCATGGAAATAGATCTCCAAGGCCTGGATGGAACTGGGAGTGGTTGCAAGAGTCCTAGAGGAGACGATCGTGGGGTCTTGTTTCGTGCGCATGTTAAACAGGTTGAAACATATTTCCTCACGTCCTTCCTACAATTAGGCCACCAAAAGAAACGAAGTAGTAAGTCTTGTGTTTTTGCAACCCCAGGATGTCCTGCCAGTTTAGAATCATGGACACTTTTGAGGACTTCAAGGCGAGAAGATTCAGGTACATATATTTTGTGTTTCTGCATCCAAAACCCCTCTTTGAATGAAAGATCGACGTCTTCCGAAGGATGGTTAAGGAAAGAGTCCTCTTGATATCCATCTTTAATTCTGTTACATAGTCCTCTAGAGTGCAATATTCCCAAAAAATTTTTAGGGCCTAGAATTGTATCGTCATTACTAGACCTCTCCTGAGGTTCCGAACACATCCTGGACAGAGCGTCAGCCTTGCCATTTCTTGAACCAGGCCGGTAAGAGATTATAAAATTGAATCTTGAGAAAAATAAGGCCCATCGTGCTTGTCTTGAAGACAATCTTTTTGCTGTACGGAGGAATTCAAGATTCTTGTGGTCCGTGAGGACAGTCACAGGGTGATTGGCACCTTCCAGAAGATGTCTCCACTCGGAGAAGGCAACTTTAATGGCTAACAGTTCTTTATTACCGATGTCGTAGTTCTTTTCTGCAGATGACATGGTGTGGGAAAGAAACGCACATGGGTGAAGTTGCATCTTGTCCCCAACTCGCTGAGACAGAATGGCTCCCACTGCAGAGTCCGAGGCGTCCACTTCGACAGTAAATGGCAATTCAGGATTTGGGTGTACTAACAATGGAGCAGATGTAAAAAGAGTTTTCAACTTGTCAAAAGCCTCCTGTGCCTCCGGAGACCAGAAAAATGCTTTGGTCTTTTTTGTTAGTGTAGTAATTGGTAGTATGATCCGTGAAAAGTTCTTTATAAATTTTCGGTAAAAATTTGCAAATCCTATGAAACGCTGGACGTCTTTTAAATTTCTTGGAACAGGCCAGTCCACTACAGCATTGATTTTGCTGGGATCCATGCTCAGACCTTCTGGGGAGATGATATATCCCAGAAATTGGATACTAGTTTGTTCAAACTCACATTTTTCAAGTTTAATGTAAAGCTGGTTCTCCTGTAGTCGTTCCAAGACTAACTGGACGTGCCTGCGATGCTCTTCCAAGGTGTCTGAAAATATAAGAATGTCATCGAGATAAGCCACAACGAATTGGTCCAAGAAATCTCGAAATACATCATTAATAAAATGTTGAAAGGTGGCTGGGGCATTGCTAAGGCCAAAGGTCATAACCAGAGATTCAAAATGTCCATATCTCGTTCTGAAGGCGGTCTTCCACTCATCTCCTGGGCGAATCCGTATGAGGTTGTAAGCCCCTCTAAGATCCAGCTTCGTAAAGATTTTCGCAGAACGGAGTCTCTCAAATAGTTCAGGAATCAAGGGTAGCGGGTAGCGATTCTTGACAGTGATATTATTCATCTCTCTGTAGTCAATACATGGCCGCAGAGTGGAGTCTTTCTTTTCAACAAAGAACAGGGGTGCCCCAGCTGGAGATGTGGAAGGTCGAATAAAGCCTTTCTCTAAATTTTCACCCAGGAACTTTCTTAATACCTTCAATTCAGGTTCGGAAAGATTGTATATCCGTCCAAATGGAATGGTTGCTCCTGGCAGCAATTCAATGGGACAGTCGTAAGGACGGTGAGGAGGTAATTGATCTGCTTTCTTACTGCAGACATCAGAGAACTGCTGATATTGAGGTGGTAGTTTCTCTTCCTTCTCATGCGAAATCTCAGAGATTTGGACTTGTTGGAGAACAGGGGGTTCCTTATGACAATTATTCTTACAGTAGTCAGATGGAAAGGTGATGGTCCTTGATGCCCAGTTGATAGAAGGGTTATGGACTGAAAACCAGGGGATCCCTAGAATAACCGGAAATTTCGGAGATGAAATAAGGTGGAAACTGACAGCTTCATGATGATCCGGGTCGATACAAATCTCCAGTTCGATTGTCTCATGCGTGACAGGTCCAGAAGACAAAGGTGATCCATCCACAGTTTCCATTTCAATTGGTGTGGATTTGGTCCTACTGGAAATATTATTATCAAGTGTAAATTTTAAGTCCATAAAATTTCCTCCTGCTCCCGAATCCAACAGGGCAGAGCATTGTATTTTTTGGGTGCCCATTACAACCTGAATGGGGATTACAAAATGAGATGATGTAGTAGGTATTTTGTCTATTTCTGGCGTTACTGATGAGATAGTCTGCAAGATGGAATCCGACTGCTGAGAAAGGTCCATATTGCTGGCAGACCTGTTGTTGGTAAAGGCTATAGTCTTTTTGTTAGGACAGTTGATGGCATAGTGTCCAGGGTCCCCACAATAGAGGCAGAGATGTTCTGCACGTCGCCTCTCCTTCTCCTGTGCAGAGAGTGGTCTTCGGATGACGTCGATCTGCATCGGTTCAGACACGCCTTGCGTCTTTTCTTGGTGGTCTGATGCTGAAAATGAGAAGCCAGGGCTATTCCCAAGTGCTCGCAATCTCTCCTTTCTCCTTTCAGTAAGTCTCTAGTCAATCCGGATACACAGTTGAATAAAGTCCTCCAACTGGTCAGGGGTCTCAACCCTGGCAAGCTCGTCTTTCACTGGTTCTGATAACCCTCGTCGGAATTGACTTCTCTGGGCCGCTGGATTCCAGGTGGTGTCGGCCACCCAGCGACGGAACTGTCACGCTGTCTAATGATATGTATACAATGTCCGTAAACTATTAATACAATAACAACACTCTATACAACAACTAGTATAGCAACATCAGCATGTAAGTATAGAATAGATTTACCTGACACGATATCTGCTGAACTCAGGGTTAATCTTGAGGACTTGATGAGCTGAAACAGGAAAGAGGTGGACCGCGATCTAACCTGACCCTAAACTGGGGTCCTAACTAATCCCTCACCTTGGAGGTACTGATAATGGTTCAGAGGTCCAAGTCTCCAACCTAACCCTGTCTCCTATCAGACCCTGAACCCTGTAATCAGTCCTAAGAAGGATCCTGACTACCACCAAAGGGATATGGGCTGATCTTAGCTAAATACACAGATTAGACATATAAGACAGACAGGATAACACTCGCTTGCATACACACTCAAACACCAAAGGAAAATAAATGGTCTGGGAAATAAACTCTAACCAAGTTGAGCTTAGAACAACTAAGGAGCTCACAACTAAAGTCTATACAGATTCATTCCTATCTGTGGTCTGCATGAAGGTTTCACTGGCAACTCCCCAAGCAGACAACCAGGAATTTAAAGGAAACCAATCAACAAATAATCAATTGCAGCCGGGAGAAACTGCACCCAGTCCCAGAACCGAGCACAGACAGAATTAACTCCCTAGCTGCCAAACACAAAGAAACAGCAGCTCAGCTGTGAGAAGTCAAAATGTGCAACCGCGACGATCTTCGTGGCAATGCACACATGACAGGAACTCCGATGTATATTCCGCAACAGAGTGACGTCCTTGGCGCAAATTATGTAATTTGGTTTCTGCTGTGGCACAGCGGTTTGGGTCATCAAAAACTTGATTCATAGCTGCGATGAAAGCTTCCAGGTCTTTAAGGAGGGCATAATCCTTTTCTACATAAGGTGAAGCCCAAGCAAGAGCTTCATCCGTCAGGAGATTTATCATGAAAAAAACTTTCTTCCTCTCACTGGTAAAGGGAGCAGGTTGCATCTGGAAGTATATGCGGCATTGATTGAGGAATCCTCGGTACTGCTGGCGATCCCCACTGAACTTTGCAGGCAGCGGCAGCCGCGCGTTTGATTCGGACCCTGAATTGCGCACGTCCAGAAGTTGTTTTTGAAGCTCAATTACTTCCTGTTGTATCACCGTGAAATCAGTTTGTAACTTGGAATATTTTCCTTGAGAGTCAGTACAAAAACTTTGAAGCTCCGTAACTTGCCGCCTCAGGGTGTTCACAGCGGACTCCATTTTGGCGCGAGATTATTCTGTCAGGATCCCGTCTGGGTTGGAGCCGATGTTACTGCAAACACTAGGGAAAGCAGAGGCAGGTAGCGTAGTCAGGTGGCAGCCGGAGGTCGGTACACAGGAAAGGCAGTTCGGTAGCAGAGGAGCAGGCAGATAACGTAGTCAGGTGGCAAGCCGAGGTCAGTTCACAGGAGAGCAGTGTTTGTAGCAGAAGAGCAGGCAGATAACGTAGTCAGGTGGCAGGCCGAGGTCAGTTCACAGGAGAGCAGTGTTTGTAGCAGAGGAGCAGGCAGATAACGTAGTCAGGTGGCAGCCGGAGGTCGGTACACAGGAAAGGCAATTCGGTAGCAGAGGAACAGGCAGATAACGTAGTCAGGTGGCAGGCCGAGGTCAGTTCACAGGAGAGCAGTGTTTGTAGCAGCAGGAACAGCAGGAGAAAGAGCTTGACTAAGGGCTGGAAGCACAATAATCTCGCAATGACACACCCACAGGGCCAGGTTTATATAGGGCGTGTAATTGGCAATCAGAGGCCAAACGAGAGAGCACTGGGTGAAGCCGATCAGGAAGAACAGTCAATGGTATCCGGATTCAGCAAGGAACTTTGTAGCCAGCAGAATAGCTCAGATGGTAGAGCTGCTGGCTGGTGGACAAGAGACACTGGGTTCGATTCCTGACACATTCCTCATTGAATCGTTCAGTACTGTTTGTAATCACCAGAGGGACCTTCTGCTCAGAATTAATTTCTAAAACATTCACAACAGTACCCCCCCTTGAGGAGGGGTCACCGAACCCTCATTTGTGCCACCAGATCGGTCAGGATGAGCTCTGTGATACGCACGGATCAGTCTCCTAGCATGGATGTCCGAAGCAAACACCCAAGAATTGTCCTCCTGACCATAACCTCTCCACTTAACCAAATACTGGAGTTTCCGTCTAGAAAAACAAGAATCCAATATTTTCTCAACCACATACTCCAGATTGCCCTCAACCAAAACAGGGTCAGGAGGCGCAGCCATAGGAACCACTGGCTCGACAAACCTCTTCAATAAGGACTTGTGGAACACGTTAAGGATCTTAAATGTCCCTGGAAGAAGTAAACGAAAGGAAACAGGATTAAGAATCTCCATGATCTATATAAGGTCCAATGAACCTAGGCTTAAACTTAGGAGATACAACTCTCATAGGGATATTTCTTGAGGACAACCAGACCAAGTCCCCCACTTTAAACCGAGGACCATCAGTCCTATGCTGGTTGGCAAACCGCTGGACCTTCTCCTGAGAGAGGGACAACCTCTCCACTACCTGGTCCAAATCTGCTGCATACGCTCCACAACAGAGTCAACACCCGGACAGACAGAAGCCTCCGTCTGTCCCGAAGAAAATCGAGGGTGAAACCCAAAATTGCAGAAAAATGGAGACATCAAAGTGGCAGAGCTTGCCCTATTATTAAGAGCAAACTCAGCCAAAGGCAAAAAAGAGACCCAGTCATCTTGATCAGCAGACACAAAGCATCTCAGATAAGTCTCCAATGTCTGGTTGTTATGATCTGCTACAAGCACTAAGGAAAGGTGGGAATTCTGTCCCTACAATAGGACTGAGCTGGATCCCTACGATGTAACGGGGAACCTGATCCTGCGACCAGACCCGCTAAAGTCCTCAGCTAGTCTGAACGAAGACCTATAGTTGCGAGGGAGGAATCCCTACAAGATCTAGGGACTGGGTGAAAAGGTGGATACCTCCTAACAGAAAGTGTAGCAGGGAAAATAAAACAGAAAACAAATACTAAGAGATCCTAAGATCAAGCAAAACTGACAGAGTAAGGCACCTAAGCACCCGGCTAGCTTAAGAGTAGATAATACAACGAAGTCCAGCAAAGCCAGAAGGGCGGAGCCAGACTAAATAGGGAAAAAAGGTCATGTGACAGCAAACTGAAACAAAATCTGACAAGAGGGTTATAACAGTACCCTCCCTTCAAAGAGGATCCTCCGGATCCCCTATGACTTAGGCTTATCCGGAAATCTCTTGTAAAACGCTCTGACAAGTCTAGACGCAGAAACATCATCCGCCCTCACCCATGAGTTATCCTCGGGTCCATAACCCTTCCAAGCGACGAGGTACTGCAAACCCCCTCTATACCGTCTAGAATTTAGGATGTGAGAAATCTCATATTGCCCGTCCTCCACCACCAGGGGAACAGTGGCCGAGACGTCTCCATCTGAGACCTCAGCTTTTTTCAAGAGAGAAACATGAAACACCGGATTAATCTTCCAGGAGGTAGGAAGCTCCAACTTAACAGCAGATTGGTTAATAACCTGAAGCACCTTAAAGGGCCCTACAAACTTGGGACCCAATTTCTTAGACGGAATCCTCAAGCGCAGATTCTTAGAGGACAACCAAACCATGTCACCAATAGCAAACAAAACCTCTTGTCGTTTTCTATCAAAATACACTTTGGATCTTTTGTTAGCCTCCTGAAGATTACCACGCACATCAGTCCAAATTCTCTCCAAAACACCAGAAAAATTCTCCTCTTCAGGTACAGCCGATCCCAACTTGGAAAATGACCCAAATGACGGATGTCTCCCAGAACAACAAAAAAAAGGCGAACAACCAGCAGAAGCGGATGTATGGTTGTTAAGAGCAAACTCAGCAAGTGGCAGAAACTCAGACCACCCCTCTTGATTATCAGTCACAAAACAACGCAAAAACTGCTCAACATCCTGGTTTTTCCTTTCTGTCTGGCCATTAGACTCAGGATGATATCCGGATGAAAACGACAAATGAACTCCCAACCTGTCACAAAAAGCGTGCCAAAAACGAGCCACAAACTGAGGTCCCCTATCAGAAACAATGTCAGTAGGAACACCATGTAGTCTGACTATTTCCTTGACAAAGGCCTTAGCGAGAGTCTTAGCGCAGGGCAGTTTGATGAAAGGAACCAAGTGACACATCTTGCTAAAACGGTCCACGACCACCCAGATGACAGTGAAACCCTCAGAGGGGGGAAGGTCAGTAATAAAGTCCATAGCCAAATGTGTCCAAGGTGCACTAGGAACCTCCAGAGGGCAAAGCAACCCCGCAGCAGGAGTATGAGAAGACTTAGATCTAGCACACACAGTGCATTGACGTACCCACTTAATGACTTCCTTCTGCCATCCTGGCCACCAAAAAACGGCGACCCACAAGTCTCTTGGTCTCAGAGATTCCAGGATGACCTGCCAAGCGAGATGTAAGGTTCTGTGTACATGTTCCTGAAACTCAGTTTGTTCGTCAGCCATTTTACTTTCTGTCTTGCTGCAGCTATCTTGCCCTCAGTCAAAATGGAGTTTCCAGCTTGCATGTTCCCGCCCTGATTCTCTCCTTTTGCTTCTTAAGCAGCCACAGCTGAGCAATCAGTGCTTCAGAATCTAGCCTGCAGTGAACCTGTGATCTGACCCCTGAAGCCTTGGACCTTGTACTCCAGCTATTCCTACTGAGGAACTCTGAAGCACTTGTGGACTCTGAACCCTGCTCTTTGAAAGACCCACGTTTGCATGGACTTACGGTAACAGAGAAGAAGATCCTGAACCTGTTGTGGAGAGTGATTGCTGAGCTTAGATTACTCTGGCCTGCTGTGTCTCCTGCTTCTGTGTCTGCAAACTGTGTGACTATTTTTGCCAACTTGTATGAAGTAATACAGGACTTTCTATATCAAACCTGTGTCTCATGTATTTTCATCGCACCCAAGCACAAGACGCTATATGAACTGTACTACATACATTACACGAGAGTCATGACATTCAACAAACAAATCTCTCCTCAGGGTCCCAGGCACAAACAACCTCCCATGAGGCGTGTTAGATGGGGCATTCTCCTGTGCTTTAAAGGTACTGCCACACTAAACAATCCCGCTAGTGATCTCGTTAGCGTCGCATACTAATGAGATCGCTAGCGGGATTGTTTTAACATCGCTAGTAGCTGCCTAATTTAGCGATGTCGTTAAGGACGCTAACACAGTTAGCGATCTCCTTAACGACACCGCACATCGCTCACACTACCTCCACGTCAACAGATCCTCCTTGCAGTCTGTGACAGCGGCTACGGGCGGCGGCCGCTCCATGATGTGGTCTGCTGTGCTGGGAGGGTTCCGGTGCTGTCCCCCTGCTCCGGGCCTGGCGCTCCTGTGGGGGATGGGTGGTCGGTCTCCTCCTCTTCCCGGCTCGCAGCGCCTGTCTGAGGGAGATGCACGGCTGACACCCAGCGCTCAGTGCGCACAATCACCGGATATTCCGCAGGCCGGTTCTCCCCGTCATACAGCTGCTGTGAGGAGGACGTCCCCGGTGCAGATGTTACTGCCCCTCCCAGGAGCAGACGGCCGCCGTGCTACCAGGTGCCACACTCAGCGATATATGCTCACCAGCGGGACACCAACGATAAAAATAGGGTCCGGAACGATGAGAACTATGAACGAGATCACAGCAGGATCTCAGCAGGGGCCACGTCGCTAGTACATGCCACACACAATAACGTCACTAACGAGATCGCTAAATAGTGACGTTTTTTAGCGATCTCGTTAGTGACGCTGTTTAGTGTGGCATACCCTTAAGAATCTCATCTTCCAACACGGAGTCCAAAACAGCAATAACAACCCCCTCTTGCAAGATGTTTTCCTCCTCCTCCTCAGTACCCACCATAGGAGAAAAGCTGCGAGACAAAGCATCAGCTTTAACATTTTTAGTACCTGGGATGTAAGTAACGGTAAAATTAAACCGTGAGAAAAACAGTGCCCACCTAGCCTGACGGGCATTCAAGCGTTTGGCAGCATCAAGGTAGATCAGATTTTTATGATCGGTGAAGACTTGAATGGAAAATTCCGCTCCCTCCAAAAAATGACGCCAGTGTTCAAATGCGAGTTTAATTGCCAACAATTCCCGATTACTGATATCATAATTTAGTTCAGACTCAGAAAATTTCTTTGAAAAAAAAGCACAGGGATGTACTCCATCCGTCTTTGCCTGAGACAACACTGCGCCGACCCCCACAGAAGAAGCATCAACCTCAACCAAAAATGGTTTAGTCACATCAGGCTGCGTAAGGATGGGAGCAGAGATGAACCTCTCCTTTAGCAACACAAAAGCCTCAATGGCCTCAGTAGTCCACTGAACCGCATCAGCACCTTTCCTGGTGAGATCGGTCAGAGGTTTGGCAATCACAGAAAAATCTTTTATGGATTTTCTATAATAATTGGCAAACCCCAAAAACCTCTGTATTGATTTCACACCAATAGGTCTAGGCCAATCCTGCACAGCTTGCACTTTCACCGGATCCATCTCAAAACCTTCACTGGAGACAATGTAGCCCAAAAAACTAAGTCTCTGTACAGCGAACTCACATTTTTCTAGTTTGGCAAAAAGTGAATTATCACTCAGTAACTGTAATACTTCACGCACACTCCTCCAATGAGACTCCAGATCCGGTGAATAAATCAAAATGTCATCCAAATACACAACCACACTTCTGCCGATCAAAGGTCTAAGGATGTCATTAATAAGATTCTGAAAAAATGCCGGAGCACTGGAAAGTCCAAAAGGCATGACCAGATTCTCAAAATGACCCAGTGGAGTGTTAAACGCAGTCTTCCATTCATCCCCCTCCTTCATGCGCAACAAATTGTATGCCCCTCGAAGATCAATTTTAGAGAACCACTTGGCCCCCACTAACTGGTTAAACAAATCAGGAATCAATGGCAGTGGGTAAGGATTGCGTACAGTAATCTTATTAATCTCACGAAAGTCTAGACAAGGCCGTAAACCGCCGTCCTTTTTTTTAACAAAAAAAAATCCAACCGCCACAGGAGATTTGGAAGGCCTAATGTGACCGGCGGCCAAGCTTGTCTGTATGTATTCCTCCAAAGCCTTTCTCTCAGGAATAGTCAAATTAAATAAACGACTTTTAGGAAGAGTCGCTCCAGGGACAAATTCAATTGCACAATCATAATCTCTATGAGGAGGCAATACCTGCGATTCCTTATCAGAAAAAACTTTCCAAAAATCCTGAATAGGTACAGGTAACTCCCCCTTAACTACAGCAGCAATACGCCCGTTACAACACTTGTCATAACAATTGGGACTCCAGGACTTAATTTCATTGGTAGACCAATCCAGTACTGGATTGTGCAATTTTAACCAGGGTAACCCCAAAATCACCGGTGAGGGCAAATTATTCAAAACTACCAAATCCAAATTCTCTTGATGAACACCATTAATAGTAAGAGGAAATTCACAGATATGGTGAGTAACATTTTTCAAGTGAGAACCATCCACAGACACCACATTAATAGGGGAAGACAGAAGTTTGGGTTTTAATTTTAGTTTTTCCAAAAATTTCCCATCAATCACATTGAGAGTTGAACCACAATCCACAAATACCCGAAACTCCATTAATTCCTCCTCACCAGCAGTGGTAGCAGAAAGAAAGACACCTTTATTGTTTAAACAAGCTATACGGGCGAAACTGACCTCATTTTTTCTTTTCTCTTTATTCATTCGAAGCGCACAGTTCTTAATGAAATGCTCAGATTTACCACAATAGAAACACAAGCCCTTAGCAAATCTGCGTTCTTTTTCCCGAGAGTGAGGTGTCATTGCTCCAGTTTCCATCGGCTCTGCAATGTCAGTACATTCCTTCTCTAAACTTGGAGCTGACAAGGCAGATTTACTCTCATTAACCCTTGCACGCAGTCTCCTATCCACCCGTATGGCTAATTGCATAGCCTCTTGCAAGTTACCAGGTATAGGATAAGCAATCAGCAAATCTTTAACCCTTTCACTTAACCCTGCAAGAAATAAACTTTTCAAAGCTGAATCATTCCAGCCCACCTGTGTGGACTACCTTCGGAAGTGAGTACAATATTTTTCCACATTACCTGATCCCTGTCTCAAACATCTCAATTCTGTCTCAGCTGATGAAACACGATCCGGATCGTCATATAACAACCCCAAAGCAGAAAAAAAAAACTATCCACAGATCTAAAGCATGGATCACTAGGCTGCAGAGAAAAGGCCCAGTCCTGAGGTTCTTTGCGCAAAAGAGACATTATGAACCCTATGCGCTGTGATTCATCACCAGAGGATCTGGGTCTCAAACGGAAATACAACAAGCAAGCATTTTTAAAAGAAAAAAAATCTTGTTGTTCACCAAAAAATAAATCAGGCAAACGTACCTTTGGCTCCACGAAATGTGCTCCAGAACAACTACTCACGTGTTGCTGCATTTCAGCCACCTCCAGAGAGAGACCCTGCAGGCGTTCAGCCAAATCCCGAACCGACACCATGACGGAAAACAGAAAATCTTTCCTTAGAGATTTTTTTTTTTTTTTTTCTTTGGGCTGGACTTACTGTTATGATCTGCTACAAGCACTAAGGAAAGGTGGGAATTCTGTCCCTACAATAGGACTGAGCTGGATCCCTACGATGTAACGGGGAACCTGATCCTGCGACCAGACCCGCTAAAGTCCTCAGCTAGTCTGAACGAAGACCTATAGTTGCGAGGGAGGAATCCCTACAAGATCTAGGGACTGGGTGAAAAGGTGGACACCTCCTAACAGAAAGTGTAGCAGGGAAAATAAAACAGAAAACAAATACTAAGAGATCCTAAGATCAAGCAAAACTGACAGAGTAAGGCACCTAAGCACCCGGCTAGCTTAAGAGTAGATAATACAATGAAGTCCAGCAAAGCCAGAAGGGCGGAGCCAGACTAAATAGGGAAAAAAGGTCATGTGACAGCAAACTGAAACAAAATCTGACAAGAGGGTTATAACACTGGTTTGTTCTCTCAGTTTGTCCATTGGTCTGAGGATGAAAAGCAGAGGAGAAAGACAATTGAACACCAAGTTTAGAACAAAAAGTCCTCCAAAATCTGGAAACAAACTGGACTCCTCTGTCAGACACAATGTTCTCAGGAATGCCGTGTAACTGAACCACGTGCTGAAGGAACAAAGGCACCAATTCGGAGGAGGAAGGCAACTTAGGTAATGGCACAAGATGTTTCATCTTGGAAAACCTATCACAAATCACCCAGATAACGGTCATTCTCTGAGAAACAGGGAGGTCGGAAATAAAATCCATAGAGATATGGGTCCATGGTCTCTTGGGCACAGGCAATGGCATCAACAAACCACTAGAGCGAGAGCAAGGCTTGGAGCGAGAGCAAGTCCCACAGGACTGCACAAAATCCCTGATGTCACGAGACAAAGTAGGCCACCAAAAGGACCGACTCACCAAGTACCAAAAATTCCGGGATGACCGGCCAATACGGAACAATGAATCTCAGACATCACACTCTTCTTCCACTGGTCTGGGACAAACAATTTCCCAATAGGGCAGCGCTCGGGTTTATCCTCCTGACACCCTTCCAGATCCAGTCTCAAATTGGGCGAGATGGCGGAAAGAACGACACCCTCTTTCAAAATAACAGCAGGATCAGATAACTCAGGAGAGTCTGCAAGGAAACTCCTCGAGAGGGCATCCGCCTTAACATTCTTAGTGCCAGGAAGAAAGGAAACCACAAAATTAAAACGTGTGAAAAACAAGGCCCACCTGGCCTGTCTAGGATTGAGTCGCTTGGCAGATTCCAGATAGACCAGATTCTTATGGTCCGTAAGGACCACCACCTGATGTTTGGCTCCCTCCAGCTAATGTCTCCACTCTTCAAAAGCCCACTTCATGGCCAATAACTCCCGATTACCCACGTCATAATTACGTTCAGTTGGAGAAAATTTTCGAGAGAAAAAAGCACAAGGGTTACTTTTAGAGGTCTCAGGATCTCTTTGGAACAAAACGGCACCTGCCCCAATTTCAGAGGCATCAACCTCCACCTGAAATGGCAGAGAAACATCAGGCTGCCGTAGAACAGGAGCAGAAGTGAATCTCTGCTTAAGTTCCTGAAACGCAGAGACTGCCTCAGGAGGCCAATTCACCACATCAGAACCCTTTTTGGTCAAATCAGTCAATGGTTTAACAATAACAGAGAAATTACCAATAAATTTACGATAAAAATTGGCAAAACCCAAGAATCTCTGAAGAGCCTTTAATGAAGTAGGTTGGACCCAATCACAGATGGCCTGAACCTTGACCGGGTTCATTTCAATAACAGATGGAGACAAAATGAATCCCAGAAATGAGATCCTCTGTACGCCAAAAAGACACTTTGATCCCTTCACATACAGAGCATTCTCTCTCAAAATCTGGAACACAGTCCGAACATGTTTCACATGAGAGTCCCAGTCATTGGAAAAAATCAAGATATCATCCAAATAAACAATCAGAAATGTATCCACAAAATCCCTGAAAATGTCATTCATGAAGGACTGGAAGATGGAAGGAGCATTAGTGAGCCCAAAGGGCATCACTAGGTACTCAAAATGCCCCTCTGGGGTATTAAACGCCGTCTTCCATTCATCCCCGTGCTTAATGCGAATAAGGTTATACGCCCCCCCTGAGGTCAAGCTTGGTAAACCAAGTAGCACTTTTCACCCTGGAAAACAGGTCAGAAATCAAGGGTAACGGATATTGATATTTCACAGTGATATTGTTCAAGAGACGATAATCAATACACGGCCTTAATGAACCATCCTTTTTGGCCACAAAGAAAAAAACGGCACCCAAGGGTGAAGAGGATGGTCTGATATGACCCTTCTCCAATGACTCCTTGATATAAGACCGCATAGCGTCATGTTCAGGTACAGACAAGTTAAAAAGGCGACCTTTAGGGAATTTACTACCAGGCACTAATTCAATAGCGCAGTCATAGCTCCTATGGGGGGGCAAGGATGCAGATTTACTTTCGCTAAACACATCAGAAAAATCAGTCAAAAAGTCAGGAACATCCTGAGCCTGGGGAGAGGCAGAAAAAACAGGAGTGTTGGCATTAACACATTGGCAGCCCCAACTGGTTACAGACACAGATTTCCAATCCAAAACAGGATTATGAGACTGTAACCAAGGGAAACCCAGTACAATAATGTCATGCAGATTATACAGCACCAAAAATTTGCAACTCTCCTGATGATCAGGTTCAACCCTCATTATCACCTGAGTAGAGAACTGGGGTTTATTCTCAGCCAAAGGGGTAGAATCAATCCCCAGTAGGGGAATAGACTTCCGTAGGGGTATCAAGGGAAACCCACAACGTTTAGCAAAATCAAAATCCATCAGGTTAATAGCTGCTCCCGAATCAACGAAAGCCTGAGCAGAAAATGTGGACAGGGAGCAAATCAGGGTAACAGTCAACAGAAATTTAGTCTGAACACTACCCAAGACAACTGAGCGTGCAAAATGTCTTCCCCTCTTAGGGCAGACTGAAATAGCATGAGAGGCATCACCACAGTAGAAACATAACCCATTGCGTTTTCGAAACTCATGACGCTGTGCCCCAGAAGTCACTCTATCACACTGCATGGGTTCAGAAGCTGGTTCACAAGGCAACACTATTCCACGCATACTTCTACGCTCACGCAAACGTCTGTCAATTTGAATCGCTAATGACATAGAATCATTGAGACCAGAGGGAGCAGGGAAACCCACCATAACATCTTTTACATTTTCTGACAGACCCTTCCGAAAAAGGGCTGCCAAAGCATCGTCATTCCATTTGGTCAGGACTGCCCACTTTCGGAATTTCTGACAGTACAACTCAGCGTCCTCAGGCCCCTGATTTAATGCGAACAAGGTTTTTTCAGCTTGATCAGTGACATTAGGTTCATCGTACAATAACCCCAGAGCCAGAAAAAATGCATCAACATTACTCAAAACAGGGTCCCCAGGTGTCAGGGAAAAAGCCCAATCCTGAGGATCTGTCATGGGTGTATCGCCACGAGGATCGTCGCGATTACACACTCTGACTTCTCGCAGCTGAGTTGCTGTTTCTTTGTGTTTGGTAATGAGGGAGTTAATTTTACCTAGCTCTTTGCTAAGACTAGGTCCAGCCTCGCCCGGCTGCTTTTGATTATGTTCTAATTAGATTCCTTCATATACCTGCCAGTCTGCTTGTTAGATGCCGGTGAAAGCATTCATGTAGTCTAGCAGACTGGATCGGTTCTGAGAATACTTAAGCTAAGAGCTCCTTAGTTGTTTTTTACTCTTATAGCTTATAGTTTATCTCTGAGACCTTAGGTGTTCCTACTGTGTGTGAGTGTTGTATGTAAGACTTTATTTACTTTATTTCTTGTCTTTCTTGTATGTCTTTCTGTTCATTAACCGTTACCTGTTCATTCCCTTTGGTGGTAATCAGGGTCCTTCTTAGGACTAGATTACAGTTGGCAGGGATTGATAGGAGACAGGGTTTACGCTGGTGGCCTGGACCTCTGTACCTTTAACAGTACCTCCAGGTAGAGGGATTAGTTAGGACCCCAGTTTAGGGTCAGCATAGACCCCGGTCACCCTCTAGCCGGAGACAGCGTATAACGGATTCCGTATTGACCCACTGGACATTCTGTCAGGTAATTCTATGTTATCATATATCTATGCGCATGTTATATAGTATGTTGCCCTTTTGATATAGATTACTGTCATCACATATATATATATATATATCTGCTATACAGCGTGACATTTTCACCGGCCCTACTAAAGATTCTCCCCAGCTGTCATGGATCCAGTAGCCCAGCTGGCCCGGCAGTTGCAGGGGTTGTCCATGGAGTTGGCAGACATTAAGTCCAAGGTTTTGTCCCCCCCGGAGCAAACCAGATCTGAACCTAAGGTTGCTCTCCCGGACAGGTTCACTGGTGGGCGGGACAAATTTTTTACTTTCCGGGAGGCATGTAAATTGTACTTTCGGCTGCGGCCTCGGTCATCTGGGAGTGAAGAGCAGAGGGTGGGAATTGTTATCTCGTTCTTACAAGGGGACCCTCAATCTTGGGCGTTCTCTATTCCTCCAGGCTCCCCAGATCTCCAGTCAGTGGATCGATTTTTTACTGCCCTGGGTCTGGTATATGATGATCCGGATCGAGTTTCCCTTGCTGAAACAAAGTTACGTAAAATACGGCAAGGAAATCGTCCAGCGGAGGAATATTCTTCTGAGTTCCGTAGATGGGCAACAGATACTCAGTGGAATGACCCAGCTCTTAGGAGCCAGTTTTGTCAAGGGTTGTCTGACAAATTAAAAGATGTGTTGGCTCAGTATGATTCTCCTCCATCACTGGAGGCTGCTATGGCCCTCGCTATTCGCATTGATAGACGAATTCGGGGAAGACGCAAGGTAACTCCGCCTCCCGTGATGACTCCACCTACTACTAAAGTCCCTTATACTGAGGTTCCCCTGGTCTGTTCTGAGGAACCCATGCAGTTGGGAGGGACATCTTTTTGTAGGAGGGAATCGGCGGTGCACCGCAAGACTAGAAGGTGTTTCTTTTGCGGGAGAGAGGGACATTTTGTTGGGGGGTGTCCATCCCGGGCCTCTTTGAGCAAAGGAGTTAACCTGGGAGTGTGTATTTCGTCCCCAAATCCCTCTCAGTTTCTCGTGCCTGCGGAGGTGGTGATTGGTACTAGAACTGAGAGGATTTCTGTTTTTCTTGATAGTGGGTCCGGGGCTAATCTGGTGGACGCTCGGTTTGCCCAGGTGCATGGTATGCAACTGAGTGTATTGGCCAAACCGGTCCCTATAGTATCTATTGATTCTAGACCTCTCGGTCAAGGTAGCTTGGTACAAGCTGTTCATAACATAGATCTTCGAGTAGGGGCAATACATAAAGAGCAATTGTCTTGTTATGTGTTGGAGGGTCTACCCACTCCTATTGTGTTGGGACTTCCTTGGTTGGCTAAACATAACCCAGTGATTGATTGGCAATCCGGAAAGATAAGCCAGTGGGGTGAATTTTGCAGGAATAACTGCATGAGCACGGTCATCGGTGCGGTTGTGCCTAGGACTTTGTCTCCTTTTCTGGAGGACTTTGGGGAGATGTTCTCAGAGGAGGGGTGTAAAGAGTTACCTCCTCATCGCGCATATGACTGCTCAATAAAGTTGCTTCCTGATGCCTTATCTCGTACTTTCCCAGGGGCCGGGAAGACGGATGATCCGGTTCCTATTCCTCAGGAGGGAGTTGTAGTGTCAGCTGTATGCTCTGAGCTTGAGGGGGAGGTATTGGGGGCTCAGGGGGACGCCCCTGGGGGACTTCCAGGGAGACTGATAGTTCCAGATTGGTTAAGACTGAAGGTTACGGGGAACCGTTACAAACGGATGGCTGATAGGGGGAGAGTTTCTGGTCTAGATCTGAAGGTGAACGATCTGGTTTGGTTGTCTACCAGGAATATAAAACTTAAAGTTTCCTCCTGGAGGTTGGGTCCCAGATTCATCGGGCCGTACAGGATCAGTTCCATAATTAATCCTGTGGCATTTCGTCTGGAACTCCCTCCTACGTTTAAAATTCATAATGTGTTTCACAAGTCATTACTTAAAAAGTATGTGGCACCAGTCATACCGTCACCTCTACCTCCTCCTTCAGTGGTGGTCAATGATAACGTGGAATTTCATGGGTCGAAAATCATTGACTCACGTCTCAGTCGCCGATCCCTTCAGTACTTGGTTCATTGGAGGGGGTATGGTCCTGCGGAGAGGACGTGGGTCCCTGCGTCTGATGTTAACGCAGATCGATTGGTTCGGACCTTTCACACAACTCACCCGGGCAGACCTGGCCCTGAGGGTCCGGAGTCCCCTCGTAGAGGGGGGGGTACTGTCATGGGTGTATCGCCACGAGGATCGTCGCGATTACACACTCTGACTTCTCACAGCTGAGTTGCTGTTTCTTTGTGTTTGGTAATGAGGGAGTTAATTTTACCTAGCTCTTTGCTAAGACTAGGTCCAGCCTCGCCCGGCTGCTTTTGATTATGTTCTAATTAGATTCCTTCATATACCTGCCAGTCTGCTTGTTAGATGCCGGTGAAAGCATTCATGTAGTCTAGCAGACTGGATCGGTTCTGAGAATACTTAAGCTAAGAGCTCCTTAGTTGTTTTTACTCTTATAGCTTATAGTTTATCTCTGAGACCTTAGGTGTTCCTACTGTGTGTGAGTGTTGTATGTAAGACTTTATTTACTTTATTTCTTGTCTTTCTTGTATGTCTTTCTGTTCATTAACCGTTACCTGTTCATTCCCTTTGGTGGTAATCAGGGTCCTTCTTAGGACTAGATTACAGTTGGCAGGGATTGATAGGAGACAGGGTTTACGCTGGTGGCCTGGACCTCTGTACCTTTAACAGTACCTCCAGGTAGAGGGATTAGTTAGGACCCCAGTTTAGGGTCAGCATAGACCCCGGTCACCCTCTAGCCGGAGACAGCGTATAACGGATTCCGTATTGACCCACTGGACATTCTGTCAGGTAATTCTATGTTATCATATATCTATGCGCATGTTATATAGTATGTTGCCCTTTTGATATAGATTACTGTCATCACATATATATATATATATATCTGCTATACAGCGTGACAGGATCGCCGCGCAGGAGAGAGATGACAATTTGAACCTGCTGTGCTGCGTTCCCTGAGGACTTAGGTTTTAAGGCAAAAAACAACTTACAGTTATTTTTGAAATTCAGAAATTTAGCTCGATCCCCCAAAAACAAATCTGGCATGGGGATCCTGGGTTCCACAACTGGCAACCTAGCAAGATAGGTAGCAATACTCCGAACCTCAGTGGCAAGCTGATCCACACGGCCAGACAACTGTGCAAACTCCACTGAGAGAGAAAAAAAAATCCTCCTCAGCACCCAGAGAAAAAAAGAGGGAAAAAATGCAACAAACAGAAAAAAAAAAAATCTCTAACAACTCTGACAACCTGTCACGCTGTCTAGCAGATGTATAAATATATAATGTCAGTAATCTATCAAGTGGGACAACATACTATCTAACATATAAGTAGGTAACATTAACATGTATATATAGCATAGTATTACCTGACATAATATCCTGTGAGTCAATACTGAATCCTTTTCACGCTGTCTCTGGCTAGAGGTGGACCGAGGTCTATGCTGACCCTAAACTGGGGTCCTGACTAGTCCCTCTACCTGGAGGTACTGTTAATGGTACAGAGGTCCAGGCCACCAGCGTAAACCCTGTCTCCTACTAATCCCTGACCACCGTAATCTAGTCCTTAGAAGGACCCTGATTACCACCAAAGGGAATGGACAGGTAAAGGTTAACAAACAGTATAGACAAACGAGACAGACAGGGGATAAAGTAAATACTGTCTTTCATACCACATATAAACACAGAGGGAACACCAAAGGTCTAGGAGATAAACTATAAGCAAGGAGGGGATGAACAACAAAAGAGCTCTTAGCTTAAGTCTTCTCAGAACCGATCCTATCTGCAGTCTGTATGAATGCTTTCACCGGCATCTAACACCCAGACTGGCAGGGATATAAAGGAAGCTAATTAGAACATAATCAAAAGCAGCCGGGCGAGGCTGGACCTAGTCTTAGCAAAGAGCTAGGTAAAATTAACTCTCTCATTACCAAACACAAAGTAACGGCAACTCAGCTGCGAGAAGTCAGAATGTGCAATCGCGACGATCCTCGTGGCGATGCACCCATGACACAACCTTTTTTCTTTCCACACTATTTTTCCCTTCTGTGAGTACCATATAATTTTCAGTTTGGCCGGTGATACTGTTATGATTTGGTAGCTGAGGAGAGCAGGCAAAAACAGCAGTACACCAGAGAGGTTGGAATCTACTGGATTGCAGTACCCTGACTAACCACCACAACTAAAGGCAGCCGTGGAGCGTTCCTACGATGGTCCTAGACGCCTCGTCACAGCCTGAGAGGTTAACTACACCTAAAGATAGAAAGAGGAAAGCTATCTGCCCCGGAGCAGATCCCAAAAGAACATAGGAAGCCCCAAACAAGTAATGGCGGTTAGACAAGAGGAAATACAGACACAGACAGAAAATAGTATGAGCAAACGTTGGGGCCCAATCTGCCTAGACAGAAAAAGGATAGGAAGGATACTTACTGTAATCCAAAAAAAACCCTAAAAAACCAACTAATTGCAAAAACACCTGAGATCACACGACCTCTACCACCTAAATTAGTTCTCTGGTGTAACAAAACTAAGCCGCAGACACTGAAAAAACTGGAAAAGTCAAATGAACAAATAACAGTGGCTCCAGAGGAACTGAGAGGAGCCCAAGCCCCCCGGGGAGGGGGACCTGGCTAACTTCACAGAAATGCAGAGAAATATGCAAATGGTACGCACAAAAACAAAAAACAGAAAATATATTATCTGAGAGCAGGAGAAGAGGCAAGACTCAGCAAGCTTCCAAGTGAACCAGGAAACAAAGTTGAGACAAGAACAATTTATCACCGGCAACCATGATGGGAGGGAACCTCCCTTATATAAAACCAGTCTGTGATTCCTGATTGCCAATCCTCATTGAATGGTTCAGTACTGTTTGTAACCACCAGAGGGAGCTTCTGCTCAGAATTAATTTCTAAAACATTCACAACAGGTGATCACCTAAACAGAAGCATAAATAGAATGAGGTGTACTCTGGTTGGAATTCAACTGACACTGGAATGGAATGGCTGTCAGACATGTAGAGAAGCTGATTTTTATAAAACTGTGCAGTGGTCTCTTAATTTTTGCCAGAGCTGTATATATGTCTATATATTATATAGATAGATACAAGAAAAGCCGGCAATTCATGTGCCGTGTACTGTCAAATCACTGCAGGAGCCGACAGTATAGAAAAAATGGATTACATACAGTAAATACAAATAGAATAGGGAGATATATAGATGTCAGTGACAAATACAATTAGTACAGTGTGCGGTGCAAATTACTGTACATGTATTTAATAAAAGATTATTTTTCAGAAAAAAATGGCATGCGCCTCCGTGCAAATTTCGTAATCAGCAAAGGGAAAGCCGATGGCTGGGAGCCGATTTTTATAGCCTGGGAAGGGGGTAATACCCATGGAGCTTCCCGGACTATTAATATCAGCTCACAGCTGTATATTTAGCCTTTACTGGCTATTAAAATGGGGCACCCCCCCAAAAAATGATGTGGGTTCCCCCTCTAATAAATAACCAGCAAAGGCTATGCAGACAGCTGCGGGCTGATATTTATAGCCTAGGAAGTGGCCATGGATACTGGCCCCCTCAGGCTAAAAACATCAGCTCTCATCTGCCCCAGTAAAGGCGCATCTCAAAGATGCGCCAATTCTGGCACTTAGCCTCGCTCTTCCCACTTGCCCTGTAGCGGTGGCAAGTGGGGTGATAGTTGGGGGGGTTGATGTCACCTTTGTATTGTCAGGTGACATCAAGCCTCGAGGTTAGTAATGGAGAGGCATCAATAAGACTCCCCCATCACTAAGCCCATAGTCACATTGTAAGAAAACACAGACACCCAGAAAAAAGTCCTTTAATTGAAAGAAAGACACAGACTCCTTCAAAAATCTTAATTAAACCATACTTACAACCACGCCTATTCCCCCGATGCCCTCGTTATCTGCAAAAGAGGTAAAAAGAACAATATTCCTCATCTTTCCGCAGAGAAGCTAAGCAAAGTGCCAGAATTAGCGCATCTTAGAGATGCGCCTTCTCTGGGGCGGCTGAGAGCTAATATTTAGCCTGGAGGGGGCCAGTATCCATGGTCCCTTCCTACTCTATTAATATCAGTCCACTGATGTCTGCATAGCCTTTGCTGGTTATTAATTATAGTGGACCCCACGTCATTTTTTCGGGGAGTCCCCCATTTTGATAGCCAGTAAATGCTAACTATACAGCTGTGAGCTGATATTAATAGCCTGGGAAACTCCATGGGTATTACCCCCTTCCCAGGCTATAAACATCAGCCCCTAGCCATCGGCTTTCCCTCTGCTGGTTAAGATAATTGTGGGGGAGCGCACGCCATTTTTTTCCAAAGAATAATCTTTTATTAGTTAAATATATGTACAGTAAGCTGCACACACATTGCACTAATTGTATTTGTCACAGACATCTATATATCTACCTATTCTATGTGTATTTACTGTATGTAATCCACCTCTTCTATCCTGTCGGCTCCTGCAGTGATTTTACAGCACACGGCACATGAATTGCCGGCTTTTCTTCTTTCTATGTAATATATATATATATATGTATGTGTGTTCCACTGACATCTATATATCTATGTATTCTATGTGTATATACTGTATCTATTCTAACCTGTCACTATATGTGTGTGTTTTGACTAATATTTTGTTTGAAAATTATGTGTAAATGACATAGAGAATTGCAGTATGTAAAAACTCATGTTAAAATCGCATAGCAATCGGATAGCAATCACACTGCATTCGGATGTAAATCGTATGCTAGGTGTGAAAAATCGGATTGTACTCGCATGACACTTGCATTACACCCCTGTGACTCGGCAGGGAGACTCGGACCAATTTTTCATACGCTTAGTGTGACTCCGGCCTATAACTTTCCTTTCTATAGAAGTTTTTCTTTTTTTCAGCCTTTTGATTAGACAGTGCTTAGTTTGGAGCAGATGTGACCTGCACTTCTGTCTATTTTCCCACCAGTTGTTCAAAACCTCTAAACAGCAAGGTAGTATTTTATAGGTAAGTGTCGAGAGTCTTTCAAGTGTTTCTTGAGCGACTTTTCTGTGGAGCCTTTTGGAACTCACCATCGCTAATAAGTTCTCAAAAACTAATTTTGTGTGCACATTTCCTCACATCCGTGATGTTTTTTTTTCTAGCATTTTTCAAGTCCCATAGAGACCAGAAAAGAAAACAGAAAATACTATTTTGACTCTGCCCTAAGGGACAATGTGGTTAATATGCGTCTTTTGCAAAACCTGAGCATTGTGGCACATTTCAGGCTAGTTGCAGTAGGACAACTGTCTGTCTACAGCCATAAATTTCTTTTTCTAATTTCTGGTAGTTTTCACCTGTTATTTATTTGCACCTTATTCTTCTAATTTGTGCCTTTTTAAAGTCTAGTTTGTGTGTTTTCTTTTCTTATTATGTTCTTCATTGTGGCCAGAATTTGGGATTTCTGTCCACAACGTAATTCTTATTGCTATTGTTAGGGGGTGCTTAGGACTTTTTAGTCACCAAGGTGACCCAAAAAAATTTCAGTTCTATCGCAGGGGGCAATGGGCACGCGAAGAAACCTATCCGAGAGCTAACCGTTTCATTTTTTTTTTTAAATCTTTTTAAAAATGCCAAAATAACACCATGTATTAATCTGTGGACTAAAAAAGTAGCAATGTGCCCCCTCCTGGAGAGACGAGGCCACTGCAATGATTAATATTGATAGTCAGCATAACCCTGGAAGGTCTATCTCCTTTATTAAACAATAAAATATAGTGCATTTAACCCGTACTATGCAACGTCCCCCCACACTTTAAAAAGAAAAAAAGGAAACCTGGAGAAATGGCAAATCTCTTGAGTTCTGGTGAAATCTTTCTAGAAATCTGCGATTCTGGAAGATTTCCTCTGAACAGGCAGGGACTGAGGCACTGAGGGGACAACAAGTGACACTGGAGGATTGTGGCCTGGGAAAAAAGGCTGAAAGTTGTATCCAGGGCCGGCTCCAGGTTTTTATGGGCTCCGGTTGAAAGAGTCTCAATGGGCCCCTTTAACACAGACCATGATTCATGATGCTCCGATACGGCAGAGAAATATGCCGTATCGGAGAAATATGCCGTATCCCCATCAATGCCTTCTCCCCATCACCTCCATCAATGCCTTCTCCCCATCACCCTCATCATTGCCTTCTCCCCATCACCTCCATCAATGCCTTCTCCCCATCACCTCCATCATTGCCTTCTCCCCATCACCTCCATCAATGCCTTCTCCCCATCACCCCCCATCATTGCCTTCTCCCCATCACCTCCATAAATGCCTTCTCAAGTTCTCCCCATCACCTCCATCAATGCCTTCTCCCCATCACCCCCCATCATTGCCTTCTCCCCATCACCTCCATAATGGCCTTCTCCCCATCACCTCCATAATGGCCTTCTCCCCATCACCTCCATAATGGCCTTCTCCCCATCATTGCCCTCTCCTCCACCTACACACACAGACACACGCAGCAACATTCACCTGTCCACACACACACACCTCACCTGTCCGGCGTCCGCATCACCGGCGCCCGCGCTTTCTCTCTGCCACAGCCGGCCACTGAATGATGACATCATCCCGTGGCGCTGCTGTGAGAGGAAGCGCGGGCGCCCTCTGGAGCCTAGAGCTGCGGAGGCACGGGGAGAGGTAAGTATTGTGCCGGCTGCCGGGGCCCTGAGCAAGCGGGGGGGGCCCAGAGGCGGCGCTGGTGAGTCGCACTTACGGGGTACCAGGGCTTATGGGGTACTCGGCACCGAGCCCGTTGATGTCTATGGGGAATGTCACAACAGAAAACTGTTGTGAAGAAGAAACGGAGAGTTGTTGTCATGGGCGATTCCCTGTTGAGAGGAACAGAGGCCGCTATCTGCAGACCGGATATAACCTCAAGAGAAATGTGCTGTCTTCCAGGTGCAAAAATTAAAGATGTGTCTGACAGGATATCAGGACTCTTCAGACCTAAAGATGACTACCCATTCCTGCTAATACATGTGGGGACAAATGACACCACTAGAAACGGCCTGGAAACCATCTGCAGTGACTTTGAAAACTTAGGCAAGAAAGTGAAAGAACTGGGAGCGCAGGTGGTCTTCTCTTTCATCCTCCCAGTGGATGGCCATGGAACAAGGAGGTGGAATAAGATTCTGCAGGTGAACAACTGGCTACGTCGATGGTGCCGTCAGCAAGGATTTGGATTTCTGGATCACGGAGTGAATTACCTATACGATGGACTACTTGCTAGAGATGGGGTGCACCTTACGAAGACTGGAAAACATGTATTTGGAAGTCGCCTTGCTACACTCATCAGGAGAGCTTTAAACTAGAACAATGTGGGAAGGGAAGCAAAACTCCAGCAAAAGCCATACACTTGACAAATACTATTGAGATTTCTGCTATTAGAAGTGAAGGGGAAGAACAAAGACAAAAAAATTTACATAATAAAAATATTGAAGGAAGAGAAACCAATCACAAACTAAAGTGTTTCTATACGAATGCACAAAGCATGGGCAACAAACAAGGAGAACTGGAGCTACTAACGCAGGAGAAGAAATATGATGTCATTGGAATCACTGAGACTTGGTGGGACGATACACATGATTGGAATACAAGGCTAGAAGGATACAACTTATTTGCAAGAAACAGACTTGATAAACGAGGAGGAGGTGTTGCATTGTATGTTAGAAAAGCGTATATCTGCACAGAGATTGACGCTTCAGAGACTGGGAGTTCTGTGGAAACTGTTTGGGTAAGAATACAAGGACAGAACAATGGAAAGGACACCATTGTAGGCATTTACTACAGGCCGCCTGTGCAAGCTGAAGATATGGATGAACTCTTTATGCATCAAATGGCCAAGTTCTCCAAAAAATATGACATAGTGGTCATGGGAGATTTCAACTATCCAGACATTTGTTGGGAATCTCTCTCAGGCAAAACTAACAGGTCCAGGAAATTCTTATCCTCTCTTGCTGACAACTTTATCTTCCAAAAGGTAATGGAGAAAACAAGGGGATCTGCTACCTTGGATCTAATCCTCATAAACAGGGAGGAAATGGTGGAGGAGGTAAGAATGGCTGGGACTCTAGGAGGTAGTGACCATGCTATTTTAGAATTTTGGATAACAAGAGGAGGAAGACCTGTGAAGACTCAGACGTCAAGGTTAGATTTCAGAAAGGCAGATTTTAAGGAACTCAGAAAGAGAATTGGAGGGATCCAATGGCTGGATATCCTTAAGGACAAAAATGTCCAGGAAGGATGGAAAATCTTGAAAAATGAGATTCTCAAAGCACAATCGTTAACAATTCCGAAAAGAGGGAAGAATGGGAAGCATTTAAGGAAACCAGGATGGATGAACATAGAACTTAAACACATGCTAAAAAGGAAGAAAGAAATGTTTATCAAATGGAAAGAGGGAGGCATATCTAAAGAAGAATATAATGCCGTCTGCAGAACCTGCAGGGCACAAATCAGATTATCTAAAGCTGACAATGAATTAAGGCTTGCAAGTGACGTCAAAAGCAACAAAAAAGGATTTTGGGGATACGTCAAAAGTAAAAGAAAAGTCAAAGATGCTATAGGATTTTTACAGGATGAAAATGATGAAATGGTAAGTCAGGATGTTGAGAAGGCTGAACTTTTAAATTCCTATTTTGCATCTGTTTTCTCTCAGAAAGGAAATGTAACATCAACTGATCTTCACTGTCCTATTAAACGAATAGAAGAATCCAGGATATCTATAAACAGAAAGACAGTGAGGAAACACTTAGCTAACATAAATGAATTCAAGTCTCCAGGTCCAGATGAATTACACCCCAGAGTACTGAAGGAGATAGCAGAAGAAATTCTTGAACCACTGTCCATAATCTTTGAAAATTCTTGGAGAACAGGAGAAGTCCCAGAAGACTGGAGAAGAGCAAATGTTGTTCCTATCTTCAAAAAGGGAAGAAGGTGGACCCAGGGAACTACAGGCCGGTGAGTCTGACTTCTATACCAGGAAAGATCTTTGAACAAATTATTAAAGAACATGTATGCAAGTACCTGGATAAGAATGAAGTGATTAAACAGAGTCAGCATGGGTTTGTAACTAATAAGTCATGTCAGACTAACTTAATTTCCTTCTATGACAGAATCACTGACTGGGTGGATCAGGGAAATGCTGTAGATATAGTATATCTTGACTTCAGCAAAGCATTTGACAAAGTATCTCACACAATCCTTATTGAAAAAATGACTAAGTATGGAATGGACAAGGCAACTGTTAGGTGGATTCATAACTGGCTTAGTGATCGGACCCAAAGAGTGGTTGTAAATGGCTGCACATCCAGTTGGAAGAATGTCTCAAGTGGGGTACCACAAGGCTCTGTTTTGGGCCCTGTATTGTTCAACATCTTTATCAATGATTTAGATGAAGGAATTGAGGGTAAACTGATCAAATTTGCTGATGACACAAAGCTAGGAGGGGTAGCTAATACTAGAGAAGAGAGAGAGAGGATTCAAAAAGATATACATAAACTGGAGCAGTGGGCAGCAACTAACAGAATGGATTTTAACAGGGAAAAATGCAAAGTACTACATCTGGGCAATAAAAATGAAAAAAGCATATACAAAATGGGAGGAATAGGGCTAAGTAACAGCACATGTGAAAAAGACTTGGGTATACTAATTGATCACAGACTTAACATGAGTCAACAGTGTGATGCAGCAGCAAAAAAGGCAAATGCAATTCTAGGATGTATCAACAGAAGCATACAGTCTAGATCACGTGAGGTCATTATTGCCCTCTACTCCTCTTTGGTCAGACCTCATCTGGAATACTGTGTCCAGTTTTGGGCACCACATTTTAAAAAAGACATCAACAAACTGGAGCAAGTTCAGAGAAGAGCCACCAGAATGGTGACCGGTCTGCAAACCATGTCCTATGAGGAACGGTTGCAGGATTTGGGAATGTTTAGCTTGCAAAAAAGAAGACTGAGAGGAGACTTAATAGCTGTCTACAAATATCTCAAGGGCTGTCACATTGTAGAAGGATCATCTTTATTCTCATTTGCACAAGGAAAGACTAGAAGCAATGGGATGAAACTGAATGGGAGGAGACACAGATTAGATATTAGAAAAAACTTTTTGACAGTTAGGGTGATCAATGAGTGGAACAGGCTGCCACAAGAGGTGGTGAGTTCTCCTTCAATGGAAGTCTTCAAACAGAGGCTGGATAGACATCTGTCTGGGATGATTTAGAGAATCCTGCTTTGAGCAGGGGGTTGGACCAGAAGGCCCAGGAGGTCCCTTCCAACTCTACCATTCTATGATTCTATGATTCTAGTAGCTGCAGCTCGGTCCGTTGCCCTGGGCGCTCATTCAAAGGGGAATATTTACAGGGGATTTTAGGAATAGTTTGTGACGCCACCTGTGGTTTCTGATCAGGGTGACCAGCGCTGCAGGGTGAATCCTCTGAGGGTTGGGGCAGCAAGGTGGTAAGTCTCCCACAGGTGAGACTAGATGGATCCCTCAGGGTGTAATGGTGGTGCAGGGTGCGGCACTAAGTCAGTCACACACAAGTCAGTCTCTTTCCATACCTTTACTTGGTGATGGTTGCAGGTATGTCCCGGGAAGCTGCTCAGGGTGGAGTATGCACATCCAGGTAATTGCTGAGTAGGTTTAAGGCCTCCTTTCCCTTTAAAGTGTATGAGTCCTAACTTGCGTGAAGTCAAGTTTAACTCTGAATAGCACAGCTTCGCCCGGCCAACATTGTGGTGGAAGTCTTCTTTTGGACAGAACTAAGTCTATATATTGCAGTGAACTGCCAGACTCCTGTTCTCCTGACCCCGGTTACGTATCGGCACTTAGGGCTACCCTCTGCGACTTGAAGTCCAGCAGGGATTCCGGTTTTCTCTCACTAGCCGTGAAGGTACTAGCAATACTTCGGACCCGGTGTCCGGTTAATTTGAGTGAAGGTGGTCTGTCACCGAAGTCACTCCTTCCTAGGGTCACCACTCGCCCGTCGCCCTACTCTCCTCCTTAACATAAGCACAGGGCAGCAGTAGGTTCTGTCATTAGCTTTCTTCCTTCTTTCCAAGCTCGCTGACTGACTCTCAGTTAACTCGATGTTCTTAACAACTGTAGTCCCCTTCCTTCTGTTCCTTCAACGACTCTGTCCAAAGCAGCTTTCAGGACGTTTCGTCAGACTGATTAGAAGCCCGCTCCAAGAGTCACTTTCCACTTGCATAGGGTACTAGCAGTCTGTCTGTTCTGAGTTATCAGCTCGCAATCTTTCTCTCCTCTGTCTCTGACAGGAAATCCACACACGTCTGTCTCTAGCTCAGACTGAGCTCTGACAGGAACTAACCACGACTGACTTCTGACTAGACTGAACGTCTGTCTGAACTCATCTCATGTGTAGTACTGCTGCCTAACTCACACCCTTAAATAGTCTAAGGTTCCCTCTAGTGGTAATCTAGAGAAGTGTGAGTGATGTGAATGAATATCAGATTTTGCAGTTACCTTTTAGTGCATACTCCTGGAACATGTGTACCAAGCGCAGCTGGGCCACACATCCCCCCCTAGTTATCATCAGCACTCCCGGGCTGAAATAGAAAAAAACAATTTTTATAATAACATCAACAATATAACTCATCCCTTGCGGGAGGTAAGGACTCTTTAACGTTACAATTTGTACATGTAGCAAGTAGAAAAATATCAAAACACTTTTCACATCAATAAATACAATATTAGATTCTTGTGGAGGACCCGGACCAAAAACCTCCCACGTGGGTCCTGGGTGGGCTGCAGGACTTCATTGCTGCAGACCTCACTCAAGGCCACACCATACGGGTTTTTCTTCTGAGGTAGTAAGGCTTTATGTAAAACCAAGATGGGGCACCGAAGTGCGAACTATTTACATCTAAAGTTTTTGGGCTGGCAAAGTCCTCAGCCACGCAGTCCTTGCATAAAACATTTTTAGAAAAATCACATTTCTATAATAATACTAGGTTACTTATTACCCAACTGGGATATACTATGCAAACATCATTACATAACAATAAAGTGCAAATTCTTCAACTTTGTACAGATGCAGTAAACCCTGTCTGGGTCCTACTGGTCTTCTTCTTTTTTGCAGATAGCAATGACATCTTCCACTCCTGGAGCTGGAAGTACGCGGTGCGCTCTAGAACGCATTACAAATAGATCATGTCCTGCGATCTGTGTTTGAGTAGCCACAGTTCTTGTTGTACTTAAGCGATTCGCTTGGGACTCAACGGGTGCCTCTTCTGAATATAGGTCTTGCTCAGTAGGGGTCGCTGTTGCAGCATAAGATGCTGGACAAGAAGCAGGCTTGCGCAGTGGCTCAATTGAGGTCGCATCACGCTGTTGCGATGTGGAACAGAGCTCAGGATACGATGCAGAGTAAGGTGCAGTATACAAGGCAGGGCACGATGCAGGTGCGCGGCCTGGCGCTGATGTAACTGGGGCTTGGGACACGGAGACACGGGATGCACCGCCGGCTTCAGGGACGGGGTCGCTGACATGGGAGACATTCAAGGCATACCACCCCTTAAGACCCCAGTGCCGCGTATAGGTGACTATATCCCCATTCATGAGATCCCTTCCCGGATGTCCCATGGGCAGTTGAGATTCCACATCCCTGCGACTGACAAATACCCCTTGGTACAGGCCTGGCTCATGGATGAAACCCCAGCCTTTGCGGAGTTTGAATTCACTAACGCACCCCTGGCGCCGCGGTTCCCGGAGCGTACCTTTATCTCTCCTGACGTTTTCTTTATCAGCGAGAAACTCCTCTTGGTACCTCTGGCGAAACTGCTGCACTTCCCTCTGCTCCTGCTGCCGTTGCCGCTCCTGCTCCCGGCGTCGCCACTCGTTCTCCACCTGGGCGGCATATTCTATGTCGTCCAGGTACTCCATATCATCCCAGTCGACCTCCATCATGGACGGCTGGATCCCCTCCGATGTCCCTACCGGGGGACTGCATTCCGCTGCAGCCTCCAGGCCTGGCTGGCACTCCGGAACGAGCAGGGCCTCCTCAGCCTCCTTCTCTCCCGCCGCATCATCGGTGGAGTCGGGATCAGCACTTTTGGAGCCGGCATCCGGTTCTTCATCAGCTGCTTGCAGTGGTGGCACAGGTAACGGTTGTGCTTCTGGAGGGGAGAGCGTTGCGTCCCACAGCAGCCGCTGTTTCAGGGCACGCCAGCTTTTCTCCATCTCCTCCATTTCTTTGCGGTGGCGGGCCATATCTTCCAGCACCACATCCACCTTCTCCACTCTCTGCATTCTTCGGTCGTTGTCCCGACCTGGGGACGGTTCCGGTACAGGTAACAGCTCTTCAGGGGAACGGGGCCTGCGCACCGCCGTTCCTCCACACAGCGTCTCCTGTCCTTCCGTCATCTCACTCCAGGCCAGACTGTATTTTCCATCTGGAACAATCTGGTCTCTTCCGTGGAGGCGGAACTTTCGCTTCCTCTTCTTGGCATAGAGGATGAAGAGGAGGCGGATCTCCCTTGCTGTAGGGCAGGCTCTGGTATTGTAATAGCATTTGGATAAGGCGCCCATCACTTTCGCGCCACAGGGGGGGGTACTCCCACGAAGGCCCGCCCACCTTCTTCACCAGCGCCTCAGGGCGCGAATATGGCGGCAAAATGGCGGAAAATGGCGCCAAAAATCACAGAAACTACACACAGTCTTTTTCACAAAACAGTCCAATTCAAAGCACACAGGACTCACAAATAGTAAGCTTCGGATCCTGTTCGTGACGCCAAAAATGAGTCGCACTTACGGGGTACCAGGGCTTATGGGGTACTCGGCACTGAGCCCGTTGATGTCTATGGGGGATGTCACAGTAGCTGCAGCTCGGTCCGTTGCCCTGGGCGCTCATTCAAAGGGGAATATTTACAGGGGATTTTAGGAATAGTTCGTGACGCCACCTGTGGTTTCTGATCAGGGTGACCAGCGCTGCAGGGTGAATCCTCTGAGGGTTGGGGCAGCAAGGTGGTAAGTCTCCCACAGGTGAGACTAGATGGATCCCTCAGGGTGTAATGGTGGTGCAGGGTGCGGCAATAAGTCAGTCACACACAAGTCAGTCTCTTTCCATACCTTTAATTGGTGATGGTTGCAGGTATGTCCCGGGAAGCTGCTCAGGGTGGAGTATGCACATCCAGGTAATTGCTGAGTAGGTTTAAGGCCTCCTTTCCCTTTAAAGTGTATGAGTCCTAACTTGCGTGAAGTCAAGTTTAACTCTGAATAGCACAGCTTCGCCCGGCCAACATTGTGGTGGAAGTCTTCTTTTGGACAGAACTAAGTCTATATATTGCAGTGCACTGCCAGACTCCTGTTCTCCTGACCCCGGTTACGTATCGGCACTTAGGGCTACCCTCTGCGACTTGAAGTCCAGCAGGGATTCCAGTTTTCTCTCATTAGCCGTGAAGGTACTAGCAATACTTCGGACCCGGTGTCCGGTTAATTTGAGTGAAGGTGGTCTGTCACCGAAGTCACTCCTTCCTAGGGTCACCACTCGCCCGTCGCCCTACTCTCCTCCTTAACATAAGCACAGGGCAGCAGTAGGTTCTGTCATTAGCTTTCTTCCTTCTTTCCAAGCTCGCTGACTGACTCTCAGTTAACTCGATGTTCTTAACAACTGTAGTCCCCTTCCTTCTGTTCCTTCAACGACTCTGTCCAAAGCAGCTTTCAGGACGTTTCGTCAGACTGATTACAAGCCCGCTCCGAGAGTCACTTTCCACTTGCATAGGGTACTAGCAGTCTGTCTGTTCTGAGTTATCAGCTCGCAATCTTTCTCTCCTCTGTCTCTGACAGGAAATCCACACACGTCTGTCTCTAGCTCAGACTGAGCTCTGACAGGAACTAACCACGACTGACTTCTGACTAGACTGAACGTCTGTCTGAACTCATCTCATGTGTAGTACTGCTGCCTAACTCACACCCTTAAATAGTCTAAGGTTCCCTCTAGTGGTAATCTAGAGAAGTGCGAGTGATGTGAATGAATATCAGATTTTGCCGTTACCTTTTAGTGCATACTCCTGGAACATGTGTACCAAGCGCAGCTGGGCCACACACTGGCACCGCTCTCCTCCGCTGACGGGCGCCGGGGTGCCCGATGGCGAGTTGGCCCCCCCGCCTGCTCAGGACCCCGGCACTTGCCCGGGTACGCCGGGTGCTGATGCCGGCCCTGGTTGTATCCCTGATGTCAACTTCAAAAAGTTGACAGCTTCTTTTTCCCCTTGTAACAAATCATCGTCACCAAGATCAAGTGAGCTGAGATGGGGGGATATGTTTGCTGGTTCCTTGCACTGTGTCCAGCTGCAGGGACAAGTGAGGATTTTCGTTTCCAAATAGGAACGTTGCAGAACAACATGCGGTCGCTGATCACGTGGAAAGCTGGGGCCATTCAGATGAACAAGTGAAGAGCTCCAGAGCAGGCTCCTCTTTCTATCATTGGCAACAGTTTTCAATGTGAATTGCATATCACATATAGTAGCGGTGTATAGATTTTTTTTCTTGGTTTTTTGATTTTTTTTTCCTTTTTGGGAAAAAAAATTACATAATTAATAACCCCTTTATGAGCGCTGTATTTTACTTTTATTCAGCCACTTGTTTTTGTTTTCCCTTGAAAGTTTTAAGTAAAAAAAAGTGTGTGTGATTGAAATATATTTCTTCTCCTAAAAGCTGTATTAATGGAAACAGAGAAGTTATGGATCTTGAAATGTGGCAATGGAAAAATAAGAAAAATAATTACAAAGTCCCTAAAGGTCTTAACCCCTTCACCCCCAAGGGTGGTTTGCACGTTAATGACCGGGCCAATTTTTACAATTCTGACCACTGTCTCTTTATGAGGTTATAACTCTGGAACGCTTCAACAGATCTTCGCGATTCTGAGATTGTTTTCTCGTGACATATTGTACTTCACGTTAGAAGTATAATTTCTTCGATATAACTTGCGTTTATTTTTGAAAAAAGCACAAATATGGCGAAAATTTTGAAAATTTTGCAATTTTCAAACTTTGAATTTTTTTTCCCTTAAAACAGAGAAATATGTCACACAAAATAGTTAAGAAATAACATTTCCCACATGTCTACTTTACATCAGCACAATTTTGGAACCAAAATTTTTTTTGTTTGGAAATTATAAGGGTTAAAAGTTGACCAGTGATTTTTCATTTTTACAACAAAATTTACAAAGCTATTTTTTTAGGGACCACCTCACATTTGAAGTCACTTTGACGGGTCTATATAGCAGAAAATACCAAAAGTGACACCATTCTAAAAACTGCACCCCTCAAGGTACTCAAAACCACATTCAAGAAGTTTATTAACCCTTCAGGTGCTTCACAGGAGCTGAAGCAACGTGGAAGGAAAAAATTAATATTTAACTTTTTAGCCACAAAAATGATCTTTTACAAACTTTTTTTTATTTTGACAAGGGTAAAAGGAGAAAATGGGCAGATAAAGTTGTTGTGCAATTTCTCCTGAGTATGCCAATACCCTATATGTGGGGGAAAACCACTGTTTGGGCACACGGCAGAGCTCGTAAGGGAAGGAGCGCCGTTTGACTTTTTCAAACTAAAATTGGCTGGAGTTGAGATTGGACGCCATGTCGTGTTTGGAGAGCCACTGATGCGCCTAAACAGTGGAAACCCCCACAAGTGACACCATTTTGGAAACTAGACCCCCTAAGGAACTTATCTAGATCTGTTGTGAGCACTTTGAGCCCCAAAGTGTTTCACAAAAGTTTATAATGCCTGGATGTGAAAAAAAAACAAAACAATTTTCCACAAAAATGATTTTTTAGTCCCAAATTTTTGATTTTTCCCAAGGAAATTGGACCCCAAAAGTTGTTGTCCAATTTGTCCTGAGTACGCTGATACCCCATATGTGGGGGGGGGAATCTGTTTGGGCGCACGGCAGGGCTTGGAAAGGAAGCAGTAACGTTTTGGAATGCAAACATCGATGGGGGTCATGTTCCGTTTGTAGTGCCCCAGATGAGCCTAAACAGTGGAAACCCCCCACAAGTGACCCCATTTTGGAAGCTAGACCCCCTAAGGAACTTATCTAGATCTCTGGTGAGCACTTTGAACCCCCAAGTGCTTCACACAAGTTTATAATGCCCGGGGATGAAAATAAAAAATCCTATTTTTTTCCCACAAAAATTATCTCTTAGTCACTAATTTTTTATTTTCCCATAGGTAACAGGAGAAATTGGACCTCAAAAGTTGTTGTCCAATTTGTCCTGAGTACGTTGATACCCCATATGTGGGGGGGAACCACTGTTTGGGCGCATGGCAGAGCTCGGAATGGAAGTAGCACCATTTGACTGTTTCCAACCAAAATTGGCTGGAATTGAGATTGGACGCCATGTTGCATTTGGAGAGTCCCTGATGTGCCTAAACAGTGGAAACCCCCCACAAGTGACCCCATTTGGGAAACTAGACCCCCTAAGGAACTTATCTAGATCTTTGGTGAGCAATTTGGACCCCCAAGTGCTTCACACAAGTTTATAACGTAGAGCCGTAAAATTAAAAAATCATATTTTTTCCACAAAATTGATCTTTTCACCCCAATTTTTATTTTCCCAAGGGTAACAAGACTCCAAAAGTTATTGTGCAATTTGTCCTGAGTACGCTGATACCCCATATGTGGGGGTAAACCACTGTTTGGGTGCATGGCAGAGTTTGGAAGGGAAGGAGCGCCGTTTGACTTTTTCAACGCAGAATTAGCTGGATGCCATGTCGTGTTTGGAGAGCTCCTGATCTGCCTAAACAATGGAAACCCCCCACAAATGACACCATTTTGGAAACTAGACCCCTCAAGGAACTTATCTAGATGTGTGGTGAGCACTTTGAACCCCAAAGTGCTTCACAGAAGTTTATAACGTACAGCCGTAAAATAAAAAATCTTTTTTTTTTACAAAAATGATTTTTTCGCCCCCAATATTTTATTTTTACAAGGGTAACAGGAGAAATTGGACCCCAAAAGTTGTTGTCCAATTTGTCCTGAGTACGCTAATACCCAATATGTGGGAGTAAACTACTGTATGGGCGCACGTCGGGGCTCGGAAGGGAAGTAGTGACGTTTTGGATTGCAGACTTTGATGGAATGGTCTGGGGGCGTCATGTCGCATTTGGAGAGCCCCTGATGTGCCTAAACAGTGGAAACCCCCACAAGTGACCCCATTTTGGAAAATAGACCCCACAAGGAACTTATCTAGATGTGTGGTGAGCACTTTGAACCCCGAAGTGCTTCCCAGAAGTTTATAACGTACAGCCGTAAAAATAAAAAATCCTTTTTTTTTTTTACAAAAATGATTTTTTTGCCCCCAATATTTTATTTTCACAAGGGTAACAGGAGAAATTGGACCCTAAAAGTTGTTGTCCAATTTGTCCTGAGTACGCTGATACCCAACATGTGTGAGAAAACGACTGTATGGGTGCACGTCTGGGCTCGGAAGGGAAGTAGTGACGTTTTGGATTGCAGACTTTGATGGAATGGTCTGGGGGCGTCATGTCGCATTTGGAGAGCCCCTGATGCGCCTAAACACTGGAAACCCCCCACAAGTGACCCCATTTTGGAAAATAGACCCCACAAGGAACTTATCTAGAAGTATGTTGAGCACTTTGAACCCCTAAGTGCTTCACAGAAGTTTATAACGTACAGCTGTAAAAATAAAAAATCCTTTTTTTTTTTACAAAAATGATTTTTTCGCCCCCAATATTTTATTTTCACAAGGGTAACAGGAGAAATTGGACCCCAAAAGTTGTTGTCCAATTTGTCCTGAGTACGCTGATACCCAACATGTGTGAGAAAACGACTGTATGGGTGCACGTCTGGGCTCGGAAGGGAAGTAGTGACGTTTTGGATTGCAGACTTTGATGGAATGGTCTGGGGGTGTCATGTCGCATTTGGAGAGCCCTGATGCGCCTAAACAGTGGAAACCCCCCACAAGTGACCCCATTTTGGAAAATAGACCCCACAAGAAACTTATCTAGAAGTGTGGTGAGCGCTATGAAGCCCCAAGTGCTTCACAGAAAATTTATAACATACAGCCGTAAAAAACAAAAAAATCATTTTTTTTTTACAAAAATGATTTTGTCGCCCCCAGTTTTTTATTTTCCCAAGGGTAACAGAAGAAATAGGACAAATTGCACAATAACTCTTGGGGTACAGAGTACGCTGATACCCCATATACGGGGGTAAACTACTGTTTGGGCGCATGGCAGAGCTCAGAAGTGAAGGAGCACCGGGAATTGAGATCAGACGCCATGTCACATTTGGAGAGCCCCTGATGTGCCTAAACAGCAGAAACCCCCCAATTCTAACTCCAACCCTAACCCCAACATACCCCTAACCCTAGTCCCAACCCTAACCACAAACCTAACCCTAACACACCCCTAACCCTAATCCCAACCATATCCCTAATACTAACTTTAGCGCCAATCCTAACCCTAACTTTAGCCGCAACACTAACCCTAATGGGAAAATGGAAATAAATACATTTTTTAATTTTATTATTTTTCCCTAACTAAGGGGGTGATAAAGGGGGGTTTGATTTACTATTTATAGCGGGTTTTTGTGATTGGCAGCTGTCACGCTAAAAGGCGCTTTTTATTGCAAAAAGTAGTTTTTTGCATCACCACATTTTGATAGCTATAATTTTTGCATATTTTGGCCCACAGAGTCATGTGAGGTCTTATTTTTTGCGGGACGTGAGCACGTGACATTTTTTGATCGCTTTTTATTTCGATTTTTGGGAGGTTAGAATGAACAAAAATCAGCAATTCATGAATTTCTTTTGGGGGAGGCGTTTATACCGTTCCGTGTGTGGTAAAATTGATAAAGCAGTTTTATTCTTCGGGTCAGTACGATTATGGCGATACCTCATTTATATCATTTTTTTATGTTTTGCCGCTTTTATAGAATAAAAACAATTTTATATAAAAAATCATTATTTTTGCATCGCTTCATTCTGCGAGCTATAACTTTTTTATTTTTTCGCTTATGATGCTGTATGATGGCTCGTTTTTTGCGGGACAAGATGACATTTTCAGCGGTACCATGTTTATTTATATCTGTCTTTTTGATCGCGTGTTATTCCACTTTTTGTTCGGCGGTATGATGATAAAGCATTGATTTTTTGCTTAGTTTTTTTTTTTTTTTTTGAAGGGGTTCACTAAAGGGGTTAACTAGTGGGACAGTTTTATAGGGGGGGTTGTTATGGACGCGGCGATACCAAATATGTGTACTTTTATTGTTTTGTTTTTTTTATTTACAGGAAGAAATGAATTTATTGGGAATATTTTTTTTTTTTGATGATTTTTTTTTACCACTTTTTATTTTTATTTTTTTTACTTTTTTACTTTGTCCCAGGGTGGGACATCACAGTATTTTAGCAGATCGCTGGTGTGACAGTGTGCACAGCACTCTGTCACACCAGCGATCGCTCTGGCATCGCTGCAGGCTTCTCAGTGCCTGCTCTCAGCAGGCACTGAGGAAGCCGCCTCCCTGCAGGACCCCGGCGCCATCTTGGATCCGGGGACCTGGAGGGAGGACGGACCCTCGGAACAGCGCGACACATCGCGCTGCTCTGAGGGTCTCAGGGGGGCGCGCAGGGAGCTCCCTGCCTGCGCGATCCTCCCCTGTGCCCCGGGCACACCGCGATCATGTTTGATCGCGGTGTGCTAGGGGTCAATGTGCCGGGAGCGGTCCGTGACTGCTCCTGACACATAGTGCTGGGTGTCAGCTGTGATATACAGCTGACACCCGGCGGCGATCAGCTACGCTCCCCCCGGGAGCGCAGCTGATCGCCTATGACGTACTATTCCGTCCATGGGAATTAGGTCCAGGGTCACATGGACGGAATAGTACGTCTGATGGCAGAGAGGGGTTAAACGTGCAGTAACTTCTTGTGTTTTTTTTTTTAATGTTTTATTACTGTGATGGCGAACCTATGACACTTGTGTCAGCACTGACACTCGTAGCCGTTTTCTATGACATGCGGCCGCATACAGAGGAGTATGGGGCTGCATGCCGAGAAGAACGTTTCATCCTCGGCTCCTGCACAGCCAGATGCAGTAGCAGAGGACAAAACATTTGCTGTAGTGTAATATGCAAATTGCCTCTTCAGGAAAAAAAGAGGACTTGAACTCTATAGCCTGTTGGCAGGCATTGATGACGTCATTCAGCGGCCGGCTGTGAGAGGAAGCGCCGGTGGAGCCCGGAGCTGCAGCAGCGGAGGCACGGGAGAGGTAAGTATTGTGCCAGCTGATGCCGGGGCCCTGAGACTGCCGGAGCGCCTCCGCGGGCCGGTCACTGACAGCGGGCGGGCCGCCCCTTGCCCGGGTCTGGTCTAAGGGGTAAGGTTTCTCTTTGTGGAGAGTGACATACCAGCTCTGGCGTGTCGAGGTAAGGAGGCTTATTCGCTGTGCAATGCTCCTCTGGGAAATTTAATATGCAAATTGCCTCTTCAAAAAAAGAGGACTTGTACTCTATAGTGCCACCTATTGGAAGTAGCGATCCTACAAGTCACAATCAACCCTTTAACGATTCTTGTAATATGACTTGCTGTAGTGTAGACATTCTGTGCCGGAGGTCTGTAATCCAAAACAACAGAACACCAGTTCTACAGTGTCTAGTTCTGGGACTTTCGTTAGGCCGTTAGGGAATCTTTGACCTCACTTCCGGCCGGCGGAGCAGGGAGCAGCAGAATGCTGCGGGGGACGCATCTCTGGGGGCCCTGTGATCGCCATTACCAGCAACCACATAACCACAGAAACCATCATACAATCTGCTGTTTTGGGTCATGGATTTCTAATTGACCATCATTACTGAGATAAGTGATGAGGAGGCTGGGAGAGGCGAGGGCCTGTGCTGCTGGTGCTGTTTCCCGCCATTAGAAATAGCGGCAGCCATCTTAATTTACATAAGGAAAGCCATCTTGTAGCATAGTGCAGACTCCATTTCACCACTATTACTGTTGTGCATCCTTATTAACCCCTATTTCTGCTTATTAACCCTGCCTTTTCCTAAAAGACAGTTACATGTGCCATCTTGTGGTCAGTTAGGCTAGTTAACCCCTAATTGCCTGCAGGGCTAACAGGCTATCTCTAATTTTATCTTCTGTCACTGCCCCCTGATGGAGAACCCAAAAAATAAAAAAGGTTAAGTAAAGGAAGTGCTAGTAGCAATAGCCGACCCTTTCAAGAGACATGGACCGAGATGTATGGAATTGTAGAAAAAAAAATGGCAGATCATTTTGCGTTCTATGTACTGAAACGGTAGTAAGCAGAACGTGGAATATAAATAGACATTTTGAAACTAATCATTCCCAGCTCTTGAAAAAAAAATGAGGATGAAAGGAAGGAATACATTTCCAGGCAGCTACACCTTTATAAGAGCCAATCTAATTCTATCCTTAAATTTGTAAAAGGCTCTACTAATATAACATCTGCAAGTTTGAGCATTGCTCACTCCATAGCTCAGCATGGAAAAGCACTCAGTGAAGGAGAATTTATTAAAGAAACTCTCTTAAGATGTGCACCAGTTCCATTTCATGATATGCAGAATAAAGATGCAGTTATTAAGAGAATATCCGAGTTTCCAATCAGTATAAATATCATAAAAGATGGCATAATGAGACTGAACACAAATGTACAACATCAATTAAAGAGAGACAAGTAATTGTAAATATTTTTCAATCTCTCTTGATGAAACTATTGGTGTCTCATCACATGCTCAGTTGGCCATTATTGGTCGATATTCTGATGGTCTCACAATGAGAGAAGAGTTGATAAAGTTAGTATCAGTACAACAGGAAGCGAAATATGTAAGGTTGTTATACAAACATTCCATGACCTAAGCATTGATATCTCTAAAGTTGTGTCAGTGACGACAGATGGGGCACCAAACATGGTGGGCAAAAAAGTCGGATTTGTCAAATTATTTACGGAAGCCATTGGACATCCGATTGTGCCTTTTCATTGTATTATCCATCAGGAGGCTTTATGTGCCAAGGCTGGATTTACCGACTTAAATGACTTTATGTCAGTTGTTACAAAAATAATTAATTTAATAGCTGCTCGCCCCCTTCACAAGAGAGAATTTTCTACACTTTTACTGGAGGTTGATTCCACCTACAGTGGACTGCTGATGTACAATATTGTAAGATGGCTGAGCCGAGGCAAAGTTCTTGAGCTCTTTGTGGAGTGCTTTGAAGAAATTAAGGTATTTCTTGAGGATAAGGATCTGGGAAACTGTCCTCAACTCAATGATGATAAGTGGGTCAACACCCTGATGTTTTTTACAGATCTCTCTTCATATTAATGAACTGAACTTAAAGTTACAACTTTTTGGCAATAGTATTGACGTTATGTTTAGATACATAAAAGCTTTTGAAAGTAAACTTAAAATTTTCAAGCGAGATGTAGAAACTAAAACTTATAAGTATTTTGAGAAGGTCAGTGCAGCTGTACAAAATGAAATGGAACCCTTGCATATAAAGTACCAGCATGTTTTAGACTCGTTACTGGACCAGTTCAGAGATAAGATTTAATCAATTTAGAAGCCTAGAACGGACCATGAAAATAATTAAGTATCCTGATGTAGTAGTCTACAGTAGTTTGGAATTAAATGGTTTCCAATGGATGCAAATTGATGATTTGGAGATGCAACCTTGCAGAATTTCAAGACAGCATCTGGGCTCAGGTGTTTGTTGACTCGAGGTCAAAGCTTCAGAATCTGGAAAGGAGCCGCTTGGAGAATCAAGAGGAATGCCTGGAACTGATTACCAGACACTTTTAGCACCCTGAAAAATATAGCAATGGCTTTACTCACAATTTTTCCCTCTACATACTTTTGTGAAACCTTATTCTCAGCGTTAAACAATATCAAAACCAACAAAAGAAACATTGACAGATTAAGTTAGTAGTGCTTGCTTGGGCTTGAAGTGTACAAAGAAAACAACCTTCAATTGAAGATTTAGTCAATGAAATTTAGCAACAAAAAAGTCACTAATAGGCAGGTTAGTTAAAGAATCCCCCCTCTCACTCACTTTTAGCTCCAGGCTAAAGAAATATAAATCTCTGCACTGGTAAAGGAGTTTTCTCGCAAAATGTTATCCTTTGACAGGACAGGTGATAACGGTGGGACCACTGGGGGTCCAGCCAGGATAACTTTTTCCATCAGTACCATTTTGCACACATGACTTTGGGACCCCTGTTTTGGTGTTAGGTAGAGGCCCAAACTCCCAGTGGACACAGTTATAAAGATAGGAGACAAATGTACCAAGTAGGGAAACGGCTTTAATGTTTATTATTAGGCTATGTGCACATGGAGTCTATTTGTAGTTTTTCGTAGCAGAATAGAGTAGAACGTTCATGGTTTTGAAGGGGATTTGAAGAGTTTATGCTCCAAAACCTCTTGAAAAAAAACAAAAACGTGTGCACATATTATACAGGTATGACGGCTCTGGGGCAAATGGAAGATTGTAATCTATAGGTTGGATAAGGAAGCTGGGACACAAAGCCGTCCTTTCAGGTAAACAAGCCAGTCCCGATTTCTTCACAGTGATGTAAGGTTGGAGTTTCATAGACGGCTCTGTCATTACTGAGGGAGGGACAGGAGCGCTCACACTTCCTGATAGAGCGAGTCTCCTACATATACCTGCATCTACCTGAATCTGGCTCCATTCTCTACTATATACTGGTTGTACTGTCCTACAAGACGATGCCCTACAAGGATCTGATTAAGTGCTGGCACCAAGGAGTCCTGGCCACAGAGAAGAAAGACTGGGACTCTGCCTTGACGAGTTTCACCAGCATCGAGGATCCTCCTTCCAAGATCTGGTTTAATATTGGATATATTCATGTCCTGAGAGAAGACTTCCTGAGCGCCCTGCAGGTGCGGCCCCAAAAATCTGACCACACAAAGGGATCAGTATGGGGAACATTGGCCCTGATTCATCATTGTTGCTTCTCCAGGTTTCTGGTGCAATTTGCTCTATTTATTGGTTTCAGTAATTTTTAGATTTCCTAGACGAGTTTGCTTACTTCATGGAATAAGACTTTTTCCAAATGTTGCCTTCATTTTTTGTGTGGTGTATGCCACTTTAGTCCCTGCCTGGCACGAGGTTTCTGCCGAATTTTATTTTGGCGCAGTTGAGGATTAACATCACATTTGACATGAATGTGTGACGTTTTTTTTATTTAGCGATTTTTTTTAATTTTCTAACTCCTAAAAGGCGCATGAGGTTCATAAATTTGTCACAAAAATAGTCCCCTAATATCACAAGACTTGAAATGTCTTGAGCCATTGTTTCTTAGGAAATAGTTACTGCTTGAGAGACTATGGCTGCTATATAGGGTGTGTGACCTCTGAAAGGCGTGCTACTGCCAGTGGCCAAGATTTCCTGGGCACCCCCTAATCCCACACTTGGTGTCCAGCGGCATTCTGTAGTTGAACTGGACAGTGTTGTTTGTACAGTATATAGTATCTCTGTATCATTACAATACACAGGTACTGTCCTTATGTATCGCATTGTTATATTGGGGTATTATGATAGTTACATGCACAGTGTATCATTATATTCTATAGGCACCATGTAATGGCTAATGATTGCATGGAAGTCACTTTTCTTTGTCTTGTGATATTAGTTGATGTTTTTTGACCAAAAGTCTTCAAAATGGTGTTTTGTGCAACATCAAAAATACTTTTTAGTTTTGTATTTTACCTATTTTTTGGCACCTTTTTTAGAGCAAGAATTCACTTTTAGCTAAAATGAACAAAAAAAAAAATCCAGACATACATAAAATCACTCCAGCGGGGGACTGTGATACATTTGTGCAAAAAATGTTACAGCTTTTTAAAATGTAGCAATTGAAGAATCAGCTAGAAACATCTGTTAATTCTAAACCACATCTATCTATACAAATGTAAAAAAGTGAAGGCAGCACTCCATATAGCTCAGAGTGAAAAAAGGTGGAGTTTATTCAGACCCACATAGCATGGCGATGTTTCAGCTCACACTGAGCCTTTTTCAAGACTAGAAAAAGGCTCAGTGTGAGCCGAAAAGTCACCTTGCTATATGGGCTGAATAAGTCCACCTTTTTTTCTCTTTGAGCTATATGGAGTGCTGCCTTCACTTTTTTACATTAGTCTGGATTTAGGCAAGTATGGGATTTATTGCCTAGGAGGCTAGGCACCCACCAGTAGGTATTGTGCTGTTCCATTTTTTCTCAATCTATCTCTATCTGTCTATCCATCCCATATCTATCCATTCCATATCTATCTATCAATTATCTATCTATCTATATATCCCATGTATATGTATCAATTATCTATCTATCTATCTATTCTATCTATCTATCTATCCCATATCTATCTAATATCTATCTATCCCATATCTATCTAATATCTATCTATATATCCCATCTATCTATCTATCTATCTATCTATCTATCTATCTATCTATCTATCTATCTATCTATCATCTATCTATCTATCTATCTATCTATCTATCCCATATCTATCTATCTATCTATCTATCTATCTATCTATCTATCTATCTATCTATATCTATCCCATATCTATCAATTATCTATCTATCTATCTATCTATCTATCTATCTATCTATCTATCTATATATCCCATGTATATGTATCAATTATCTATCTATCTATCTATCTATCTATCTATCTATCTATCCCATATCTATCAATATTATCTATCTATCTATCTATCTATCTATCTATCTATCTATCCCATGTATATGTATCAATTATCTATTATCTATCTATCTATCTATCTATCTATCTATCTATCTATCCCATATCTATCAATTATCTATCTCTCTATCTATCTATCAATTATCTATCAATCTATCTATCTATCTATCTATCTATCTATCTATCTATCTATCTATCTATCATCAATTATCTATCCCATATCTATCAATTATCTATCTATCTATCTATCTATCTATCTATCTATCTATATATCCCATGTATATCTATCAATTATCTATCTATCTCTCTATCTATCAATTATCTATCAATCTATCTATCTATCCCATGAATATCTATCCATTATCTAACTATCCATTATCTATCTATCTATCTATCTATCATTATCTATCTATCTATCTATCTATCTATCTATCTATCTATCCCATTTTATCTATCTATCATTATCTATCTATCTATCTATTATCTATCTATCTATCTATCCCATATCTATCTATCTATCAATTATCTATCTATCTTTCTATACCATATCTATCAATTATCTATCTATCTATCTATCTATCTATCTATCTATCTCATATCTATCTATCTATCTATCTATCTATCTATCTATCTATCTATCTATCTACCCAAATCTATCTATCAAATCTATCTATCTATCTATCTATCTATCTATCTATCTATCAATTATCTATCCTATCTATCAATTATCTATCTATCTATCTATCTATCTATCTATCTATCTATCTATCTATCTATCCCATATCTATCAATTATCTATCTATCTAGTCTTACAAAAAATATCAAATGTAAAGTATAATTATGTTCATTATCTATAAACAACACATAATATTAATTATATAAATTATCAGGCCTATAATCATTAATAATTATCTATCAATCTATCTATCTATCTATCTATCTATCTATCTATCTATCTATCTATCTATCTATCTATCAATTATCTATCCCATATCTATCAATTATCTATCTATCTATCTATCTATCTATCTATCTATCTATCTATCTATCTATCTATATATCCCATGTATATCTATCAATTATCTATCTATCTCTCTATCTATCAATTATCTATCAATCTATCTATCTATCTATCCCATGAATATCTATCCATTATCTAACTATCCATTATCTATCTATCTATCTATCTATCAATTATCTATCTATCTATCTATCTATCTATCTATCTATCTATCCCATATCTATCAATTATCTATCTATCTATCTATCTATCTATCTATCTATCTATCCCATATCTATCTATCTATCAATTATCTATCTATCTTTCTATACCATATCTATCAATTATCTATCTATCTATCTATCTATCTATCTATCTAATCTATCTCATATCTATCTATCTATCTATCTATCTATCTATCTATCTATCTATCTATCTATCTATCTATCCCAAATCTATCTATCAATTATCTATCTATCTATCTATCTATCTATCTATCTATCTATCTATCTATCTATCCCATATCTATCAATTATCTATCTATCTAGCTTACAAAAAAAAGTTCAAATTAAAAGAAGAATTTGGTTCAAATATAAAACAACCAAAATTAGATAAAAAAGGCGCAAATGCATTAATGATGGAGCCTATTATATTTTGCAAAATATTTTGTGTTTGCTATTTTTTGCCATGTTTAATAAGTTGGTGGGGAGAGGTCGTGGTAGCGATGCAAATAGGTCTAAGTTAGGTTTATAAACTGCAATGGAAAAAAGTTTCTCTCTTTTAGGGGGATGCCGTAAAATTGGAGAATCGTTTGTAGACAGACATATTTTATGTAAAAATTGTTTATCAATCATGTAGCAAGGAAAATGTTTGCCATAATATGAAGGAGAGATGTGTATCTTTGTACCGTGTTAGCCAGTAGATAGAAAAATATTTAGAATTGAGAGTCCTCAGTGGTTGATACCTTTTAATGGCTAACTGAAAAGATGGTAACAAATTGTAAACTTTCCAGACTGCTCCAAGTAGTAGTCTCGAAATCTTTCAGTTTGTTACCATCTTTTCAGTTAGCCTTTAAAAGGTATCAACCACTGAGGACTCTCAATTCTGAATATTTTTCTGCCATAATATATTCACCCCAAAGTATATAAGAAGATTCTGGAAATTTACATAAAACTAGAGTAAATTTGCATTAGAGTCAGAGGTACAAGGCTTCCTGGTACCTGTTGTGCCACGTACCTGCAGGAGATGCAGTGAGTATGGTGGATTGGCATTTTATGACTAGAAATGAATATAATTATGAGGAGTGGTATATAAGGTATTATTGTCACCCTGGGACAAGGAAGTCAATTCTGACCTCTGTGAAGTCGGCGATCCTGTTCATGATTCAGTGAATGATTATAAAAACATATTGATAACACAGTAATGTTCAGTGAGCTGTACTTTGTGTTGTTCCTCTGTAATTCCTCCTGGAAATGTTATAGATGTGTTGATATGTTGTGTCCCTACACAGTGTGACAGCACAGATTGCACGCTAATCAGACACTGCAGAGAAATGCGCCATGGGTCATACATTTCCAGGAGGATCAATGGAGAAGCTGAGCAATTCTAATAAAAGATGCTACATAATTGTTATATCTAGGGAAGTACTAGTGCTCATCATAACAGACATGTCAAGAGAGGTGACTGGCTCTCATAAAGGAGGGTTCCCCTATATAAGCATTCAAAAGTCACAACAGTGAGCGGTACGACTGCACAATGGTGACGTTTTTGCACGAACCCAGCCAAAACATGTGGCTTCAACCCTAGTAGCAGGACCGATTTGGGTACAGTAATAGAGCACAGCATCTGCAGGAAAGTAGCCCCTAATATATTAATGAGCACTGTAATATTTAACCTCTCGTTCCCTGCAGGCGTACGATCAGTGTGTAACTAAGGACCCATGCCTGGCCGTTGGTTTCTTCCAGAGAAGCTATGTGCATTTTAAGCTGAAGTGGTAAGTTATTCAATTTGGGAGTATTTAGAAACAAGAAAATCCTAGAGAACTGCACTATTGTCAATTTTATATTACGAAATATGGCCTCTTAGTGGATAGGCTGATGGTAAGGCGATTGGGGATGCGGAGTATAACAACCTTGTGGCTTCTTGTGTAAATGTTGGTGCAGTCAAGGTTATGATATCTTATACTGATGCCCTCCTGGTGCACGCCGCTGATTTGATCTGTGACTCAGTACTTGATTT
>JARQOD010000008.1:116315602-116336828 GCA_033576555.1 Oophaga sylvatica
CAACCAAGTTTGATGGAAAGGAAGCAATGAAAAATTGTTTCTTTTAAAACTCGGGGGACACCGCTGGGAAACTTAAAAATTGCGGGTTTTTATACCGTATGTCCCCAAAAAAACAGATTTTAAAGTCCGAGAAATCAAGATCTCTTGAGCAGATCTTCTGGAGCCTGAGGCTCGGACATGACAGAGTCCCCCTCGCAACACCCAGTGAATGACTGCTGCAGATTTACGAGAACGGCGGGGGGCAGTTTATAATAAAGTGCCCTGACTTACCAAGTAGAAAAAGTTTTTCCTTTATACGATGTTCTTTGCGTGATCAAAACCCCCTCTTTGTAAAGAGCCCAAACTGCAGGGGTTCAGGTGGGTTCCCTTGTGTCCTACTCAAGGTTCCCTTAGCTGAGGGGGGAGGTTTAAAAAGGTTAGTGCGATTTTTTTCGAACCTTTTCCTTTTGTCTGCTTTCAGTCAGGGGCATAAAAAGGATAAAATAGTTTAAGTACCTAACGCATGGGGGGTCGGCCGAGCAATTTCCCCTTAATCAGTGGAGAAACCCCTTTCCCGAAAAAATGATTTTTTGCGGAAGTGTCCAAGGGGTATCAAGACCCACTCCTGAAACCCCGGGCATTTTGGCTACTGAAGCTTCCCTTTTGCGCAAAGTTAACATGGCTGCTTCAGCTTTTGACCCGTTGGGGTCATAAAAACCCCTGCCCCTGGCTGAAAAAAAGCATAAATTGATTCAAACAATATCCTCAGTCTCAATAAAGGGGGTTTTGCCCACATCAAAGCCTTTTTTGGGAAAGAAACTGATTATAGTAAGCACTTTGGTCGTTCATGGGAAATTGTGAAGATGTGCAAGAAAAAAAAAATTGCATGATTAAAAATCCCCGAATTTTCCACGTTCACCGAAAAAATGAAAAGGGAGTTTTTTGGGGACCCCAGAACACGGGGTTTTGGGAGGAGCCTGGGGTCGTTCCCCTAGAGCCTCAACATGGTCGCAATTCCTGGGTAGTCTGCCCAAACACTTGCAAATTATGATTAGTGAGGTCTGTGGTTTTCCCAAAAGGGTTTTTAAAGTTGTACATCTGAAAGGATTGTTTTCAGTCCTCCGAAAAGTTCCTTTTGCGGGCTCCATTTTCCCAGATTTTTAAGGCAGAATTTGCGGGAAGGAAAAGAGGAAAGGAAAAAAAAAAAAAAAAATAAGTGTTTACCTGTGGAAACACTCCGGGGAAAAATTTTTAAAGGGGAAATTTGCCTAAACCTGGAATGGTTGTGAGAATTTCACCCCCCCTGTCTTCCCCATAAGGTATTTAAACGGACATCTGTTACCCCACGTCACGGGCAGACCGGTTTTCCCAAAGACCCGGGGAGAAATTTAAACATTGGCCCCCTGAATTTGTCATGTATAGTGTACAGTTCTATAGCTTTCCTTGGGTGTTTGGGGTGCGGGGAAAAAACCGGAGGCATGGTTGAATAAAATTGGGGATTTTGGTTTTAATTTTTTAAAAGCATGCGGGAAAAGTTCACAAAGTTTGCAGGAACGGGAAAACAGGGGGACACGCAGGCCAGGTAACTTCAAGCACTCAAAAATCTCCAAAGAGGTTCGGGATCTTTTTTCTCTGTACCGTCTTCCTCTGCAAACATGGATTCACCAAACAGGGGTTTTCCCAGAGCCCAAAAGTTTTCCCCAAGGGTTTCCCCTCAGTGGGGAATAGCGGAGTACAAGCCCAAAAGGTTTTCCGGGATCAGGTCCGACGACTGGGGTTTGGATTAAGGAGCATGATTGTTCAGCTGAGGCGTTAAGAAGAAAGAGGGAAAAATCGGGCGGGGGAACATAAAAACTGGAAACTCCATTTTAAAATGGGGAAAAAGAGCGCAAAAAAAAAAAACCCCAAAAAGGCCGACGGAAAATGAGTTTAAGGAACATGTCAACAGGGGGAAAAAAAAATTACAAAGGTTAAAACCCAGGCTGTTCTGTTTTCACTTAGGTTCGCCTCCCCCACCTTAAGAATTACTGCCCAGTAATTTTGGGGTTTTCAAAAAAAAAGAGTGCCCCAAAGCAAACCTGCCCTTTAAGGGGGTCGGGAGAGCCCTAAGGGGGTTTCCCACACAACGAAAATCGAAAACGAGATGCAAACGAGATCCCTAAAACTACTATTTAGCGATCTCGTTAGCGCCTCGTTGTGGGGGCGGAAAAACTGGGCCCCCCTGCGGTGTCGCTATGTTCAACGTTCTACCTTTTTTTTATTTTGGGTCCGGGTTTTACCTTACCTTTTTTTGGCCCCCCTTTTGCGAACGACAAAGCACCCGTTTGTAGCAAGGTTTTTTAGCGCCCGGGATGGTCCAATATCTTAATTTTTTTTTGCGTACAGAGGGACGAAATTTTAAAAGGGCTACGGACGCAAAAAGGGAGGAGCGAGGGAAAAAATTTTCTATTCGAAGTGTCCATGCTGACAACCCACGCCCCAAATCTTAAAGGGTGCTCCGAGGTTTTTTGGATCCCCTTTGGCGTATTTCCCCTAAAAAGATCACCAAACTCTCTTTAGTTCGTCGTTATGAGACGCTAACGGTCGCAAGGTGGCGAATTTTAAGTCCAACCCTTTTTGGGAATTCTGAATCTGGGTATCGGTTTGGGGTCCCTCTACCCCCCCGAGTTAAAGGGGAAATTTTTTTTCCAAGTCCTAGCGAATTCTGTTGTAACCTCTTTTCGCTCTTAAGGAGGTATTAATTAGATTGCGAAAACCCCTTATCTCTCAGCAGCGACCCTTCAAAATCCACCCGTCAGGGGGAGGTCCTCTACTCGAGGATGGTAGACTGGACCCTGGGAGAGCAGATGGGAAAACCGGAGGGCCCCAAAGGGGCGGCCCTCGACTGTTTCCCAGACATGAAAACCATGCCCTCCTGGGCCAGAAGGGGCGAACTATTACCCGCCCTGCTTTCTGACTTTCCTCAAACTAGGGGGAGTAAGGACAAGGGAGGGGAAGGCGATGCTGATTTTAAAACCCCCTTTAAAAAGAGCGTCCACTGCAGGGGCTTTTTGGGATTCAGAGAGCAGAACCCTCTCACTTTCCTGTTGCTTTTGGAGCAAAGAGTCTATCTCCGGGTTGACCCCATTTCTGCACAATCAGGGAAAATGGAAGTCTTTAGACCATTCCCCTGCTCAGGAGATTGCGGCTTAAGAATCGCTTTGGTATTTTCTTCTCCCCTTTATGTAGGTCGAGAGAAAAAAAGTGTCGTTCTGTATCTGGAGTAGGCGCCTTGCCCCTTCATGAAGGCCGGAAAGAGTACCCCCCTGGGGGTTGACGTAAAGGGCTGTGACCGATTGTCGGAGAGTTTAAATGGGGGCCCTGTAAAAAAACAAGGGGCTTTTTAATTGCTTGCCTTTCCCCGTTAATCCTTCATATTAAAAACATTGTATTTGATCCCGCTCCCATAACCCTGAACCATAACTCCCCCCTATGGCCCCCCACCCAGAGGGGCTTGGGATCTGTCGTGATATCGGGGTATTTTATTCCCAGGGAACCCCCCTTTGGACAGGTTCGTCTCTTCCTTCCCCCAATCCCGGGATCTTTAGTGTCTGGACAAGGATGTGGCCTTTAGGGAACCACCTAGAAAAATTTTTTATAACAAGACCCCACTTGCAGCGTCCTTGTGTGAAATTGACCCACTGAACCGGGGTACGGACGAGAGGGGGCCCCAAAAAAACATGGCCCTTTCCCAAGAGCATGGGGGGTTATTTGGGAAACGTTTAGGCTGGGACCGTAAACAATAACTTGTCTGACAGTAAACTACGTTTGATTCGTGAATCCAAAATTAGCCCTAGAAAATGCTGAACCCTATCGGATTCAAAAGAGACTTTTTGGTATTTATTAGCCCTCCCCGCCCCCTCTAAGGTAGATATTGCTCTTGAGTTGCTCTATGCAATGCCTGCCGTCTTTCCAATGATAAAAAAGTCGTCGAGGTAGGGGGCTTGGGCATATTGGATTCACTAATGGGCCATGACTTCCGACATAACTTTAGTGAACACTCGTGGGGGGAAAAACCAACCAAAGGGGAAAGGGGGCTATATTGAAAATGTCGCAACGATTCCCCCTCTGGAGCTACTCTGAGGAAACGCTGATGGCCACATGGATCGGTACGTGGGAATAAGCGTCTTTCAGATCTAACCCACCAAAAGCAATTTTCAAACAGAAACTTTTTTGCTGACTGACCCTTTTTCCCTTTTAAATGGATGAATAACAAGGAAATTTATTGAGGGGGTTTTTAAAATTTAATAATTGTTCTAAAAGAACCGTCCGGTTTACGGATCAAAAACAGAGGGGAGTAAAACCCTTTACCCCGCTCTGCTTCCGGCACCTCCACTAAGACTTTTTTAGCGCAAAGCTCCTGAACTTCCAACTCCAGAGCGGCCTGCTCCGATGGGGATGACCTGAGGGGGGTAATTTTAAAGTTATCCCGAGGTACCAAGGAGAATTCTAACCGCAGCCCTGTAGCTATGAGACCAAGGATCCAGCTACTGTTGAGATTTCCGACCAGGCCGGGTAGAAGGCCATCAATCTGCCTCCTACTGGCATCGCTAGTCATTGCGAGGGTTTTTTGGACCCCTAAACATAAACCCTGTACCTCTTCGCCTCTTTTCATCCCATTTGGCTCGCTCCCTGGACGACCTTCTGCGGCTGAACCTCCTTCTGCTGAAAGGTCTCTTGTAGGAAGGAGTCGAAAGACTGGGAAACTTTTTCTTATCGTCCCCTGCCTTTTCCAAAAATTCGTCCAGGACCGGGCCAAAAAGATATTCGCCGTCACATGGAATGGAGCAGAGGCGAGATCTGGCTTGAATATCGCCCGGCCAACATTTTAGCCACAACGCCCTTCACGCTGCATTAGACAGACCTGCCGCTCTGGCAGCCATTCTTACTGAGTCCGCTGAGGAATCAGCCAGGAAAGCCGCCGCGTTCTGAATTATCGGCAAGGTCTTCCGAATTGACCCCCTAGAGGTTCCATCTGCTAACTGGGACTCTAATTGGTCTAGCCAGACCATCATTGATCTGGCTGTACAAGTGGCTGCAACCGCTGGCCAAGGGCACCTGCCGACATCTCCCATGTCCCTTTCAAGAAGGAGTCTGCCTTCTTGTCTAGTGGATCTTTCAAAGACTCCATATCATCGAATGGGATGGAGGATTTTTTGGAAGCCTTCGCCACTGCTGCGTCCAGCTTCGGGGCCTTATCCCATCTACCTGTCAAGGGACCTTCAAAGGGATATCTCCGTTTAAACGCTTGGGGTAAGGAGCCTCTTTTTTCTGGCTTCTTCCACTCTCTGTCTATAAGGCCTTGGATGCTACTGTTTAGTGGAAAGGATCTGCGTTTTTTCGGATCTAGACCACGAACATCAGATCCTGTACTGAGAGTTCTGGTCTTGCCTCCTCTACCCCCATGGTGGACCTAACTAATTTGACAAGTTTGTCCATCTGGTCCAAGGGAAAACAAAATTGAGTAGCGTCTTCTGTAGAAGAAGAGGAAGAAGCCGAGAGGAAGGCAAAGAGGTCCTGAAACAACTTCACCCTTGTCATGGGCGGCGGGAGAATCTGAATCAGATAACACTGGTACAGTCCTACGCTGGAAGATTCTCCGTGTCTTAAGGACGCCTTCATCTCCACCCTTATTATTTCCTTCAGGCTTTTGGTGAAATCTGGAGTCTCCTCCGCTATCTAAAAAGGGAAGGGGCGTGAGGGGGGGGGTTACTATCTCATCCCAGGCCCCTGCCCTTCCCCCTTTAATGCCCTACCGTCTGTCGCGTGCACGGCTGGCATAACCTTTTAGGGCAAGCATCTGGCAGAGGGCAAGCACAAAAGGCACATTCCCTGTGCTTGCTTTTCACCGAACACTTCTTCCCTAGTAACGGAACACAGAATGGGGGAAAACTGCATTACTGGGTATTCTAAGTCTGACGATCTCTTACCCAGTCCATACAGCAGAAGGTACCGGATCACGGGGAGGGGTCTTTTTCCCAGCTGAGGAACTCCTGCGGCTGGCGCCCTGGCCATTGAAGAGGAGCGCTCTGTCTGCTGCTGCTGGCTCTCCTGCTGCACTGAGGGAGCTTCTGCAGTGTCCATTGCAAGAAATGGGGCAGAAGCGCTTTCCCAGCTTCATAGGCTTCTTATATCCTCCCCCGGATATCCGGGTCAGCAGGTGCTGCCAGGGGTCCACCCCCTCCTGCTCCCCACCCCACAGCTCCCCCTGCCCTTCCCTGCGCGCCCCCAGCAGGCGCCGCCCGGTACATGATGCAGCCGCGCCAATTTTTCAAAAAACGCCGGCCGGTGTCACACTTCCGGTTCCAGCGATGGAGACTCGCCCCCCTTTCTGACGCCGCCAGGACCAGCGCTCCCACGGGGACCCCGCCGACCGGACCGCATCGCCGCAGGTACCCGAGCGGAGTCTCCGCCGCATCGCACCCCCAGCAGGGACGCGAGCGGGAGATCCCAAAAAATCAATTAAAAAAACCCCCCCGCGCCATCCATAGCAGCGACGCGCGGCGGGAAATTCAAAAAACCCCGCCGCGCCGTCCACAGCAGAGAGGCGCGGCGGGAAATTCAAAAACCCCGCCGCGCTGTCCATAGCAGTGACGCGTGGCGGGAAATTCAAAAAACCCCCGCCGCGCCGTCTATAGCAGAGACGTGCGGCGGGAAATTCAAAAAACTCCGCCGCGCCGCCCATAGCGTCGTCCGGCGGGAAATTCAAAATTTAAATTTTTTTTTTTTTTTTTTCGGCTGCACCACCTCGGCCCCCACCATGACAGGACCGCAGGAGAAGACAGGGAGCAGGCACCGGGACCAGGGAAAGGGGGGGAAACTTACCAACCGGCACTGGCTGGGAGACAGGGATCCTCGGAATACTGCTCCACCTGCTCCGCACACTGTCGTGGAATCCTACCCGGACCCACCGTGGCGCTTCCAGGGGCTCCGCACCGGTCGAGGTAGGAGATCCCCCCCGCACCTGGGTCGACCGGCCGGCCTGGGTCCTCCTGAAGATCTTCATCTGTAGGAAAACCCATCCTTTAGGAACAGGAAACCAACTGATGCGTGGGAGAGGTGCCGCCCTTTTTGTATCTGTAGGTTTCCTGTTCCTAAGGGGCGGATCCCCTCTCTCTGTAGTGCTGTCATGGACGTTCGAATAAAAAACAAACATTTAAACTCCCCTTTCTTCCCTGTGCTCCAGCGCTGTCCCGTTCTGCTGGACGCTGGGGGAGGAGAGCGGCACCGGAGTATGCGCATGCCCATACCGCACTGTCCGGCGCCATATTGCTGAAGACACACTGTAAATGTGTCTTCACCCAAAAGGGCCCCGATAGCGCTATGCGCATGCGCGATTCCGACGTGCACTCCTAGTCTCCTGCCCCGGCGAGAGAGAAGCGCTGCGGCAACGCTCCTCCCGGTCAGGTAAGTATGGCGCCAGAGATCGCGGTATACATCCAGTGTCTACGCATTCCGCAATCTCTGGCGCCATACACACTCCTCACCGCTGGATGCCGTCTTCTGTCTGGAGCCAGACTGCGCATGCTTGTCACGCTTGCGCAGTCTATAAAGGCTTCGAACAGAGGGACGCTCCTAGCGTTATATTATAGATTTTGCCTAGTGACATTAGTGACATGATTCCATGTAGTAAATAGTGTGACTTGGTTATCAGGGGCTGCGAGAAGCCCTCGCTCCGGTGGGGGACTGTCAGACACAACTTCCCTATGGTAGGAAAGTGTCTGGCATCCATTGTGCTCCTCTGGTGATGGAGCCAAGTTCAGGTAATTAATCAATAACGTGTAAAGGTCTCGGAAAGTCAAATATTGACTGGGCAATCCATGCCTGACATTCACTTCTGTGCCATCCAGGGAATTCCTCTACCTCATGGCGGACTCTTAAAGGAGCCATTACATTAGTAAAGGAGACGTCCTGAGTGGTCCGGTGCCCATATACTTACCTGCTATTTACTCCAGCTCAGCTGTTCTGTCTATGGGCGTCTAAAGGTGGCCGTACACATTAGATCAGGACCACCTGACTCTTACATGGGTACCTTCTGACTCTCCCCGACAAATGATATTGTGGGGTGAAGAGAGAGGATCAGATATATTGAAAATGCCCCTTTTAGGAAAGATAAGATCTCTGACGTGGGCAGAAGAACAAATGATGGGGTATGTTGAATTCCATGTGCACATTCTTTCTTTTCCTTAACATCTGCCAGCAGGGGGAAAGGGTTTGTATACCCCTCACACAAAAGATGGTGGGCAACTCCTGCTAAAATTGGTGGGTTTGGCTATCCTTCATCTAGTGTTGAAAAGGGCCTTTTTAAAGGGGTTGTCTCATATCGTTGAACAGGCGTTCACCCCTTTCCCCTGCCCCCTTTCCCACTTTCCAATGATTGACAGCTCGGGCCAGCAGCATGGGGTCCCTTCTCTCTGTGGGACCTGATATTGTTATGTTCTGTTAATGTACAGTAATTTTTAAATCAAATCATTTTTTATTGAAAACCTCCAAATATAAACGACTTAATAATGCCATAGTATAAAACATAGACAAAGTATCTCAACTTCAATTCCCTAACCCACCCTAAACCGAATACCACCCATCCCAGAGAGAGACATTTTCATTTTCAGAGCAGTTCTAAAATAACGGAGTATAAAATTCGTAGAAGGGGGAGGAGGGAAAAAGGAAATTAATAATGAAGGGATAGCGTGGGAAATATTCTATTAGAAGATATGTGGACAGCTCTGGAGGTTCCGACCAAGGACTCCATATCTTTCCAAATTTGCGAACAGAGTTACGTTTATGATGGACCCCGCTTTCCAGACAGATTATATTATTTATACTTTGTTGTAGTTCTCCAATAGATGTAGGTTGTGTGCCCCTAACCAATGAAAAGCAAGAAGTTTATATGCTTGACATAGAATAGGAGAGATACCTATGGATAAGGGGCAAGTCGGGATCCATCTTCAAATAATCCCAATATACATATACGAGGATCTGTTAATTTCGTACATCCTTTCTATCAAGGAGATGACCTCCTTGCAAAATGGTCCTATCTGTCTACGTTCCCACATCATCTCTGCCTCATCCATCTCACACCTAGGCGATATCATATCTTGTGTAGAAAGCTTGCCGTTCTGTACACTCTGAATTACATATAGGTGAAGCCTTTGGGCCTCCCAGGGAGATAATTTGAGAACAGTTCTTAGACTCTCTTCATTGCTCCATCGATATAGGGCCGACATATGCTGTCGGGGAGATATCCATTGGGGTTACGACAGGCACTTATATATAGTAGACAGTAAACCCTGTATACGGCCTGCAGAAGCAATAGTATTAGGGTGAGTTTCCACGGTCAGAAACGCTGCGTGTTTGGGGCTTGCGCTGGCGCAGCGCCAAACACGCAGCGTCAGATGTACAGCATAGTGGAGGGGATTTCAAGAAATCCCGTCTCCACTATGCGTAACAATACGCAGGTGGCAAACCTGCGTAAACGGACATGCGGCGCGTCTTTTTAGACCGCAGCATGTCCTCGCGTATTGCGGCGACGGTGCGTCGCCGCAACATAATTAACACAGGGCTATGTAGCCCTGCGCTCTTTCGGAGGTGTTCCGGAGGTGTCCTGAACACCTCCGGAAAGATCGCGCGTCAGAAAGGGGGCGGGGCTTAGACGGAGCGGAATTTCCGCTCCGTCCAAAGCGCTATGGTTCGGACCGTGGAACCATAGCCTTAGGGATGATGTCTGCTGAGGTCCATCACACCTGACTGAGCGCTGTGGTATAATGACTAATGTGGCACCTAGGAGGCGCTGTATAAGTTGCTCAAATTATGCCTGGAGGCATGAGAGAGATGGGAAACCAGTCCCTGGTATGGGGCTAAACGGAAAGTATGTGTCACAGAGCTATTCTGTGCTGTAGGTCAGTTAAGTTGTTCTGGGACTTAGTCCCATAAGTTTCTGATTCTTGTTAAGGGTAAAACCTACAAGGTTAGCTTGTGAGCTGGGTGGGACATGCTAACCACACAACACCGCCCACTGGTGGTGGGAGAATGAATGGTACATACTGGTGATTGTATGTGGTGAAGGACCTGTGATGAGGTCATGAACACGTGACCAGACCATGTGCTTCATGCCTTGGCTTGGGGAGTGGCTACAGGTATAAAAGGCAGTGCTGGGCACATGGAGGGGAGATTGTGTTGGAGACTGGGAAGTGTCTCTGTAGTCTGTCTCAAGGGATTCTGTCTGAGACTGGGAAGTGTCTCAAGGGAGTCTGGCTGAGACAAGTGGAGAGTGTGTCCTGCACAGGGCTGCCTGGAAGGTTTCCCTGGAAGGTCTGTCAGTGTTGGATCGTATTCCTGGAAGCACGTGGTGAAACTTGGAACTTGGTGGCCGGGGTTTTGGACTGGGGTCCTGAATAGCACCCGGACAGGTCACATGTGTGTGCGGAGCCTGTGATGGTCCCACACTGAGAACCAGGCGGGTTTATTGAGGAGTTTTGGCTGGAGTTAGCCTGGAAGTGTTTTTTTTGTTACAATGTGTCAGTGAGCACCGGAAGCGAGTCCAGATCACCCGGGAAGGCACCTGGCGGTCCCTGCTGGCTTGCAGCCGTTTTAGTCAAGCCCGTCCCATGCAAGGGTGAGTCTGGGACCAGTAGTTGCAAAGATGGAATGCGTTTATGTTTTGTCATATTGTTGTTACCTGGTCTTAAAGAGACAGTAAAAACTGTTGTTTTTGGACTTAATGCCTGTGTATTGCCTCATTACTGCGTGCCCCGGCCTCGGAGAACCAGAGCGAATCCCTACAGCGCAGAGAACATGTCGGATTAGTAGGTATTGGTGAAAAGTGTTACGTGGTAAATTGAATTCCTCTTGGAGCTGAAGAAGCTTTTCAGGACAGAGTTTGAAAAATAATTGTTCTGTCGCCCGGATCCTTTTTGCTCACAATCAGAGAAGGCCTTCAGCTTTGACACTTCGCCCAGTGGGATTACGCCATAGCGGTCTGCATTTAGTGCTTCCCTAATTACCCATCCCTTTCTTTCCTCTGTCCCACACTTTATACACTAACACCAATGTGGGGGTAAAGGAGTCGCAGAATCCCAGACTCCAGAAGACTCGCGATGAGGCCCATGTCACAGTCTGTAAATTAGAGCACCGACTTGTCCATGTCTTTCTGCTCCCATCCATGGAGCTGTTGTAGTTGGGGTACAATAAAATACAGCCATGAATCAGGAATGGCCGGTCCACCCCGTCCTTATTTTGGCAGAGTTGTAGTGTTATTCTGCTGTTTACGCCATATTAATTCCCGGAACATGGATTATACTTTACCAGATATGGGGGGGAGGAAGTGACAAGAGGCGTTATGCAACAAAATATAACAATTGTGGCATAAGGATCATAGTGATAAGATTAACTGATAGTGAGAGTTTGGACCATGCATTAACCTTAAGGCTGGGTCTCACATAGCGATACACCACGATCCCGTGTGTAGCCCTGGTAACAATACCAGGAGGATGAGTGGAGAGGTAACAGTTAAGGTCTCTTCATGACATCATGTACACTTCTGACACACCCAGCAGGGGTGTGGAAGGGAGTGATTTTTTAGTCAGTCAGTTTCCTGTCCTTGGACAGAGTAGACGTGTCCAGTTTGTGCCTGTCATCAGTTCAGAACGTGGAGGCTGGTACAGGTGGTCCAATTCACCTTAGTCTAGTCAGAGCTGTGCCCCACTGGAAGAAAGACTGAACTAACTATTAAGAGTCGAGCAAATCGAAGGGCAAAGTGGAAGGAAGATTATTGGAAAAGTGCGTTTGGCTTGGAAGAGTCCTGCACATTGCTACGGTTACTGGGGACCGAAGGATCACTATTAGCTACAAGCTAGTGAAGAGAAAACAGAGATTTACGACCCTAGGTCGCGGCAAACAAGCCCTTATAGTCAGTACGTAACTGGGGTCAGGGGAAGTGAAGATTTGAGTCTCTGCAGGACAAAATAAGAATTCAGCTCCCTCGCAGAAAGGCTCACCACAAACCTGACTGGGAAATACAGCTTTGGATTAGCTGGAATCATAGAGGGGACTACGCTTCAGGCTGGTCGTACTCATCTTGTATTGAAAGTAAGGGGCCCTAAGTTGCTTAGCTGTTGCCTCAAAGCTCATCCTCCATAACCCCATCAGCCTCCCTGGGACCTGCTTGAACATCTTACAAGTAAAGTATGGAAAGACGCTGACCGTGTGAGACTGAGTTATTATTGCATGCTTGCACAATCCCTACCTAACTACCGACCTGAGGGAAGAGTCCCCACCTGTAGGGGACCCGACATCTAGCTGCCTCACCATCCCCTCAGAGATCTACAGCAGCGCTGGTACATATTACCAGAAGACTACAGGTGGCGTCACGAACTGTATATAAATCTATCCCCTGTAAATATTCCCCCAACATACGCCAGACCGCCAGGGCCACAGACCGAGCCACAGCTACCTGTGACAAAATCCCCATAGACTTCATGGGCTCGGCTCTGAGTACCCCATTGCCCTGGTAACCCACAATTGTTGGTGGCGGGTCGACACAAAAACTTGGCGTCACGAACAGGATCCGAAACTTGCAGCATTGCGAGCCCTGTGTGCCTGGGGAGTGTTTTGATGAAAAAGACTGTTGCTATTGTTTGGCGCTAAAATCCGCCATTTTGCCGCCATATTCGCCCCCTCAGGCGCTGGAGAAGGTGGGCGGACCTGAAAAAGCGCGCAAAGTCTTGGACACGCCCCCAACCTGCACCCCAAACTGTTTAGCAATCTGCGTCGCAAACCGCATCGCAAACTGCATAGCAATATGCTTTGCAAACCGCATCGCGAACTGCATAGCAAACCGCATCGCAAACCGCATCGCAAACTGCATAGCAATCTGCATCACAATCCGCATAGCAAACTGCATCACAATCTGCATTGCAATCCGCATCGCAAATTGCATCGCAAAATAGAGCTGCAGGTCCTGCGACAGGAAGTGAACGCTCTGACATCAGAGCGCCTGCGACGAAGGTCCTGTTCCACTGCTGTGCCTGTGAAATAGCAGCGTCTGAAACCGGTAGGCTCCGTTTAACCAAGGGGGCGCTAAGATGTCACAACAACCGGCTGACAGTGCGGCCCCGGCCGGAGTCCCCAATCCCGCACGTCTGGTATTTGTAGCGCCAGATGGGGGCGCAGGCCCTGCACCCAGCCCGGTAGTCCCGATCATGCCACTAACGCTCCCATATATGCCTGGGGCGAAATGGCTTCCCCAATACAGCGGTGAGCCAGGCACATTAGCAGGCTTCAAGCGGAAGTTATGCAGCATCCTAGAAATGTACTCCATGCCTGAGAGACAAAAAGCTGCTGTGCTAATAGGGCAGCTAACTGGCGCTGCTGAGAGGGAAGTGGAGACTTGGGATACCGTTGATCAGGAGTCGGTACCTGCGATTTCCTTAAGCTACATGCCATATTTGAAGACCGCACAGAAACGGATCTCCGGTTGGCCTTCTATCACTGTTCACAACAGCCAGGTGACAGCATTCGGGACTACGCTTGCCGACTACAGGGAGCCCTGAGAGCCCTCAAGCAAATTAACAATTTAAATGCTATCGACGAGAATAAAATGCTGAAAGAACAATTTATACAGGGATTGAGATCCCCAGAGGAACGCAGAACTGTAAATTGGTGGTCCTTAGATCATCCGGATGCTCCCTTTGATGCCCTAAAAGACATGGCAATAAAAGGGCTGGGGCCCCCTGGGCAAACCTGAGGTGGCCACCCAACATCATCAGGGTGAAGTCACTTTTGGAACCGGCAGTAACCCCTGTTCCCCGCTAGTGGCAGAAACCAAACGCAGGTGACACCTCCTAGTGAATTGGACTGTCTGCGCTCAGAGGTGCGCCAGCTGACTAAAAATCTGGCCGCTGTGATGAGTGCCCTACAGCTGCGGAAAGAAGAGGAAGGGAAGATCTTGTTAGCTGACTGCCCAGAGGACGTTCCGTGGATGCACGGAGAAGAAAGAAGACGTCGCCCCCCCGGAGGAGGACAACGCCACCCCAGGAGCAACCTCTGATCAACACCCTTCTCGTCGAGAGATCATCTGTTACCGCTGCAACCGGAAAGGTCATCTGTCTACACAGTGTCCTTTAAACGGGCAGAACCTGGGTCCAAGGGCCAACACCCAGGAGAATACCCGTCAGGCCCCCTAGACTGGAAAACCGCAGGTATGTGGGCGGGCGACCCTACCTGTCTATTATTCTAGATGGTATTGCTGTTCCAGCATTGTTAGACACTGGGTCCCAGGTGACCCTAATACCTGATGCTCTATATACCAAGTATGGTCAATGGACAGTCTTAAACCTCCGGCCTTGACTTTACTGTGTATGCTTCGAATGGGCTTCCTGTAGAAGTACTCGGAACAAAATGTGTAGATGTAAAGGTGGGCAGAGAGGAGTTGAAGGACCAAGGGCTTCTGGTAGTAAAGACTGTAAATGAGGAGAAAAGGTTTAAATATCATTTTGGGTACTAACATTATCGGTAATTGTTTGGGAGAAGTTGTGTTCTTGCTCCAACAGCTCGCTGAGATGCCCGACCAAGGCAGAGAGGAGTAATCCAAAGAGAGATCCGGGCCCTGGTGTGTCAGCAGCAAGCGAAGCTTACCGACGGCGAAATTGGTAATGTAGGGTCATGACTCAGATCCTATTGTGATACCCCCAATGAGTGAAATGATCATTTGGTGCAGGGCAGCCATAGGTCTGAGAGGACAGAATTACCAAGCTGTAGTAGAACCCCACCATTCAGAACATAGACCTACACTTATGACTGCTAGAGGAGTAGTAGAGGTGGTGAATGGAAGAGTACCGGTACGGCTTCTCAATTGGGGGATGATGAGGTAAATTTACCCCGTTATGCACCATTGCTAAACTTCATGCTGTTGATAATAATTCTATTCTCCGGCTGAGTCCTTAGACTCCTGTCAAATAGAGGGGACAAATGACCCAGCAACCCAGGTGGCGGAATGGTGTCAGCAACTCCATGTTGGGACGGACACCACTCCCCTCACCAGAAGCAAGGGGTATTACGGGTGGTGCAAGAGTACGCCCAAGTGTTTAGCAAAAATCCACTTGATTTTGGGACAATTAAGGAAGTACAACATCATATCCCTACTGGCAATCATCCCCATCAAAGAGCGGCATAGGCCCTTACCTCCAGTCATTATCAGAAGGCTAAAGAAATGTTGAATGATATGAAGAAAGCTGGGGTGATAAGGAGGATAGTTTGTAGTCCTGGGCAGCCCCTCTAGTTCTGGTTAAAAAGAAAGATGGTAGTATGAGAATGTGTGTGGATTACAGGCAGGTGAACCGCATAAACACAAGGATGCATACCCGTTACCGCGCATAGAGGAATCATTAGCTGCTTAAAAACGGCTAACTACTTTTCTACCTTGATCTAAATAGGGGGTTACGGCAAGTGGCTGTGGTGAGGGGGGATGTGAGGAAAACGGCTTTCACCACCCCAATGGGGCTCTGTGGTTAAACAGAATGCCGTTTGGGCTCGGGCAGTGCCCAGGACATTTCAGAGGGTTGATGGAAACTGTCGGGACATCTCAATTTTAAAAACCGTGCTGTTTACCTAGACGAGTTATCGTGTTTTCCCAAAAAGACATATGAGGCCCATCTGAAGCACCTGGCAGAAGTGTTTGATTTCCTGTCCAGGTATGGGATAAAAATTAAAAAACCCTCAAATTGCCTTCTACTCAAACAGAAGGTACAATATTGGGGGGCACATCGTCAGTTCGGAAGGAAAGTAGGCCGGACCAGAGAAAGCACCGCATCCAAAAAGTGGCCGGAGCCAAAAAAACCTTTAAGGAATGCGGACAGTTCCTGGGGCTAACGGGTTACTACAGGAGTTGGGTTGAAAGATTACACGAAAAAGGCACCCCCTTTACAGGACCTCTAGTAGGACAATCCAAAAGAGCAGAAACCCCCCCTTTTAAATTTTGGGGTAAAGAACAGGCTAAAGCATTCCAAAAGATGAAAGAGATCCTTACAGGTGATGAGATCTTAACCTATCCTGATTACAGCCAACCGTTCCTGTTGTACACCGCGCCAGTAATGAAGGGTTGGGAGGCAGTTCTCAGTCAGAAGAAAAAGGCCAGAAAAAGTCATGCTTATGCTAGCAGAAAACTCAGGCCAACTAAAAGGAATCGGAAAATTATAGCGCTTCAAGCGGGGAGTTTTGGCGTGGTCTGGGCCATTACTGAAAGATTTAAACACTATCTGGCCTAATAAGTTCACGGCGTTACCAGCAAAAACCGTTAACCCCACCTGGAAAACCCCCAAGCTGGGTGCCATGGGAGCAGCATGGATGGCTGGTTGTCCAATTACCAGTTTATTTTCCCGTACCGGGCAGGTCGAAAGAATGCTAATGCTTGATGCGTTGTCCCGAATGCCGCAGACTCTGATACGGAAGAAGAATCGGACGACCTGGAGAATTGAGCTACCTGCTTCCACGAAAGGGGGGTAGCCACGAGCATCGATTTTCACAGAAAGCAGTATGGTGGAAAACATTAAACCCTTTTTCCCATCCCCAGCTGGAAAGAGATCAGGCCCCAGTGATCAGTGGTCAGCCGCACAAGGAGTTGTTAAAACAGGAAAGGTTCCTCCTTGGAAAGGATGCCCCTATGTCAGCCAAGCTCCTGTGGAACGGAAAAGCGGTTGTTCCTTACCGTGAGAAGTTGCAGGAGTACGTAAACCCCAGAACCCATGAGATGGTCTGGCAAATCGTGGTCCCCAAGGGCAGACGTCCAATGGTGTTGGAAGCATCCCCCGATCAAGCAGGACACTTTGGTGGAAAAAAGTGGAGGGCCCCGTTGAGTGCCGGTTTCTATTGGGTAGGGATGCGCAGCTCCATCGGAGGTGGTGTCGGAACTGTGGACCTGTGGTCTTGAAGAAAGGACTAGGTAGTCAGGGAAAGGCCCCCCCTGCAACCTATCCGGACGACTGTTTCCCCCGGAGATTGTGGCCCCTGGACCAAGTCAAATTGTCGCCAAGTAGTCTGGATATCATACGCCTTGCATGGTGGACCCTTACTCCCCATTTTGGTAGTTGTTCCAGTGAAGGACCAGACCGCAGTACGGCCGCGAAGACCTTTCAAGCAAGCTTCTGCAGACCGCATGGGTATCCCGAGCAAGTTTTTAACGATCAGGGACCGTTTCGAAGCTGATTTATTCAAGGAATTCGTCATATTTTACGGGTGCAAGAAAATAAGAACGCCCCCATACCACCTCAAACCAACGGTCTTTGTGAAAAATGAACCCCTATTGTCCTTAATTGTTGAGATCCATACGTTGGAAGACAGGAACGATGGCCGGATTTTCTACCTGTTTTGGTTGTTTGTATAATATATACCTGTAAGCTCAACTAACTGCACTCCAGCCTATCTTATGAGAGCAAGGCCGGAAAAACTACCAAGGATCTAGGAACTTGGGAGTTTGGTAGAACGGAGGGCGGACGACGCCGTGGAAAATGGGAGTCAATCGGCAAGAGCAATACAGAGAGTACAAATCTGTGTGGAGGAAAGTCTCAATAAGGCACGGGAGAAAACAGGAAGATGTTTACAAACCCAAATGCTCCTGCAAGCCTTGATGCCTGGAGAGGTAGTCTTAAAAAGAAAAAGGAAGATGCACAAAGGATAACCAAATGGGAGCAAGAACCCTACGTAAAACAAGATTCTAAATATGACAACAAAAGTTTGTGTTTTGTCAGTAAGGACGGAGGAAAAAAAACAACAATCACTGTTCCAGAGATTTATTTGAAAATTGTGTCCAGAACACTTAAGGTTGTGAAAAGAACCTGTCCTTTAATCAGGAGAAAGAAAGGAAGAGGTATACACACAGATTTTGGGAGATTTTCCTGCGGATTGGCCTAGACTGGGAGATGCTGTGTAATTCAGTGTTGCAGGTTTTTAACCAAAAAGGGAAGTTTATCTCCAGGTTGTGCCTGTAGTGCAGTTGAGCCCGCTCAGGAGTTACCCTTCCAGCAACCCTCAACCTGGGGAACCTCAAGATGGATCATCTGAAGCAGCGCCCCATACTATGGGACCCTGGTGAAGCTGACTCCCCACCCCCCGCCATCAGTACGTTGCCAGTCCATAGAAGATTAAGGCAGTTCTTTTAGTTTGCCGTTACGCAGTGCGGGCAGATCGCAACTTGATATACCTGAACTAAACCCCCGTGATCAAAAGAGAATCAAAAAGGGAAACCCAAATTAAAAAAACCCTTGTATAGCAGTAGTTATAAAAGAATTTATGTGAACCCTTGAAAAAGTCTTTTTATATATAAATGTGTTTTCCCTATTATGTCTTCGTTTTTAAAAATGGACTAGAGGCTGAGGCCCGAGCCAGCCCAAAAACTGTATCCTGTAAATTTGTTGCCCCTAAAGTGCCTTTTTAATGGTTTCACATGAAACCTTGACTTACCTCTGAACCAAAAACCCGTGTGGTTGTGGACTGAGTGAGGTCTGCGTTTGGTGTCCTGCAGCCCACCCGGCCCACGTTGAAGGTTTGGTGCGGGTCCTTCACAAGTTTTACTGTTTATTTATTGAATGCTATTTTAATACTTGTATTTTTCTATAATGTTTGAACGTTCAAGATATCCTCACCTCCCGGGGGGACGCATTACTGTTATTGTTAATGTTTTCATGCATAAGCAAAAATGTCTCTTTTGTATTTTACAGCCGGAGTGTGTGTTTACCATGGGGGAATGTGTAGGCCCGGTACACAATACCAGGAGGTTGAGTGGAGAGGAAAACAGTTAAGGTCTTTCATGAATCATGTACACTTCTGACACACCCCGCAGGGGTGGGGAAGGGGGGTGATTTTCTAGTCAGTCGTTTCTGTCCTTGGACAGAGTAGACGTGTCCAGTTTGTGCCTGTCATCAGTTCAGAAGTGGAGGTGGTAAAGGTGGTCCAATTCACCTTAGTCTAGTCAGAGTGTGCCCCACTGGAAGAAAGACTGAACTAACTATTAAGAGTCGAGCAAATCGAAGGGCAAAAGTGGAAGAAGATTATTGGAAAAGTGCGTTTGGCTTGGAAGAGTTCCTGCACATTGCTACCGGTTACTGGGGACCGAAGGATCACTATTTGCTACAAGCTAGTGAAGAGAAAACCAGAGATTTCCCGGACCCTAGGTCGCGGCAAACAAGCCCCTTTTTAGTCAGTACGTAACTGGGGTCAGGGAATGAAGACTTTGAGTCTCTGCAGGACAAAAAAAGAATTCAGCTCCCTCGCAAAAGGTCCACCACAAACCTGACGGGGGAAATACAGCTTTGGATTAGCTGGAATCATAGGGGGACTACGCTTCAGGCTGGTCGTACTCTCTTGTATTGAAAGTAAAGGAGGCCCCTAAGTTGCTTAAACTGTTTTCCTCAAAGCTCATCCTCCACTAACCCCATCAGCCTCCCTGGGACCTGCTTGAAATTTTTACAGTAAGGATGGAAAAAACGCTGACCGGGGGTGAGGGCTGAGTTTTTTATTGCTGCTTGCACAATTTCCCCACCTAACTACCGACCTGAGGGGGAAGAGTCCCCCCTGTAGGGGACCCGACATCTAGCTGCCTCACCTCCCCCAAGAGATCTACAGCAGCGTGGTACATATTACCAGAAGATACAGGGGCGTCACGAAATGTTATAAATCTTTTCCCTGTAAATATTCCCCCAACATACGCCAGAAACCCCCAGGGGCCACAGACCGAGCCACAGCTACCGTTTACAAAATCCCTAGACTTCTGGGTCGGCTCTGGTACCCCATTGCCCTGGTAACCCAATTGTGGTGGCGGGTGACAACCGAAAAAAGATCAGGTTCCCCTGGGGGTATCGCTAAATTATCGCTGCTGAGCTGCCAAACAGGCAGCTCAGGCAGCGATCAGTTTCAGTGACACGGGGTAACATCGCTTAGTTACCCGCAGTGTACGTTGGATACCCGAGCCCTGATGCGGGGCTGGTAACAAGGTACACATCGGGTTTCCAGGCGCTGCGCGGTGCTGGAAACCGCTGTGTACCTGGTTACCAGCCCTGCTTCAGGGAGCTGGTATTCCCAAGGTTCACAGCGGGTTTCTAGGCACAGCCCCCCGCCTGGAAAAAAAAAACCCCCTGTGTACCTTGGTTACAGCGGATCGCTGGTCTCCCGCTGTCACACGCAGCGATGCATGCCTGTCGCGGGGAGACCAGGATCAAAAAAATTTTCCTGGCCTTTCAGCGACGTCCAGCATTCCGGCAGGGGGGCTGATCGTCGCTGAATGTCCAACAGCGATATCGCTGGTGAGCTCGTGCTGCGTCACAAAACTAGTGACTCAGCAGCGATCTCGTAGCGATTCGCTATGTGGACGGGGGCTTTGTTCTAAATTTATTAACAAAGGTCTACTTTAGTGGCTGCATATTCTTTAGTCTTGGTGTGACATTATTCCCAAGTATTTAAACTTGTCTATTGTACAGTTTTTTGAGGGGGAATGTCCACTAATGAATAGTTTTGGGGGTCCTACCACTGCAGACAAACCCATATGTTTCTATATGTGTGTTATTTTCCTTAGGGTCAGGACTTTCTTTTACGCTAATAATCCCCCCCAGGCGGGGAGATCCTGAAACCCTGTATGGACGGGTTCTGAAAATCATTCCCCCCAAGCAGCAAGGAGCCACAAAAATTACTGGGAGCGACAGCCGGGTTTAGGCTTCTCAAGTCGAGTGCTTAAACACATTTGGTCCAATACTAACGTTATATTACAGGGTTACGCCGGGTGTCGCTTTAAATGACTAAAAACAGAATTGTTTAATAAACGGATTATTTTCCTTATCGCCATTAACCCCGACTCACCATTTACCGAATACTATTCAAATAGTACATGAATTGTGTAATTGAGCAAACAGCGGAACAGGGTGAGAGGCGTCCCTATCACGTCCACAGTGGGCGCCCGGCTCATGTATTATAGAAAATGCCCGATCTATAACCCTGCTTTCTGTATTTATGTGTGCAGACTTCCGGCCCAAAATGAGGGTCAAAGCCTTGTTTAGGTCTCTTCTGTTGCTTGACATTTGACAAAATATCTTTGGTAAAATGGGGAAGTTTTTTTAAATCTATATTTTTATTTTTATTGGTAAATGTAACTTTCTTCCCGGGAACCCCGTGATGAAGGGAAAGCCCCCTCTTTGGGTATGGGGCTTAAAGTCGCTTGTGTCTGAGA
>JARQOD010000008.1:116336928-116386505 GCA_033576555.1 Oophaga sylvatica
AAGGCTTGTGACCCTCATTTTGGGGTCCTGGAAGTCTGCACACATAAATACAGCAGCAGGGTTATAGATCGGGCAGTTCTATAAGTACATGAGCCGGTGGCGCCCACTTGTGGACTGTGATAGGGACGCCTCTCACCGCTGTTCCGCTGTTTGCTCAATTACACAATTCATGTACTATTTGAATAGTATGTTCGGTAAATGGTGATGTCAGGGGTTAATGGCGATAAGGATATAATCCGTTTATTATAACAATTCATGTTTATTAGTGCATTTAAAGCGACACTCCGCTGTAACCCTGTAATATAACGTTAGTATTGGACCATAATGTGTTTTAAGCACTCGTACTTGAGAAGCCTCATCCCGGCTGTCGCTCCCAGTAATGTTGTGGTCTCTCTGTGCTGCTTGGAGGGAATGATTTTCAGAACCTCGTCCATACAGGGTTTCAGGATCTCCCCGGCCTGGGAGGGATTATTAGCGTAAGAAGAAAGTCCTGACCCTAAGGATGTAATAACACAGCATATATGAAACATATAGGTTGTCTGCAGTGGTAGGACCCCAAAACTATTCATTAGTGGACATTCCTCTAAATTACTGTACAATAGACAAGTTTAAATACTTGGGAATAAGTGTCAGCACCAAGACTAAAGAATATGCAGCACTAAATGTAGACACTTTGTTAGATAAATTTAGAACTAAAGCCCCCGTCTCACATAGCGATATCGCTAGCGAGATCGCTGCTGAGTCACTAGTTTTGTGACGCAGCAGCGAGCTCACCAGCGATATCGCTGTGTGTGACATTCAGCGACGATCAGCCCCCCTGCCGGGTATCGCTGATCGTCGCTGAAAGGCCAGGACATTTTTTTGATCGCTGGTCTCCCGCTGACAGGCATGCATCGCTGCGTGTGACAGGCGGGAGACCAGCGATCCGCTGGTAACCAAGGTACACAGCGGGTTTCCAGGCGCGGGGCTGTGCCTAGAAACCCGCTGTGTACCTTGGATACCAGCTCCCTGAAGCAGGGAGCTGGTAACCAAGGTACACAGCGGGTTTCCAGGCACCGCGCAGCGCCTGGAAACCCGATGTGTACCTTGGTTACCAGCTCCCTGCATCAGGGCTCTGGTATCCAACGTACACTGCGGGTAACTAAGCGATGTTACCCGCAGTGTCACTTGTACTGATCGCTGCCTGAGCTGCCTGTTTGGCAGCTCAGCAGCGATAATGTAGCGATACACCAGCGATCCTGATCGTTGTCGGGATCGCTGGTGTATCGCTATGTGAGACCCAGCCTTAAGGTTAATGCATGGTCCAAACTCTCACTATCAGTTAATCTTATCACTATGATCCTTATGCCACAATTGTTATATGTGCTGCATAACGCTCCTTGTCAGCTTCCTCCCCCCCATATCTGGTAAAGTATAATCCATGTTCCAGGAATTAATATGGCGTAAACAGCAGAATAACACTACAAACTCTGCCACATAAGGACGGGGTGGACCGGCCATTCCTGATTCATGGCTGTATTTTATTGTACCCCAACTACAACAGCTCCATGGATGGGGAGCAGAGAAGACATGGACAAGTCGGGTGCTCTAATTTACAGACTGTGACATGGGCCTCACCGCGAGTCTTCTGGAGTCTGGGATTCTGCGACTCCTCTTACCCCCACATTGGTGTTAGTGTATAAAGTGTGGGACAGAGGAAAGAAACGGATGGGTAATTAGGGATGCACTAAATGCAGACCGCTATGGCGTAATCCCACTGGGCGAAGTGTCAAAGCTGAAGGCCTTCTCTGATTGTGAGCAAAAGGATCCGGCAATAGAACAATTATTTACAAACTCTGTCCTGAAAAGCTTCTTCAGCTCCAAGAGGAATTCAATTTACCACGTAACACTTTTCACCAATACCTACTAATCCGACATGTTCTCTGCGCTGTAGGGATTCGCTCTGGTTCTCCGAGGCCGGGCACGCAGTAATGAGGCAATACACAGGCATTAAGTCCAAAAACAACAGTTTTACTGTCTCTTTAAGACCAGGTAACAACAATATGACAAAACATAAACGCATTCCATCTTTGCAACTACTGGTCCCAGACTCACCCTTGCATGGGACGGGCTTGACTAAGCGGCTGCAAGCCAGCAGGGACCGCCAGGTGCCTTCCCGGGTGATCTGGACTCGCTTCCGGTGCTCACTGACACATTGTAACAAAAAAAACACTTCCAGGCTAACTCCAGCCAAACTCCTCAATAGAACCGCCTGGTTCTCAGTGTGGGACCATCACAGGCTCCGCACACACATGTGACCTGTCCGGGTGCTATTCAGGACCCCAGTCCAAAACCCCGGCCACCAAGTTCCAAGTTTCACCACGTGCTTCCAGGAATACGATCCAACACTGACAGACCTTCCAGGAACCTTCCAGGCAGCCCTGTGCAGGACACACTCTCCACTTGTCTCAGCCAGACTCCCTTGAGACACTTCCCAGTCTCAGACAGAATCCCTTGAGACAGACTACAGAGACACTTCCCAGTCTCCAACACAATTCCTCTCCATGTGCCCAGCACTGCCTTTCATACCTGTAGCCACTCCCCAAGCCAAGGCATGAAGCACATGGTCTGGTCACGTGTTCATGACCTCATCACAGGTCCTTCACCACATACAATCACCAGTATGTACCATTCATTCTCCCACCACCAGTGGGCGGTGTATGTGTGGTTAGCATGTCCCACCCAGCTCACAAGCTAACCTTGTAGGTTCACCCTTAACAAGAATCAGAACTCTTATGGGACTAAGTCCCAGAACAACTTAACTGACCTACAGCACAGAATAGCTCTGTGACACATACTTTCCGTTTAGCCCCATACCAGGGACTGGTTTCCCATCTCTCTCATGCCTCCAGGCATAATTTGAGCAACTTATACAGCGCCTCCTAGGTGCCACATTAGTCATTATACCACAGCGCTCAGTCAGGTGTGATGGACCTCAGCAGACATCATCCCCTAATACTATCGCTTCTACAGGCCGTACACAGGGTTTACTCTCTACCATATACAAGTGTCTGTCGTCACCCCAACTGGATGATCTCCCCGACAGCAGATGTCGGCCCTATATCGATGGAGCAATGAAGAGAGTCTAAGAACTGTTCTCAAATTATCTCCCTGGGAGGCCCAAAGGCTCTCACCTATATGTAATTCAGAGTGTACAGAACGGCAAGCTTTCTACACAAGATATGATATCGCCTAGGTGTGAGATGGATGAGGCAGAGATGATGTGGGAACGTAGACAGATAGGACCATTTTGGAAGGAGGTCATCTCCTTGATAGAAAGGATGTACGCATTAACAGATCCTCGTATATGTATATTGGGATTATTTGAAGATGGATCCCGACTTGCCCCTTATCCATAGGTATCTCTCCTATTCTATGTCAAGCATATAAACTTCTTGCTTTTCATTGGTTAGGCACACAACCTACATCTATTGGAGAACTACAACAAAGTATAAATAATATAATCTGTCTGGAAAGCGGGGTCCATCATAAACGTAACTCTGTTCGCAAATTTGGAAAGATATGGAGTCCTTGGTCGGAACCTCCAGAGCTGTCCACATATCTTCTAATAGAATATTTCCCACGCTATCCCTTCATTATTAATTTCCTGTTTCCCTCCTCCCCCTTCTACGAATTTTATACTCCGTTATTTTAGAACTGCTCTGAAAATGAAAATGTCTCTCTCTGGGATGGTGGTATTCGGGTTTAGGGTGGGTTAGGGAATTGAAGTTGAGATACTTTGTCTATGTTTTATACTATGGCATTATTAAGTCGTTTATATTTGGAGGTTTTCAATAAAAAATGATTTGATTTAAAAATTACTGTACATTAACAGAACATAACAATATCAGGTCCCACAGAGAGAAGGGACCCCATGCTGCTGGTCCGAGCTGTCAATCATTGGAAAGTGGGAAAGGGGGCAGAGGAGAGGTGAACGCCTGTTCAACGATATGAGACAACCCCTTTAAAAAGGCCTTCAACACTAGATGAAGGATAGCCAAACCCACCAATTTTAGCAGGAGTTGCCCACCATCTTTTGTGTGAGGGGTATACTAACCTTCCCCTGCTGGCAGATGTTAAGGAAAAGAAAGAATGTGCACATGGAATTCAACATACCCCATCATTTGTTCTTCTGCCCACGTCAGAGATCTTATCTTTCCTGAAAGGGCATTTTCAATATATCTGATCCTCTCTCTTCACCCCACAATATCATTTGTCGGGGGAGAGTCAGAAGGTACCCATGTAAGAGTCAGGTGGTCCTGATCTAATGTGTACGGCCACCTTTAGACGCCCATAGACAGAACAGCTGAGCTGGAGTAAATAGCAGGTAAGTATATGGGCACCGGACCACTCAGGACGTCTCCTTTACTAATGTAATGGCTCCTTTAAGAGTCCGCCATGAGGTAGAGGAATTCCCTGGATGGCACAGAAGTGAATGTCAGGCATGGATTGCCCTGTCAATATTTGACTTTCCGAGACCTTTACACGTTATTGATTAATTACCTGAACTTGGCTCCATCACCAGAGGAGCACAATGGATGCCAGACACTTTCCTACCATAGGGAAGTTGTGTCTGACAGTCCCCCACCGGAGCGAGGGCTTCTCGCAGCCCCTGATAACCAAGTCACACTATTTACTACATGGGAATCATGTCACTAATGTCACTAGGCAAAATCTATAATATAACGCTAGGAGCGTCCCTCTGTTCGAAGCCTTTATAGACTGCGCAAGCGTGACAAGCATGCGCAGTCTGGCTCCAGACAGAAGACGGCATCCAGCGGTGAGGAGTGTGTATGGCGCCAGAGATTGCGGAATGCGTAGACACTGGATGTATACCGCGATCTCTGGCGCCATACTTACCTGACCGGGAGGAGCGTTGCCGCAGCGCTTCTCTTCTCGCCGGGGCAGGAGACTAGGAGTGCACGTCGGAATCGCGCATGCGCATAGCGCTATCGGCGCCATTTTGCTGAAGACACATTTACAGTGTGTCTTCAGCAATATGGCGCCGGACAGTGCGGTATGGGCATGCGCATACTCCGGTGCCGCTCTCTCCCCCAGCGTCCAGCAGAACGGGACAGCGCTGGAGCACAGGGAAGAAAGGTGAGTTTAAATGTTTGTTTTTTATTCGAACGTCCATGACAGCACTACAGAGAGAGGGGATCCGCCCCTTAGGAACAGGAAACCTACAGATACAAAAAGGGCGGCACCTCTCCCACGCATCAGTTGGTTTCCTGTTCCTAAAGGATGGGTTTCCTACAGATGAAGATCTTCAGGAGGACCCAGGCCGGCCGGTCGACCCAGGTAGTGGGGGGGATCTCCTACCTCGACCGGTGCGGGCCCCTGGAAGCGCCACGGTGGGTCCGGGTAGGATTCCACGACAGTGTGCGGAGCAGGTGGAGCAGTATCCGGAGGATCCCTGTCTCCCAGCCAGCGCCGGTTGGTAAGTTTCCCCCCTTTCCCTGGTCCCGGTGCCTGCTCCCTGTCTTCTCCTGCGGTCCTGTCATGGTGGGGGCCGGAGGTGGTGCAGCCGAAAAAAAAAAAAAAAAATTTTTAAATTTTGAATTTCCCGCCGGGACGACGCTATGGGCGGCGCGGCGGAGTTTTTTGAATTTCCCGCTGCGCGTCTCTGCTATAGACGGCGCGGCGGGTTTTTCTTAATTTCCCGCCACGCGTCACTGCTATGGACAGCGCGGCGGGGGTTTTTGAATTTCCCGCCGCGCCTCTCTGCTGTGGACGGCGCGGCGGGGGTTTTTTGAATTTCCCGCCGCGCGTCGCTGCTATGGATGGCGCGGTGGGGGTTTTTTTAATTGATTTTTTGGGATCTCCCGCTCGCGTCCCTGCTGGGGGTGCGATGCGGCGGGAGACTCCGCTCGGGTACCTGCGGCGATGCGGTCCGGTCGGCGGGGTCCCCGTGGGAGCGCTGGTCCTGGCGGCGTCAGAAAGGGGGGCGGAGTCTCCATCGCTGGAACCGGAAGTGTGACACCGGCCGGCGTTTTTTGAAAAATTGGCGCGGCTGCATCATGTACCGGGCGGCGCCTGCTGGGGGCGGCAGGGAAGGGCAGGGGGAGCTGTGGGGCGGGGAGCAGGAGGGGGTGGACCCCTGGCAGCACCTGCTGACCCGGATATCCGGGGGAGGATATAAGGAGCCTATGAAGCTGGGAAAGCGCTTCTGCCCCATTTCTTGCAATGGACACTGCAGAAGCTCCCTCAGTGCAGCAGGAGAGCCAGCAGCAGCAGACAGAGCGCTCCTCTTCAATGGCCAGGGGCGCCAGCCGCAGGAGTTCCTCAGCTGGGAAAAGACCCCTCCCCGTGATCCGGTACCTTCTGCTGTATGGACTGGGTAAGAGATCGTCAGACTTAGAATACCCAGTAATGCAGTTTTCCCCCATTCTGTGTTCCGTTACTAGGGGAAGAAGTGTTCGGTGAAAAGCAAGCACAGGGAATGTGCCTTTTGTGCTTGCCCTCTGCCAGATGCTTGCCCTAAAAGGTTATGCCAGCCGTGCACGCGACAGACGGTAGGGCATTAAAGGGGGAAGGGCAGGGGCCTGGGATGAGATAGTAACCCTCCCCCTCACGCCCCTTCCCTTTTTAGATAGCGGAGGAGACTCCAGATTTCACCAAAAGCCTGAAGGAAATAATAAGGGTGGAGATGAAGGCGTCCTTAAGACACGGAGAATCTTCCAGGCGTAGGACTGTACCAGTGTTATCTGATTCAGATTCTCCCGCCGCCCATGACAAGGGTGAAGTTGTTTCAGGACCCTCTTTGCCTTCCTCTTCGGCTTCTTCCTCTTCTTCTACAGAAGACGCTACTCAATTTTGTTTTCCCTTGGACCAGATGGACAAACTTGTCAAATTAGTTAGGTCCACCATGGGGGTAGAGGAGGCAAGACCAGAACTCTCAGTACAGGATCTGATGTTCGGTGGTCTAGATCCGAAAAAACGCAGATCCTTTCCACTAAACAGTAGCATCCAAGGCCTTATAGACAGAGAGTGGAAGAAGCCAGAAAAAAGAGGCTCCTTACCCCAAGCGTTTAAACGGAGATATCCCTTTGAAGGTCCCTTGACAGGTAGATGGGATAAGGCCCCGAAGCTGGACGCAGCAGTGGCGAAGGCTTCCAAAAAATCCTCCATCCCATTCGATGATATGGAGTCTTTGAAAGATCCACTAGACAAGAAGGCAGACTCCTTCTTGAAAGGGACATGGGAGATGTCGGCAGGTGCCCTGAGGCCAGCGGTTGCAGCCACTTGTACAGCCAGATCAATGATGGTCTGGCTAGACCAATTAGAGTCCCAGTTAGCAGATGGAACCTCTAGGGGGTCAATTCGGAAGACCTTGCCGATAATTCAGAACGCGGCGGCTTTCCTGGCTGATTCCTCAGCGGACTCAGTAAGAATGGCTGCCAGAGCGGCAGGTCTGTCTAATGCAGCGTGAAGGGCGTTGTGGCTAAAATGTTGGCCGGGCGATATTCAAGCCAGATCTCGCCTCTGCTCCATTCCATGTGACGGCGAATATCTTTTTGGCCCGGTCCTGGACGAATTTTTGGAAAAGGCAGGGGACGATAAGAAAAAGTTTCCCAGTCTTTCGACTCCTTCCTACAAGAGACCTTTCAGCAGAAGGAGGTTCAGCCGCAGAAGGTCGTCCAGGGAGCGAGCCAAATGGGATGAAAAGAGGCGAAGAGGTACAGGGTTTATGTTTAGGGGTCCAAAAAACCCTCGCAATGACTAGCGATGCCAGTAGGAGGCAGATTGATGGCCTTCTACCCGGCCTGGTCGGAAATCTCAAACAGTAGCTGGATCCTTGGTCTCATAGCTACAGGGCTGCGGTTAGAATTCTCCTTGGTACCTCGGGATAACTTTAAAATTACCCCCCTCAGGTCATCCCCATCGGAGCAGGCCGCTCTGGAGTTGGAAGTTCAGGAGCTTTGCGCTAAAAAAGTCTTAGTGGAGGTGCCGGAAGCAGAGCGGGGTAAAGGGTTTTACTCCCCTCTGTTTTTGATCCGTAAACCGGACGGTTCTTTTAGAACAATTATTAATTTAAAAGCCCTCAATAAATTCCTTGTTATTCATCCATTTAAAATGGAAACGGTCAGCTCAGCAATAAAGCTTCTGTTTGAAAATTGCTTTATGGTGGTGTTAGATCTGAAAGACGCTTATTACCACGTACCGATCCATGTGGACCATCAGCGTTTCCTCAGAGTAGCAGTCCAGATGGGGGAATCGTTGCGACATTTTCAATATAGCGCCCTTCCCTTTGGCTTGGCGGTTGCCCCACGAGTGTTCACTAAAGTTATGTCGGAAGTCATGGCCCACTTACGTGAATCCAATATGCTCATAGTCCCCTACCTCGACGACTTTCTTATCATTGGAAAGACGGCAGAGCATTGCATAGAGCAACTGCAAAGAGCAATATCTACCTTAGAGCGGCTGGGATGGCTAATAAATACCAAAAAGTCTCGTTTGAATCCGATGAGGGTTCAGCAGTTTCTAGGGCTAATTTTGGATTCACAGAATCAGAACTGTAGTTTACTGTCAGACAAGTTGATTCGCTTACGGTACCAGGTCCTAAACGCTTCCAATAACCCCTCCATGTCTCTTAGGAAGGCCATGTCTCTTTTGGGCTCCCTCTCGTCCTGTATCCCCGCGGTTCAGTGGGCTCAATTTCACACAAGGACGCTGCAAGCTGAGGTCTTGTTATATCAAAATTTTCTAGGTGGTTACCTAGAAGGCCAGCTATCCTTGTCCCAGACTACTATAAGATCCCTGGATTGGTGGAAGGAAGAGACGAACCTGTCTAAGGGGGTTCCCTGGGAATATGAAATATCCCGGATAGTCACGACAGATGCAAGCCCCTCTGGGTGGGGGCTCATATGGGGGATGTTATGGTTCAGGGCTTATGGGAGCTGGATCAAATACAAATGTCTTCTAATATGAAGGAGTTAACGGTGGTAGAGCAAGCAATTAAAAAGCTCCTTGTTTATTTACAGGGTCACCACGTTTGAGTGCTCTCCGACAATCGTGTCACAGTCGCTTACGTCAACCACCAGGGTGGTACTCGTTCCGGTCCTCTCATGGAAGTGGCAAGGCGCCTACTCCAGATAGCAGAACGACACTTTCTTTCTCTAACGACTCTACATATAAGGGGAGAAGAAAATACCAAAGCAGACTTCTTAAGCCGCAATCTCCTGAGTCAGGGAGAATGGTCGTTAAAGACTTCCATTTTCGACCTGATTGTGCAGAAATGGGGTCAACCGGAGATAGATCTCTTTGCTACCAAAAGCAACAGGAAAGTGAGACGGTTCTGCTCTCTGAATCCCAAAGAACGCCCTCTGGCAGTGGACGCTCTTCTATTAAAGTGGGATTTCAATCTAGCATACGCCTTCCCTCCCTTGTCCTTACTCCCCCTAGTATTGAGGAAAGTCAGGAAAGACAGGGCAAGGGTAATAGTAGTCGCTCCCTTCTGGCCCAGGAGGGCATGGTTTTCATGTCTCAGGAACATGTCGATGGCCGACCCTTGGGTCCTGCCGGATATTCCCGATCTGCTCTCCAGGGTCCAGTCTACCATCCTCGAGTAGAGGACCTCCACCTGACGGCGTGGATTTTGAACGGTCGCTGCTGAGAGATAAGGGGTTTTCTGCTAATCTAATTAATACTCTCCTTAAGAGCAGAAAAGAGGTTACAACTAGAATCTACGCTAGGACTTGGAAAAAATTCCTTCAGAGCTCGGGGGTGGTAGCAGGGGACCCAACACCGATAGCCCAGATTCTAGAATTCCTACAAAAGGGTCTGGACTTAAGGTACTGCCACACTTAGCGATCTCGTTAGCGATCTCGATAACGACGTAAGCTAACGAGATCGTTGTGTGTGATCTCTTTTAGGTCGCTAGTAGCTGCCAAACAGGAGATCTCATAAACGACTCATCAGCGGTCAGCGATCTCTTTAACGACTTTGGCGGTCGTTAGGATCTGTCAGCATGTACTGAGCACTTCTGATTCATAGGAATTTCCAGCATCGCTCCTGCTCTCTGCGTCCTGCTAGCCTGCTTTGCAACTTCTGCGATCCTCTCTGTGACGCAAAAGAGAACTTACAGATATTGCGATCCACTCCGTGACGCTAAAACTCATATGCGTCACAAACGAGGTCGCTCGTCGTTCGCAAAAGGTGCCAAACACAGCGATATAGGCTCACCAGCGGGACGCCAACGATCAAAAAACGGTCCAGAACGCTAGTGAACGATCAGCGACATCACAGCAGGGGCCACATCGTTGCTACATGCCACACACAACGAGGTCGCTAACGAGATCGCTAAATAGTGACGTTTTAGTGATCTCGTTTGCGATCTCGTTAGCGATCTCGTTTAGTGTGGCATACCCTTTAGGTCTCTCCACGAGCACCCTTAAGGTGCAGGTTTCAGCTTTGGGAGCACTCTTTAGTTGCAACATCGCCAATAATTACTGGGTCAGTAGATTCATTAAGGCTGCGGGTAGGTCGAGACCTATAGTGAAGAACAGAATCATGCCATGGGATTTGAACCTTTGTAAGGTTCTTTGTCTCTGTTGACATGTTCCTTGAAACTCAGTTTTCCGTCGGCCATTTTGCTTTCTGTCTTTCTGCAGCTCTTGCCCTCAGTTAATATGGAGTTTCCAGTTTTCATGTTCCCGCCCTGATTCTTCCCTCTTGCTTCTTAAGCAGCCTCAGCTGAACAATCAGTGCTCCTGAATCAAGCCTCAGTCAGTCTGTGACCTGACTCCTGGAAACCTTGGACTTGTACTCCAGCTATTCCCTACTGAGGAACCTTGGAACACTTTTGGACTCTGGAAACCTGCTGTTTGGTGAATCCATGTTTGCAGAGGAATGACGGTACAGAGAACAGATCCTGAACCTGCTTTGGAGATTTATTGTAGTGCTTGAAGTTACTCTGGCCTGCTGTGTCTCCTGTCGCTGTTCCTGCAAACTGTGTGAACTTTTCAGCATGCTTGTATGAAGTAATACAAGTCATTTCATTTCAACCTATGCCTCCTGTGTTTTCCTCGCACCCAAGCACAAGACGCTATAGGAACTGTACACTATACATGACAAGATTCAGGAGCCAATGTTTAGTGTCTCCTGGGTCTGGGAAAGCCGTGTCTGCTGTGACTGTGGATATCAGATGTCCGTTTAATACCTTATGTGATGACAGTGGTTGTGACTTCTCACAACCATTCCAGGTGAGCGCATTCCCTTAAAATTTTACTCTGGAGTGTTACCACAGGTAAACACTATTGTTTTTTTTTTTTTTTCCTTTCCTCTTCTCCTTCCAGCACTTCTGCCTTAAAAGATCTGGAAGATGGAGGCCCGCATAAAGGAACTTTGCGGAGTGACTGATACAATCCTTTCAGATGTACAGACTTTAAAAACCCGTTTTGCAAGCCTACAGGACCTCACTAATCATAATTTGCAAGTGTTTGGACAGACTACCCAGGAATTGCGAGCCATGATTGAGGCTCTAGAGGAACGAGCCCAGGCTCCTGCCATAACCCCGAGTTCTGGGATCCCCAAATTACCTCCTTTTCATTTTGGCGGTGAACGTGAGAAATTCAGGGGATTTATTAATCAATGCAATTTATTTTTCTCTGCACATGCTTCACAATTTCCCACTGAACGATCCAAAGTGCTTACTATAATCATGTTGCTTACCAATAAGGCTTTGATGTGGGCAAACCCTCTGATTGAGACTGAGGATGATTGTTTGAATCACCTTGATGCTTTTATTTCAGCCATGGGGCAGGTGTTTGATGACCCCAATCGAGGTGCAACAGCTGAAGCAGCCATGTTAACTTTGCGCAAAGGTAAGCATTCAGTAGCCGAATATGCCCTGGATTTCAGGAGATGGGCTCTTGATACCACTTGGGACACTTCCGCTAAAAAATCTATTTTTCGGAAAGGGTTGTCTCCACTGATTAAGGATGAACTTGCTCGTGCCGACCCTCCCACTGCGTTAGGTGACTTTATTAACTATTGTATCCGTATTGATGCTCGTCTGACTGAACGCAGACAAGAGAGATGGTTCGAAAATAATCGCACTAACCTTTTACTACCTCCCTCCTCAGCTAAGGAACCTTTGAGTAGGATCACAAGGGAACCAGAACCTGAACCCATGCAGGTGGACTCTTTACAAAGACGGGTTAGTGATGCACGCAAAGAACATCGTATAAAGGAAAATCTATGTTTCTACTGTGGTAAGTCAGGGCACTTCATTATAAACTGCCCCAGCCGTTCTCGTAAGACTACTGCAGCAGTCATTCACTGTGAGTGTTGCGAGAGGAGCTCTGTCATGTCCGAGCCTCAGGCTCCAGAGAGATCTGCTGCAAGAGATCTTGATTTCTCGGACTTAAACTCTGTTAGTTCTGGGGACGATGACGGTATAAACGCTGCAATTTTTCAAGTTTCCTCAGCGGTGTCCCAGCTGAGTTGTAAAAGAAACAATTCTCATTGCTTCCTTTCCATCAAACTCTGGGTTGACTCAGTCTGGGTGTCTAGCTCTGCTATGATCGACTCAGGAGCAAGTGGAAATTTTATGGATATCTCCTTTGCTCTGAAACAGGGGATACGTTCAGTGAAGAAGGCTACTCCAGTACAGATGGAGACTGTGGATGGCTCTCTACTGACTTCTGGACCAGTGGATCAAGAAACAGAGCCTTTGAGGGTCCTTATGGGTAAAGATCATCAGGAGAAAATTTCTTTTATGCTTATCTCTTCTCCCCACTTTCCCATTATTCTAGGGCTACCATGGCTGCAGGCGCAGAATCCTACGATTAACTGGGAGACCAAGGAATTACACTTTCCGGAGAAACAGATGAGTCAAGGAGTTTCAGCTTGCTCTGTTCCTAAAGGAACCATGTCAGTCCCTGAACTACCAGCTGTATACCAGGACTATGTGGATTTCATGTGACAAGAAGAACGCTGATCAGCTTCCTCCTCACCGTCCATATGATTGTCCAATTGAATTATTGCCTGGAGCCGAGATACCTTTTGGTAAGATCTACCCCTTAGCGGGGCCCGAGCTAAAAGCTTTGAAGGATTATATAGACGAAAATTTAGCCAAGGGCTTCATACGCCCCTCTTCATCTCCCGCAGGTGCACCCATCTTCTTTGTGAAGAAGAAAGATGGATCTCTGAGACCCTGCATAGACTATAGGGAACTCAATAAGGTTACTATTAGAAACCGTTATCCATTGCCTTTAATCCCTGAGTTGTTGGAGAGAGTGCGGCATGCCAAAATTTTCTCTAAACTGGATCTCCGTGGGGCCTATAACTTGGTCCGTATTAGACCTGGGGATGAATGGAAGACTGCTTTCAGGTCACGCTATGGACACTTTGAATATCTAGTTATGCCTTTTGGTCTGAGTACCGCCCCAGCCACTTTCCAACACTTCGTGAATGATATCTTCAGGGATCTCCTAGATACATTTGTGGTGATTTATCTGGATGATATTCTAATTTTTTCTAACTCCACAGAGGAACATCATGGACATGTGAGAATGGTCTTAGAACGCCTAAGACAAAACCATCTCTACATCAAACTTGAAAAATGTGAATTCCATAGGACCGAAATTCAATTTCTGGGGTATGTACTATCTACGCAAGGGATTAGTATGGATGGAAGCAAGACCCAAGCCATCAAGGATTGGCCAATTCCTAGAAATGTGAAGGAGGTGCAGCGTTTCATCGGGTTTGCCAACTTCTATAGACGTTTCATTAAGAATTTTTCTGAGGTAGTGTCACCTATCACCCAACTTACCCGGAAACAGTCTAGGTTCTCCTGGACCCCGCAAGCTCAGGAAGCATTTTCCTGTTTAAAGGATAAATTTACCACCGCACCTATCTTAGTACATCCCAACCCCGAGCTTGCCTTCATAATAGAGGTGGATGCTTCAGACTGTGCCGTTGGAGCTATACTCTCTCAGAGAACAGGTGAGAAGAATGTCTTGCATCCCTGTGCCTTCTTTTCCCAGCAGTTGTCTTCGGCTGAGAGGAACTACGATGTGGGCAATAGAGAATTGTTGGCCATTATTGCCGCCTTCAAGGAATGGAGACACCTTCTTCAGGGAGCTGCACAGCAAATAGTCGTCCTGACAGACCATCGTAACCTTGAATTTATCAGGTCGGCTAAGTGCCTGACTCCTCGCCAGGCTCGCTGGAATCTTTTCCTAAACCAATTTAATTTTGTCATTTCTTATAGACCAGGATCGCGCAATGGAAAGGCTGATGCACTCTCTAGGATTCATTCAGCAGAGAACACGTCCACTTACTCCTCCTAAGACTATTCTTCCTGACTCTAGATTCCTGGGAGTGATTCATAATCAAGACCTACTTAAGGACATCAAGGAAGCATACCATGCGGATTCTTTGTTGGCTCAACCCCCAAGGGACGTAAGTCTTGTCTTTAAGAGTGGTGTGTGGATTCAGGGACAACGTCTGTATATACCTGAAACAGTCAGATTGAGAGTATTGCAACTCATCCACGATTCCAAGATAGCCGGGCATAGGGGAATTCTAAAGACACAAGAATTTCTTTCTCGTTTCTTTTGGTGGCCCACTTACAGGAAAGATGTCTTAAACTATGTCACTTCATGTGAAGTCTGTGCAAGATGCAAAACACCTCGCTCCTCACCAACTGGTCTGTTGCAACCTCTTCCAACCCCGTCCCGCCCGTGGGGATCCATTTCTATGGACTTCATTGTGGAGTTACCACCTCTCAAGGGAAGAACACCATTCTAGTGGTGGTTGACCGTCTAACAAAGGCAGCTCATTTTATCCCTTGTGTCGGCTTACCCACTGCAAAACAGACATCAGACTTGATGATTAAGAATGTGTTTCGCTTACATGGAGTACCGGATGAGGTCATTTCGGATCGAGGGGTGCAATTCACTTCAAGGTTTTGGCAAAATTTCTGTGCAGCATTGATATAGGAAAGATGTGTATCTTCGTACCGTGTTAGCCAGTAGATAGAAAAATATTTAGACTTGAGAGTCCTCAGTGGTTGATACCTTTTAATGGCTAACTGAAAAGATGGTAACAAATTGCAAGCTTTCGAGACTACTCCGGTCTCTTCAACAGGCAAAGACTAAAACAAAAACTGAGGAATCACATATATATATATACACAAGAGGACACAGGAATAGTGCAATAGGTAAGACAAGTGACGTGAAGCAGAACTGTCATTATGGCAGAGGATGAACATAAATATTGGAACAGATCATAGATAAGGGAGAGTTTTATTACCCTCTGATTGGGGTCTGGTGTTGTGTTTTGATGCCCTAGAAGGTCAGAGACGCAGATTCCTTAATTGATATAGAATGACATGAATCCATGTGACATGTTCATTCCAGCACTAAGAGTGTCAAAGGTCATCATAAGTTTGTATTCCCAAACCTTTCTATCTTTCTCAGATTTGAAGTTAGATTTTAATACCAGTAATTCCATATCCATTATGCTATGACCGGGCATACAAAAGTGTTTTGCCACAGGTAAATCCATTCTTTTTTCTCTTATCGTGTGGCGATGAGAATTCATCCTTGTTCTCAGTTTTTGCCCAGCTCCCCACATACAGACCCCCAGTTGGACATTTAGTACATATAATTAGGTACACCACATTAGATGTGATGCAGCTGAAAGTACCTGGGATCTTGTAGTCCTGATGGGAGTTGGGATCTATCTTGTCCGTGGTCATTACAGATGCACATGTTTTACATTCTTCTGTTTGCAAGGAAAGGTTCCTGCAGCTGTTGGGGAGGACAGGGAGCTTCTGACAATGATGCTTCTTAGATTTGGGGGCTGCCTAAAACATAGTAGTGGGGGGTCTGGAAATATGGATTGTAATCGGGCATCTTTTTGTAGTAAAGGTTGTAGTTTCCGTGCAGCTCCCCTTAGCATCTCCAGATTTGGATTGTAGGTGACCACTAGAGGCAGCATTGGACATTAAAGTAAACCTTTCTTCTGCTTTTCATTCCCAGACTAATGGACAGACAGAACGAACCAATCAGACCCTGGAGCAGTATCTCCGCTGTTTTATCTGCCACCTACAGGATGATTGGGTGGATCTACTTCCACTGGCTGAGTTCTCTTATAACAACTCTCAGAGCGCCTCCACTAAGCAGTCTCCTTTTTACTCCAATCTAGGTTATCATCCTAACATTCTTCCTCGATTTCCCATAGATACGCCCTTGCCGGCAGTGGCTGAAAGAATCACTTCTTTACAAAAGAATATGGATCTTCTAAAGGAAAATCTAGAATTGGCTCAGGAAAGGTACAAGAAAGCAGCAGATAAATTTCGTAAACCTGCACCAGCTTTCAAGGTAGGAGATTTGGTCTGGCTGTCAACCAGAAATCTTAAATTAAAGATTCCATCGTCTAAATTGGGACATAAGTACATTGGACCTTATAAGATCAATAAGATTATAAGTGCTGTTGCTTGTCGTCTTCAACTGCCCAGAACTATGAGAATCCACCCTGTCTTTCATGTATCCCTACTAAAGGCTGCAACACCAAATACGTTTCCTGGACGTTCTTCTCCTTGCCCTGACCCAGTGCTGGTCGATGGTCAGGAAGAATTTATGGTGGAAAGGATTCTAGATTCCAGGTTGTACAGAAATCAGTTGCAATATTTGATTAAATGGCAGGGCTACCCAGTGGAGGACAACTCATGGGAACCAGTCAATAATGTAAATGCTCCTCGCCTGCTCCGCCAGTTTCATCAGAGGTACCCTGACAAGCCTGGTCTGAGGTCATCCGGAGGTTGTCCCTAAGGGGGGAGTAATGTAAGGTTCTTTGTCTCTGTTGACATGTTCCTTGAAACTCAGTTTTCCGTCGGCCATTTTGCTTTCTGTCTTTCTGCAGCTCTTGCCCTCAGTTAATATGGAGTTTCCAGTTTTCATGTTCCCGCCCTGATTCTTCCCTCTTGCTTCTTAAGCAGCCTCAGCTGAACAATCAGTGCTCCTGAATCAAGCCTCAGTCAGTCTGTGACCTGACTCCTGGAAACCTTGGACTTGTACTCCAGCTATTCCCTACTGAGGAACCTTGGAACACTTTTGGACTCTGGAAACCTGCTGTTTGGTGAATCCATGTTTGCAGAGGAATGACGGTACAGAGAAGAGATCCTGAACCTGCTTTGGAGATTTATTGTAGTGCTTGAAGTTACTCTGGCCTGCTGTGTCTCCTGTCGCTGTTTCTGCAAACTGTGTGAACTTTTCAGCATGCTTGTATGAAGTAATACAAGTCATTTCATTTCAACCTATGTCTCCTGTGTTTTCCTCGCACCCAAGCACAAGACGCTATAGGAACTGTACACTATACATGACAACCTTGTTCTCACTGCTTTAACAGAACCCCCTTTTGAACCTATCTCAGCAGCATCAATAAAAATTCTTTCCCTAAAAACCGCCTTCCTGGTAGCATTAACTTTGGCTAGGAGGGTAAGTGACATCCAGGCACTATTTAGACTGTCTCCTTACACTCAGGTCCTGAATGACAGGATAATACTTGATCCGGCATACCTACCTAAGGTGTCTTCCGCTTTTCACAGAACACAGGAAATTGTTCTCCCTTCTTTCATCCCTAATCCATCTAATCAAAAAGAGATAAAACTCCATACTCTAGATGTTAGAAGATGTCTCCTGCAATATCTGGCAGTCACTGACCCCTGGAAAAGGGACAATGCATTGTTTGTCTCTTTTCAGGGAATTAACAAAGGCCGTAGAATAACAAAAAGCTCATTGGCCAGATGGAGAAGCAATTTCTCTGGCATACACCTCGAGGGGCAAGCCGGCACCTGAGAGGCTAAGGGCGCATTCCACCCGAGTAGTGGTGACTTCATGGGCAGAGAGGGCAGAAGTCTCCATTGACCAGATATGTAAGGCAGCTACATGGTCTTCTCCACACAAGTTTTACACTCATTATAGGTTAGATTTGGGTGCTTCCTCAGACCTTTCTTTCGGACTAAGGGTGCTGCAGGCTGTAGTCCCTCCCTAAGTAGTTATTACTCTCTGTAATTCTCTCTGTAGTGCTGTCATGGATGTTCGAATAAAGTCTTAGTTACTTACCGTTAACGGTATTTTTCGAAGTCCATGACAGCACCCTTAGATTCCCACCCGTGTTCTATGTGCACTTCTTCCTCTTATATAGTCCACATGTAATAAACAATTGATCAATGTTACTGTGTGATGCATAAATTTTTTGCTGTATACCATTTAACTTGGCTAGTCCTCTTATGCTCTGTAATCCAACTGATGCGTGGGAGAGGTGCCGCCCTTTTTGTATCTGTAGGTTTCCTGTTCCTAAGGGGCGTATCCCCTCTCTCTGTAGTACTGTCATGGACTTCGAAAAATACCGTTAACGGTAAGTAACTAAGACTTTTTGGGTATGTGTGCAGTTTAATAGGGGTGAGGGGGACCATACAAATCAGGATAGGGGGTGAAAGGACCATGCATACCAGGATAGGGGATGAGGGGACCATGCATATCAGGATAGGGGGGGGTGAGGGGACCATGCATATCAGGATTGGAGGGTGAGGGGACCATGCACATCAGGATTGGGGGATGAGGGGACCATGCATATCAGGATTGGGGGGTGAGGGGACCATGCATATCAGGATTGGGGGGTTGAGGGGACCATACATATCAGGATTGGGGGGTTGAGGGGACCATGCATATCAGAATTGGGGGGTGAGGGGACCATGCATACCAGAATTGAGGGTTGAGGGGACCATGCATGCCAGGATTGGGGGGGTGAGATGACGATGCATTCCGGGATTGGGGGGTGAGGGGACCATGCATACCAGGATTGGGGGGGTGAGGGGCCAATGCATTCCAACATTGGGAGGTGAGGGGACCATGCATACCAGGATAGGGGGGTGAGAGAGCCATGCATACCAGGATAGGGGGGAGAGGGGACCATGCATACCAGGATAGGGGGTGAGGAGACCATGAATACCAGGATTGGGGGTGAGGGGACCATGCATATCAGGATTGGGGGTGAGGAGACCATGAATACCAGGATAGGGGGGTGAGGGGACCATGCATACCAGGATGGGGGGTGAGAGGACCATGCATACCAGGAATGGGGGATGAGGGGTAACATGCATACCAGGATAGGTGGGTGAGGGGTACCATGTATACCAGGATTGGGGGTGAGGGGACCATGCATACCAAAATTGGGAGGTAAGGGGTGCCATGTATACCAGGATTGGGGATGAGGGGACCATGCATACCAGGATTGGGGGGTGAGGGGGTACCATACATCCTATGATATGGATGAGGGGGGACCATGCATACCGGGATTAAGGGGTGAGGGGACCATGTATTCCAGGATTGGGGGGAGGGGACCATGCATTCCAAGATTGGAGGGTGAGGGGGCCATGCATACCAGGATAAGGGGGTGAGAAAACCATGCATACCAGGATAGGGGGATGAGGGGACAATGCATATCAGGATTGGGGGTGAGGGGACCATGCATATCAGGATTGGGGGCAAGGGGACCATGCATACCAGGATGGGGGATGAGAGGACCATGCTTACCAGGATTGGGGGGTGAGGGGGCCATGTATACCAGGATTGGGGATGATGGGTAACATGCATGCCAGGATAGAGGGGTACAATGCATACCAGGATTGGAGAGTGAGGGGACCATGCATACCAGAATTGGGAGGTAAGGGGTGCCATGTATACCAGGATTGTGGATCAGGGGACCATGCAAACCAGGATTGGGGGGTGAAGGGTACCATACATTCAACGATAGGGATGAAGGGGGACCATACATACCAGAATTGGGGTGAGGGGACCATTCATACCAGAATTGGGGGGTGAGGGGACCATTTATACCAGAATTGGGGGGTGAGGGGACCATTCAAACCAGAATTGGGGGGTGAGGGGACCATGCATTCCAGGATTTGGCGGGAGGGGACCATGCATACCAGGATTGGGGGGTGAGGGAACCAGGCATACCAGGATTGGAGAGTGAGGGGACCATGTATACCAGGAATGGAGGGTGAGGGGACCATGTATACCAGGATTGGAGGGTGAGGGGACCATGTGTACCAGGAATGGAGGGTGAGGGAACCATGAATACCAGGATATGGATGAGCAGGTACCATGCATACCAGGATAGGGATGAGGGGGTACCATGCATACCAGGATTGGGGGATGAGGGGACCATGCATACCAGGATGAGGAATGGGGTGCCATGCATACCAGATTTGGGTGGGGGTGAGTGGACCATACATACCAGGATAGGAGGGGGGCAGCACATACCAGGATGGGAGACCATATACCTATAAAAATGCTTGCCACCCGGGCGTAGAACGGGTTCATAGCTAATTCTATATAACTGTGTCAGTAAATATTGGCACAGCTCTAAGAGAGGTGCTCCAGTAGGTTCCCAAACCGTATGCTATGTCAAAAAGAAACTGGGCACACTCCTAATTTGTGTGAAAGAGAATTTTTAATACGTACACTTGGTCACAACACAGACGTTTCGGTCAAAGATAGACCTTCATCAGTGTACTGAAAAAATTAGGTGATCAATAAATGTTACAAAAATTGAAATAAAGTATACACACATTAGTATAAATGGGTCAGTAATATAACATAGTAAGTTTCAACTAAAGTTCAGAGGTAGCTACTCAACAGCATGCTATCATAAGTACTCAGTATGATAAGAGGTAAGAAAATAAGTATAGGACATACCTAGTGACCATGTATACCAGATATTATTGGGACCAGAAAATATATATCTGTAAACCGGATGCATAAAAATATTGAAAAGTGCATAATAAAGTACAACGGAGATATTATAGAGTAAACAGAGGTTGAAACCATACCATTTGAAATGGGTGATGCTGATGAACTGTTAAAGTGAAAGTAACAGTAAGTGTCTAATTGAATATATAGAAGCTGAATTGCTTCAAAAAAGGTTCAGACATACCGCTAGTGATTACTTCTGGGTAAAGCTGGATGGTGATTATCTCTGTGAAAAATTGTGTGACAGGCGCTTTGTAGCCAGTGGAACAAAATGGCACATACATATTATACTGTGAAATCGCTGGCCAGGTGCACTTACCAAATGGTGACTAGAAAGTGAGGACCCCAGGACGCGGCATCCACCGCTTGTCATGTGGTGAGAGATAAGGTGTCTGGCCATGTTAAATAGTACCTGCGGTCATATCGTGGCGGTGCATGATAGACCGGAAGTGCCGTGACCGGAAGTGACGTCGGCGCTACTGTGGAAAAACTAGAGGCAGCTTTCTGCGTTCCACTGGGACTGTTTGCGTTCCAGGTATAGAGCGCATGTCCGTGAGATCAGGAGAGAAGAGTGCAGAGATAGGTGGGAGGTGACCATCCAGAATGAAGACATATTAATAGCGGTTCTGTAAAGGAAAATAGACATAAGTATAAATGAAATGTTTAAATCATATATTCTCAATTTACAGCATTTATAGTAGTGTGACATAAAAAAATTAGCCAATCAAAGAAAGGAATATAGATCATACTCTCTGTTTAACCCCTTCGGGTACAGGGTATTTAACTGATGGATCCAATAAGCCTCTCTCCTTTTTAGCTGTGTGATACGATCTCCTCCCCGTCTTGGCTGGGGTATGTGTTCCAGTACTTGGTAGCGTAATTGTGCTACATTATGTCCTGCTCAACAAAGTGTTGTGGGATGGGAAGAAGTGTATCCTTGCATCTTATAGTAGACTTGTGTTTTGATATTCTATCTTTTACACACTGTGTGGTCTCTCCAATGTAGAGTAAACCACATGGACACTTGAATAAATAGACTACATAGTTAGAATTACACGTGAAATATTCTTTAATGGAATACTTTTTACCCGTATGGGGATGGTATACAGTGTTACCTTTAAGAACGTTGTTGCATTGGTGACAAGAGAGGCACGGAAAAGTCTACTATAAGATGCAAGGATACACTTCTTCCCATCCCACAACACTTTGTTGCAGCAGGACATAATGTAGCACAATTATGCTACCAAGTACTGGAACACATACCCCAGCCAAGACGGGGAGGAGATCGTATCACACAGCTAAAAAGGAGAGAGGCTTATTGGATCCATCAGTTAAATACCCTGTACCCGAAGGGGTTAAACAGAGAGTATGATCTATATTCCTTTCTTTGATTGGCTAATTTTTTATGTCACACTACTATAAATGCTGTAAATTGAGAATATATGATTTAAACATTTCATTTATACTTATGTCTATTTTCCTTTACAGAACCGCTATTAATATGTCTTCATTCTGGATGGTCACCTCCCACCTATCTCTGCACTCTTCTCTCCTGATCTCACGGACATGCGCTCTATACCTGGAACGCAAACAGTCCCAGTGGAACGCAGAAAGCTGCCTCTAGTTTTTCCACAGTAGCGCCGACGTCACTTCCGGTCACGGCACTTCCGGTCTATCATGCACCGCCACGATATGACCACAGGTACTATTTAACATGGCCAGACACCTTATCTCTCACCACATGACAAGCGGTGGATGCCACGTCCTGGGGGTCCTCACTTTCTAGTCACCATTTGGTAAGTGCACCTGGCCAGCGATTTCACAGTATAATATGTATGTGCCATTTTGTTCCACTGGCTACAAAGCGCCTGTCACACAATTTTTCACAGAGATAATCACCATCCAGCTTTACCCAGAAGTAATCACTAGCGGTATGTCTGAACCTTTTTTGAAGCAATTCAGCTTCTATATATTCAATTAGACACTTACTGTTACTTTCACTTTAACAGTTCATCAGCATCACCCATTTCAAATGGTATGGTTTCAACCTCTGTTTACTCTATAATATCTCCGTTGTACTTTATTATGCACTTTTCAATATTTTTATGCATCCGGTTTACAGATATATATTTTCTGGTCCCAATAATATCTGGTATACATGGTCACTAGGTATGTCCTATACTTATTTTCTTACCTCTTATCATACTGAGTACTTATGATAGCATGCTGTTGAGTAGCTACCTCTGAACTTTAGTTGAGACTTACTATGTTATATTACTGACCCATTTATACTAATGTGTGTATACTTTATTTCAATTTTTGTAACATTTATTGATCACCTAATTTTTTCAGTACACTGATGAAGGTCTTATCTTTGACCGAAACGTCTGTGTTGTGACCAAGTGTACGTATTAAAAATTCTCTTTCACACAAATTAGGAGTGTGCCCAGTTTCTTTTTGACATAGTTCTATATAACTGAACATGAGGTTCTTAGTGTAACATTCTGATCAGTCTGTATGGGGCCACTGCCACATCACGGTGAACATCTCAGTGGGTCCTAACATTTATTGCCTTAAAGGAGCGGCAGTGGTGTGCGCTAACCACCGCCTCAGTGACAATGCTCCAGCAGGGCAGGCGGCCCGGTGCCTTACAGTGCCCATGATGCAAGACTGAGTCCCTATGATTCCAGACTGAGCCGCCCCACCAGTACAAATTCACAGCAACAACGGCCACCACACAACACCCACACCAAATGAAAGGAGCCATGTAACTCACCTTCCTCAAGCTCTCAAATGAGAGCAGAAATAGGCCAGACCCCTTTGCAGTCTCCTGCTAATTAAAATCCCCTGTGCCAAATAGGACGAGTGCACATCCGAAATAAAGGACAGATCAATGCGATGTACTGCTCAGATCAGTATCGTATATTTTGCCCTGCGGCATTAGATGAATGTGTGATTTCTTGGAGCTGCGGTCCATGCTCTTCATAGGCCACATTCACACCATCAGTATTTAGTCAGTATTTTACATCAGTATTTGTAAGCCAAAACCAGGAGCAGGTGAAAAATACAGAAGTAGTGACGTGTTTCTATTAGACTTTTCCTCTGAGGCCGGTGTCACACTAGAGAGGAATACGGACGAGTGCTATGCGAGATGGGGCAGCTCCCATCATCCTTTTTTTCTCGTCCGTATTATACATGCGAGTGAAATCGCAGCATGCTGCGATTTGCACCGTATATCGGCCGAGTATCTCCAATGCAAGTCTATGGGTGCGAGAAAAACTCGCACACCACACGGACCATCAGTGTGACTTGTGAGAAATACGCACCGGTGTCCTTAGAAAAGCCGTCAATTCAGTGCGCTATACTGTAAAATCACACTGAAAGGTTAGAATAGAATAGATATAATAGTTATATACACGTAGTATAGGTGTGTATATATATATATATATTTCAGAGAGATAGATAGCAGAATAGCCGTTAATACATTTTTCGGCTTCTGTAAAATCATTGCAGAAGCGACAGGATAGGAGACATGGTTTACATACAGTAAACCATTGCAGAACAGTTTGATTTATATATGTCACTGACTACTACTGTTATTAGTGTATGTGTGCAAAATTTGGGAGCTGTAGGTATTTAATAAAAGAATGTATTCACTGAAAAAACTGGCGTGAGCCAGAAAGGGAAAGCCAGTGACTGAGGGCAGATATTAATAGCCTAGAAAAGGACCATGGTTTTTGGCCCCCCTGGCTAAAAACATCTGGCTCCAGCCACCCCAGAAAAGGCGTATCTGTAAGATGCGCCAATTCTGGCACTTAGCCTCTCTCTTCTCACTGTCCTGTAGCAGTGGCATGTGGGGTATTCTACGTGTGTGTTTATTTAATCCTTTACAAACTTCAAGATTAGTGATGGATAGGTGTCTTATTGACACCTCTCCATTACTAAGCCAGGCTTAATGTCACCTTACAATACAAAGGTGACATTAACCCCTTATTACCCCATACCCCTTATTACCCCATATCCTGTCGGCTTCTGCAATGATTTGAAATATATAATATATATATATATATATACACATATGTGTCTCACTGATATATATATATATACATATATATATATATATATATTATATATATATGTTTTGACAAATATTTCAGGCCATGGATCAGTTAAATATCCATTTTGCAAGTCTGCACGAAAATAACGGCATACACATGCCATACGGATGTCACACGGATATGCATGCTCGCATTGCACACGGATTACACACGGATCACTGTTCACGAAACATTGATGCGATTCTCGGGCGTCAAAATCGGACCGATTTTTTTATACGTTTAGTGTGACTCCAGCCTGATTTTTCCACTCTTGATTTTGGTTTACACATACTGATGTAAAATACTGACCGTGTGAATATGGCCTTAACATATTACATGCTCTGTCCCCTTTCTTGGGCCAGTACTCCTCCCATTTGGCACAAGTGATTTTAATTAGCAGGAGAGTGGAAAAAAAAGAGAGATCCACCCTATTTTTGTTCTCATTTGAGAGCTTGAGGAAGGTGAGTTACGCGGCTCCTTTCATTAGGTGCTTTGTGGTGGCCTTTGGTACTGTGGTTTTGAGCTTGTGGTTAGCGCACGTCATTGCTCCTTTTAAGGCAATAAATGTTAGGACCCACTGAGAGGTTCACCATGAGTCTGATCAGAATAATACACTAAGAACCCCCTGTACAGTAATGTATATTTTTCTAGTGGCATTAGATCAATGCATGATTTTTTTGTGTGCTGTCCATGGCCTTTTTTTCAGCATTTTGTGTAATCCTATCCAGTGTGATACTGTCTGCTGAGCTGTGTATCTAATCCTATCCTGTGTGATACTCTCAGCTGAGCCATGTATCTAATCCTATCCTGTGTGGTACTGGCTGCTGAGCCGTGTAACTAATCCCATCCTGTGTGATACTGTCTGCTGAGCTGTGTATCTAATCCCATATTGTGTGATACTGTCTGCTGAGCCGTGTATCTAATCCTATCCTGTGTGATACTGTCTGCTGAACTGTGTATCTAATCCTATCCTGTGTGATACTGGCTGCTGAGCTGTGTATCTAATCCTATCCTGTGTGATACTGTCTGCTGAGCTGTGTATCTAATCCTATCCAGTGTGATACTGTCTGCTGAGCTGTGTATCTAATCCTATCCTGTGTGATACTGTCTGCTGAGCAGTGTATCTAATCCTATCCTGTGAGATACTGTCTGCTGAGCTGTGTATCTTATCCTATCCTGTGTGATACTGTCCGCTGAGCTGTGTATCTAATCCTATCCTGTGTAATACTGTCTGTTGAGTCGTGTATCTAATCCTATTCTGTGTGATACTGTCTGCTGAGCTGTGTATCTAATCCTATCCAGTGTGATACTGTCTGCTGAGCTGTGTATCTAATCCTATCCTGTGATACTGTCTGCTGAGCTGTATATCTAATCCTACCCTGTGTGATACTGTCTGCTGAGCTGTGTATCTAATCCTATCCTGTGTGATACTGTCTGCTGAGCAGTGTATCTAATCCTATTCTGTGTGATACTGTCTGCTGAGCTGTGTATCTAATCCTATCCTGTGTGATACTGTCTGCTGAGCAGTGTATCTAATCCTATTCTGTGTGATACTGTCTGCTGAGCCGTGTATCTAATCCTATCCTGTGTGATACTGTCTGCTGAGCTGTGTATCTAATCCTACCCTGTGTGATACTGTCTGCTGAGCTGTGTATCTATCTATCCTGTGTGATACTGTCTGCTGAGCTGTATATCTAATCCTATCCTGTGTAATACTGTCTGTTGAGTCGTGTATCTAATCCTATTCTGTGTGATACTGTCTGCTGAGCTATGTATCTAATCCTATCTTGTGTGATACTGTCTGCTGAGCTGTGTATCTAATCCTATTCTGTGTGATACTGTCTGCTGAGCTGTGTATCTAATCCTCTCCTGTGTGATACTGTCTGCTGAGCTGTGTATCTAATCCTATTCTGTGTGATACTGTCTGCTGAGCTGTGTATCTAATCCTATCCTGTGTGATACTGTCTGCTGAGCTGTGTATCTAATCCTATTCTGTGTGATACTGTCTGCTGAGCTGTGTATCTAATCCCATCCTGTGTGTTACCATCAGATAACCTCTCCATTCTCTATACCTGAAAATAATACTGGGGAACATTAGTCTTGTGCATAGAAACCAATGGAGATCTATCATGGTGGTGTTTGTCTATAGCAACCAATCAGATTTCACTTTTAATTTTTCCACAGCAGCTTACAAAATGAAACAAGTGCTGTGATTGGCTGCTGTGGGTAGTGACCACCATTTTGTACGATCTTTCTTTTTGCGAGTGTCTCCGACATTACCTGAGTTAAAATATCCAGATAATATGTAAGATTGTCCATGAAATATAGAACTGGTGGCAGCTAAGTGCAATGAGAAGCACCGCTGCTATTTATTCCTTCAGACACAGCAGCGACATTGTGCTGAGGAGAATTGTCGGCCATTTTGTAGAGGTAAGAAGAAGTGAGGCGTTAATGCCACTGATATTAAAAATGATTGATAACGAGTATCTGCACAACTCAAAAAGAGCGATGAAGAGCAAGTGTGAATTAATGTATTTAAGGTTGTGGTGTTTTTTTTGCTTGTTTTTTTTTTTTTACTACAGTTTCCATCACTCACAGCTACTTTTCGTCTTTTTTTTTTAATGGCCAAGTAAGACAGACCAGATTCAGGAGAACAGCAGCATTTACACCAGATAAAAAAAATTACACATTTCTGGTTTTTGACCGTAAGGCCGGGGTACCCGTTATCTTTGGTCGCTACACCTGTTGCGTGACCAAAGTTCACTAGGTGTCGCTGATATATCGCAATGCAAGTGAATGGGGTCGCATTGTGACCCTGAAGATACCGCGACAGACAAGTGTCAAGAAGTCTAACCGTGTTGGATTTTTTTGCGACTTTCTAGTCGCTTTACCCCTGGTGGTTGCAAACCAACTCCATTCACTTGTATTCTGCTGCGATACCTACTAAGGCCTCTTTCACACTTCAGTCGTGGGACGTCAGTCAAAATCCGTCAAAATGTGAAAAAAACGGATCCGCCATTTTTTTTGACGGATCCGTTTTTTTCCCATTGACTTGCATTAGTGACGGATTTTGACGGATGGTCGTCCGTTAGGTCCGTTTTTTGACGGATCCGCCAAAAAATTGTCGTCCGTCATTACAGAAAAACGTCCAATGCAACGTTTTTTTGGTCCGCCAAAATGGCGGACTACGGCGGATCCGCCGCATCCGCCATTTTGTATAATGGCCGCCTATGGGCGGCGGATCCACTGGCATCCGTTTTTGACGGAATACGCCCGCGGATCCGTCACCTCCATAGAAAACCATTGAAAATGCTCTCTCTCTCTCTCTCTCCCCCCCCTCTCTCTCTCTCTTTCTTTCTTTCTTTCTCTCTCTTTCTCTCTCTCTCTCCTCGGTCCGGACTTACATTTCCGGAACAAAGTTTTCATCATTTCCGGGTGAACACTTCTTGGCGGATCCGTCAGAAAACTGACCAGTTTTGCATCCGTTTTTACACTTTTCTGACGGATCCGCCATTTTCACGCTTGGGCGGACGTCACACAACGGAAGTGTGAAAGAGGCCTAAACCTTGGTCATGAGACAGCTTTTACTGCCAAACTTGCCGTGTAGTCCCAGCTACGTGGACGTGGTATAGCTCTGTTTTGTATGGTGCTTGCATACACCCTAAAGAGTTATTTAGTGTAAATACCACTGTTCTCCTGAATCGGGCATTGTTTTCTTTTTGTTCCTGCTTCTCTCTGTTCCTGAGATACAGGCCTTTCTTTCCTTTTTTATAAATCTAAACTTGTTAGGCAAGTGGGTTTGATCCTTGTGGACACGCCCACAGAGAAATGTTGAAGACAACGCCCATTTGACTAATAAGACTAGAATTTTCTATACAAGGAAGAATAGGTCATATCTTAGGAACGGAGATGCGCGGAAAGAAAAGCAAAACATTGTCAGATTCACCTGGTAACAAATATGACATTTTAATGGTACTCAGTACCACCTGGTGTTGTATAATGGGAAAACTGTACCGTGAACCTCGCACATGTGGATCTGAGAAACAATCCCGGTGTCATTTTCCTTGTGCGCCGGCCACTGGTATAGATAGAGGGAAGTATGAGAAGATCCTGCATCAAACACCAAGCCGTACTGCAAGACAGGATGCACAAAATATACAGTCATATAGTAACACACTCATATATACATACGTATATACACCACAGAGAAGATGCCTCACTATAATACAGGAGTAACACTGATGAGAAGTATTGACTGGGGGCAATATAATAACATAACATAAATCTGGTTGTAACTAACAGCGTAATACCTAGGCTCGGACTGGCCCATAGGGTAAAATGGGAATTCCCCGGTGGGCCCCTGTGCAGATCTTGGCCACCATCCCCACTGTATGGGTAGTAATTGACATAATTCACTTGATTCACACTGTACAGAAAAAACAGCATCTCCTCATTCATTAACAAAACAACTGTTTATTGTATGGAGATAGGTAAATATGTGAACGAGGGTAGTGTAATATTTGTATGCAGATGACAAGTGGGCCCCCCACAGTTAATGTAAGGCCGGAGTCACACTGGCGACAAAATCGGACGACTGCAATGCGATGAAATATCGCATTGCAGTCGGACCTATGTTAATCTATGGAGCAGCTCCCAGTATCCGATTTTTTTGTGGTCCATTTTAAACGTTCGATTGCAATTGCAGCATGCTGCGATTGTCACAGATTGTGGGTCGACTATCGCCAATGCAATTCTATGGGAGCGATGAAAAATCGGATTACAAACGGACCGCACATGTGACTTGCGATTAAATCGCACTGGTGTCCTTTAGAAAAGCCGGCAATTCATCCCCGGCTATACTGTAAAATCACACTGACAGCTTTAATAAAGAATAGAATCAATACAATATATATATATATATAATATATATATATATATATATATATATATATATGTATTCTATGTCATTGTGACATATATATATATATATATACATAAATTTATAGTTCATACACTTCTACATACTGTAATAGCCGCTAATTCAATTGCCGGCTTTTGTGAAACTACAGAACCCGACATGAAATGACACATGGTTTACATACAGTTAACCATGTCATTTCATGTATTTTGATATATGGTTTTCACTAACAATTACATGAGTGTATGTGTGTGAAATTTCATACATGTAGGGGTTAATTAAAGGTGTAAATTCGTTGAAAAAAAAATGCGTGGGCTCCCGCTGTATTTTCTCCACCAGACAGACAAAGCAAGTGAGTGGGGGCAAATAATAATAGCCCAGGGAGTGTGGATTTATTTTGTGCCTCCCCTGGCTACTAACATCTGCCCCCAGACACCCCAGAAAAGGCAAATCTATAATTAGATTTGCCCTTTCTGGCACTTTGCCCGTCTATTCCCATTGCCCTGTAGCGGTGGCGAATAGGTTAATAATGGGTTAAAGCCACCTTGCAATTGAAAGGTGACTTTAAGCCAGGTTAATAATTGAGAGTTGTCAATTTGACAGCTATCAATTATTAATCCTATTGTATGAAAGTAAAAAAACACACACACATTAATTATTAATCCTTTTAATTAAATAAAGACACAGTTTTGGACCATATTTTATTGCTCAGCTGTAATCCCCTGAATGAATCAGTTCCTCTCCCGGCGACAGGAGAGGAAGTGATTAGTGTGTGAAGCTTAATTGATTGCTTCCCACTTTCACTTCAGGTCAGGTCAGGGTGACCTGACCTGAAGTGAAAGTGGGAAGAAATCAATTAAGGTTCACATATTAATCACTTCCTCTCCTTTCGCCGGGAGAGGAACTTATTCACTCAGGGGGTAACAGCTCAGCAGGCAGCATTAGCTGCCTGCTAGCTGTAACCTGTTAACCCTTTCTGATGGATTACAGCGTGGGACCTGACTGTGCATCGGATAGGTAAGAATCATTTTGCTTTATTATTTTATTTTTATTACAGGAAATGGTTTTAGCAGGAAAATAAAAGATGGTCAAAAACTGTTTGCTTATTTCATTAAAATAATTTTTTATTAAAGTGTGTGTGTTTGATTTTTCTTTCATACAATAGGATTAATAATTGATAGTTGTCTAATTGACAGCTCTCAATTATTAACCTGGCTTAAAGTCACCTTTCAATTGCAAGGTAGCTTTAACCCCTTATTAACCCATTCGCCACCGCTACAGGGCAATGGGAATAGACGGGCAAAGTGCCAGAAAGGGCGAATCTAATAATAGATTTGCCTTTTCTGGGGTGTCTGGGAGCAGATGTTAGTAGCCAGGGGGGGGCACAAAATAAATGCACCCTCCCTGGGCTATTATTATCTGCCCCCACTCGCTTGCTTTGTCTGTCTGGTGGAGAAAATACAGCGGGAGCCCACGCATTTTTTTTCAACGAATTTACACTTTTAATTAACCCCTACATGTCTGCAATTTTGCACACATACACTCATGTAATTGTAAGTTAAAACCATATATCAAACTACATGAAATGACATGGTTAATTGTATGTAAACCATGTGTCATTTCATATCGGGTCTGTAGTTTCACAAAAGCCGGCAACTGAATTAGTGGCTATTACAGTATGTAGAAGTGTATGAACTATAAATATATGTATATATATATATATATATATATATATATATGTGACAATGACATGTATATATATATGTGTTCTATGTGTATATATCTATTCTTTCTTTTGTGATTTAAATACTATTCATTTGGATCCATTATATGTCCGTTTTGCAAGCCTGCGAGAAAATCTCGCAAGTCGGATGTAAATCGGATGTTACAACTACGGTCAGATGCGACTAAATCGCATCTTTCCAGGAAAATCGGATGCCAGACGGATGACTGTTCATGACATTTTGGTGCGATAATCGACCGACTAAAACGGTCCGATTTTTTGTCGTTGTGTGTGACGCCGGCCTTACTGGTGGGCCCTTGGCACCCCAGTCCGACACTGGGGATTACCGCATACCATGTAATACACTAGAAGACGTACGTTGCTATAAAATGACCATAAATACAAATGGGTGACTATGTGGCTGGTTACAGCAATCTCTCTCTATTTCCTCCATTTAGCCCTCAGATGTTTTCTCATCAATCATACACGAGAAGTCATAACTCGGAGGAGCCGCTTTTATGACTATGACTTCATAAGCTTTTTGTGTTTGTTTATACCCTGAAACCACAGGGAGTGTGACGCCCGCGAGCTGCGTGTGTATCCTGTTCTTTATAATATGTGCAAATAACCAGAAAGGGCGTGTGCCTGACATCCAATAACAAGGCATTAATTAAGATAAGATCTAATTAAAGGGAACCTGTCAGCAGGATTATGCACAGTAACCTACAGACAGTGACAGTTGGCGCCGTTATACTGATTAAAATGATACCGATAATATTCATTACTAGCTGAAGAGCCCAGCGCTGCCCGGGCATAGTAACTAACTACGATTAGTTATAACAAATTATAATAATTATATCTCTATATATAAAGCTGAGTGTATAGCCCACTCTACATAGTAACATTCACTATAATATCCCATACAATCCCGTCAGCCAGAGCCACCGGACTACTACCACTAATATCCCACATCGTCCCGTCAGAGCCACCAGACTACTACCCCTAATATCCCACATTGTCCCATCAGCTAGAGCCACCGGACTACTAATAGCCCACATCATCCTGTCAGAGCCACCAGACTACTACCCCTAATATCCCACATCGTCCCATCAGCTAGAGCCACCGGACTACTAATATCCCACATCATCCTGTCAGAGCCATCAGACTACTACCCCTAATATCCCACATCATCCCATCAGCTAGAGCCACAGGACTACTAATATCCCACATCATCCTGTCAGAGCCACCGGACTACTACCCCTAATATCCCACATCATCCCATCAGCCAGAGCCACCTGACTACTCCCCCCTAATATCCCACATCATCCCGTCAGTCAGAGCCACCGGAGTGAGAAAACTGTTGCTCATAGCAACCAATCACAGCTCAGCTTCTATCAAACAGCTCTGGTGAAATGAAAGATGCTTAGGGATTGTTTGCAATGAAAACTGTTGTTCATAGCAACCAATCACAGCTCAGCTTCTTTTAAACAGCCCTGGTTATATGTAAGATACTCCGTGATTGGTTGGTGATACACACACACACATACACACATTCAATTTTATATATATAGATGTAAAATAGGGGGCAGGTCAGTGAGTGATCAGTGACCTGTCAGAAGCCATACTGATGAATACCTAATCAGAGCACCATATGAAGAACCCCCCCCCCCCGTTCCCCACAGGCCGCCCTGGAGCACGAGCATATCATTAACTCAAAACTGAAAATAAAGATTAAACAACAACCAAAAGACGGATTTCATCAACCAAGGTATCATTTTGATCAGTATAACGGCGCCAACCTGACACTGTAGGTTACTGTGCACAATCCTGCTGACAGGTTCCCTTTAAGACTCTATCCACAGGTGCTGCAGAGGATTTAGGACTGCCCGATGTGTGTATGATTGTAGTCCAGCAGATTGGCGGTTGGTTAATAGCTTGTTTGGAGAGGCTAAACTCCCTTTGAGGCTGGTTTCACGCATCAGTGGCTCGGTACGTGTAGTGATAGTTTCCTCATGTCCTGGAGACTCTGACACACGTAGACACATTAAAATGAATGGGTCTATGCACATGTCAGCATGTTTTCATGGACCGTGTGTCCATGTGCAAAACACGGAGACATGTCAATGTTCGTGGGAGCGCACGGACTGCAAAACGTGCTGTACACATGCACAAGGAGAACAGTTCTGACTGTCCTCCATGCGCACGGACAGCTACAGTAAGCTCTGTCCTCTGCCGGTGGTGCTGAAGCTGCTTGTAATTATTCTCCCTGCTCTGCCGGCAACAGCGAGCAGGGAGAGTAAATGAAAAACCCGACGTGGGGTCCCCCTTAGTTTTGGAACCAACCCGGCAAAACTATACAGCTGCGGGCTGCTATTCTCAGGCTGGTAAGGGGCCATGATTATGGCCCCCCTAGCCTAAAAACATCAGCCCCCAGCTACCCAGAAAAGGTGCATCTATTAGATTCGCCTATTCTGGAGCTTTGTCGGGTTCTTCCCACTTGCCCTGTAGGGGTGGCAAGTGGGGTTATTAAAGGGTTAATGCCACCTTGCTATTGTAAGGTGACATTAAGTAAAGGCTGGGTCTCACATAGCGATACACCAGCGATCCCGACAACGATCAGGATCGCTGGTGTATCGCTACATTATTGCTGCTGAGCTGCCAAACAGGCAGCTCAGGCAGCGATCAGTACAAGCGACACTGCGGGTAACATCGCTTAGTTACCTGCAGTGTACCTTGGATACCAGCGCCCTGATGCAGGGAGCTGGTAACCAAGGTACACAGCGGGTTTCCAGGCGCTGCGCGGTGCCTGGAAAACCGCTGTGTACCTTGGTTACCAGCTCCCTGCTTCAGGGAGCTGGTATCCAAGGTACACAGCGGGTTTCTAGGCACAGCCCCACGCCTGGAAACCCGCTGTGTACCTTGGTTACCAGCAGATCGCTGGTCTCCCGCCTGTCACACGCAGCGATGCGTGCCTGTCAGCGGGAGACCAGCGATCAAAAAAATGTCCTGGCCTTTCAGCGACGATCAGCGATACCCGGCAGGGGGGCTGATCGTCGCTGAATGTCACACACAGCGATATCGCTGGTGAGCTCGCTGCTGCGTCACAAAACTAGTGACTCAGCACCGATCTCGCTAGCGATATCGCTATGTGAGACGGGGGCTTAAGGCTTAGTAATGAATAGGTGTCAATAAGACATCTATTCATTACTAATCCTATAGTAAATAAAGGGTTAAATAAGCACACACACAATAAGAATAAAGTCTTTTAATGAATGAATACACTGCACAGTTTTTAAATCTTTATTATACTGCCATTCCTTTCTCGAAGCCCTCAATCTCCCGTAAAAAGTATAAAATAAAAAAGCAACAATATCCCATACCTGTCCAGCGTACAGTCAAGTCCCACGGCGTTAATCCCAGTCATTCCCCAGTAGTTTACAGTCAGAGCAGCTGCATTAGCAGCGCTCCTGCTGTAAACTGATTAACCCCCGAGATGGATTTATAGGGCATGTGGGAAGAACTCGACAAAGCTCTAGAATAGGCGCATCTAATACATGCACCTTTTCTGGGCAGCTGGGGGCTGCTGTTTTTAGGCTGGGGGGGCCCATAATCATGGCCCCTTACCAGCCTGAGAATAGCAGCCCGCAGCTGTATAGTTTTGCCTGGTTGGTTCCAAAACTATGGGGGACCCCAAGTCGGGTTTTTCATTTACTCTTCCTGCTCGCTGTTGCCGGCAGAGCAGGGAGAATAATTTCAAGCAGCTTCAGCACCACAGGCAGGGGGACAGTGCTTACTGTAGTTGTCCGTGCAGTCCGTGTGGTCCTGATATGGCACACGTGTGCCACACGGATATACCACGTATTTACACGGCCACACGTACACGAATATCTCCGGTACCGGAAATATCTGGACGTGTGAGACTGGCCTTATGTGCACAGGATGATCGTTAAAACAATCTTTCTGTGCCCATAGACTAGCATTGTTATTGGAGTTACATCACCTGTTTACCCAGGTGAATGTGCTGCCAAGAACGAGCTTGCTTAAAGTGATTCTCCAGTGAAAACAATTTATGGCCTATCTACAGGATAGGTGATCACTTACTGTTAGGAGGGGATCCGGCTCTTTTATCCCCATAAGATGGAGTGGCAGTGAGCATGCCTAACCGCCACTCCAATCATTCCTCAGAGGGCTGCATTCAGCTTTTTCTTGTAGCCCCATAGAAATTGAATGGCGCGGTGGTCGGGCAGTCAACTCCCGACTAACGGGGATAATAATTCCCCGATTCGTGCACTTCCTAGTGGTCAGACCCCCACCTATCAATAAGTTATCCTTATTTTCACTGGAAAACCCCTTTAAAACATCTTTAAACTTATCCCCCCATCCTTACGAGTGTGCATCTTGCTCATTTGTCACGTGTTTGCCCACCGATGCTACACTGGCTATGAGCAAGTGCAAAGTTTCAGAAAAATTTGCACCATTTTTTGGATTAAAGGGTTTTTTGGGACTAAGATACTGATGACTTTTCCTTAGGACAGGTCATTGTTATCAGATCGATGGCAGACTAAAGGTATGCCACACTAAGCGAGATCGCTAGCGAGATCGCTAACGAGATCGCACCTGCGTCACCATTTATGACGCAGTAGCGATCTCGTTAGCGTTCCAAACACATCTCATCAGCGATCTGTGATTCCAAACACATCTCATCTGAGGTCGTTGGGAAAACCTAGTCCCACCTGCGATGCTGGTGAAGTCGTTCATAAAGGGTGTCACACTCAGCGATTCAGGCTCACCAGCAGGACACCAACGACCAAAAAACGGCTCAGAACGTTCATGAGCGATCAGCGACATCTCAGCAGGGGCCACATCGCTGCTACATGTCACACACAGCTAAAGTCGCTAACGAGATCACTACTGCGTCATAAATGGTGACGCAGGTGCGATCTCGTTAGCGATCTCGCTTAGTGTGGCATACCCTTAACACTTGGCAAGTGAAGGGAAGCTAGGCTTTTCTGACCCTATGGAATAGATTTCGTTTGAGGTCCTGGTGGGGTTAAGCACTCTCATTATTTACTGTGGGTGACCTTGCCCAACACAAAAGCTTAAATAAATTCTGGATCAGTGGGGGTCCAACGCTCAGGAAACCTCTCCAAACAGCTGTTTTCTGCTCTGGTTGTGGCTGGTTACAAACAACAGAACTCCATGTGATTTTTAGCTGAGCTGTAGTACCCAAGAACATCCACCACAGTGTATGGCGCTGTTCTGTTCTACCTCCTCCTATGCGGGGCTTTTAGCCTTCCTACTAGAAACTATGGGGTGGCTTCACAGCCTGACGAAGGTGTTTTTTTTAATCCTGAAGAGGTTAAAAAAAATGCTCAAAAGCCCGAACATATGGACAATGAATCATTTTTACATAGATATGAGTAGGAAGGATCCTTCAAGTGTTTTCTGAGCACTTTTTCAGATTTTTTTCAAAGCGGACCTGCTAGAAAAGCCTGAAAAAAAAAAAAGTCTTGTGAACATATCCTTTTGGCTACATTGCATGCTCAAAGAAAAGCGCCTAAAAAAATTACAAAAAAAAAGTCTGAAGAACTTTTCATCTCTATTGTAAAACCACTTAGTTGGTCAGATGTTTGGTCTTTTAAACATTTTCTATTTCAGTTTTTGAAAGACCCTGGTGAAAAAAAAAAAAAAAGTACCTGATGTATCAGATGAAAGAGTTAAATTGACTCAAATGCGTTGGTTCAATAAACTTCTTTTTTTACTGTCCTCTGTCACTGGATACTGGCACCGCCCCTCCAAAAAATGCATTTTTAATCTTATCCTTCCACCAAACGAAAGCGCCTGTCACTTCTGTTATGCAGCTCCTGATGGAAAATGCTCCAAACTAGATGCTGTCCAATCAGGAGGCTGTAAAAAAAAAACCTTGAGAAAAAAAGTATATGTGCGCATGGATTTTATTTTTTTTTAGGTAATTTGAAACGTTGCGCTTTCTAGTGGAAACCACCCCAATAATGCTCCTTCTTAGGGGAGTTTTTGGAGGATTTTTTTTGTTTCCTCAATCTGTTTATGGAACTGTTTTATCTCTGAAATGTCTTTTTTTTTTTTTTTTTAATTCAACTTCATGATTGAGCTGCGCTTAGTTTGTAGCATTTTTCCATTAGGAGCTGATTCACAAAAATGACATCCCCTTTTATTTAACCAGGCGATTTCCAAAACCTGAAACCGAAAAAAAATAATTTTCATAGTAACTTAAAGGTTACACTTTATGCCAATAAGAGGCAGAGACTGGAGTCAGACAGCTGCAGGAAAAACGCAATAATTAAAAGGAGGAAGTTCCTACCAGTCCCACAAGGTTGTAAATAAAGCTGTAACTCTTGTGGCGTAGATAGAAACTTTATGTGTCACAATGCAGGAAATCCTTTAATTGCACGTAATAAGAAAGTGATCGCTTTGGATGTGACAATAAATCCTAAAATAGGAATAAATATTTTCTGACTGTTATATCGCTGCCTCATTAATACTTATACTGTGCTCTACGCTGAACACTTGCATTGGGGTTTCCACTCAAGACCCCCAAATAGCCGGATATCCTGATCTTTAGTGTCCACTTAAAAATACGGATATTGGTGAGAAGAGAGGCCAAACTAAGTCCAAAGTATCTCCCAATGAACCTGGGTCCATCTGAATCATATCTTTCAGAAGTTTTATAGGGATACCTAGATGACAGTGCTCAGTGAAGAGCACAGGATAAGTGTGCATCCAGCCTTATTACATCAAGATAGTTGTCTTACTACTCATTGCATTAGGTAAGCCAGCTGTCTTCAACCATGACAAAAAAAGGGGGCTGGCTGATTGCTCAGTTCATTAGCTGAGGCTGTTCTCAGTCACAACTGATGGGAGCTGACTTAGCTAATGACATGAGCACCCAGCCAGCCCCCTCCACACACAGATCTAATGATGTATCTGACAGGAAACTCTTCTGTAACAAGCGCAGTGCTGGAAGAGGAGTTAGTAGGAATTGGGACTAGCGGTGAGATGGGGCTTTGCTTATACTTTACAAAATTATACATAATTGCACATTTTAATATATACAGTACTATGCAAAAATGTTAGGCTGGACCGGTGTGGAAAAAATGCTTGAAAGTAAGAAGCTTTCAGTAACAGAAGTGTTAATAGTTTATTATCAACAAAATACAAAGTGAATGAAGGAAAGAGAAATGTAAATCCCATCAATATCTGGTGAGCAACTGTCTCCTCCATGACTTCGTCTCATCACTTGAACACAGTTTTTAAGGAAACTTGGCAGGAGATTGTTCCAAACACCTTGGAGAACTGACCACAGATCTTCTGTGTATGAGGCTTGTGCAAATCTGTCTGTATCTTCATGTGACCTCAGGCAGACTGGATGAGATGACATCAGGGCTGTGGGGCTGGATCATCACCCCAAAACTTCGTTTTCTGTGGTCAGTTCTCCATGATGTTTTTAACAGTCTCCCTGCTGAGCCCCTTCAAAAACTTTATTTTTTGTTATAAAAAGTTACAAATGTTTTTGTTTGAGAAAACCAAATAAAAATTCATTGAAGAAAAGCAGTGTGAACTGTACCAAGAAGAAGTGATGAAGGCGATGGGCGGTCACCAAATATTGATGGGATTCATATTTGTTTTGTTCATTGTTTGTATTAAACTATGAATACTTCAAAGCTTCTTACTCTGCAGCATTTATTCCACGCCTGCCTAAACCTTTCACAGTAATGTCTATGTAGCGCCCGCGTCCCTGCCTGCTGCCAGACAGGGACGTCGCTCTCCTCACCTGTGCTCAGCGTCCTCAGTGCTCCCAGCCTCCTCTGCGCCTCTGGCATCCTCGGCGCCCTCCTTCCGCCCTGCTGGTCCCGCGCGCTCCTTCCCTGCTACTGGCCTTAGGGCGCGCGCCCGCACCATCCCCCGCTCTTAAAGGAGCCGCGCGCATTTTCCAAATCAGTCTCCAGCCAATGCTGGAGGACTCCACCCTATATTAAGGGCTTCCTCCTTAATGTAGGTGCCCGAGCAATGTTGTTCCTGTGCAGTCTAACTCTGTTTCAGCCATCAGCTCCTGATTCCAGTTACCTGCCTGTTACCTGTCGGCTTGCCTGTCTGCCATCCGTCTGCAGCACCATCCGGAGGTTCGGACGTCATCTGCAGAGATCCCCGGCTCTTGCCTGCTCACCTGGGAGCGATCATCTGCCATCCGACTGCAGCTCCATCCGGAAGTTCGGACATCATCTGCAGAGATCCCCGGCTCTTGCCTGCTCACCTGGGAGCGATCATCTGTCATCCGACTGCAACCTACCTGGAGGCTCCACCATATCAGGTCGTATATACCTGCCTGTCTAGAGACTGCCTGGTCACTTGCTGTGACAACCTGCCTGTCTAGAGACTGCCTGGTCACTTGCCGTGACAACCTGCCTGTCCAGAGACTGCCTGGTCACTTGCCGTGACAACCTGCCTGTCCCAGAGACTGCCTGGTCACTTGCCGTGACAACCTGCCTGTCCAGAGACTGCCTGGTCACTTGCTGTGACAACCTGCCTGTCCCAGAGACTGCCTGGTCACTTGCCGTGACAACCTGCCTGTCCCAGAGACTGCCTTGGTCACTTGCCGTGACAACCTGCCTGTCCAGAGACTGCCTCGGTTACTTACCGTTACAACCTGCCTACCCAGAGACTTCCTTGGTCACTTGCTGTGACAAACCTGCCTGTCCAGAAACTACCTATATCCCCTGCCGTGAATCCCTGCCCTTTTCCCTGGTGCCACCCGCTCTCTTACAAGTAAACTCTCTTGTATAATAAAGCTTTGTGGTTCCACCAACCTGACCTGTCTCGTCAGTAGTTCCACCCACCAGACCCGTTACAGTTTGCTCGGGCCATGGAACCCGGTGGCACCCAAACCCCTTCACTCCCGGAACTGTGTCATGAGCTGTCTCGCCAGAGGTCTCAACAGGAGGCCATCCTGGGTCACCTGCGGAACGTCAATTCCCGTCTGGACACTCTGAAATCATCACTAGCAACCATCACTGGAGCCATGACTCATAATCCGTCAGTCCCGCTGATTCCCAATTCCGTGGTTTCCATTCCCGGACCCCGACTGTCAGCTCCTCCTAGGTTTGGAGGCGATCCTGCTCTGGCTCGGGGTTTCATTAATCTGTGCACCCTGCATTTTGAACTCCTGGCACACCAGTTTAACTCTGACCGGGCCAAAGTTGCCTTCATCATGTCCCATCTCACCGGGGAGGCCCTGGCCTGGCTTAACCCTCTCTGGGAGAGAGAGGATCCTCTGGTGTCTGACCTGCCTGCTTTTCTCTCGGCCTTCCGGAAGGTATTCGATGAACCTGGACGGAAGACTTCCTCTGCATCATCTCTGCTGCGTCTCCGTCAGGAGAGTCTCACCGTTGGTCAATATGCCATACGGTTCCGGACTTTAGCCTCAGAACTAGCTTGGGACAATGAAGCTCTAATTTCGGTCTTCTGGGAGGGTCTGTCTGGCCGTATTAAAGACGAACTTGCCGGTCGGGACGTTCCAACCTCTCTAGATGATTTAATAAATCTTGCCAATCGAATTGATCTACGGTTCCAGGAACGAGCCAAAGAGATCACCCGTAAAAAAGAATTTTCCCATCTTGCACCCTCGTGTCAGAGATCTATAACCTCTTCCGTTTCTCCTCAGGTGCACACTGCTGAGCCTATGCAGGTTGACCAGACCAAGATGGTCAAAGCCCGTCAGGACTCACGCCGTGCCGAGAAAAGTTGCTTCTACTGCGGCAGTAAGGAGCACTGGATCCAAACCTGTCCGGAGAAGTCGGGAAACGCCTGTGTCTAGGTTCGCTCGGAGAGGTCAATCTAGACAAAAATAAATCCTCTTCATCCCTGCTGCTGTCGGTTTCAATTCTGATCGGTAAGAACCGCCACTTCGAAATGGCCCAACTTGATTCTGGAGCAGCTGGGAATCTCGTGTCACAGGCTCTAGTAGAGAAGTATCACATTCCCACCAAACCTCTTGTTGAACCTGTATCTGTTGCTGCTGTGGATGGGGGCCTCCTACCTCGTCCCATCCGACTTATCACCGAAGTCATAACCCTGCAGGTGGGAATGTTGCATTCTGAGAGCATCTCGTTTCATGTTTTACCCGGACTCTCTCATGCTTTCTTACTAGGTCTGCCTTGGCTCCAAAAACATGCACCTGTGCTCGACTGGCAGAATGGAGAGGTTCTTCGCTGGGGACAGGACTGTCATAAAACGTGTCTGGTGCCTGTTCATCCTGTCTATTCTTCTCCTACACCTGCTAATCTACCTGGACTCCCGATTCCATATTGGTCATTTGCTGATGTCTTCAATAAAAAGGAAGCAGAGACATTACCCCCGCATAGACCATATGATTGCCCGATTGACCTGTTGCCCGGTACTACGCCTCCCCGTGGGCGTATTTACCCGTTGTCTGCTGCTGAGACCAGGTCGATGTCCGAATATATCGAGGAGAACTTAGCAAAGGGATTCATCCGGAAATCTACCTCCCCAGCGGGAGCAGGTTTCTTCTTCGTTAAAAAGAAAGACGGATCTCTCCGTCCCTGTATTGACTACAGAGGCCTAAATTCGATCACGGTGAAGAATAAGTACCCTCTTCCGCTCATTCCAGAACTGTTTGATCGTCTTAGAGGGGCTAGAGTCTTCACCAAACTAGATCTTCGTGGAGCATACAACCTGGTTCGTATCCGTCGAGGAGATGAATGGAAGACGGCATTCAACACCCGGAACGGCCACTACGAGTACTTGGTGATGCCCTTTGGTCTCTGTAATGCTCCAGCAGTCTTTCAGGAGTTGGTCAACGACATCTTCCGGGACCTCCTCTATTCCTGCGTTGTGGTGTACCTTGACGACATCTTGGTCTTCTCTCCGGATCTTCAGTCTCACCGGAGGGATGTTCGTCAGGTTCTGCTCAGGCTCAGGCAGAATCACCTCTTCGCCAAATATGAGAAGTGCCTCTTTGAGCAGACATCGCTTCCGTTTCTGGGCTACATCATTTCTCAGACAGGCCTACGAATGGATCCAGAGAAATTTTCTGCCATCGAGAAGTGGCCCCGACCGGAGGGGTTGAAGGCCATTCAGCAGTTCCTGGGATTTGCCAACTATTACCGTCTCTTCATACCGCACTTCTCTTCCAGGACTGCTCCAATCTCAGCGCTCCACTCGCAAGGATGCTAACCCCAAACAGTGGACGACCGAAGCAGAGGAGGCCTTCCTTTCTCTGAAACAGGCCTTCTCTTCCGCTCCAGTGCTGCATCGCCCGGATGGCAACAAGCAGTTCTTCCTGGAGGTGGACGCTTCCTCTGCTGGAGCCGGAGCGGTTCTTACCCAAAAATCGCCATCCGGGAGGATGGTATCCTGCGGTTTCTTCTCCAAACTCTTCTCCTCCTCCGAGCGCAACTACTCCATAGGAGATCGAGAGTTATTGGCCATTAAGTTGGCATTGGAGGAGTGGCGTTACCTACTCGAAGGGGCTCTTTATCCGGTAATCATCTACACGGACCACAAAAATCTGGCATACCTCCAGCAGGCACAGAGACTTAATCCTCGCCAAGCCCGGTGGTCCTTGTTTTTTGCCCGCTTCGATTTTCTTTTGCATTTTCGCCCAGCTGACAAAAACGTCAAGGCGGATGCCTTGTCTCGGTCTTTCCTGGTGTCGGATCTCGAAGATGAGCCTAAACATATCATCGATCCCGCCAGAGTGATGCAGGTGGCTCCCGTGAGTCTAAATCGTCTCCCTCCTGGTAAGACGTTCGTATCAGAAACCGATCGGAAGAGAATCCTACATTGGGGTCACTCGTCTAAACTCGCTGGCCACGCTGGTCAAAAAAAGACCCTCCAACTCATTACCCGGCATGGGCGTACCCACCGTGGGGCAGAGGGGGGCAACTGCCCCCCTCTAGAAGCAGTGTCAGGCCGCTGTCTCAGAAGTCGGGTGCCAGCACTGTTCTTTTAAATAATGTGTATACGTGCCGGCAGCCCCATCCCAGCACTGCAGACACGCCCACACTGTGTGCATGTGCAGTCAGCGTCTGCCTGCTGAACTAACCTCACCAGCTCCCGGGCTGCTTCTGGCTGGACAGGAGTGAGGTCTGAGGAGCAGGATGGAGATCATGAGGCGGAGGAGAAGCAGGACTCAGAGAGAAGAATGAGGAGGTGACAGGAGGATGTCTATCTGCAGTCCCGCTGTCTGTGGCTGATTTATTGCAGCAGCCTGAACTTTCACCCCATCTTTATAGAAGTTCAGTCTGCAGTAATAAATCACTGAGGGGGTCAGATAGAGACTGCAGGCCCTGTATACTGCACCCTGCTCTGACTGATCCTAGGCCTACAGGACATCATATAGTATTTATAGGACCTATATTATAGCATGTGAGGTTCTGTAGGCTGAGGATCAGTCAGTGCATATTATAATGCATATCTGTACACAGTATAACACCCAATATTGTTATATATCATCTGATATCTGTAGCCCAGTATATTATATACTAATCTGTATACTGTCTGTGCTGTACTTTGTGCACAGACGTCAGATGAAAAGTGACATAACTAGAATCCTATGGGCCCAGGTGCAAAATTTTGACCAATGCCCCTACTAGTATGTTGGTTGGAACTATGGGCCCTGTAATAACGTCCCCGTCCTGTAATAACGTCCCCCATCCTGTAATAACATCCCCCGTCCCGTAACAAAATGACCCCTTCCCGGAATATCGTCTCCTGTTCTGCAATAACGTGCCTTGTCCTGTAATATCGTCCACGGATCTGTAATAACGTCCCCAGTACTGTAATAACGTCCTCAAACCTGTAATAACATCCCCCATCCTGTAATAACATCCCCCGTCCTGTAATAACGTCCTCAAACCTGTTATAAAATCCCCCGTCCTGTAATAACGTCCCCAGTCCTGTAATAACGTCCTCAAACCTGTAATAACATCCCCCGTCCTGTAATAACGTCCCAGTCCTGTAATAACGTCCTCAAACCTGTTATAAAATCACCCGTCCTGTAATAACGTCCCCAGTCCTGTAATAACGTCCTCAAACCTGTAATAACATCCCCGTCTTGTAATAATGTCCTCAAACCTGTTATAACATCCTCTGTCCTGTAATAACGTACCCAGTCCTGTAATATCGTCCCCTGACCTGTAATAACTTCCCCTGTCACGTAAAAAGTCCCCCATCCTGTAATAATAGTCTTCCATCCTGTAATAACATCCCTCATCCTATAATAACATCACTCATCCTACAGTATAAGAACATCCCTTGTCCTGCAATAACATTCCTCGTCTTGTAATAATATCCCTTGTCCTGTAATAACATCCCTCATCCTGTAATTACATCCCCCTTCCTGTAATAACATCCCCTGTCCTGTAATAATTGCCTCCTGTTCTGTAATAACAGTCTTGTAAGCGGGATCACAGGAGGCCGGGTCCCTTCCTCAGGAAGTCTGCAGTGGCAGAAGTGGGGCAATGCTGCGGGCGTGAGAGGGATGAGGGGGTGTCCCAGTGGTGCAATGCTGTGGGTCAGGTGTTGGCGGTGAGCAAAGCGGAGTGCATTGCTTTCCTGGCGGCCATGTTCCTGAAGCCGTGGGCCACCGAAGATTTGGATTTTGGTCCAGCAAAGATCTAAGTCTGCTCATGCGCCGCCTATGGCATTCATCTTCCTGAAGCCCTCCGCCAGGAAAGCAATGCACTCGCTCTGCTGATGTATACAGGTTCTGGCTGGGCTGAAGTATACAGGTTCTGGCTGGGCTGAAGTATACAGAGGCTGGCTGAGCTGAAGTATACAGGGGCTGGCTGGGCTGAAGTATACAGATTCTGGCTGGGCTGAAGTATACAGGGTCTGGCTGGGCTGAAGTATACAGTGTCTGGCTGAGATGAAGTATACAGATTCTGGCTGGGCTGAAGTATACAGGGTCTGGCTGGGCTGAAGTATACAGGGGCTGGCTGGGCTGACGTATACAGGGGCTGGCTGGGCTGACGTATACAGGGGCTGGCTGGGCTGACGTATACAGGGGCTGGGGGCTGATGTATATACAATGGCTGGCTGGGCTGATGTATACAGGGGCTGGCTGGGCTGATGTATACAGGGGCTGGCTGGGCTGATGTATATACAGAGGGCTGGCTGTGGCTGATGTATATACAGGGGCTGGCTGGGTTGATGTATATACAGGGGTGGCTGAGTTGATGTATATATAGGTGCTGGGCTTAGTGGGCTGTTGTTTGTATATACAGGTGCTGGGCTTAGTGGGCTGGTGATGTATATACAGGTGCTGGGCTCAGTGGGCTGGTAATGATATATACAGGTGTTGCTGGGCTCAGTGGGATGGGGCTGGTGATGATGTATATACAGGTGCTGGGCTTAGTGGGCTGGTGCTGGTGAGGATGTATATACAGGTGCTAGTCTTAGTGGGCTGGTGCTGGTGAAGATGTATATACAGGTGTTGGGCTTAGTGGGCTGGTAATGATATATACAGGTGGTGCTGGGCTCAGTGGGCTGGTGCTGGTGAGGATGTATATACAGGTGCTGGGCTCTGGGATGGGGATGATGTATATACAGGTGCTGGGCTCAGTCGGTGGGGGCTGGTGATGATGTATATACAGGTATGGGGCTCATTATACTGTATAGAGCAGTTTCATTCCCTTTTTCGTTCTAAAATTTTACAACCTGAACAACCACCATGGCTTGCCCCCCCTAGTTTTGATCCTGGGTACACCCATGTTACCGGCATTATTGGTGGCCTACCCTGCACAAAGATGTAATAGACTTTGTTTCTGCCTGTGTTTCCTGTGCCCGCAACAAAGTTCCGAGACACCTGTCTACCGGCCGTCTTCTTCCGCTTCTGTACCGCTGCCCCTGGCAGCATATAGCCATGGACTTCATAACTCCTCAATTCCGTCCTGGGGACCAAGTCTGGCTTTCGTCCAAATATGTTCGACTCAAAATTCCGTCCTACAAGTTAGGTCCTCGGTTCATGGGTCCTTTTGAGATCATCAGTCAGATCAATCCGGTGTCCTATAAATTGAAACTCCCGGCCAATTTGAGAATTCCTAATTCTTTTCATGTATCTCTCCCAAACCTGTGGTTCTTAACTCTTTTTTTAAGTCTACAGGTACACTCCTGCTCCAGTGTCTGCTGATGATGAATTTGAGGTAGAGAACATTCTGGCCACAAAAAGGGTAGGAAGAAAGACTTATTTTTTGGTGGATTGGAAGGGGTTTGGTCTGAGGAGAGAACCTGGGAGCCTGGGAGAAATCCATGCCCCTCTTATCCTAGCTAAATTTCTTTCTGGCCTAAAAAGGGGGGGGGCCTAGGGGGGGGGTACTGTAGCGCCCGCGTCCCTGCCTGCTGCCAGACAGGGACGTCGCTCTCCTCACCTGTGCTCAGCGTCCTCAGTGCTCCCAGCCTCCTCTGCGCCTCTGGCATCCTCGGCGCCCTCCTTCCGCCCTGCTGGTCCCGCGCGCTCCTTCCCTGCTACTGGCCTTAGGGCGCGCGCCCGCACCATCCCCCGCTCTTAAAGGAGCCGCGCGCATTTTCCAAATCAGTCTCCAGCCAATGCTGGAGGACTCCACCTATATTAAGGGCTTCCTCCTTAATGTAGGTGCCCGAGCAATGTTGTTCCTGTGCAGTCTAACTCTGTTTCAGCCATCAGCTCCTGATTCCAGTTACCTGCCTGTTACCTGTCGGCTTGCCTGTCTGCCATCCGTCTGCAGCACCATCCGGAGGTTCGGACGTCATCTGCAGAGATCCCGGCTCTTGCCTGCTCACCTGGGAGCGATCATCTGCCATCCGACTGCAGCTCCATCCGGAAGTTCGGACATCATCTGCAGAGATCCCCGGTCTTGCCTGCTCACCTGGGAGCGATCATCTGTCCATCCGACTGCAGCCTACTGGAGGCTCCACCATATCAGGTGTATATACCTGCTGTCTAGAGCTGCCTGGTCACTTGCTGTGACAACCTGCCTGTCTAGAGACTGCCTGGTCACTTGCCGTGACAACCTGCCTGCCAGAGACTGCCTGGCACTTGCCGTGACAACCGTGTCCCAGAGCGCCGGTCACTTGCCGTAAAACCCCTGCCTTCCAGAGACTGCCGGTCATTTGTACAACCTGCCTGTAGAGACTGCCTGGTCACTTGCCATGACAACCTGCCTGTCCCAGAGACTGCCTTGGTACTTCCGTGACAACCTCCTTCCAGGACTGCTCGGTTACTACCGTTACAACCTGCCACCCAGAGACTCCTTGGTCATTGCTTGACAACTGCCTGCCAGAACTCCTTATCCCCTGCCGTGAATCCCTGCCCTTTTCCCTGGTGCCCCCCCGCTCTTTACAAGTAAACTCTCTTGATAATAAAGCTTTGTGGTTCCACCAACCTACCTGTCTGTCTAGTCCACCCCCACCAACCCTTACAGTTACATCAGTACAACAAAAAGTTTGGACAACTTCCATTCAAAGATTTTCTGTATTTTCATGATATGAACATTGTCATTCAACTGAAGGCATCAAAAATAGAATTAACACATGGGAATTATATACTTAAAAAAAAAGTGTGAAACAACTGAAAATATGTTTTTTAAAATTCTAGGTTCTTCAAATGCCCTTTTGCCCTTGTTATGTTTTGCACACTTTGGCATTTCTCTTGATGACTTAAGAGGTGTTCATGGAAATGGGTTTTCACTTCACTGGGTGCCCTGTCAGGTTTAAAAGTGGGATTTTGGCCTTTAAATGGGGTTGGGAGCACAGTTGTGTTGTGCAGAAGTTGGGGGATCACAGCTGTAGTCCTATGAATAGACTGTTAGAATTTGTTTATGGCAAGAAAAATGCCGCTAAAAAGAAAAACAGTGGCCATTTACTTTAAGAAATAAGGTCAGTCAGTCCGAAAAATTGGGGAAAATTTGAAATTGTCCCCAAGTGGTTGCAAAAACCATCAACGCTAAAAGAAAAAGGGCTCACATGAGGACCCCGGAAAGGAAGACCAAGGTTCCTTGCTTTGAGGATAAGTTTATCCGAGTCACCAGCCTCAGAAATCGGGTTTCCGAGCTCAGATTAGAGACCAGGTCAAGCCAACGATTTGCACAACATACTTACAACAACTGGAAGAGGGACTTTGTGCAGCAGGCCTTATGGCAAAATAGCTGTAAGAAAAACCCCTGTAAGGACAGGCAACAAGCAGAAAGACTTGTTTAGGCAAAAGAAACACAAGGAATGGACATTAGACCATGGAAATTGTGCTTTGGTTGGAGTCCCAAAATTTTTAGATCTTTGGTTCCAACCACCTTGTCTTTATGCGACGAAGGAAAAGGTGAACGGATGGAGTCTCATCTGGTTCACCGTGAAGCATGGAGGAGGTGGTGTGTGGTGTGGGGGTACTTTGCTGGTGCACTGTTGGGGATTTATTAAAAATTGAAGGATATGAACCAGAGGTACCACAATCTTCAGGGCTGCTATTCCATAGTTTGCGTTGTTGGACCATCTTTATTTTTCAACAGGCAATGACCCCAAACACACCTGGCTGTGTAGGGGTATTTGACCAAGAAGGGATGATGGGGTGCTACGCAGATGACTTGGTCCCGTCACCAGACCTTACCAATCGAAAGGTTTGGGGTGACCTGGACCGTGAGTGAAGGCAAAAGGGCCAACAAGTGTAAGCATTTGGGACTCCTTAAGATTGTTGGAAGACCATTTCCGGGACTACCTCTTGAATCATCAAGAGGATGCCAAAGTGTGCAAAGCTCTCAAAACAAAAGGTGGCTAGTTTGAAGAACCTAGAAATAAAGACATATTTTAGTTGTTTAATCTTTTGTTAAGTATATAATTCCACATGTGTTAATTCATATTCTGATGCCTCATGGAATGTAAATTTTATAGTCTGAAATACAGAAAAATCTTTGAATGAAGAAGGTGTTCCAAATTTTTGGGGTGTTTATATAATTTTTTTGTTTTTTAAAGTGGAGTTCTTTAAGGGATTCCCTCCACAAGTTCCT
>JARQOD010000008.1:116386605-116431593 GCA_033576555.1 Oophaga sylvatica
GGTCAGTATGTTCTAGTTTTGGTGGTGTGTTATGCCTTTCTGAGAAAGTCATTAGTTCTTTTTTGGACTTTTATGTTTATCTTTCTTGATAAATATAATATCACATGTTATGAGCACTAGATTCTGTGATGGGACATTGATCCAGGGAGCTAGTCTGATTGCCGTATGGAATTGGGAACTAATTTTCCCCTAATATGAAGCTATTAATGTCTGCCGCATGGGTTTTTTGCCTTCCTCTGGATGTTAGGCTGTAGGATGAAACCGATGGACCTAAAAGAGTTGTCCTATGAACAAAGTGCATTTTAATCAATAGATAATGGAATAATAATAACTTCCACAATTGTTTAAGCCCTTTGCACCGCAGCCCATTTTCGTTTTTGCGTTTGTTTTTTGCTCCCCTTCTTCCCAAAGCCATACATTTTTTATTTTACCGTCAATATATGGCCATGTGAGGGCTTGTTTTTTGCAGGACAAGTTGTACTTTTCAACGACACCATTGGTTTTACCATATCGTATATTCAAAAACAGGAAACAAATTCCAAGTGCGGTGAAATTGCAAAAAAGTGTTTTGGTTTTTTTTACCATGTACGTACACCAAATGCTAAAACTGACCTGCCATTATGATTCTCCAGGTCATTACGAGTTCATAGATACCAAACATGTCTAGGTTGATTTTTATTTAAGTGGTGGAAAAAAATTCCAAAGTTTGTTAAAAAAATTAATTAATTGCGCCATTTTCCAATACCCGTAGCGTCTCCATTTTTCGTGATCTTGGGTGAAGTCTTATTTTTTGTGTGCCTAAATGACATTTTTATTGATACCATTTTGATACAGATATGATCTTTTCATCGCCCGTTATTGTTTTTTAATGCAATGACGCGGCGACCAAAAAAACATAATTCTGGCATTTTGATTTTTTTTCTCTCTATGCCATTTAGCGATTAGCTTAATCCTTTTTTTATTGATAGATCGGGCGATTCTGAACGCAGCGATACAAAATATGTGTATGTTTGATTTTTTTTTAATTGTTTTATTTTGAATGGGGCGAATGGGGGGTGATTTGAACTTTTTTTATTTATTTTTTTTAATATTTTTAAAAACATTTTTCTTTTACTTTTGGCATACTTGAATAGTCTCCATGGGAGATTAGAAACTGCCATTACCTGATCGGCTCTGCTACATAAAGGCGATGATCAGATCACCTGTATGTAGCAAAATACCTCACTTTCTATGAGCGCCGACCACTGGGCGGCGCTCACAGCAAGCCGGCAGTGACAACCATAGAGGTCTCCAGGAGACCGCCAGTTGTCATGCGAACATGTTTCGATCACGTGACGGGGGTCACCGATAGGCCGATTTCCGGCCCGATGGCCAAAAGCGCGCATTAAATGCTGCTGTCAGAACTTGACAGCGGCATTTACCGGGTTAACCCCTTTCTGCCATTGGACGTACTATTCCGTCCATGTGCCCTGGGACTTAATTCCCATGGACCGAGTAGTACATCATGGGCGATTGGCCGCGCTCACAGCTGACACCTGGCACTAAGTGCCAAGAGGGGCTGACAGAACCTCTGCTTTTTGATCGGAGACCCCGCAGCTTTATTGCACTTTTTTTGCAATAAAAAGCGTCTTTTAGTGTGTGACAGGTGCCAAACATAAAAACCAGCTGTAAAAACCCGCTATAAATAGTAAATCAAACCCCCCTTTATCACCACCTTAGGGAAAAATAATAAAATAAAAAAAAGTATTCATTTCCATTTTCCCATTAGGGTTAGAGTTGGGGCTAAAGTTAGGGTTAGGGTTGGGGCTAGAGTTGGGGTTAGGGTTTGGACTAGGGTTAGGGTTGGGATTACGGTTAGGGGTGTGTTAGGGTTAGGTTTGTGGTTAGGGTTGGGATTAGGGTTAGGGGTGTGTTTGGGTTATGGTTAGGGTTGGGATTAGGGTTAGGGGTGTGTTGGGGTTAGAGTTGGAGCTAGAATTGGGGGATTTCCACTGTTTAGGCACACCAGGGGCTCTCCAAACGCAACATGGTGTCCGATCTCAATTCCAGCCAATTTTGGTTTGAAAATGTCTAATTGCGCTCCATCCCTTCCAAGCTCTGTCGTGCGCCCAAACAGTGGTTCCCCCCAGATATGGGGTATCAGCGTACTCAGGACAAATTGGACAATAACTTTTGGGGTCCAATTTCTCTCTTACCCTTGGGAAATAAAAAAATTGGGGACTAAAAGATCATGTTTGTGAAAAATATATATTTTTTTTCACTGCTCTACATTATAAACTTGTGTGAAGCACTTGGAGGTTCAAAGTGTTCATCACACATCTAGATAAGTTCCTTAGGGGTCTAGTTTCCAAAATGGTGTCACATGTGGAGGGTTTCCACTGTTTAGGCACATCAGGGGCTCTCCAAATGCGACATGGCGTCCGATCTCAATTCCAGCCAATTTTGGTTTGAAAAAGTCAAACGGCGCTCCTTCCCTTCCGGCGTACTCAGGAGAAATTGCACAACAACTATATCTGTCAATTTTCTCCTTTTACCCTTTTGAAAAAAAAGAAATTGTTTGTAAAAGATCATTTTTGTGACTAAAAAGTTACATATTCATTTTTTTCTTCCACATTCCAAAAATTCCTGTGAAGCACAAGAAGGGTTAATAAACTTCTTGAATGTGGTTTTCAGTACCTTGAAGGGTGCAATTTTTAGAATGGTGTCACGTTTGGGTATTTTCTGCCAAATAGACCCTTCAAAGTGACTTCAAATGCAAATGTGAGGTGGTCCCTAAAAAAATGGTTTTGTAAAGTTTGTTGTAAAAATGAGAAATCGCTGGTCAACTTTTGACCCATATAACTTCCTAACAAAAAGAATGTTGTTTCCAAAATTGTGCTGATGTAAAGTAGACATGTGTGAAATGTTATTTAGTAACTATTTTGTGTGACATATTTCTCTGTTTTAACAAACTAAAACAACATTTTACAAATGGTGCTGATATAAAGCAGACGTAGAAAATGTTGTTTATTAATGTTTTTGTGTGGTATGACTATCTGTATTAACCCCTCTCTGACATTAGACGTACTATCCCGTCCATGAAACCCATGCCAATCTGACCATGGACGGGATAGTACGTCATAGGCGATTAGCTGCGCTCCCAGAGGGAGCGCAGCTAATCGCCGCCGGGTGTCAGCTGATTATCACAGCTGACACCCGTGACTGTGTGTCAGGAGCGGTCACGGACCGCTCCCGGCACATTAACCCCTGGCACACCGCGATCAAACATGATCGCGGTGTACTGGGGGCACAGGGAAGCATCGCGCAGGGAGGGGGCTCCCTGCGCCCCCCCCGAGACCCTCAGACCAGCGCGATGTGATCGCGCTGTTCTGAGGGCTTCCTCCCTCCCAGGACCCGGATCCAAGATGGCGCCGGGGTCCTGGAGGGAGGCGGCTTCCTCAGTGCCTGCTGAGAGCAGGCACTGAGAAGCCTGCAGCTATGCCTGTGCGATCGCTGGTGTGACAGAGTGCTGTGCACACTGTCAGACCAGCAATCTGATAAAATACAGTGATGTCCCACCCTGGGACAAAGTAAAAAAAATTAAAATAAACATGTTTTAAAAAAAATCCAAAATAAATAAAAAAAAAAAAAAAATATTCCCCAATAAATTCATTTCTTCCTGTAAATAAAAAAAAAAACAATAAAAGTACACATATTTGGTATCGCCGCATCCGTAACGACCCCCCCTATAAAACTGTCCCACTAGTTAACCCCTTTAGTGAACCCCTTAAAAAAAAAAAGCAAAAAATCAATGCTTTATCATCATACCGCCGAACAAAAAGTGGAATAACACGCGATCAAAAAGACCGATATAAATAAACATGGTACCGCTGAAAGCGTCATCTTGTCCCGCAAAAAACGAGCTGCCAAACATCATCATCAGCGAAAAAAAAAAAAGTTATAGCTCGCAGAATAAAGCGATGCAAAAATAATTATTTTTCATATAAAATTGTTTTTATTCTATAAAAGCGCCAAAACATAAAAAAATGATATAAATGAGGTATCGCCATAATCGTACTGACCCGAAGAATAAAACTGCTTTATCAATTTTACCACACGCGGAACGGTATAAACGCCTCCCCCAAAAGAAATTCATGAATTGCTGATTTTTGTTCATTCTAACCTCCCAAAAATCGAAATAAAAAGCGATCAAAAAATGTCACGTGCTCAAAAATGGTACCAATAAAAACGTCAACTCGTACCGCAAAAAATAAGACCTCACATGACTCTGTGGGCCAAAATATGCAAAATTATAGCTCTCAAAATGTGGCGATGCAAAAAACTATTTTTTGCAATAAAAAGCGTCTTTTAGCGTGACAGCTGCCAATCAAAAAAACCCGCTATAAATGGTAAATCAAACCCCCTTTATCACCCCCTTAGTTAGGGAAAAATAATAAAATAAAAAAAATGTATTTATTTCCATTTTCCCATTAGGGTTAGGGGTGTGTTAGGGTTAGGTTTGTGGTTAGGGTTGGGATTAGGGTTAGGGGTGTGTTTGGGTTATGGTTAGGGTTGGGATTAGGGTTAGGGGTGTGTTGGGGTTAGAGTTGGAGCTAGAATTGGGGGATTTCCACTGTTTAGGCACACCAGGGGCTCTCCAAACGCAACATGGTGTCCGATCTCAATTCCAGCCAATTTTGGTTTGAAAATGTCTAATTGCGCTCCATCCCTTCCAAGCTCTGTCGTGCGCCCAAACAGTGGTTCCCCCCAGATATGGGGTATCAGCGTACTCAGGACAAATTGGACAATAACTTTTGGGGTCCAATTTCTCCTCTTACCCTTGGGAAAATAAAAAATTGGGGACTAAAAGATCATGTTTGTGAAAAATATATATTTTTTTTCACTACTCTACGTTATAAACTTGTGTGAAGCACTTGGAGGTTCAAAGTGTTCATCACACATCTAGATAAGTTCCTTAGGGGTCTAGTTTCCAAAATGGTGTCACATGTGGAGGGTTTCCACTGTTTAGGCACATCAGGGGCTCTCCAAACGCGACATGGCGTTCGATCTCAATTCCAGCCAATTTTGGTTTGAAAAAGTCAAACGGCGCTCCTTCCCTTCCGGCGTACTCAGGAGAAATTGCACAACAACTATATCTGTCAATTTTCTCCTTTTACCCTTTTGAAAATAAAGAAATTGTTTGTAAAAGATCATTTTTGTGACCAAAAAGTTACATGTTCATTTTTTTCTTCCACATTCCAAAAATTCCTGTGAAGCACAAGAAGGGTTAATAAACTTCTTGAATGTGGTTTTCAGTACCTTGAAGGGTGCAATTTTTAGAATGGTGTCACGTTTGGGTATTTTCTGCCAAATAGACCCTTCAAAGTGACTTCAAATGCAAATGTGAGGTGGTCCCTAAAAAAATGGTTTTGTAAATTTTGTTGTAAAAATGAGAAATCGCTGGTCAACTTTTGACCCATATAACTTCCTAACAAAAAGAATGTTGTTTCCAAAATTGTGCTGATGTAAAGTAGACATGTGTGAAATGTTATTTAGTAACTATTTTGTGTGACATATTTCTCTGTTTTAACAAACTAAAACAACATTTTACAAATGGTGCTGATATAAAGCAGACGTAGAAAATGTTGTTTATTAATGTTTTTGTGTGGTATGACTATCTGTATTAACCCCTCTCTGACATTAGACATACTATCCCGTCCATGAAACCCGTGCCAATCTGACCATGGACGGGATAGTACGTCATAGGCGATTAGCTGCGCTCCCAGAGGGAGCGCAGCTAATCGCCGCCGGGTGTCAGCTGATTATCACAGCTGACACCCGTGACTGTGTGTCAGGAGCGGTCACGGACCGCTCCCGGAACATTAACCCCTGGCACACCGCGATCAAACATGATCGCGGTGTGATGGGGGCACAGGGAAGCATCGCGCAGGGAGGGGGCTCCCTGCGCGCCCCCCTGAGACCCTCAGACCAGCGCGATGTGATCGCGCTGTTCTGAGGGCTTCCTCCCTCCCAGGACCCGGATCCAAGATGGCGCCGGGGTCCTGGAGGGAGGCGGCTTCCTCAGTGCCTGCTGAGAGCAGGCACTGAGAAGCCTGCAGCTATGCCTGTGCGATCGCTGGTGTGACAGAGTGCTGTGCACACTGTCAGACCAGCGATCTGATAAAATACAGTGATGTCCCACCCTGGGACAAAGTAAAAAAAATTAAAATAAACATGTTTTAAAAAAAAATCCAAAATAAAAAAAAAAAAAAAAAAAATATTCCCCAATAAATTCATTTCTTCCTGTAAATAATAAAAAAAAAAACAATAAAAGTACACATATTTGGTATCGCCGCGTCCGTAACGACCCCCCTATAAAACTGTCCCACTATTTAACCCCTTTAGTGAACCCCTTAAAAAAAAAAAGCAAAAAATCAATGCTTTATCATCATACCGACGAACAAAAAGTGGAATAACTCGCGATCAAAAAGATCGATATAAATAAACATGGTACCGCTGAAAACGTCATCTTGTCCCGCAAAAAACGAGCTACCAAACATCATCATCAGCGAAAAAATAAAAAAGTTATAGCTCGCAGAATAAAGCGATGCAAAAATAATTATTTTTCATATAAAATTGTTTTTATTCTATAAAAGCGCCAAAACATAAAAAAATGATATAAATGAGGTATCGCCATAATCGTACTGACCCGAAGAATAAAACTGCTTTATCAATTTTACCACACGCGGAACAGTATAAACGCCTCCCCCAAAAGAAATTCATGAATTGCTGATTTTTGTTCATTCTAACCTCCCAAAAATCGAAATAAAAAGCGATCAAAAAATGTCACGTGCTCAAAAATGGTACCAATAAAAACGTCAACTCGTACCGCAAAAAATAAGTCCTCACATGACTCTGTGGGCCAAAATATGCAAAAATTATAGCTCTCAAAATGTGGCGATGCAAAAAACTATTTTTTGCAATAAAAAGCGTCTTTTAGCGTGACAGCTGCCAATCAAAAAAACCCGCTATAAATGGTAAATCAAACCCCCTTTATCACCCCCTTAGTTAGGGAAAAATAATAAAATAAAAAAATGTATTTATTTCCATTTTCCCATTAGGGTTAGGGTTAGGGTTGCGGCTAAAGTTAGGGTTAGGGTTGGCGCTAAAGTTAGGATTAGGGTTAGGGTTGGGATTAGGGGTGTGTTAGGGTTAGGTTTGTGGTTAGGGTTGGGACTAGGGTTAGGGGTGTGTTGGGGTTAGGGTTGGAGTTAGAATTGGGGGGGTTTCCGCTGTTTAGGCACATCAGGGGCTCTCCAAATGTGACATGGCGTCTGATCTCAATTCCAGCCAATTCTGCGTTGAAAAAGTCAAACGGTGCTCCTTCACTTCTGAGCTCTGCCATGCATCCAAACAGTAGTTTATTCCCACATATGGGGTATCAGCGTACTCTGGACCCCAAGCGTTATTGTCACGCGGTCTTATGATATGTGTACGATGTCAGTAAACTATTCTTAAAAGAACAACACTCTATACAACATATAGATTAGCAACATCAGAATGTAAATATAGAATAGATTTACCTGACACGATATCCGTTGAACTCAGGGTTAATCTTGAGGACTTGATACACTGTCACAGGAAAGAGGAGGACCGGGGGTCTAACCTGACCCTAAACTGGGGTCCTAACTAATCCCTCACCTTGGAGGTACTGATAATGGTTCAGAGGTCCAAGTCTCCAGCCTAACCCTGTCTCCTATCAGTCCCTGAACCCTGTAATCAGTCCTAAGAAGGATTCTGATTACCACCAAAGGGATATGGGCTGATCTCTGCTAAATACACAGATTAGACATATAAGACAGACTGGAGAAAACACAGACTTGCATACACACTCAAACACAGAAGGAACATAAATGATCTGGGATATTAAACTCTAAGCAAGGTGAGCTTAAAACAACTAAGGAGCTCTTTAACTTAAGTCTATACAGATACAATCCTATCTGTGGTCTGCATGAAGAATTTCACTGGCAACTCCCAACACAGACAACCAGAGATTTAAAGGAAACCAATCAACAAATAATTAATTGCAGCCGGGAGAAAACTGCACCCAGTCCCAGAACTGAGCACAGACAGAATTAACTCCCTAACTGCCAAACACAAAGAAACAGCAACTCAGCTGTGAGAAGTCAGAATGTGCAACCGCGACGATCTTCGTGGCGATGCACACATGACAGTTATTGTGCAATTTGTCCTATTTCTTCTGTTACCCTTGGGAAAATAAAAAACTGGGGGCGAAAATATCATTTTTGTAAAAAAAAAAAATGATTTTTTTTGTTTTTACGGCTGTACATTATAAACTTCTGTGAAGCGCTTGGGGCCTCATAGCGCTCACCACACATCTAGATAAGTTCCTTGTGGGGTCTATTTTCCAAAATGGGGTCACTTGTTGGGGATTTCCACTGTTTAGGCGCATCAGGGGCTCTCCAAATGCGACATGACGCCCCCAGACCATTCCATCAAAGTCTGCAATCCAAAACGTCACTACTTCCCTTCCGAGCCCTGACGTGCGCCCATACAGTAGTTTTCTCCCACATATTGGGTATCAGCGTACTCAGGACAAATTGGACAACAACTTTTGGGGTCCAATTTCTCCTGTTACCCTTGTGAAAATAAAATATTGGGGGCGAAAAAATCATTTTTGTAAAAAAAAAAGGATTTTTTATTTTTACGGCTGTATGTTATAAACTTCTGTGAAGCACTTTGGGGTTCAAAGTGCTCACCACACATCTAGATAAGTTCCTTTTGGGGTCTATTTGCCAAAATGGGGTCACTTGTGGGGGGTTTCCACTGTTTAGGTGCATCAGGGGCTCTCCAAATGCGACATGACGCCCCCAGACCATTCCATCAAAGTCTGCAATCCAAAACGTCACTACTTCCCTTCCGAGCCCTGACGTGCGCCCATACAGTAGTTTTCGCCCACATATTGGGTATCAGCATACTCAGCACAAATTGGACAACAACTTTTGGGTTCCAATTTCTTCTGTTACCCTTGTGAAAATAAAATATTGGGGGCGAAAAAAATCATTTTTGTAAAAAAAAAAAAAGATTTTTTATTTTACGGCTGTACATTATAAACTTTAGTGAAACACCTGGGGGTTCAAAGTTCTCACCACACATCTAGATAAGTTCCTTGAGGGGTCTAGTTTCCAAAATGGTGTCATTTATGGGGCTTCCACTGTTTAGGCAGATCAGGAGCTCTCCAAACACGACATGGCGTCCAGCCAATTCTGCATTGAAAAAGTCAAACGGCGCTCCTTCCCTTCCAAACTCTGCCATGCACCCAAACAGTGGTTTACTTCCACATATGGGGTATCAGCGCACTCAGGACAAATTGCACAATAACTTTTGGAGTCTTGTTACCCTTGGAAAAATAAAAATTGGGGTGAAAAGATCATTTTTGTGGAAAAAATATGATTTTTAAATGTTACGGCTCTACGTTATAAACTTGTGTGAAGCACTTGGTGGTTCAAATTGCTCACCAAAGATCTAGATAAATTCCTTAGGGGGTCTAGTTTCCCAAATGGGGTCATTTGTGGGGGGTTTCCACTGTTTAGGCACATCAGGGGCTCTCCAAATGCAACATGGCATCCAATCTCAATTCCAGCCAATTTTGGTTGGAAAAAGTCAAATGGTGCTCCTTCCCTTCAGAGCTCTGCCGTTCCACTGTTTAGGCACATCAGGGGCTCTGCAAACGTGACATGACACCCACAGACCATTCCATCAAAGTCTGCAATCCAAAACGTCACTACTTCCCTTCCGATCCCCGACGTATGTCCATACAGTAGTTTTCTCCCACATATTGGGTATCAGCGTACTCAGGACAAATTGGACAACAACTTATGTGGTCCAATTTCTCCTGTTACCCTTGGGAAAATAAAAAATTAGTGACTAAAAGATAATTTTTGTGGGAAAAAAATAGGATTTTTTATTTTCATGCCCGGGCATTATAAACTTGTGTGAAGCACTTGGGGGTTCAAAGTGCTCACCAAAGATCTAGATAAGTTCCTTAGGGGGTCTAGCTTCCAAAATGGGGTCACTTGTGGGGGGTTTCCACTGTTTAGGCTCATCTGGGGCACTGCAAACGGAACATGACCCCCATCAACGTCTGCATTCCAAAACGTTACTACTTCCTTTCCGAGCCCTGCCGTGCCCCCAAACAGTTCCCCCCCCCACATATGGGGTATCAGTGTACTCAGGACAAATTGGACAACAACTTTTGGGGTCCAATTTCCTTGGAAAAATTCAAAAATTTGGGACTAAAAAATCATTTTTGTGGAAAATTGTTTTTTTTGTTCACACCCAGGCATTATAAACTTTTGTGAAACACTTGGGGTTCAAAGTGCTCACAACAGATCTAGATAAGTACCTTAGGGGGTCTTGTTTCCAAAATGGTGTCACTTGTGGGGGTTTCCACTGTTTAGGCGCATCAGAGGTTCTCCAAACGCGACATGGCGTCCAATCTCAATTCCAGCCAATTTTAGTTTGAAAAAGTCAAACGGCGCTCCTTCCCTTACGAGCTCTGCCGTGTGCCCAAACAGTGGTTTTCCCCCACATATTGGGTATTGGCGTACTCAGGAGAAATTGCATAATAACCTTATCTGTCCATTTTCTCCTTTTATCCTTGTGAAAATAAAAAAACAGTTTGTAAAAGATCATTTTTGTGGCTAAAAAGTTAAATATTCATTTTTTCCTTCCACGTTGCTTTAGTTCCTGTGAAGCACCTGAAGGGTTAATAAACTTATTGAATGTGGTTTTGAGTACCTTGAGGGGTGCAGTTTTTAGAATGGTGTCACTTTTGGGTATTTTCTGCCATATAGACCCCTCAAAGTGACTTCAAATGTGAGGTGGTCCCTAAAAAAAATAGCTTTGTAAATTTTGTTGTAAAAATTAGAAATCGCTGGTCAACTTTTAACCCTTATAACTTCCTAACAATAAAAAATGTTGGTTCCAAAATTGTGCTGATGTAAAGTAGACATGTGGAAAATGTTATTTCTTAACTATTTTGTGTGATATATTTCTCTGTTTTAAGGGAATAAAAATTCAAAGCTTGAAAATTGCAAAATTTTAAAAATTTTCGCCATATTTGTGTTTTTTTCAAAAATAAACGCAAGTTATATCGAAGAAATTTTACTTCTAACGTGAAGTACAATATGTCACGAGAAAACAGTCTCAGAATCGCGAATATCCGTTGAAGCATTCCAGAGTTATAACCTCATAAAGAGACAGTGGTCAGAATTGTAAAAATTGGCCCGGTCATTAACGTGCAAACCACCCTTGGGGGTGAAGGGGTTAAAGAGATTATCATTCAAAGTTTGACAATTGCTAATTTTTAAAATTTTTTGTCAAATTTCAGATATTTTTATAAATAAACACTAAACATAGCAACCTAAATTTACCATTATCATAAAGTATAATGTGTCACAAAAAAAAAATCTCAATTGCTGGGATATGTTGAAGCATTCCAGAGTTATTACTAAATAAAGTGACATGTCAGACTTCAAAAATTTGGCCCGGTCACTAAGGTGTTAAACCTGAAAGTCTGCACTTCAATTGCATCTTAATTGTTTCATTTTAAATAAAAAACAGTGGCCTGCAGAGCTGAAATCACAAAGATTGGGTGACTGTTCAAATATTTCTGTCTCTATCTGTACTTATCTGCCTGCAGATATTTATTGCTCACATTTGTTGCCTGCACCATCATCTTCTTCAGCGCTTGGTTTTGCCCGTAGCACAGGAAGCTGTGAGTGTAGATAGTGTATGGGAAGCCATATAGTTTGAACTCTGCTTTTTCCTTTGCCTCTTCGACTTTCACATTTGGGATAAAGCTGATCTGTGTGGAAGCGCCGCCAAGATCCAGAGCGCCGTATATTTTGGAAGTGATTGGTCTTATCCAATGTCCACTGAAAGAATACTGTGGAGAAATAATGGCACAGAATACTATACTGTAATGAGAAAACAATGATGCGTACAGAAACAGAGCCACAATAACAGAAAAATGATTTCACAAAAACACATCTCTTCATAGTCATAGAAAATTAGACTCAAGGCTGGCGAGATCAATAGGAACTGCTGTAAAAATATCTTGTCAATTGCCATCTGCCCATATTGCAGGTAAACCATATGCAACAAGCTATTAATTTGTTATTGCACAAAAAATGAAACTTACTTTCATGAAGGACTCCAAGAGGTAGTTAATAGTGATCCAACCATAGGAGCCTTCTTCTTCTCCGGTGATGATCCGAGCACCACGAAAATCAATGGGGTAGAGTCTTATGGTCTTAGACACCTCGGCAAGCACCTTATCTGATGCAGCCTTGTTCTCCAGACTACAGAGATAGAAATGGTCATGTCATTGTCTGCATGGTATGTACTGGATGTGCACGTAACCGGAAAGAACAACCTTGAATGGGAAATGTATGGCGCTTTTAGTTGGTCACTGTATGTTGGTACTTAGTTGAGCAGGCTATGGTGGCATAGTGTGGCTCTGCCACTTGGTATATCATTTGTGCAGCATATACTGGTGGCAGTAACACTTAGTATTGATCTTTAGGCAGCTTATTGTAAGGAACTGATAATTATACCAACCTGTGGCACTAGTCCCGGTACCATATAATGTAAGGCTGACTAATTTTTGCCAGTCATAGTAAAACTTCCCTTTTCTGTGGCAAATACTTAATTTGCTGCCCTAGACTTGTATCTTAGTATAATGGCCAAGTCAGATAACCTTTACATATGCTGTCACACCTCCTACGGCTATTTTTACAACCGCTTTATATAAATACTTAAGCAGTAAACTATTCAGTCATTTCTTAAGATAAAATAAATACAGGGAAGAAAACAACAATGAAGTAAAATAAAATATTCCTTGTGCCCGGCCCTGTGCAACCAGACATACAGCTTCCCAAGGAATATTTATATCCAAAGATTAGGCATAAAAACCGTGATTACTTCCACTCGTCTACAAGTAGCATTTCTATTCATGGCCTGGGCCCGGGCATGCAGCGTAGGAAATGCACATTTTACCGTATTTGGTCAGCTGTCCATAGGACTATCTGTGATAGATTCTGAAAATAATCGGGAATGAAAGCTGAAAGATCACCAACTGTATGACTATCGGGATGTCTAGACACCACTAACAATCAGGGTCAAAATATACCACTGACCATCAGGATATATAGGTAATTCTCTCCACCAGGATCAGACGACACTACTGACCAGCATGGTCTACGTACACCGATAACCATCAGGGTCTATAGATACCACTCTCCACCAGAATCTGACAATACCACTGATCATGGAGGCCTGAATATACCACCAACCACAAGCATCATGCTATAACTCTGCCCATCAGGATCTCTAGACACCATTGACCACCAGTTTTGGGCTATATCATTAATCATCTAAATGTACCACTGACCACAATGATCTGACTGTACCACTGACTATCAGGATCAATAATATATACCACTGACTATCAGGGTCTATAGATCCCTCTTTCCACCAGGATCATACTACACCACTGACTATCGGTGTCTATATACACCACTGACTATATATACCACAGACTATCGGTGTCTATAGATACCACTGACCACCAGGATCTGACTATGCCACTAAACATGTGACTATACCACTGATCGTCAGGGTCTTAAAATGCTGTTGACCAACAATGTAGCTGTACCTACAGATAGTACTCATTATAGGGGTACAGCCTTAGCAGACATAGCAATTCCAATGTGGATGGGAGGTTAATGGTGGTGTAGCGTGTTAGGGGGTGAATGTGGGGGAGCAAACGACCCTGAGGACATTGCCCCTTCCTGTAGGGAATTGTTATGTTTCGGTAGCTGAGGAGGACAGGAACAACAGCAGGGCAGCCGAACACCTGAGATGTTGGTAACTGATGGGTTGCAGATTCCTAAACTAACAACACAACTAGAGGTAGCCGTGGAGCGTTCCTACGTTGATCCTAGACGCCTCGTCACAGCCTGAGAAATAACTACACCTAAAGGCAGAAAGATGAAAGCTATCTGCCCCGGAGCAGATCCCCAAAGAAAATAGGAAGCCCCCAAACATATAATGGTGGTTAGACAAGATGAAAATACAAACATAGGCAGAAAATAGACTGAGCAAATGCTGGGGCCACAAGCTGACTAAATAGGATAGGACAGGAGAGATTACTTTCTGCAACCCAGAAAACCCTACAAAAATCCAACAATTCTGATTACAAAAATACTGAGATCACACAATCTCGCCTCCCACTAAATCATATCTTAGTGTGAACAAAAACCAAGCCGCAGCCGCTGAAAAAACAGGAAAAAGCAAATGAGCAAATAACAGTGACTGCAGATAAACTGTGAGGAGCTCAGGCCCCAGGAGGGGATCTGGCTGACCTCCACAAAAGTGCAGAAAACAATGCAAAAAGCAAGCACAAAAAGAAAAGCAAAAAATATCTTATCTGAAAGCAGGAGATGCAGGCAAGACTCCAGCAAACTTCCAAATGAACCAAGAACCACAATTGAGACAAGAACAATTGATCACCAGCAACCATCATGGGAGGGAACCTCCCTTATATCAGACCAGTCAGTGAACCCAGATTGCCACTCCTCGCTGAAAGGTTCAGTACTGTCTGTAACCACCAGAGGGATCCTCTTCTCAGAAACCATCTCTAACACATTCATAACAGTACCCCCCCTCGAGGAAGGGTCACCGAACCCTCACTTGTGCAACCAGGCCAATCAGGATGAGCTCGGTGATAGGCACGGATCAGTCTCCTAGCATGGATGTCTGAAGCAAACACCCAAGAATTGTCCTCCTGACCATAACCTCTCCACTTAACCAAATACTGGAGTTTCTGTCTAGAAAAACGAGAATCCAATATTTTCTCAACCACATACTCCAGATTGACCTCAACCAAAACAGGGTCAGGAGGCGCAGCCATAGGAACCACTGGCTCGACAAACCTCTTCAGTAAGGACTTGTGGAACACATTATGGATCTTAAATGTCCCTGGAAGAAGCAAACGGAAGGAAACAGGATTAAGAATCTCCATGATCTTATAAGGTCCAATGAACCTGGGCTTAAACTTTGGAGATGCAACCCTCATAGGGATATTTCTTGAGGACAACCAAACCAAGTCCCCCACTTTAAACCGAGGACCATCAGTCCTATGCCGGTTGGCAAACCGTTGGGCCTTCTCCTGAGAGAGAGACAACCCCTCCACTACCTGGTCCCAAATCTGCTGCATTCACTCTACAACAGAGTCAACACCCGGACAGACAGAAGCCTCCGCCTGTCCCGAAGAAAATCGAGGGTGAAACCCAAAATTGCAGAAAAATGAAGACATCAAGGTGGCAGAGCTAGCCCTATTATTAAGAGCAAACTCAGCTAAAGGCAAAAAAGAGACCCAGTCATCTTGATCAGAAGACACAAAACATCTCAAATAAGTCTCCAAGGTCTGGTTTGTTCTCTTGGTTTGTCCATTGGTCTGAGGATGAAAAGCAGAGAAGAAAGATAATTGAACACCAAGTTTAGAACAAAATGTCCTCCAAAATCTGGAAACAAACTGGACTCCTGTCAGACACAATGTTCTCCGGAATGCCATGTAACCGAACCACGTGCTGAAGGAACAAAGGCACCAATTCGGAGGAGGAAGGCAACTTAGGTAATGGCACAAGATGTATCATCTTGGAAAACCTATCACAGATTACCCAGATAACGGTCATTCTCTGAGAAACAGGGAGGTCGGAAATAAAATCCATAGAGATATGGGTCCATGGCCTCTTGGACACAGGTAATGGCATTAACAAACCACTAGAGCGAGAGCAAGGATTGGAGCGAGAGCAAGTCCCACAGGACTGCACAAATTCCCTGACGTCACGAGACAAGGTAGGCCACCAAAAGGACCGACTCACCAAGTCTCTGGTACCAAAAATCCCGGGATGACCAGCCAACGCGGAACAATGAATCTCAGACATCACACTCTTCTTCCACTGGTCTGGGACAAACAATTTCCCAATAGGGCAGCGCTCAGGTTTATCCTCCTGATACCCCTCCAAGGCCAGTCTCAAATTGGGCGAGATGGCGGAAAGAACTACACCCTCTTTCAAAATAACAGTAGGATCAGATAACTCAGGAGAGTCCGCAAAGAAACTCCTCGAGAGGGCATCCGCCTTAACATTCTTAGTGCCAGGAAGAAAAGAAACCATCAAATTAAAACGTGTGAAAAACAAGGCCCACCTGGCCTGTCTAGGATTAAGTCGCTTGGCTGATTCGAGATAAACCAGATTCTTATGGTCCGTGAGGACCACCACCTGATGTTTGGCTCCTTCCAGCCAATGTCTCCACTCTTCACAGGCCCACTTCATGGCCAATAACTCCCGATTACCCACGTCATAATTACGTTCAGTTGGAGAAAATTTTCGAGAGAAAAAGGCACAAGGGTTACTTTTAGAGGTCTCTGGATCTCTTTGGGACAAAACGGCACCTGCCCCAATTTCAGAGGCATCAACCTCCACCTGAAACGGTAAAGAAACATCAGGCTGCCGTAGAACAGGAGCAGAAGTGAATCTCTGCTTAAGTTCCTGAAACGCAGAGACTGCCTCAGGAGGCCAATTCACCACATCAGAACCCTTTTTGGTCAAATCAGTCAATGGTTTAACAATACCGGAGAAATTACCAATAAATTTACGATAAAAATTGGCAAAACCCAAAAATCTCTGAAGAGCCTTTAATGAAGTAGGTTGGACCCAATCACAGATGGCTTGAACCTTGACCGGGTCCATTTCAATAACAGACGGAGACAAAATGAATCCCAGAAATGAGACCTTCTGTATGCCAAAAAGACACTTTGATCCCTTCACATACAGTGCATTCTCTCTCAAAATCTGGAACACAGTCCGAACATGTTTCACATGAGAATCCCAGTCATTGGAAAAAATCAAGATATCATCCAAATAAACAATCAGAAATTTATCCACAAAATCCCTGAAAATATCATTCATGAAGGATTGGAAGACGGAAGGAGCATTAGTGAGCCCAAAGGGCATCACTAGGTACTCAAAATGCCCCTCTGGGTATTAAACGCCGCCTTCCATTCATCCCCGTGCTTAATGCGAATAAGGTTATACGCCCCCTGAGGTCAAGCTTGGTAAACCAACTCGCACTTTTCACCCTGGAAAACAGGTCAGAAATCAAGGGTAACGGATATTGATACTTCACAGTGATCTTATTCAAGAGACGATAATCAATACACGGCCTCAATGAACCATCCTTTTTGGCCACAAAGAAAAAACCGGCACCCAAGGGTGAAGAGGATGGTCTGATATGACCCTTCTCCAATGACTCCTTGATATAAGATCGCATAGCATCGTGTTCAGGTACAGACAAGTTAAAAAGGCGACCTTTAGGAAATTTACCACCAGGCACTAATTCAATAACGCAATCGTAGCTCCTGTGAGGGGGCAAAGATGCAGATTTACTTTCACTAAATACATCCGAAAAATCAGTCAAAAAGTCAGGAACATCCTGAGACTTGGGAGAGGCAGAAAAAACAGGAGTGTCGGCATTAACACATTGGCAGCCCCAACTGGTCACAGACACAGATTTCCAATCCAAAACAGGATTATGAGACTGTAACCATGGGAAACCTAGTACAATAATGTCATGCAGATTATACAGCACCAGAAATTTGCAACTCTCCTGATGATCTGGTTCAACCCTCATTATCACCTGAGTAGAAAACTGGGGTTTATTCTCCGCCAAAGGGTAGAATCAATGCCCAGTGAATAGACTTTCGCAGGGGTATCATGGGAAACCCACAACGTTTGGCAAAGTCAAAATCCATCAGGTTAATAGCTGCTCCTGAATCAACAAAAGCCTGAGCAGAAAATGTGGACAGGGAGCAAATCAGGGTAACAGTCAACAGAAATTTAGTCTGAACACTACCCAAGTGTAATGTATGTAGTACAGTTCATATAGCGTCTTGTGCTTGGGTGCGATGAAAATACATGAGACACAGGTTTGATATAGAAGGTCTTGTATTACTTCATACAAGTGGCAAAAATAGTCACACAGTTTGCAGATACAGAAGCAGGAGACACAGCAGGCCAGAGTAACTTAAGCTCAGCAATCACTCTCCACAACAGGTTCAGGATCTTCTTCTCTGTTACCGTAAGTCCATGCAAACGTGGATCTTTCAAAGAGCAGGGTTCCAGAGTCCACAAGTGTTCAGAGTTCCTCAGTAGGAATAGCTGGAGTACATAGTCCAAGGCTTCCAGGAGTCATGTCACAGGTTCACTGCAGGCTAGATTCAGAAGCACTGATTGCTCAGCTGTGGCTGCTTAAGAAGCAAGAGGGAGAGAATCAGGGCGGGAACATGAAAGCTGAAAACTCCATATTGACTGAGGGCAAGATAGCTGCAGCAAGACAGAAAGCAAAATGGCTGACGGAAAAACTGAGTTTCAAGAACATATACAAAGAACCTTACATTACTCTCCCCTTAGGGACAACCTCCGGATGGCCTCAGACCAGGCTTGTCTGGGTACCTCTGATGAAACTGGCGGAGCAAACGAGGAGCATTAACGTTATTAACTGGTTCCCATGAGTTGTCCTCCACTGGGTAGCCTTGCCATTTAATCAAATATTGTAACTGATTTCTATATAACCTGGAATCCAGAATCCTTTCCACCACAAATTCTTCCTGACCATCGACTAGCACTGGGTCAGGGCAAGGAGAAGAACGTCCAGGAAACGTATTGGGTGTTGCAGCCTTTAGTAGGGATACATGAAAGACAGGGTGGATTCTCATAGTTCTGGGCAGTTGAAGACGACAAGCAACGGCACTTATAATCTTACTGATTTTATAGGGTCCAATGTACTTATGTCCCAACTTAGATGATGGAATCCTTAACTTAAGATTTCTGGTTGACAGCCAGACCAGGTCTCCTACCTTGAAAGCTGGTGCAGGTTTACGAAATTTATCTGCTGCTTTCTTGTACCTTTCCTGAGCCGATTCCAGATTCTCTTTTAGAAGATCCATATTCTTCTGTAAAGACGTGATTCTTTCCGCCACTGCTGGTAAAGGCGTTTCTATGGGAAATCGTGGTAGAATGTTAGGATGATAACCTAGATTGGAGTAAAAAGGAGACTGCTTAGTGGAGGCACTCTGAGAGTTGTTATAAGAGAACTCAGCTAATGGAAGTAGATCCACCCAAACATCCTGTAGGTGGCAGATAAAGCAGCGGAGATACTGCTCCAGGGTTTGATTGGTTCGTTCGGTCTGTCCATTAGTCTGGGGATGAAAAGCAGAAGAAAGGTTTACTTTAATGTCCAATGCTGCACAGAAATTTTGCCAAAATCTAGAAGTGAATTGCACCCCTCGATCCGAAATAACCTCATCCGGTACTCCATGTAAGCGAAACACATCTTTAATCATCAAATCTGATGTCTGTTTTGCAGTGGGTAAGCCGACACAAGGGATAAAATGAGCTGCTTTTGTTAGACGGTCAACCACCACTAGAATGGTGTTCTTCCCTTGAGAGGTTGGTAACTCCACAATGAAGTCCATAGAAATGGATCCCCACGGGCGGGACGGGGTGGGAAGAGGTTGCAACAGACCAGTTGGTGAGGAGCGAGGTGTTTTGCATCTTGCACAGACTTCACATGAAGTGACATAGTTTAAAACATCCTTCCTGCAAGTGGGCCACCAAAAGAAACGAGAAAGAAATTCTGTGTCTTTAGAATTCCCTATGCCCAGCTATCTTGGAATCGTGAATAAGTTGCAATACTCTCAATCTGACTGTTTCAGGAATATACAGACGTTGTCCCAGAATCCACACACCATTATTAAAGACAAGACTTACGTCCCTTGGGGGTTGTGCCAACAAGGAATCCGCATGGTATGCTTCCTTGATGTCCTTAAGTAGGTCTTGATTATGAATCACTCCCAGGAATCTAGAGTCAGGAAGAATAGTCTTAGGAGGAGCAAGTGGACGGGTCTCTGCTGAATGAATCCTAGAGAGTGCATCAGCCTTTCCATTGCGTGATCCTGGTCTATAAGAAATACAAAATTAAATTGGTTTAAGAAAAGATTCCAGCGAGCCTGACGAGGAGTCAGGCATTTAGCCGACCTGATAAATTCAAGGTTGATGGTCTGTCAGGACGACTATTTGTTGTGCAGCTCCCTGAAGAAGGTGTCTCCATTCTTTGAAGGCGGCAATAATGGCCAACAACTCTCTATTGCCCACATCGTAGTTCCTCTCAGCCGAAGACAACTGCTGGGAAAAGAAGGCACAGGGATGCAAGACATTCTTCTCACCTGTTCTTTGAGAGAGTATAGCTCCAACGGCACAATCTGAAGCATCCACCTCTATTATGAAGGCAAGTTCGGGGTTGGGATGTACCAAGATAGGTGCAGTGGTAAATTTATCTTTCAGACGGGAAAATGCTTCCTGGGCTTGGGGAGTCCAGGAGAACCTAGACTCTTTCCGGGTAAGTTGGGTGATAGGTGACACTACCTCAGAGAAATTCCTAATGAAACGTCTATAGAAGTTGGCAAACCCAATGAAGCGCTGCACTTCCTTCACATTTCTAGGACTTGGCCAATCCTTGATGGCTTGGGTCTTGCTTCCATCCATACTAATTCCTTGTGTAGACAGTACATACCCCAGAAATTGAATTTCGGTCCTATGGAATTCACACTTTTCAAGTTTGATGTAAAGATGGTTTTGTCTTAGACGTTCCAAGACCATTCTCACATGTCCATGATGTTCCTCTGTGGAATTAGAAAAAATTAGAATATCATCCAAATAAATCACCACGAATGTATCTAGGAGATCCCTGAAGATGTCATTCACCAAGTGTTGGAAAGTGGCTGGGGCGGTACTCAGACCAAAAGGCATAACTAGATATTCAAAGTGTCCATAGCGTGACCTGAATGCAGTCTTCCACTCATCCCCAGGTCTAATACGGACCAAGTTATAGGCCCCACGGAGATCCAATTTAGAGAAAATTTTGGCATGCCGTACTCTCTCCAATAACTCAGGGATTAAAGGCAATGGATAACGGTTTCTAATAGTAACCTTATTGAGTTCCCTATAGTCTACGCAGGGTCTCAGAGATCCATCTTTCTTCTTCACAAAGAAGATGGGTGCACCTGCAGGAGATGAAGAGGGGCGTATGAAGCCCTTGGCTAGATTTTCGTCTATGTAATCCTTTAAAGCCTTTAGCTCAGGCCCCGCCAGGGGGTAGATCTTACCAAAAGGTATCTCGGCTCCAGGCAATAATTCGATTGGACAATCATATGGACGGTGAGGAGGAAGCTGGTCAGCATTCTTCTTGTCACATAAATCCACATAGTCCTGGTATACAGCTGGTAGTTCAGGGACTGACATGGTTCCTTTAGGAACAGAGCAAGCTGAAACTTCTGGACTCATCTGTTTCTCTGGAAAGTGTAATTCCTTGGTCTCCCAGTTAATGGTAGGTTCTGAGCCTGCAGCCATGGTAGCCCTAGAATAATGGGAAAGTGGGGAGAAGAGATAAGCATAAAGGACAGTTTCTCTTGATGATCTTTACCCATAAGGACCCTAAAGGCTCCGTTTCCTGATCCACTGGTCCAGAGGTCAGCAGGGAGCCATCCACAGTTTCCATCTGTATGGAGTAGCCTTCTTCACTGAACGTATCCCTGTTTCAGAGCAAAGGAGACATCCATAAAATTCCACTTGCCCCTGAGTCGATCATAGCAGAGCTAGACACCCAAGCTGAGTTAACCCAGAGTTTGATGGAAAGGAAGCAATGAGAATTGTTTTTCCTACAACTCAGCTGGGACACCGCTGAGGAAACTTGAAAAATCAGCGTTTACACAGTCATCGTCCTCAGAAGTAATGGAGTTTAAGTCCGAGAAATCAAGATCTGTTGCTGCAGATCTCTCTGGAGCCTGAGGCTCGGACCTGACAGATCTCCTCTCGCAACACTCACAGTGAATGAGTGCTGCAGTAGTCTTACGAGAATGGCTGGGGCAGTTTATAATGAAGTGCCCTGACTTACCACAATAGAAACATAGATTTTCCTTAAAACGATGTTCCTTGCGTGCATCACTAACCCGTCTTTGTAAAGAGTCTACCTGCATGGGTTCAGGTTCAGGTTCCCGTGTGATCCTACTCAAAGGTTCCTTAGCTGGGGAGGAAGGTAGGAAAAGGTTAGTGCGATTGCTTTCGAACCATCTCTCTTGCCTGCGTTCAGTCAGCGAGCATCAATACGGATGCAGTAGTTAATAAAGTCACCTAACGCAGTGGGAGGGTCGGCACGAGCAAGTTCATCCTTAATTAGTGGAGACAACCCCTTTCGAAAAATAGATTTTTTGGCGGAACTGTCCCAGGTGGTATCAAGGGCCCATCTCCTGAAATCCAAGGCATATTCGGCTACCGAGTGCTTACCTTGGCGCAAAGTTAACATGGCTGCTTCAGCTGTTGCACCTCGATTGGGGTCATCAAACACCTGCCCCATGGCTGAAATGAAAGCATCAAGATGATCCAAACATTCATCCTCAGTCTCAATCAGAGGGTTTGCCCACATCAAAGCCTTGTTGGTAAGTAACATAATTATAGTAAGCACTTTAGATCGTTCAGTGGGAAATTGTGAAGCATGTGCAGAAAAAAACAGATTGCATTGGTTAATAAATCCCCTGAATTTTCACGTTCACCGCCAAAACGAAAAGGGGGCAACTTGGGAATCCCAGAACTTGGGGCTACGGCAGGAGCCTGGACTCGCTCCTCTAGAACCTCAATCCTGGCTCGCAAATCCTGGGCAGTCTGTCCAAACACTTGCAAATTGTGATTAGTGAGGTCCTGTAGGTTTGTAAAACGGGTTTTTATAGTCTGTAAATCTGCAAGGATATTATCAGTCACTCCGCAAAGTTCCTTTATGCGGGCCTCCATTTTCCAGATCTTTTAAGACAGGAGTACTGGAAGGAGAGGAGAAAAGGAAAAAAAAACAATAGTGTTTACCTGTGGTAACACTGCAAAGAGAAAAAAAAATTAAGGGAACTGCTCACCTGGAATGGTTGTGAGAAGTCACAACCACTATCATCACAGAAAGTTCAACCGACATCTGATATCCACAGTTACAGCAGACACAAAAGAGGGAAGAGAAAAAAAAAAAAAAACAATAGTGTTTACCCGTGGTAACACTGCAGAAAAAAAAACTTAAGGGAATTGCTCACCTGGAATGGTTGTGAGAAGTCACAACCACTGTCATCACAGAAAGTACAACTGGACGTCTGATATCCACAGTTACAGCAGACACAGCCTTCCCAGACCCAGCAGACACTAACGTTTTGGCTTCTGAATCTTGTAATGTATGTAGTACAGTTCATATAGCGTCTTGTGCTTGGGTGCGATGAAAATACATGAGACACAGGTTTGATATAGAAGGTCTTGTATTACTTCATACAAGTGGCAAAAATAGTCACACAGTTTGCAGATACAGAAGCAGGAGACACAGCAGGCCAGAGTAACTTAAGCTCAGCAATCACTCTCCACAACAGGTTCAGGATCTTCTTCTCTGTTACCGTAAGTCCATGCAAACGTGGATCTTTCAAAGAGCAGGGTTCCAGAGTCCACAAGTGTTCAGAGTTCCTCAGTAGGAATAGCTGGAGTACATAGTCCAAGGCTTCCATGAGTCAGGTCACAGTTCACTGCAGGCTAGATTCAGAAGCACTGATTGCTCAGCTGTGGCTGCTTAAGAAGCAAGAGGGAGAGAATCAGGGCGGAACATGAAAGCTGAAAACTCCATATTGACTGAGGGCAAGATAGCTGCAGCAAGACAGAAAGCAAAATGGCTGACGGAAAAACTGAGTTTCAAGAACATATACAAAGAACCTTACTCCAAGACAACTGAGCGTGCAAAACGTCTCCCCGCTTAGGGCAGACTGAGATAGCATGAGAGGCATCACCACAGTAGAAACATAACCCATTGCGCTTTCGAAACTCATGACGCTGAGCCCCAGAAGTCACTATCACACTGCATGGGCTCAGAAGCTGGCATACAAGGCAACACTATCTCACGTATACCTCTGCGCTCACGCAAACGTCTGTCAATTTGAATAGCCAATGACATAGAATCATTGAGACCAGAGGGAGCAGGGAATCATAACATCCTTTACATTCTTTGACAGCCCCTTCCGAAAAAGGGCTGCCAAAGCATCATTATTCCATTTGGTCAGGACTGCCCACTTTCGGAATTTCTGACAGTACAACTCAGCGTCTTCAAGACCCTGATTTAATGCCAACAAGGTTTTTTCAGCTTGATCAGTGACATTAGGTTCATCGTACAATAACCCCAGAGCCAGAAAAAATGCATCAATATCATTCAAAACAGGATCCCCAGGTGTCAGGGAAAAAGCCCAATCCTGAGGATCGCCGCGCAGGAGAGAGATGACAATTTGAACCTGCTGTGCTGCGTTACCTGAGGACTTAGGCTTTAAGGCAAAAAACAACTTACAGTTATTTTTGAAATTCAGAAATTTAGCCCGATCCCCCAAAAACAAATCTGGCATGGGAATCCTAGGTTCCACAACCGGCAACCCAGCAAGATAGGTAGCAATACTCCGAACCTCAGTGGCAAGCTGATCCACACGGCCAGACAACTGTGCAAACTCCATTGAGAGAAAAAAAAATCCTCCTCAGCACCAAGAGAAAAAGAGGGAAAATGCAACAGACAGAAAAAAAAAAAAAAAAATCTCTGACAACTTTTTTCTTTCCACACTATTTATCCCTTCTGTGAGTACCATATAATTTTTAGTTATGGCCGGTGATACTGTTATGTTTCGGTAGCTGAGGAGGACAGGAACAACAGCAGGGCAGCCGCAACACCTGAGATGTTGGTAACTGATGGGTTGCAGATTCCTAAACTAACGACACAACTAGAGGTAGCCGTGGAGCATTCCTACGTTGATCCTAGACGCCTCGTCACAGCCTGAGAGATAACTACACCTAAAGGCAGAAAGACGAAAGCTATCTGCCCCGGAGCAGATCCCCAAAGAAAATAGGAAGCCCCCAAACATATAATGGCGGTTAGACAAGATGAAAATACAAACATAGGCAGAAAATAGACTGAGCAAACGCTGGGGCCACAAGCTGACTAAATAGGATAGGACAGGAGAGATTACTTTCTGCAACCCAAAAAACCCTACAAAAATCCAACAATTCTGATTACAAAAATACTGAGATCACACGATCTCGCCTCCCACTAAATCAGATCTCAGTGTGAACAAAAACCAAGCCGCAGCCGCTGAAAAAACAGGAAAAAGCAAATGAGCAAATAACAGTGGCTGCAGATAAACTGTGAGGAGCTCAGGCCCCAGGAGGGGACCTGGCTGACCTCCACAAAAGTGCAGAAAACAATGCAAAAAGCAAGCACAAAAAGAAAAGCAAAAAATATCTTATCTGAAAGCAGGAGATGCAGGCAAGACTCCAGCAAACTTCCAAATGAACCAGGAACCACAATTGAGACAAGAACAATTGATCACCGGCAACCATCATGGGAGGAAACCTCCCTTATATCAGACCAGTCAGTGAACCCAGATTGCCACTCCTCGCTGAAAGGTTCAGTACTTTCTGTAACCACCAGAGGGAGCCTCTGCTCAGAAACGATCTCTAACACATTCATAACAGCGAATAAATAATATACTGTCTTTCTACTGAAATTAGATGGCGGATCTGTCTTTTTTTTTTTTTTATTTGCCTTGGGTAGACGGAGCTGAGCCCATATAAGGTAAATTATTCTATTATTAAAATGCATAATCCTAAGTATAAACTTTATACGACTAATTAAAGGCAGAAAGACCGGACATAATGAGAAGAAACCTAAAGGCTAGAACAAGCCATACATTGTTTGCTGCAATACTCCTCAGGTATGACATCCCATAAACCACACAGCATTATTACACTCACTGCATCAAGGAGAAAACATAGTTCAGCTCACCTCCCTTGGCTGATAGCCCATCCGAGCAAGGACACGTCACTGCCAGACGCTGCGATACATGCAAAAAAGAGAAAATCCAGCTCCGGAAATAATATAAAAAATTCTCTTTATTAGAACAAGTTTAAAAAATTGAACATAGCTGCTGTACTTGTCTCAGCGGTAAAAGACATAACAAACCGCCACACACAGTGACTGTCCACTGAAGTCTGGACGCGCTTCGAGCACCAAGTGCTCTTAGAATCAGAATAACGTTTTTTTAAACTTGTTCTAATAAAGAGAATTTTTTATATTATTTCCGGAGCTGGATTTTCTCTTTTTCGCATTATTACACTCACACCCCGGTAAACAAGCCACAAAGGGGTTAAACATATTTCCTGTAATCTGGCACCGCTGTGTTTCTTGTATTCCCACAGACTTTAAGTCTATCCCTGGTCCCAGAGAGGTGCACAGGGAATCGGGCCAGCCTCGCTGTTGGCCTCCATCCAAATGAGTATTTTAGTTTTACTATTTAATTAAAAATCTCAGGGAAAGTCTGAAAGGTCCTGTACAAGGGAAGACGTTCTTCTCCTACTCCCTATACGACTGGGGGCTGACAGAAGTAGTAAAGTGCGATTTACAAAACTGGAAAATGTATTTTATTATGTTCCTCTATTGAGCTATATAGAAAAATGAATCATTTCCTCTCACTGGCGGCGGGCCATATGGGGAATCGGAAGTGACAACCACAAAACTGTGCTTAGAGGTACTGTTGGCTTTTTATTAGCCCCAGGACAAGCATTCAGAAAAAATAAATAGTAAGATCCCCTTACTCGAGCAGTCTCATCCCAGCTGTGGCTCCAAGATAAGCAGGGGTCGCTTTCTGCTTTTCTACAGGTATAATGGCCATTGCTTCATCCAGGCAGTGAACCAGGGACTTACCAGCACCAGGAGGGTCACTGGCATAACTGGAGATACCAGGACCTGCAAAACAATACATTAAAATACATTATCATACTGTCACCCAGTGTCATGTTGTTACTAGGTTTGGCTATATCACCAAACTACAGTTAGGACCCCACTTGGTGGCAACCATTGAGTTCAATGGGCATCAGCAATCAACCAGAGTAGGGATCAGCTATTAACATGACTAAAATAGAGGGTCCCTGGAAACACTTATCTACTACTAAAGAGCATTTTAAAGGGGATTTTCCATACAAACAAATTCCATTAAATGAAAAAAATTAGAAACATATGAAGAACACACCAGGCAGGTGGAAGGTTGAATGTAGACAGCTGGTCATATGGAGCTTATTACACCAGTCAATGGTCTGCTCATTGTATTACTAGACTGCAGAGAATTGTCTCTAGGAAATCCAGATGTGTATATGGGGCAGAATCCGAGTGGAGATCAGGGAGTGATGAGAATAATGATGAACCAGCGACTTACATAGAGCAGATGGACAAGACTCAGATCCTGGAATATAGTCAATGACGCATGAGACGAAAACTAGAGGAACGAGCTGATGTTTTGTGGAAAGATTTAATGATAATATATGTATCTCGTATAATTATGAGAAAATGCTATTTTTAACATATCTAATGAAAACACTAGGAATTTCTGAGAATCTAATACTACTGATGCTTCTTAGTCTACACCATTCCTTAATTAGCCAAGCCTGGACGGATTTGCCATAATTGCCTGTTTTCTCTATGCATTCTTTGCCTGGATGAGGGACAGGGATTGGGGATCACACATTTTAGTGATTGGTGTAGGTACCTCATCATCAAACTATGGCAATGCCATAAATGTCTTTTCGCTAAATCTCAGGTCAGCAGCTTATCACAGTACAGCATTAAAATACATGACATACACGCATAGGAACATACATGTCTCTGAGGGTCTCAGCACTGGATATAAGTGATTTAAAGTAGTGACCAATGGGAAAAGGTACTATTTAGCGACACACTAGATTACAAAGTATGCACTGTAGCAAACAATGATAGAGTAGTTCATAGAGTATTGCCTGGATATCATTGGATCCTCTTGTCAGCTGAGGACAGGACTAGCCATGAGCTGATTTTAGTTAGTCTTGTTCTGACAGCAAATGAATATCATAAAACCCCTTTTTACATATGTATCGGAGCAGGCAGATCTTTGATGCTACAACTCGAATTCAATCATAGATATTAGCAAACATGTAAAACTTTACATTACTTAAAATCCATCATACATACCATTCACATCGCACACATGAGTCTGGCTCACAATCCCAGTGTCATTCTCCTTGTCTGTAGGCCATTGATAGATGAAAAGCGATGTGTGGGAAGAACCGGCATCAAACACCATCCCATACTGCAAAAGACACAAGCAATATGTACAGTGTACTATCAACATCAATAAAGGCAAGCAATCAATATTATAGTAATTGGTGGTGATAACACATGTGTGATGCTGGATTATCAGAATATCACGGTATTCACAATTTTTTTCGGCCAGGGCTACATGATTCCAGTGACTGTTTAATCTCTGGGAGGTGCTATACCCCATGTGCAATTTACAATTTGCAATTCTGCAGAAACCCACTCATAAAACTTTATAAATATTAGTTCTTATGCTATGTCCTCCAAAAGCACATGACTTTCTGCGAGCTTGCCAAGGTCCCACTGCCTGGAGACATCTCACTACCTACAGTCCATCTACACAGGCAAAAACTTAAGCTTAGTTCTAAACCAAAGGAACTTTAACTTCTCCAACTTTATTACATGATTCTTTTTTTGGTTATTTATATTGTTTGAACTTTGATATTGACTGTCCTGAAACACCTGCAATTATGTCGTATATCCAGTGACTCTAGACCACATGCCCAAGCTATAATACTGAAAGGGTACTTTCAGACATTTAAAGGGCATGTCCATAATAAGACATTAGTTATCCTATACTAAACCTCGTTTACAGTTTGTATAGTACTCCAGAGTAAAGTATAAAGAAGAGCACAAGACACAAAGTCACTAGAAAAAGTTGTGTACAGACATCCAGTCAGTAGGGAATACTGAGAGATTTCCGAGTTGCAGAATCTGGAGGATAATACAGATATTTTCTGTATAATTAGGACAGTTTCATAATACAGTCTTATTATAGGATCTGGAAAACAATAGGGGATCCATATGTTAAGGGCTGAACTTCCCTTGACAGCCCTTTCCACTTATGGTGGCCTTCTATGGATAATAGGCCCCCTTCTCACTAAAAGCTTAAAGAACTCTTCTACTTTACACTCTTTACAACTTTGACTTTTTGTCTGCTTTTCATTTACTTTGTAAATGTCATCGTCACCTCTGTTGAATCTGTATCACACTCTGATGTTTCCTCCATGTCTGTGTCATTTCAGTGGTCGAAAGCTACTTGACTTCTTAGACTACATAAGTTCTGCTGCTTTACCAACTGAGACCCTCAGAAGTTCTCTCTTCCTCATCAAGAAAGCTTCCATTTATTACAAAGTCACCACAATACCGAGCCTGTGTGCAAACCCAATGCCCCTCCAATTTGAAATGCTGAGCAAAAAGGATCCCTACATATGGTGGACCACCTCATAAGTAAAAGATTTTTGGAATTGGCTTCTTGACATAGATAAAATATTTGACAAGCGGCTCTATATCTCTTGTTAGTTTAATCCTATTCAGTTTGCAATTTCTTATGCTGGATTTACACGGTCTGATTAAGGTGCTTTAACACTGCGTTTTGGCAGGCTTTTGTTGGTGCCATCGGGGCTTACATCCAAACCTCCAGCAAAATGCGATTCGGGCATATGTGCCGACGGGGCCATAGACTATAATGGTTCCTACAGAGTGAACATGTGCACCGTCATGCATCATTTTAGGACATGTATGTCTACTGGAGGCAGACACTTAGACATAGTAGAGTGCGTCTGGGTGCCCGCCTCCAGTAGGCGTACAAGCCCGAAAAATCATGCACGACAGGGTGCACTTTCACTCTGTCGGCACCATTATAGTCTATGGCCCTGTCGGCACATGCACCTAAATCCCATTTTGCTGTGGTTCGGACGTAAACCCCAACAGGACCAACGAACGGGTGCAAAAACGCAGTTTGAAAGCGCCCTTACAAAAGCACATTCATAGTGCACCAATCTCAAGATTTCCCTTACAAGGGTTCAAAGATAATAGTACAAAAGAAAGGAAAATGGTATACAGAAGAAATATAGCAGAGAAAGGATGAATAATGCCAGATTTAGACCATCTGCTCGATGGATCACACTGCAGTAGGTGCTCCCTATACATAGGAGAGGGATTTGGGAGCACACACACACTGACATTGTGCGTGTTCTCATTTCCCTTTACTGTCACCATCAGCCTCTCACTGCTTTGTGAGCCTGTGTGCGGTCAGTGGCCACTATAGGAGAGGGAGATGACAGCGAGGACCCTGCAGTGTCAGTTTGTGATTGGTAAAGGATTTTGATCAGGCAGTACTCCAAAGTGAGCTCTGTCAATCAACGTAAGGGGTGAGGATAGTAATTGAGAGGGCAGAATTGTTCACCAAGCACTTGGCCATGCCACGGATGCACTGAATCACCCTCATTTACATATGTAATTAAACTCTCTTTCCATACTAGAAATTTATTAAAAAGTACAGTACCAGCATGATTTTTATAAGTCCATTATATGAAGGTCTAAGTAGTTCAATTAGTTATTAAATAAATGGCTGATCGATGGGTGGCCATTTAATACCACAAGTCGAGTGATCGAAACCCGGCATTACTCTTGCTTTCAAATATGTTGGGTTTCTCCTGGATATCTTCTAGCTTTTTTACTTTCTTTTGTACTATTATCTTTGATCTCCCTGCACAGGGAATGCTGAGATTGGCACACTGCATTCTGAAGTTATTGTTAACCATTTTCTCCTCAAATAATGAACAATAACACTTTTGAAGCTAAAATGTGCATTTTATGAGTCCAGCTAGAACTATAGTTGAACTCATAAAACGTTCATTTTATGAGCTACAATTTTATGAGTAACCAGATGCTGTTCTGGAGTCACGGCAGAAAAAACAGTTTGAAGGGGTTTATGGAATCGCTGTATAGTTTTCAACTGATAATTACCTTGGTTCCAGGGGGACAGGGACCTCACCACTTCTTACCAGGGACAAAATAAGGGCAATTATTACAGATATGACCAACACAGCCAAAAGCACCAGGATGCCAATCTGCTTGGCGTCTAATCCCATCCTGCATGAGATAAAGATAAGAGATTAGATCTAGTCATTAAAAGGGCAAACCATAAACCCCAGAGGGGCCCCGGAGTGAAGGGTGATTTCACAAATAAAGCAAATCATAATAACAACTTTAGGTTTGCTGTGAATTAAATCAGAAACTATTGCACTTAGAATAGGGATCCTCTATGCAAATAGTACATTTCTGTAATGTTTCCCATTGCTTGTGCTGTCTGTGAAGCATTAGACTTGGATGCATTCACCAGCTGGAGTTTGTATACAAGACATTTTAATCTTCCATCCAATAAACTCCAGCTGTTTTCAATAGTAATCTGAGATAACGTCTGACCTGCTCCCAAATACCTCACTCACATTATGTTTTCATATGAGGATCATTCATCAAGATGAATTTTACCACATCTACTATGACTTCAGGACGAGAAGGGAAACCTCAAATCTCATGACATCAATGAAACATTGTCCCCTGTTTATACTGACTGCTCAGATATTGATATCACCCCTAATTTTTAAGGACCCCATATACATTAGAATAATATGGGCTGAACCCGCTGATATTAACAGGTTCGGCCAACGGTCAATGTGTATAGAGGCACCACCGACTGATGCTTGGGAGAGATGTTGATTGCGCATGTCTGATGTAGGACTGCCGATCGCATTGTTCTCCCAAAGATAAGCTGCCAGCCAACAAGTCAGCTGCTTTCTCACAGAGAACACAGGAGCACTTGGCCAAGCGAGTGCTCCAGTGTATGGGAGAGTCACCTGAGATGGCAGTTAGCCAAATAATCATTTGAAGCTTCTTTCAGCTGACAGCCATTTAACGTGTATAGCCAGCCTTAAGGTACTGCCACACTAAACAATCCCGCTAGCGATCACGATAACGACGCATACTAATGCGATCGCTAGCGGGATTGTTTCTATATCGCTAAATGCGGCCACATTTAGCGATATAGTTAACGACGCTATCGCCGTTAGCGATCTTCTTAACGACTTTAGCGGTACAAAAGTACCGCTAAATCGCTAAGAAAAGGTGCCACACAGCGATAAGATACTTACCCAGCGGGAGCGCCGACGAGAAAATAGGGTCCGGAGCGATTCCAGCGACGAGCGAGATCACAGCAGGAAGCTCGTCGCTGGAAGCTGCCGCACTGAACAATATCGCTAACGGGATCGCTAAATAGTGACGTTTTTTAGCGATCCCGTTAGCGATATTGTTTAGTGTGGCATACCCTTTAGTTTGCATCCGGGATGGACAATTGCCAATGACCTAAAACTGGTTTGATACTTCTTAAAGGGTTTATTTTCTTTTTATAGTTCCCTTTCCTTAAGCCCCCGTCACACACAGCGATCTCGCTAGCGAGATCGCTGCTGAGTCACTAGTTTTGTGACGCAACAGCGATCTCCCCAGCGATATCGCTGTGTGTGACATTTAGCGACGATCAGCCCCCCTGCTGGGTATTGCTGATCGTCGCTGAATGTCCTGGACATTTTTTTGATTGTTGGTCTCCCGCTGGCCAGCACGCATCGCTGCGTGTGACAGGCGGGAGACCAGCGATCCGCTGGTAACCAAGGTACACAGCGGGTTTCCAGGCGCCGGGCGGCGTCTGGAAACTTGATGTGTACGTTGGATACCAGCATGCTGCTGCAGGGGAGCTGGTAACCAAGGAACACATCGGGTTTCCAGGTGCCGCGCAGCGCCTGGAAACCCGATGTGTACCTTGGTTACCAGCTCCCTGCACCAGCGGGCTGGTATCCAACATACACTGGGGGTAACTAAGCGACGTTACCCGCAGTGTCGCTGTCCTGATCGCTGCCTGAGCTGCCTGTTTGGCAGCTCACCAGCGATCATGTAGCGACACACCAGCGATCCTGACAAGTGCATATCGTTGTCGGGATCGCTGGTGTGTCGCTCTGAGTGACGAGGCGAAGGGTTCTTGTGAAGAAACCAGATTGAATCTTAATTTCCCAGACAACCATGTTTTTGTAAACCCATAATCAGAATTGACTTTTTATCTGTATATTGGCTTGTGGATTTAAGTGTTTATGTCTGGTGGGTCAAGAAGACAATCTTGCAAGCTGATATGCTAATTGTGTATTGTACTCTAATCAGTTTGAGCTATGAGGATAAGCTGAAGGACACTGGGTAAATCTAAAAATAGATCACATGACTTCTTTCCTTCTGGCTGGTGGGACTCTTGAGGGTCAACTTAGGGTACTTCGGACCCGGCTGAAAGAACACAGGACTGCTCTCTGTTATCTCCCTACGCTTGTCGTACCTCCTCTGTGTGTGTACCACAGGTGGAATATCAACCCTGGGAGCTCTGACATATCAGCTACCATTATCTTGGCGAGACAACGGAAGGGTGAGGCCTTGTAATGTGCACCATCTTGGAGGTAATTGCTGGGAATTTTGTTTGCTATATGGTTTGTGGTTCAATAAAACATTGCCACACTGTTTTACCCTAACCCTGCATTGTCTGTGTAGTATGTGCCCTCGGGGAGATAGAGAGGGCATTCAGTGGTATGAGCCCTGGTCCATGCAGTCTGTCTAAAGGCAGCCAGGCCAGCGGACAAGAGCAACCACTGACCCCGTTTCTCCACAGTTCTCCTCAATAAATCAAGTCGGTAATTTAAGAGCTCCAACAGTGGCTGAGATGTCCCTACTTGATTTATGATAAGCTCAGAGGGCTGGAGATGAGGCAGAAACACTCATTCCTGTGATAAAACAGGCAGGGAAATGTATTACTTAAAAAAGTAGTAGCCGTGAGCCCCTACTGTTTCGTATGTATACTCATCATAATTGACTTATGCTTCCCCCACCTGGCCTTGAGTTGTAGTATGTGCTGACCATGAACTGGAGCAACTCAGCATGGAAGGACACAGCCATTACACAGGACACAGCAGGGATAACTTCATAAAATTACCTTAGCACAGGAATATTTTTTTTTTTTAACACATCCAATTGTGAAAGATCTATTGATTAAAATGTACTTTGTTTGTGAGACAACTCCTTTAAGGATATGATTGTACACTCACCACCGTATTTGGGCAAAAGTCATACCTACCTGCAGAGGCTAATAAGTGCACTAGTGTAAAGGTACTGCCACACTAAGCTATCCCGCTAGCGATCTCGTTAGCGTTGCATACTAATGAGATCGCTAGCGGGATTGTTTCTATATCGCTAAATGCGGCCACATTTAGCGATATAGTTAACGACGCTATCGCCGTTAGCGATCTTCTTAACGACTTTAGCGGTACAAAAGTACCGCTAAATCGCTAAGAAAAGGTGCCACACAGCGATTATATACTTACCCAGCGGGAGCGCCAGCGATGAAATAGGGTCCGGAACGATTCCAGCGACGAGCGAGATCACAGCAGGAAGCTCGTCGCTGGAAGCTGCCGCACTGAACAATATCGCTAACGGGATCGCTAAATAGTGACGTTTTTAGCGATCCCGTTAGCGATATTGTTTAGTGTGGCATACCCTTAAGGTATTACAAGCACCAGGATATTGGATGAGATCTTGATTTAGTGTGTAACTAATTAGTTAATCGTGCCCATGATATTCCATGACAACAGCTGTTTGACCCAGAAACCCCACAGCTGATTGTGTTTGCAGCGGCCGTACAGCTGATTCTTAAGTTTTGCAAATAACTGTGCAATTTTCTAATTTACTTGGTCAAGATCTCTGCTTACTGGAATTAGAGAAACTCTTTATTACTCTCTGCCAAAGGGTGAAAATCTGTCCTACTCATCGGATGATCGGCTCCACACCTTATAATAATATTCAGTGAGCCGTGAACTTGTGCAATCGTCACATGGTCAGGACAGATTTTCAATTTCCTATTCACTGACCGCAAGCACCGGTCATGAAAAATCATAAGGAATATACAGAGTATATTACAAAATTGAGCAACTTTACTTAACAGATTGAACCATGTTATTTGCTGAAACTGGAAAACTAAAATTAGCCTTTCAACATTTGGTATCCTGATTCTTAGCATATTGCAAAGAAACAACAGAAGGAAGTGAGACTAATGCCGCGTAATTCAGAAATAAGCCATGTAAATACAAGATCCAGTACAACCACCCAGCACAGACAGCATTTGCAAGTGAGATAAAAGTACTAGGAAGATTTTGCAAACAGCTGCTATCGGGGGACAAAAACCTTAATGGCTTCTAGGAGGCAGATGCAGGAATTTGTATCAGTTCTTAAGATGTTTCAGTAAATAAGTATTGTGTGTGGACTTCCTTGGACAATCTCTCTCCTCCTTGGGAAATAGAATTTTATTTTTTTACAATATATAATAAATTAAATAGCTATTTTTTTGTAATTTTGTGCCTACAACTCCTTTTGAAGACTACACATGGTATGGTAACAGACATCAAGCAAACTTTTCGTAGTCAGATGTTGCAGCCACGTTACCTTCTATCTTTCCTCTACTTATGGCTAATCAACCCAATGTATGAATATAAGACTGCAGGATTAGGCCAGAGTCACACTAGTGTATGGCATCCAATGCGAAAGCATCTGATGTGATATGCTATGACACTCGGCTCCAGCTCTGCTGCGAGCGTAATCTGAGTGTCATGCTACTGGGTTCCGATCACATGCGAGAATTGAAGCACAGGTACGGAGGAGACTGAGAAAGTAATTTCTCCATCCCCTCCATTGCTGGCGTCTGTGGAAATCGCACTGCACTCGGGTGATATCCGAGTACACTGCGATGCTTCACAAGCACCCAAAGACTTTCATGGTTGTGTGCAATCCAATTCTCGGATGCAATCTCAGCATGCTGCAATAGTTTTTGCATGCCGAATTGTCATGAGAAAATAATCGCACATGTGAGCTGCACCATAGAGAAACATTGAGCCGAGTGCAATCCGATTTTTTTATTGGATTGCACTTGTCCGATTTCATCGCACGTGTGAGCAAGCACTTACGATGCACAGACGTTGTTACTATCTGTTAGACACAGCAGTTTTTTGTTGTTTACCATGGAGACACACAGTCTGCATAGAAGCTGAGAACTCAAATATAAAACAATTTTCATAGCGTCCTCTCAATCCATGTTTCTTTTTAGATTTAAAAAAGAAGCAAACTTGCAATTGACTATTAAACATGTAGTCTATGATTAGAAAGGCAAGACTGTTTCTTCCCCAAAACAGTGCCACACCTGTCCACAGGTTGTATGTGATATTGCAGCTTCACCCATTACTTCAATGAAGCTGATCTGACGAGACAATGCATGGATAACACCTTCAAGGACTCATACTCATTTGCGTAAATAAAATAGACCCGATGTTGATCCAGAAAAATAAGACGAGTGTCATGCGAGCACAATGCGATTTTTCTAACATAGTCTCCGTATAACAACCGTATGATATGCTTAAGCAATGCGTTTTTTTCTCTACAGCTACTGTTCTACAATCATTTACAGTGTTCTATGCTACAGAATGGTAATGTATCTGTAAAAATCTGACCGCATACGGATGGTCCTCTGCCCATCCAGATTCCAGCTGAGAAAAAAATCGCAGATCAGCACTATCTTATTGAATAACATTGGTCAGAGTGCAATCCAATTTTTTATCGGATTGCACTCGTCTGGTTTAAACGCAGATGAGTATGAGCCCAAGCCTTATAAACCAAGTCCACATTTCAATACATGTAGTCGTACCATGTACATGTCATAATCAATCCACAGAAATTTCTGAGATTCCAGGGCAGGTATTTCTGCAAACACGTGGTGAATTTGCACGTGCCTGTGAGCACTGCATAGTGTGACCTATTTACAAGTCTGTGTTCTTTGGTTGGGACAAATGGAGGTGTTACCATGTAGCTGGAAAAAGATTAATCAATTTTACATAGAAAAGAAATACCTCCCGACTGTTGCAATACATAACCATAATAAGTACAGACAAAGTATCAGCCGGAGTAGAACAATCTATACAATGATATAAGCACCATGCTGGTATAACCTAGGCATCATCTCTATATAACTCTATATGTGCAGCTGGTATAACCTGGGCATCTCTTGTATATAATTATTTATGTACATAATGATATACAGTGGCTTTAAAAAGTATTTTTCTGCCCACTCTTGCACATAGGCCACCTTTATGGAGTGTACGGCTTATTGTCGTATCGACAGATACTCCAGTTTCTGCTTTTGAACTCTGCAGCTCCTTCAGGGTTACCTTTGGTCTCTGTGCTGCCTCTCTGATTAATGCCCACCTTGCCGGGGCGGAGAGTTTTGTTGGTCGGCCCTCTCTTGACAGGTTTAATTATAATGGATTTGATGGTGCTCTGGGGTATCAGAGATTGGGATATTTTTTTATAACCCAACCCTGACTTAAGGGCCCGTCTCACATAGCGATATCGCTACAGAGATCGCTGCTGAGTCACTAGTTTTGTGACGCAGCAGCGAGCTCACCAGCGATATCGCTGTGTGTGACATTCAGCGACGATCAGCCCCCCTGCCGGGTATCGCTGATCGTCGCTGAAATGTCAGGACCTTTTTTTGATCGCTGGTTTCCCGCTGACAGGCACGCATCGCTGCGTGTGACAGGCGGGAGACCAGCGATCCGCTGGTAACCAAGGTACACAGCGGGTTTCCAGGCGCGGGGCTGTGCCTAGAAACCCGCTGTGTACCTTGGATACCAGCGCCCTGATGCAGGGAGCTGGTATCCAAGGTACACAGCGGGTTTCCAGGCACCGCGCAGCGCTTGGAAACCCGCTGTGTACCTTGGATACCAGCGCCCTGCATCAGGGTGCTGGTATCCAAGGTACACTGCGGGTAACTAAGCGATGTTAACCGCAGTGTCGCTGTCCCAGATCGCTGCCTGAGCTGCCTGTTTGGCAGCTCAGCAGCGATCATGTAGCGATACACCAGCGATCCTGACAAGTGCATATCGTTGTCGGGATCGCTGGTGTATCGTTATGTGAGACCCAGCCTTTATACTTCTCAACAACTCTGTCCCTGACTTGTTTGGAGATCTCCTTCGTCTTCATGATGTTAGTGGTTAGTGCTTAATAGTGTTGCAGCCTCTGTGGCCTTTCAGAAAAGGTAAAGTGTGCATACTGACAGACATGTGACACTTAGATTGCACACAGGTGGGCGTCATTGGTTATCTTCTGTATATCTATAATATAACACTACAAGCGTCACTCTGTCCGAAGCCTTTATAGACTGCACAAGCGCGACGTGCCTGCGCAGTCTGGCTGCAGACAGAAGAAGGCATCCAGCGGTTACAGGTAAGAGGAGTGTGTATGGTGCCGGAGATCGCGGTATGCGTATACACTGAATGCATACCGCAATCTTCGGCGCCATACTTACCTGACTAGGAGGAGCTTTGCCGTGGTGCTTCTCTTATCGCCAGAGACCAGGACAGGAGTGCGGCGTCGGAATCGCGCATGTGCATAGCGCTATCCGGTGCCATTTTACTGGACACATTTGCAGTGTGTCTTCAGCAATATGGCGCCGGACAGCGCGGTATGGGCATGCGCGTACTGCGGCGCTGCACTCCTCCCCCAGCAGAATGGGACAGCGCTGGAGCACAGGGAAGAAAGGTGAGTATAAATGTTTTTTTTGTATGTGTGCAGTTTAATAGGAGTGAGGGGGACCATACATATCAGGATAGGGGGGTGAGAGGTAGCATGCATAACAGGATAGGGGTGAGGGGACCATGTATACCAGGATAGGGGGGGTGAGGGGACTGTGTGCAGTTTAATAGGGGTGAGGAGGACCATACATATCAGGACAGGGGGGTGAGAGGTAGCGTGCATACCAGGATAGGGGTGAGAGGACCATGCATATCGGGATTGGAGGGTGAGAGGGCCATGCATATCAGGAATGGGGGTGAGGGGACCATGCATATCAGGATTGGGGGGTGAGTGGTAGCATGCATACCAGGATAGGGGTGAGGGGACCATTCATATCAGGACTGGAGGGTGAGGGGGCCATGCATATCAGGATTGGGGGTGAGGGGACCATGCATATCAGGATTGGGGGGTGAGTGGTAGCATGCATACCAGGATAGGGGTGAGGGGACCATGCATATCAGGAATGGAGGGTGAGGGGGCCATGTATATCATGATAGGAATGAGGGGGTACCATGCATTCCAGGATTGGGGGGTGAGGGGACAATGCATACCAGGATTGGGGGTTTAGGGGACCATGCATACCAGGATTGGGGGGTGAGGGGACAATGCATACCATGATAGGGATGAGGGGGTACCATGCATACCAGGATAGGGATGAGGGGGTACCATGCATACCAGGATTGGGGGGTGAGGGGACCATGCATACCAGGATTGGGGGTGAGGGGACCATGCATACCAGGATGAGGAATGGGGTGCCATGCATACCAGGATTTGGGGGGTGAGGGGACCATACATACCAGAATAGTGATGAGGGGGCCATGCATACCATTATAGGGATGAGGGGGTACCATGCATATCAGGATTGGGGGGTGAGGGAACCATGCATACCAGGATTGGGGGGTGAGGGGACCATGCATACCATGATAGGAATGAGGGCGTGCCATGCATACCAGGATAGGGATGAGGGGGTACCATGCATACCAGGATTGGGGGTGAGGGGACCATACATACCAGGATAGGGATGATGGGGTACCATGCATACCAGGATTGGGGGGTGAGGGGACCATGCATACCAGGATGAGGAATGGGGTGCCATGCATACCAGGATTAGGGAGGGGTGAGGGGACCATACATACCACAGAATAGGGATGAGGGGGCCATGCATACCATTATAGGGATGAGGGGGCCATGCATAGCAGGATAGGGATGAGGGGTACCATACATACCAGGATAGGGATGAGGGGGACCATGCATACCAGGATAGGGATGAGGGGTGCCATGCATACCAGGATGGGAGACCATATACCAATAAAAATGCACACCACACGGGCGTAGAAGGGGTTCAATAGCTAGTAATTATATATGTTTGTATGTTCTCTCCGTGTTTGCATGGGTTTCCTCCGGGTTCTCCGGTTTCATCCCACATTCCAAAGACATACGGATAGGATTCTAGATTCTGAGCCCCAATGGGGACAGTGATTATAATGTATGTAAAGCGCTGTGGAATTAATGGCGCTATATAAATGAGTAAAATAAATAAATAACATGTACAGCTGGTACAACCTGAGTATCTGCTGTATATAATTATACAGGTACAGCTGGTATAAACCTGGGCATCTCCTGTATAAAATTATATATGTACAGCTGGTATAACCTGGGCATTTCCTGTATATAATTATATATGTACAGCTGGTATAATTTGGGCATTTCATGTATATAATTATTATAATTATATATGTAAAGCTGGTATAACCTGGGCATATACTTCATTTAATTATATATGTACACCTGGTATAACCTGGGTATATTCTATATGTAATTATACATGCCGTTATAACTTGGGTACCTTCTGTATATAATTATATATGTACAGCTGGTATAACCTGGGCATCTCCTCATCTCCTGTATATAATTAAACATGCACAACTCGTATAACCTGAGTCTCTTCTGTATATAATTATACAGTGGGTACGGAAAGTATTCAGACCCCTTTAAATTTTTCACTCTGTTTTATTGCATCTATTTGGTTTATTCAAAAAAAGTTCATTTTTTTTCTCATTAATGTACACTCTGCACCAAATCTTGACTAAAAAAAACAGAAATGTAGAAATTTTTGCAAATTTATTAAAAAAGAAAAACTGAAATATCACATGGTCATAAGTATTCAGACCCTTTGCTCAGACACTCATATTTAAGTCACATGATGTCCATTTCCTTGTGATCCTCCTTGAGATGGTTCTACTCGATTGGAGTCCAGCTGTGTTTAATTAAATTGATAGGACTTTATCTGTAAAGGCACACACCTGTCTATATAAGACCTCACATCACAGTGTATGTCAGACCAAATGAGAATCATAAGGTCGAAGGAACTGGCCAAGGAGCTCAGAGACAGAATTGTGGCAAGGCACAGATCTGGCCAAGGTTACAAAAGAAGTTCTGCAGTACTCAAGGTTCCTAAGAGTACAGTGGCCTCCATAATCCTTAATGGAAGAAGTTGGGACCACCAGAAGTCTTCCTACACCTGGCCGTACAGCCAAACTGAGTAATCGGGGGAGAAGAGCCTTGGTGAGAGAGGGAAAGAAGGACCCCAAGATCACTGTGGCTGAGCTCCACAGATGCGTTAGGGAGGTGGGAGAAAGTTCCACAAAGTCAACTATCACTGCAGCCCTCCACCAGTCGGGTCTCTATGGCAGAGTGGCCCAACGGAAGCCTTTCATCAGTACCAGACATATGAAAACTCGCTTAGAGTTTGCCAAAAAAAACACACGAAGGACTCCAAGACTGTGAGAAATAAGATTCTCTGTTCTGATGAGACAAAGAACTTTTTGGTGATAATTCTAAGCGGTATGTGTGGAGAAAACCAGGCACTGCTCATCACCTGTCCAATACAATCCCAACAGTGAAACATGGTGGTGGCAGCATCATGCTATGGGGGTGTTTTTCAGCTGCAGGGACAGGACGACTGGTTGCAATTGAAGGAAACATGAATGCGGCCAAGTACAGAGATATCCTGGATGAAAACCTCTTCCAGAGTGCTCTGGACCTCAGACTTGGCAGAAGGTTCACCTTCTAACAAGACAATGACCCTAAGTACACAGTTAAAATAACAAAGGAGTAGCTTCAGAACAACCCTGTGACCATTCTTGACTGGCCCAGCCAGAGCCCTGACCTAAACCCAATTGATCATCTCTGGAGAGACCTGAAAATGGCTGTCCACCAACGTTCACCATCCAACCTGACGGAACTGGAGAGGATCTGCAAGGAAGAATGGCAGAGAATCCCCAAATCCCGGTGTGAAAAACTTGTTGCGTCATTCCCAAGAATATTCATGGCTGTACTAGCTCAAAAGGTGCTTCTACTCAATACTGAGCAAAGGGTCTGAATACTTATGACCATATGATATTTCAGTTTTTCTTTTTTAATAAATTTGCAAAAAATTTCTACATTTCTGTTTTTTTCAGTCAAGATGGGGTGCAGAGTGTACATTAATGAGAAAAAATGAACTTTTTTGAATTTACCAAATGGCTGCAATGAAACAGTGAAAAATTTAAAGGGGTCTGAATACTTTCCGTACCCGCTGTATATGTGTACAGCTTGTATAAGTCATACATCCTATTGCATATAGTGATATTGAGCATGCTGGTATAACCTTGGTATCTTCTGTACAGCTGGTATAAATGATATATCTTGTACATAGTGATATGGAGCGTGCTGGTATAATCTGAGTATCTTCTGTACAGCTGGTATAAGTTATATATTTTCTTGTATCTAGTAATATGGAGCATACTGGTATAACCTGGGTATCTTCTGTACAGCTGGTATAAATTATATATCTTCTTGTATTTAGTGTATAATACAGAGATAGCAGAAACCATCGCATATACCTTCAAGAGTGTGACAGGTATACAATAATACATATAGGACTATGCGGGAAAAACTGCAAAAGCAATGCAAACTAACCACAAAATAGCAGCCATAAAGTTCCTTAAAATAACAACTTTATTTCAACACCATAAAAATGGAATAACAATTTATACAAAGGTGATTAGTTAGGATAGGGGCAGTTACATATAGAGGTGTCAGCACATACACGCCATAAGGGACTGAGTCCCGTCCCCCCACATGACAATACACATATCAATAATACCCACCATATACTACAGCCATCATAGATGGTCATATATATTATTATGCATATGCATATTAGTTACATGTAGTCAGACATGGAGGATTCAGCTATATACCTGATGCAGTAGGACAGAACAGGACCCAGGCCCACCCCAATGCGCGTTTCGGAGACCTCAGCTCCTTCCTCAGGGGGCTTCTGTACAGCTGGTATAAATGATATATCTTGTACATAGTGATATGGAGCGTGCTGGTATAACCTGGGTATCTTCTGTACAGCTGGTATGTTATATATCTTCTTGTATCTAGTAATATGGAGCATACTGGTATAACCTGGGTATCTTCTGTACAGCTGGTATAAATTATATATCTTCTTGTATTTAGTGATATGGAGCATATTGGTATAACCTGGGTATCTTCTGTACAGCTGGTATAAATTATATATCTTCTTGTATTTAGTGATATGGAGCATACTGGTATAACCTGGGTATCTTCTGTACAGCTGGTATAAGTTATATATCTTCTTGTATCTAGTGATATGGAGCATGCTGGTATAACCTGGGTATCTTCTGTACATCTGGTATAAATGATATATCTTGTATATAGTGATATGGAGCGTGCTGGTATAACCTGGGTATCTTCTGTACAGCTGGTATAAGTTATATATCTTCTTGTATCAAGTAATATGGAGCATACTGGTATAACCTGGGTATCTTCTGTACAGCTGGAATAAGTTATATATCTTCTTGTAGCTAGTGATATGGAGCATGCTGGTATAACCTGAGTATCTTCTGTACAGCTTGTATAAGTTATATATCCTCTTGTATCTAGTAATATGGAGCATACTGGTACAACCTGGGTATCTTCTGTACAGCTGGTATAAGTTATATATCTTCTTGTAGCTAGTGATATTGAGCATGCTGGTATAACCTGGGTACCTCCTGTACAGCTGGTGTAAATTATATATCTTCTTGTAGCTAGTGATATGGAGCATGCTGGTATAACCTGGGTATCTTCTGTACAGCTGGTATAAGTTATATATCTTCTTGTAGCTAGTGATATGGAGCATGCTGGTATAACCTGGGTATCTTCTGTACAGCTGGTATAAGTTATATATCTTCTTGTAGCTAGTGATATGGAGCATGCTGGTATAACCTGGGTATCTCCTGTACAGCTGGTATAAGTTATATATCTTCTTGTAGCTAGTGATATGGAGCATGCTGCTATAACCTGGGTATCTCCTGTACAGCTGGTATAAATTCTATATCTTGTATATAGTGATATGGAGCATGCTGGTATAACCTGGGTATCTCCTGTACAGCTGGTATAAATTCTATATCTTGTATATAGTGATATGGAGCGTGCTGGTATAACCTGGGTATCTTCTGTACAGCTGGTATAAATTATATATCTTCTTGTATTTATTGATATGGAGCATACTGGTATAACCTGGGTAGCTTCTGTACAGCTGGTATAAGTTATAAATCTTCTTGTCTCTAGTGACATCCTGGAGCATGATAGTATATTTACTAATATACAGTCTTACAGACTATCATGTACACAGCTCTGTCATGGCCACTTCCACATGGTTAACACAGGGCTGCAGTCTGGTATAACAGGACTTTCCATGGAAATCTAAGCACCTGTAAACTTCACTAACACAATATTTACACAATGAAACATTGTATCGCATGAAGCACATAACCATCATGAAAACATTTCAGAATTACTATTGGAAAGAATCCTTTAAGTTGAAATCCAGCCCATTGTTATATCTTTATGGAGGTTTTGTTTTTTCACTATTGTAAGTTTCTTACCAGCCTCAACACATTGATAACCCATGGACTTAATGTGAAACATTACATCTCACATGAGAAATTAGACTGTAAGCTCTGCTGGCACAGGAACCCATGGGGTGACTTTTTAGTGAAGCAGTGTAGGATATACTGATGCCTTATTAAGAAAGTAATGAAATGCAGCTTCACTCTTAAAGTTTCAGGTCTCTAAGGCAATATTATTATTATT
>JARQOD010000008.1:116431693-116580463 GCA_033576555.1 Oophaga sylvatica
TGCAAAATCTGTCATCATTGAATACAGACTTTCCCATTACTTAGATAGGAGATGACAGTTGTGCTCACAAAGTTCTATGGAGTATAGAGAGAAAACTCGGCACACCAAAGGATAAATAGTATCCAACATGAGATTTAATAAGAAACAGTACATACAGTAGACTTTTCGGTCCAAGAGACCATCATCACAGTACTGACAGAAATGGGTCATAAAAAAGAAAAATACATAAATCATAATGAAAAAAGAACATGTATCACAATCTAGCACGATTGTGGATCAATGAATACAATAAAAAAAAATTATCAAAATTATGGTATAATCAATGCTAAGTCCCAACACAAATAAGCTTATTCAAATATATAGAGAAAATCCAGCTCATACCAGAAAAGACAAAGAGAACACCATTGTAAGCTGTATAAAGTTCACATACCTATTCTAATGTACTGTGGTATCCTTGTTAGGGATGCCTAATAGTCATTCCATCTATGAATGAAATGTGTGTGGCTTATAATAGTGCACATCATATCCAGTTGAACAGTGCTCTGGTGTGGAGCTGAGTATATAATACATACTCTCTAGTTGTGGGAAAAAAAACAATCAGACAAAAGGACCTTATTTGTGGGGTAAAGGCAGAACGTAAGTCAGTCTGCCCAGACAAAGTGTGTCAATGATAAAGATCGTTGGTGATAATTAGGAGTGCAGTATCTTACCAGTCCTGAAGGTGTGGGGAGTGCGCCGCTAGAAGAAAGGAACGGACGCGGTATTCACCGCTTGTCCTCAGCGTTGTGCTAAACGCCGCTATCCAGTATCTTATATGGGCTGAAAATGGCGCCCGTGACCGGAAGTTGTCTACCGGAAGTTGTCATTTGACACATCATACCCCCAGACAGGAAGTGTTAGGAACGGAAGCTTGCGTTCCAAAGGCTCAGTAGTGCGTTCCACAGAAGAAGGGGCGGTGTAACTAGGAGAAGTCTTGAGTTCAAAAGAATGTGCAATACTATGGGTGATCGCGCTGGGAGGGAGAGGAAAAAGGGGAATAAAAAAGTGGTTGCCAAAAAATAAAGTTCTGTGCCCAGTGTGGATCTTTCGAGTGCTCAGTGTGGGAGGTTCTATAATAGAAGAATAAGAGCATTAGTGACATATATACATTTTGATGTGTCTTATGGTATATTATAAACATCACAAGGGCATTCAGGTATAGTTATCCTAAAAGGATTATGCAAAAATCAATAATGGGCCAATGATAACAGTAATATGTGACACTCATAATCATAGTACATAGATGGGTCAACCTGTGAGGAAGGACTGCACATCATAATCCCTATTTAACCCCTTAGGGGTTAATGTTTTTAACTCATAGATCCAAAATGCCTCTCTTTTCTTTAGGAGGCTAATGCGGTCCTCCCCTCTCTGTGGTGGTTTCACTTCTTCAATGACCTGAAATTTGAGTTGTGCTATGGTGTGCCCAGAGGTGACAAAATGGTGTGGAATCGGGAGTAAGACATTTTTGCATCTGATAGTCGACTTGTGCTTGGAAATGCGATCTTTCACGGATTGTGTGGTCTCCCCTATATATAACACGCCACATGGGCATTTAATTAAATATATCACGAATGACGTGTTACATGTAAAGTAGCCCTTTATATTGTATCTTTTACCCGTGTGTGGATGATGAAAATAATTACCCCTTAACAAATTATTACACTGGATACAATGTTGGCAAGGAAAAGTGCCAAATTTTGGCTTGCTCAAAAATCGTTGTTGTGGGAGGGATTGTGATGGTCTCACATCTGCTCTCACCAATATGTCTTTAAAATTGCGCGGTCGCCTGAATCAAGGGAGGAATGGTTCTTTAAAGGCGTCTATATTTGGATGTGCAGTACTCAAAATGTTCCAGTGGCGACGTATACTCCTGTGAATTAAGTATGCCAATGAATGGTAGTCATGTACAAAGGGTACACGACAACCAGTGTTGGTACGGGTAGAGCCTGTGGTTTCAGGGGGTGCAGAGTATATTGTGGATACCCTCTTTCCAAAAATTTATTACTCATCTCTAGAATGCGTTTTGTGCGTGTGGTTTCGTTAGACACGATTCTCTGGACTCTCAGCATCTGAGTCTTAGGAATGGAGTCCTTCATTTTAGTCGGGTGAAAGCTCTCGTAGTGCAACAAACTGTTGCGGTCTGTCGGTTTAATGTAAAGATCCGTAGATAGTTTACCTGATGTCTCTTTGATCACCAAGGTGTCTAGGAAGTAGATTTCTTTGACATCATATGTCATAGTAAAATCTAGACCCGGCCATGAGGTCCTCAGGCGTAAGAAGAAGTCATTGAGAGAATTTAATGGGCCATCCCAAATGCAGAAAATATCGTCAATGTACCTCTTCCACACTATGACATGTGTGCGGAAGAGGTCATCGAGATATAGTATGCTTTCCTCTTAGTGGGCCATGTAGCTATTCGCATGCGGAGGCACAGCGTTTGAGCACATCCAAATATAGACGCCTTTAAAGAACCATTCCTCCCTTGTTTCAGGCGACCGCGCAATTTTAAAGACATATTGGTGAGAGCAGATGTGGGACCATCACAATCCCTTCCACAACAACGATTTTTGAGCAATCCGAAATTTGGCACTTTTCCTTGCCTACATTGTACCCAGTGTAATAATGTGTTAAGGGGTAATTATTTTCATCATCCACACACGGGTAAAAGATACAATATAAAGGGCTACTTTACATGTAATACGTTATTCGTGATATATTTAATTAAATGCCCATGTGTCTTGTTATATATAGGGGAGACCACACAATCCGTGAAAGATCGCATTTCCAAGCACAAGTCGACTATTAGATGCAAAAATGTCTTACTCCCGATTCCACACCATTTTGTCACCTCTGGGCACACCATAGCACAACTCAAATTTCAGGTCATTGAAGAAGTGAAACCACCACAGAGAGGGGAGGACCGCATTAGCCTCCTAAAGAAAAGAGAGGCATTTTGGATCCATGAGTTACAAACATTAACCCCTAAGGGGTTAAATAGGGATTATGATGTGCAGTCCTTCCTCACAGGTTGACCCATCTATGTACTATGATTATGAGTGTCACATGTTACTGTTATCATTGGCCCATTATTGAATTTTGCATAATCCTTTTAGGATAACTATACCTGAATGCCCTTGTGATGTATATAATATACCATAAGACACATCAAAATGTACACAGTACAGACCAAAAGTTTGGACACAACTTCTCATTCAAAGATTTTTCTGTATTTTCATGACTATGAAAATTGTACATTCACACTGAAGGCATCAAAACTATGAATTAACACATGTGGAATTATATACTTAACAAAAAATTGTGAAACAACTGAAAATATGTCTTATATTCTAGGTTCTTCAAAGTAGCCACCTTTTGCTTTGATTACTGCTTTGCACACTCTTGGCATTCTCTTGATGAGCTTCAAGAGGTAGTCACTGGAAATGGTCTTCCAACAGTCTTGAAGGAGTTCCCAGAGATACTTAGCACTTGTTGGCCCCTTTGCCTTCACTCTGCAGTCCAGCTCACCCCAAACCATCTCGATTGGGTTCAGGTCTGGTGACTGAGGAGGCCAGGTCATCTGGCGTAGCACCCCATCACTCTCCTTCTTGGTCAAATAGCCCTTACACAGCCTAGAGGTGTGTTTGGGGTCATTGTCCTGTTCAAAAAAAATGATGGTCCAACTAAACGCAAACCAGATGGAATAGCATGCTGCTGCTGCAAGATGATGTGGTAGCCATGCTGGTTCAGTATGCCTTCAATTTTGAATAAATCCCCAACAGTGTCACCAGCAAAGCACCCCCACACCATCACACCTCCTCCTCCATGCTTCACGGTGGGAACCAAGCATGTAGAGTCCATCCGTTCACCTTTTCTGCGTCGCACAAAGACACGATGGTTGGAACCAAAGATCTCAAATTTAGAGTCATCAGACCAAAGCACAGATTGCCACTGGTCTAATGTCCATTCCTTGTGTTCTTTAGCCCAAACAAGTCTCTTCTGCTTGTTGCCTGTCCCTAGCCGTGGTTTCCTAGCAGCTATTTTACCTTGAAAGCCTGCTGCACAAAGTCTCCTCTTAACAGTTGTTGTAGAGATGTGTCTGCTGCTAGAACTCTGTGTGGCATTGACCTGGTCTCTAATCTGTTAACCTGCGATTTCTGAGGCTGGTGACTCGGATAAACTTATCCTCAGAAGCAGAGGTGACTCTTGGTCTTCCTTTCCTGGGGCGGTCCTCATGTGAGCCAGTTTCTTTGTAGCGCTTGATGGTTTTTGCAACTGCACTTGGGGACACTTTCAAATTGTTCCCAATTTTTCTGACTGACTGACTTTCATTTCTTAAAGTAATGATGGCCACTCGTTTTTCTTTACTTAGCTGCTTTTTTCTTGCCATAATACAAATTCTAACAGTCTATTCAGTAGAAATATCAGCTGTGTATCCACCAGACTTCTGCACAACACAACTGATGGTCCCAACCCCATTTATAAGGCAAGAAATCCCACTTATTAAACCTGACAGGGCACACCTGTGAAGTGAAAACCATTTTCCGGTGACTACCTCTTGAAGCTCATCAAGATAATGCCAAGAGTGTGCAAAGCAGTCATCAAAGCAAAAGGTGGTTACTTTGAAGAACCTAGAATATAAGACATATTTTCAGTTGTTTCACACTTTTTTGTAAAGTGTAATGTATTATTCCACATGTGTTAATTCATAGTTTTGATGCCTTCAGTGTGATTCTACAATTTTCATAGTCATGAAAATACAGAAAAATCTTTGAATGAGAAGTTGTGTCCAAACTTTTGGTCTGTACTGTATATGTCACTAATTCTCTTATTCTTCTATTACAGAACCTCCCACACTGAGCACTTGAAAGATCCACACTGGGCACAGAACTTTATTTTTTGGCAACCACTTTATTCCCCTTTTTCCTCTCCCTCCCAGCGCGATCACCCTTAGTATTGTACATTCTCTTGAACTCAGACTTCTCCTAGTTACACCGCCCCTTCTTCTGTGGAACGCACTACTGAGCCTTTGGAACGCAAGCTCCCGTTCCTAACACTTCCTGTCTGGGGTATGATGTGTCAAATGACAACTTCCGGTAGAAACTTCCGGTCACGGGCGCCATTTTCAGCCCATATAAGATACTGGATAGCGGCGTTTAGCACAACGCTGAGGACAAGCGGTGAATACCGCGTCCATTCCTTTCTTCTAGCGGCGCACTCCTCACACTTTCAGGACTGGTAAGATACTGCACTCCTAATTATCACCAACGATCTTTATCATTGACACACTTTGTCTTGGCAGACTGACTTACGTTCTGCCTTTACCCCACAGATAAGGTCCTTTTGTCTGATTGTTTTTTTTCCACAACTAGAGGGTATGTATTATATACTCAGTTCCACACCAGAGCACTGTTCAATTGGATATGATGTGCACTATTATAAGCCACACACATTTCATTCATAGATGGAATGACTATTAGGCATCCCTAACAAGGATACCACAGTACATTAGAATAGGTATGTGAACTTTATACAGCTTACAATGGTGTTCTCTTTGTCTTTTCTGGTATGAGCTGGATTTTCTCTATGTATTTGTATAAGCTTATTTGTGTTGGGACTTAGCATTGATTATACCATAATTTTGATAAATGCCCAGTTCAAAGTTATTTAGATACTGTATTTACTTTTGTTTTTTTATTGTATTCATTGATCCACAATCGTGCTAGATTGTGATACATGTTCTTTTTTATTATGATTTATGTATTTTTCTTTTTATGACCCATTTCTCTGCCAGTACTGTGATGAAGGTCTCTTGGACCGAAACGTCTACTCTATGTACTGTTTCTTATTTAATCTCACGTTGGATACTATTTATCCTTTGGTGTGCCGAGTTTTCTCTCTATAACTGATAAAGGGTTGGGACCCTACTCGTGCACCCCTCCATTCTATATGGTTGTGCTGAAACGTTATTTTAAACCTAAAGTTCTATGGAGAACTGTAACTGTGGTTTCAGGACAACTTGTAGGAGCATGTCTGTGACGGCCTATAGCTCCTCCTTCCTTCCCTCTGCATAGAACATTATAAGCACCAAATGTCTCCTCCTCTGTAATGGGAAAGTTTATATTCAATGAAGACAGATTTTATCCCTGAATTGAGAGAAGTTGATCAGTCCAGGAGGAGAAAGAAGCAGTTTTCTCTGATAAGATAAATTAAAAAACTGCTTATTTTCACGTGCTCTCTTGATTTAGAATATCAAAATTAAAATGACGGTTACTCTTTAAATAATTATCTTGCAATGCCAAATGTGAAAATCCATGCAGCACCATTCAGCAGGGGTCCTAGGCAATGAGTCAAGTAATGAACCCGTGCTCTGCCTTTTTGGATACTAGGGTAAATATAAATTCTTTGAAGTCTACGGTAGTAAGGAGAATAATTTTATAGTCCCCGGCAGTGTCGGACTGGGGTGCCAAGGGCCCACCAGTAACATTGACTTTGGGGGGGCCCACTTCACCTGCATACAAATATTACATGTCCCTCATTTACAAATGCACCTATCTCTCTACATAATAATAAACTGGGTAGTTTGAATCAATGATGACATGCAGCTTTTTTCTGTACAGGGTGAATCAAGTGAATTATGCTAAGTACTGCAAATACAGTGGGGTTAGGGGGCCAAATCTGCACAGGGGCCCACCGGGGGATTTCCCTGTTCCCCTATGGGCCAGTCCGAGCCTGGTCCCTGGTAGTCTTGGGCAGTAAAGGGTTCCCATCCCAGGGTACTCTCGGAGAAATGGCAGCTGTGTGTGTTCGTCATCCCCCCAAATAAAGCCCCTCGGAACATAAAAAATGATAAGAAGCACACTTACTCCTTAAGGGTCTCAAACCAAGTTGTGAGTCTCCTGAGGAATCTGGACGTCTCTTCCACATAGTTCTGTTTATCTTTCTATAAGAAATCATCTGAGTGAGCAGGGAGCGGCCGAGCAACCTGCCCACATCTACAGTGCAAGAATGGTTATGACCTTGGCTTCCTTCACTACTAAAATCTATAATCTTCTTTTTGTGTATAACCAGCGAGTGTGACACTTCCTTACACATGCTCACAATATCTTCATATAAACTGTGCCGAAGCTTAGTTGGTCCGATGCCCTATGCTAAATAACCTGTGCAGCAACTCGCCAATGCAAACAAGGGCTTTGTTGTGGGTATGAAACCCCAGCAACAGTATGAGGGTCCATTCTGATCCATGCTATGAGACCTTCTCCTTTGCTGCTTACAACTAAAAATATATCTTTCAAACAAAACATTTTTTGGTGTAGGCTTCACACCTAGTGGGAAATGTGGCATAGGACCCACGTAGAGTGGGTACACCACTCCATGTTGGCTCCTTAGGTGTTGTTCTTAGATCTCCCATATCCAGATGTCCTGCAGGGTGGTGAAGTAAGATAGTTGTCTAACAAATACTCAATGGACTAATCCGATTTCTGGCCGAGTGTGTATTTCTTTTTTATGAGGAGAGACCTCTGGCACCGGCTTACCTCCTGTGTTAGAAGATTGGGCATGTTGAAATCCAACATATCTGATCCTCCTATAACCAAACTTGCTGTCAAGCTATATTTGGGATACCTCATAAATCTAAAATGGTTGTCTTGCTGCTGAAATACACCGACATGCATCTAATGTGTATGGCCGTCTTAAGACCAACCATAGGTTCACTATAATATGTTTTATATACAACTCTAATATATCTACACCATGTTCCAAATTATTATGCAAATTATATTTTTCTCTGATTTCCTAAGTGGTCGGTGCTAAGGACAGTCAGTCTAATAAAAGTCATCACCCGTTAGAGTATACATCGAATTTTATTCAAGAAACCTCCCAATGATAATGATAGATCTTTTGCTTGATGAATTGATAATCCAAAGGTTCTCTATAGGGTTGAAGTCAGGGGAAGATGCTGGCCACACCATGAGTTTATCTCCTTTTATGCCCATAGCGGCCAATGACTCAGAGGTATTCTTTGCAGCATGAGATGGTGCATTGTCATGCATGAAGATGATTTTGCTCCTGAAGGCACATTTCTGTTTTTTATTCCATGGAAGAAAGTTGTCAGTCAGAAACTTAATATACTTTGCAGAGGTCATTTTCACACCTTCAGGAACCTTAAAGGGCCCTACCAGCTGTTTCCCCATGATTCCGGCCCAAAAAAGGACTCCTCCACCTCCTTGCTGACGTCGCAGCCTACATGGTGGCCATCCACCAACCATCCACTACTCCATCCATCTGGACCATCCAGGGTTGCTCGACACTCATCAGTAAACAAGAGTGTTTGAACATTAGTCTTCATGTATGTCTGGGCCCACTGCAACCGTTTCTGCTTGTGAGCATTGTTTAGGGGTGGCCGAATAGTAGGGTTATGCACCACAGCAAGCCTTTGAAGGATCCTACACCTTGTGGTTCGACGGACTCCTGAGGCATCAGCAGCTTCAAGTATTTTCCAACTTCCCTACAAGACTATCGTCCAGTGGCCTTAACATCACATGCTATGAAGTCCTTGGAGAGAATAATACTCGCCTACTTGTGCCCGAGGGTGAGGGCCTACACTGACCCCCTGCAGTTTGTGTACCAGCAGAGATTGGGGGTGGATGATGCTGTAGCGTCTCTGCTAAGATACAATGCATTCGTTCTTGGACAATGATGGAACTGCAGTGCGCGCTATGTTCTTTGACTTCTCTAGTGCTTTTAATACCCTACAGCCGCTCTTACTACGTAATAAATTGACTGATATGGAGGTAGATGAGGGGATGGTGAACTGGATAAGTGACTACCTGACAGACAGGCCGCAGTTTGTAAGGATGGGGGAGGTGGTATCTGGCAGTGTACGGAGCAGTGTTGGAGCCCTCAGGGTACAGTGCTGTCACCCTTCCTCTTCTCATTGTATACAGCTGACTTTCAGTATAAATCTGATTTTTGTCACCTCCAAAAATTCTCAGATGACTCCGTGATTGTAGGGGGCATTGTGGTGGGCCGGGGGGAGGAGGAATATAGAAGGGTGGTTTCTGACTTTGTGGATTGGTGTCAGACTAACTGTCTAGAACTAAATGTAAAGAAAACCAAGGAGATGGTGGTGAGTTATAGAAGGAAAAAGGAGTATTACTTACCGATCACCATTGCTGGCCAGGAGGTTGAGATTGTTGAGAGCTACAAATATTTGGGGGTTCACCTTGACAGTAAACTCGATTGGAGGTGTCATACAGAAAAGGTTTACAAGAAGGGAATGAGCAGACTATACTTTCTGCGGAAGCTCAGGTCGTTCAATGTGTGCAGTAAAATGCTGGAGATGTTCTACCAGTCCGTTGTAGCAAGCGCCATCTTTTTTGCTATCATTTGCTGGGGCAGTAGTGTGCGAGTAGCTGACGCTAATAAACTCAACAAACTTATCAAGAAGGCAAGCGCAGCTGTTGGCCTCCATCTTGACTCTTTTGAGGAGGTATTGGAGGATAGAATTCAGAAAAAGTGTAGGGCTATAATGAACAATAATACACACCCACTATACGAGCTGTTCTTGAATCAGAAGAGCACATTCAGCAGCCGTCTAATCCTACTAAGGTGCAAGAAGGAGAAATTCAGGAAATCGTTTGTACCTACTGCTATGGGGATGTATAATAATTTCCTAAGGGTGGCAGAAAATAATGACTGATGGCTGGTGTACTAATGTCAATTAACATTGTCTTATATACACCTGAACTACACACTTTTATTTATTATGTAATGTTGGTACACCTGTGCAAGATTTGTGTCCTAATATTTTATGTACTGCTGTTTGTATTGCTGCTGTAATACTGTAATTTCCCCCGGGATCAATAAAGTGTATTGTATCGTAAGTATCTGTTTGGTGGTTTGTAATGGCTTTTTAGCAGCTGCTCTCTTAATCCAATGAACTTGCCTGGCAGAAACCTTCCTCATTCTGCCTTTATCAGCACGAACACGTCTGTGCTCAGAATCAGCCACAAATGTCTTAACAGTACGATGATCATGCTTAAGTTTTCGGGAAATATATAATGTTTTCATCCCTTGACCAAGGCCAGTGGCGTTCCGTGAATAGAGCAGACTAAGCAGCAGCTATGGGGCCCAGACAGGTGAGGGGGCCCACGACGGCCGCTGTCGTTTGGCAGCTGTGCTGTGCTGACACAGTACTATCTCCTTTAATTAAATATAAGCGACGGCCGGACACTGTAAACCCCCTTGAAGGTCCCCTTTCCTTGTTGTCTCCTGGTTAGCAGTTGGCTTAAGTCTCTGGCTGCATTTGCATAAGAAAGCCAGCCTGCAGCCAGAGACACGTGCATCACAGGAAGCAGAAAACATTCATAAGTTTCACTCAGGGAGAGATACACAAGAAGGTGAGCCCTGCTGGCTGGGGTATGGGGTGGATTTTTTTGTTGAATGTGTCCCCTCACTGTGCTGGCACTTTATATTTACAATGGCTAGCCTCTGGCTGCACTTTGCACCTTAGGGAGTGAGGGGGTCCTGATTGCAGGCACTGTGGAGGAGGGGGCCCTGCATGCACTGCAGCCACCCTTCTGTACTCCTCACAATGCTTCTCCATTAGAGCTGGTTTCATGTGATTTAACCCCTGTACCACCACCAGGCAGGATGATGCTTCCTAGCTGTAGGTAAGACCTCCAGTATATGTCCCACCACCAACTTCACTGTCAATGTGTGCAACAATGCATGTTCATGCAATACTAAGAATGTGCAATGCCCTGGAAATCATGGTGCAGCCAATAAATGTTACTAATTTATTCTGCTCCTTCACCCCAGAGGCATGCACCTGGGAGACAGCAATTACATGGGGCGTGCTGAGCTCATGAGGTGCCTGAGAGAGGAAGTTCTGCAGATGTTATGGAAGATATTGTGTGCGGCATTTCTGTGTCAGCTTACCTGTGATAAAATGTGTCTTGTAGTTTGTACACATGTTGGAACTTTGCATAGCTTACATATTCCAATCATTTCATATACAAAGATATGACATCCGTCTACCTGTCTTATATGATGCCATGAATGATGGGCATTGCTTGTACCTGCTGTCAGATTAGGCACCACACTTCTTACATCGGAGCACACTATGCAGCATGTTACGTCAGGCTAGGTTCACATTTATGCAGACTTAATGCGTTGGACATATACATTAAAACGTATGCCATGCATCAACCTACGAATTTAAACAAGTACATTTGATAGATATCGTACTTCCATCTTTGTCTCTATATGTTTTTTTACTTAAAAATAATCATTTTTTTTCCATCTAGTTTTACTGTGTCAACAGTCCCATCCCACTCCATTTTGGCATCAGTTCTGTGAGGAGGTGTCCAGAGGAATAAACTTTTTTTCACCCCACATTAAAAACGCGTACCTTTGGTCAATTATGGTTTTTTCCCACAATACAACGTGATCAGGGCAAAACATAGTCAGAAGAACATTTTTTTTACACTACGTGTTGCCCATTATGGTTTGTGTATGCCTCCATATACGTCTGAATACCATTTTTTTTTGCAATTCAGACATATTTGTCCAGCAGACTGCACTGTATAAATGTGAGCCAAGCCTAAAGAAGTCCTTTTTGTCCAAGGAGGATAAAGCACATCATAAACACAAGTCCATACTGTGTGTTGCTGCTTTGCAGTGTGTATTTTTGCCATGCTGATTTTACAGGTGAAAGGTATTTACTTTGAGCCTTTTTTTGGTTGTAACGGTGAATGCTTCAGGATTATCAATGACCAAAGGGGCGGCAAATTTTTCAGCCGCCCCGGGCCCCACAAACAGTTGCTACGCCACTGCACACACAAGATGGTGAGCCTGGCTGGGGGTCGATTTTTTTTGTTAAATGTGTCCCCTCACTGTGCTGGCACTTTACATTTACAATGGCTCTGACTGCACTTTGCACCTTAGGGAGGGGGGCCCGGCTGCACGCACTGTGGAGGGTGTAGGGGGCCCTGCATGCACTGCAGGTGTGTGTGTGTGTGGAGTTAAGAGCACCTGTTTTTGTTTTTTTTTGGGGGGGGCCCCATTCAGACTTTTGCTATGGGGCCCCATGATTTCTATGTACGCCCCTGACCAAGGCATTGCACTATTTGATGCTTTTCAGCAGCAGAGAAATCCTTTTCCTTTTCCATGTTACTTGAAAACTCTGGCCTGCTTAATAGTGTGGAACATCCAGTTTTCCTTTTATTGGGCTCACATGGCAAACTAATTATCACAGGTATCTGAGATTGATTTCAGTGATCCAAAGAACCCTGAGACACAATACCATCAATGGGTTTCATTTACAAAAAGAAACGCTATGACACTTAAAACCAATTTGCATAATAATTTGGAACTATGGTGTATTATACAAAGATTGGTGACTCTTGTATTCTTTCAGTTTAGGTGGATATTGCTGTATTCGCAGACCGTGACGCCCAAATAGATTGTTAATAATTGCATCTATTGTGTATCTTGGCATTAAGTATTGAGTTTACAGAGCCAAGTCATTGTGATGTAGGAGTAATAGCAGTGAAATAAATACTCTGCAGTCTCCAGGAGGGCAGCAAATGTGTGGTCCAATGTAGGGAGGGATTTATTTACAGTGGACTCTTTCTGCGTCAGGAATGTTCTCAGCAGTGGGGTCATCTGTGGCTGATCATAATCAGACAGGCTTTCCTTCACATTCCTAGTATACAGCTGCATAGTGCCTATGGAGCACCTTCACACATACATGTTTTCCTCTGCAAATTATCTACTGTGGATTTTGCTGCAAATCTGCAACAGAATCAGCAAGTGTTCTTACACGCACATTTGGTGCAGATTTTGATGTGTGTCTGTCTAAATTTCACCCTCTGCATCAAAGGGTGAATACCGCAATCCATGCCATCAGCATAAATTGAAAGCCTGCAGGTTTAAAATTTGCGACATGTCAATTTGTGCCCGTTTTCACTGTAGATTTTATTATTTTTAATGTAGATGACAAAATCATGGAAGAAATTGATAACATCTCATCCACTTTATCTCTGGAGAGAAAATCTGCCACTTATCCAGTGAACTTGCCCTTAGGCTTCGGTCACACACTTGTAAAAAGTAGTTATTTGGCACACACATTTGTGCATTGGATTCTTTAAAAAATGTTTTTTTTTTCTGTTATTACTTTTGTAAAATGTCTTTTTGTTCTAGCTTTTAGAGCATTTTTTGAAGTGTAATAGTAAAAAAGGCAGGAAAAAATGCCATGTGCAAACCATTCTGCATTTCTAGAAAGCTTGACTAACCCAAAAATCCAACAAAAAAACAAAAACGAAAAGACACCACAAACAACAACAAAAAATACTGCAGTGAAACATGCAAGAATTGTCTGTCAAGGATTGTATGTCCCATTGATTACTTGGAATAGATGTTGTAATCTCAAGGGCAGGGTCCTCTCCCCTCTATATCAGTCTGTGATTGTTAGTTTACTGTAAGTGATATCTGTAATTTGTATGTAACCCCTTCTCATGTGCAGCACCATGGAATCAATTTCGCTATATAAATAAATATTAATAATCTCAGGGACATTCTTACTATTAGTGACTGTGTTCCTCCTAGGGAATGCTGTCCTTGGAGATCACTTCTCTGTGTTGGAAGCTCGGCCTGCAAATATATTGAATTTATTAATTCAGCTGGTGACAGAACTTTCTGTATTGTTTACCATATGCAGGGCCGGCTTTAGACAAAGTGGGGCCCTGGGCAAAAGTTTAAAGTGGGGCACCAAATGCTAACATATTGTACAATTACACAGAAACATTTCGGTTGTATTTACATGCGCTGAGTTCAGGCAGTTAAGCGTCGAACGGCTTCAATATTGTCGATCACGCTCATTTGTTTCCCAGCCTCTTTACACCAGCTGAGAAAGAATGACTGGCACAGGACGATCACTAGTAGATCAATCTGTCCCCACACAGTATCATGTTATTAGCGGCATATCTGCAGGTTACACCAGCGATGTGCTGCTGAGAACAATTATTTTTGTTCCAGCATAAACAATCCAATCGCTCAATGAATAAGCAGCATTTTGCTTGTTTAGTATAATATACCCCATAGTCCTCCACATAGTATAATGCATGTCCAATAGTCCTTCATATAGTATAATGTGCCCCATATCCCTCCATATACTTTAGTACACTTCCCATATGCCTCCATATAGTATAATACATGTGAGGGAAACAAAAAAATACAGAAAATAATCTTAGTTTAACAAAAAATTAAGTTCCTAAACATTTTCATGATCGCCAGGACTGTAATCTGAGGGGAGTAATAGTGCGTGGCATTGATTGAATCAACATGGGAATTAGAGGTGCTGATGTGAAACAGAGACTCCTTCAGAAGGAGTTGAATGATCTACCCACAAGTTGTTTTCATCAAGGGCTTAAGTAAGACTGTAAATTTCTAGTAATTTCTGTAACTAATAAATGTAAATGGTATCCTTATGGGGTTATTTATTTTTATATTGTTTGATATTTATTTTGTGTTACTTGCTGTCTATAGGATTGAAAGGGTCTGTCCACTACCCAGCAAACCCCTTTTTAATTATAAAATAAAAGTAACAATATGGAGAGAGATAAAATAACTTGATTTAATAAGTATCTGGAATTGATAAATAGCAGATACTGGAGGGGTGTATCTGTTTTTTTTGTTTTTTTTTTGGCATGGGGGCTACTTCATTTAAAAAGGAGTTGTCCAGATAGTAGATAGCTCTTTGAAGCCATTTCACTGATTTTCTGTGTGCCCAGACGATTGGCCATGAAGACTCAGAGGATTTTTCATTGAATAAACTGTATCTACCATAAGTGATTCAAATACCTGACTTTTTGCAAAAATATTTAGAGTTGAGAGTCCTCAGTGGTTGATACCTTTTAATGGCTAACTGAAAAGATGGTAACAAATTGCAAGCTTCCAGACTACTCAGGTCTCTTCATCAGGCTGAACTAATACAAAATCTGAAGAATCACATATTTATACACAAAAACACAGAAAAAATGCAATAGGTAAGACAAGTGACGTGAAGCAGAATAGTCATTATGGCAGAGGAATGAGCATAAATATTGGAACAATTCATAGATAAGGAGAGAAAGTTTTATTACCCTCTGATTGGGGTCTGGTAATGTTTTGTGATGTTTTCACACATGAAGTAGTTATGACATTGGCTTCTCATCTAAGACTCTCATATCTCTCCATGTTTTCAATATCCACAGCCGCTCACTTCCACTAATTTATTTAAAAAAAAAATTTGTTTGCATGTTCCCCCCCCATGATGTTTCACATCGTTAGGAAATTTTATTATATTATTATGTATATTCTTTTTTACACTATGCATGGAAGACCTTATTGTTTACTTCTCTTGTTGGGATAATTGAGTGATAATTCTTTGACTTTTCATCACGTTTTGCACTTTTTGAATTGATTTGTGGCCTTTTGTTATTCCTCTTGTTTCTTAGGTCTTTTTTTAGTTCCATTTTTGTCTCATCTGTCCATAGGACATTCTCCCAGAAACCTTGTGGCTTGTCAACATGTAGTTTAGAAAATTCCAGTCTGGCTTTTTTATGATTTTTTTTCAACAATGGTGTTCTACTTGGTCGTCTCCCTTGAAGTCCACTTTGGCTCATACAACGACGGAAGGAGCGATCTGACACTGATGATCCTTGAGCTTGAAAATCACCTTTAGGCCGGGATCACACATGCGACGAAAACGTCCGTCGCTTGCATGTGAAATTCCAGCTCTGGCGCCGGCACTCGGGAGTGAAGCGAGCGGCTGCATATAAATACATGCAGCCGCGCACTCCACTCCCGAGTGCCGGCGCCAGAGCTGGGATTTCACATGCGAACGACGGACGTTTTCATCGCATGTGTGATCCCGGCCTTAGGATGTGTGCACAGGTTGCGAATTTGTTGTGGATCCGCAGCGGATTTTCCGCAGATCTGCAAGTGTATCACCAACCAATGTAATTCAATGGAAAAAAAAAGCTGTGCACATGCTGTGGAAAATTCCGCAAGGAATCCGCAGCGATTTATTTTCCGCAGCATGACAATTCTTTGTGCGGATTCCGCAGCGTTTCTACACCCATTTCATTATAGAAAACCGCAGGTGTAAAAACGCATGACAATCAACATGTGGTTTTGAGCACCTTCAGAGGTGCAGTTTTAAGAATGGTGTCACTTTTGGGTATTTTCTATCATATAGACCCTGAAAGTGACTTCAAATGTGATGTGGTCCCTAAAAAAAAATGGTGTTGTGTGTGGCCCAGCTATGCAGGCACACATAAAATCCAGGAGAGTGCACAGGAAGGTAATCGCAACGCTTGATATGCATTCACTGCCACTCACTCTTTCGGACACACCCATCTGAGGTATAAGAGGGAGTGACACGTAGCAGAGACAGATCAGTTAGAGTGAGTAGTCTGAAAGAGAGGAGAAAGTAGAGTCTGTTTCCTGTCAGAGGACAGTGCAGTTCAGTCTCAGTCCAGTCTGGACTTGGAGGATACTGAGAGCTATTCAGTGAGCTCTAGGAGAAAGCTGACTTTTCACATCGAAGCTACAGGTGCTTATGTTAAGAGCGGGAAGCAGGGCGAAGGGCGCAGTGGAGAAGACAGAGAAGTGCTACAGGGATTGGATTACCTGCACTAAATTGCCGGACACCGGGGTCCGAAGCGTTGCTAGTGTTTCAAGCATAGTAACAAGAAAACCGGAGGCATCTGGACTACAGGTCGCAGAGTGCAGCCCAAAGCGTCAATACGTAACCGGAGTCAGGGAGAACGGGGACTTTGAGTCAAGCGCAGACAAAAGTAAGAACTTAGTTCTCACCACTTAGAAGGCTCCACCACAATGTTGCCGGGCATTACAGCTATTGAGAAAGCTGGAGAGTTCAGAGTTAACTTCGCTTCAGGCAAGTTGGACTCACATACATATTGAAGTAAAGGAGGCCTCTAACCTGCTCAGCGGTTACCCGAATGTGCATTCTCCACCCCAACCAGCTCCCCGGACCTGCTTGAACCATCTACCAGTAAAAGGTATGAAAAGAAGCCGCATTGTGTGTGACTGAATTCTTATCTACACCCCGCATCGTCACCATAGACTTCCAGGGACCAGTCTCACCTGTGGGAGACCCACCATCTAGCTGCCCCATAACATCCCCTGTGAAGACCCTTACAGCAGCGCTGGTACAACTGACCAGAAACCACAGGTGGCGTCACGAACTATTACAAATCCCCTGTAAATATCCCCCATCGCTTGACTGCCAGGGCCACGGACCGAGTCCCGCTGCCAGTGACAACTCCCATAGAAATCAATGGGCTCGGCTCCGAGTACCCCATAGCCCTGGTAACCACAATTGTGATGCGAGTCAGTTGTAAAAATGAGAAATCGCTGTTTAATTTTTAACCCTTATAACTTCCTAAACTAATAGCAAAGCCACAAAAGAAGACTTAAAAGCCTCCAAATATTCTAGTTACACAGCAAAAAAATAGGCAGCACTGCTTACCTGCCCAGATCTTAGAACAAATGCACTACAGGGTGCAGCCAATCCATATAGCAAGATGTTAGCAACACTGGTGCAAAATACTGGATTAAGAGCCACTCTCCACCTACCCATTCCTGGAGGGGGTGGCTGCCCAGTATACAATTGCACAATAAAGGCCTGTATAGGGCGCTGTTCACACAAGGGTACTGCATAGTGTCTAATAGCAAAGCTACAGTATTTTGCACCTGTGTTGCTAACATCTTGGGCAACTGACACTACGCCACTGGACTGGAATCTCGCATGGAATTTTTGTGTCAGTTTTTGATGCATTTTTTTGAGCTAATGCCAAAAGTGTACCCAAAGAGGGAAAGTATAAAAGAAAAAATCTTCTGCTTCCTCACTATTTTGTATCAACATCTGTGTCATTGACAGTTGTATAATTTTTCTAAGTACGGTATATATTGTATCAGCAGCTTCAGCTGGTTACATTGAAGCCAGCGAACCAAGAACACTGAGGCTTTCCAGTAGTGCAATAAACCGTGTGACTTTCCAGTCGTAGTCCCAATGGCTGTCAGGACATACTGGGAATCGTAGTCTCACAGGATAGATGGCGCTGTGCTGTATATATTAGGACATCTTGCAAAATCTTTTGAGAACCTTTTTAAGACTCCTTTATGTCCAGTAAGAAAAGACATCAGATTCTGAAGTTCCTGCATTTTTTAGCATGATGAATTGAACATTTGAATGTCATTATATTATGGGGTCTGCAGAAATCATTAACTATACAGACAGCTGGCTAACACGTGTGACTGGGAATCTCACACATTATTTCCCTCCACTTTTATTATATCTTGCTAATCCCAAAAGCACCTGGCCTGTACAGTAGTGTTGGGGGCAGTTCAGGGTGTCTAGGTTCCCACCATCTCCATTTACCATATTGAGGCATTAGTGTTATGATGACATATATAGATTGAGATCTTCCCCTGTAAACCAGTGTGGAAATCCTCTATGGATATCCTTTATCAATAGTGTGCTAGCCTCCCAGCTCTCAGCCCCCTCAGAATCATTACACTCAGAAACACAGCTTTAGACTGTATCACACAGGATAGGATTAGATACACGGCTCAGCACACAGTATCACACAGGACAGGATTAGATACACGGCTTAGCAGGCAGTTTCACACAGTATAGGATTAGATGCACATCTCAGGAGACTTATCACACAAGATAGGATTAGATACATGGCTCAGCACACAGTATCACACAAGACAGGATTAGATACACGGCTTAGCAGGAGTATCACACAGTATAGGATTAGATGCACATCTCAGGAGACTGTATCACACAAGATAGGATTAGATACACTCCTCAGCAGACAGTATGACATAGAATAGGATTAGCTACACGGCTCAGCAAGCTGTATCACACATGATAGGATTAGATACACTGCTCAGCAAACAATGTCACACCGGATAGGATCAGCTACACAGCTCAGTAGACAGTATCATGCTGTATAAGATCAGCTACACAGCTCAGGAAATAGTACTCTCACGTTAAGATTGGGTACACAGCTCAGCAGACAGTATCACACATGATAGGATTAGGTACAGAACTGTGAGCTTATGTAGTACTTGTATACTCACAAAAAGGTAACACGTTTACAATATAATTTTCTAGACAGATGCTGATAAAAAAAATGGTATTATGAATAGTATAAGTACTGATTATACTGTAACACAATGGTCCATGAGTGTGCTGGGAATAGTAGTCTTCCATAGCTCTTACACATACTATATTGTGTTACAGTGTGTAGTGTCATGGATGGTACATACAATTCTGTAGCCTACTGCAAGTACATATGTTGCTGTACCTTCCACTGAACTATATTGTATAGCATGGCACCAGGGGCGGACACTGACAGCTTGGGCCCTTGTGCATGAAATGTGTATGGGCCCCCTTCCTTTTATGGCAACAAAGCTACATATATATAGCCACACAAACATACAAGTTTGGACACACCTTCTCATTCAAAGATTTTTCTGTATTTTCATGACTATGAAAATTGTACATTCACACTGAAGGCATCAAAACTATGAATTAACACATGTGGAATTGTATACTTAACAAAAAAGTGTGAAACAACTGAAAATATGTCTTATATTCTAGGTTCTTCAAAGTAGCCACCTTTTGCTTTGATTACTGCTTTGCACACTCTTGGCATTCTCTTGATGAGCTTCAAGAGGTAGTCACCGGAAATGGTTTTCACTTCACAGGTGTGCCCTGTCAGGTTTAATAAGTGGGATTTCTGGCCTTATAAATGGGGTTGGGACCATCAGTTGTGTTGTGCAGAAGTTTGGTGGATACACAGCTGATATTCCTACTGAATAGAGTCTTAGCATGTGTATTATGGCAAGATAAAAGCAGCTAAGTAAAGAAAAACAAGTGGTCATCATTACTTTAAGAAATGAAGGTCAGTCAGTCCGAAAAATTGGGAAAACTTTGAAAGTGTCCCCAAGTGCAGTTGCAAAAACCATCAAGCGCTACAAAGAAATAGGCGCACATGAGGACCGCCCCAGGAAAGGAAGACCAAGAGTCACCTCTGCTTCTGAGGATAAGTTTATCCGAGTCACCAGCCTCAGAAATCGCAGGTTTACAGCAGCTCAGATTAGAGACCAGGTCAATGCCACACAGAGTTCTAGCAGCAGACACATCTCTACAACAACTGTTAAGAGGAGACTTTGTGCAGCAGGCCTTCAAAGTAAAATAGCTGCTAGGAAACCACTGCTAAGGACAGGCAACAAGCAGAAGAGACTTGTTTGGGCTAAAGAACACAAGGAATGGACATTAGACCAGTGAAAATTTGTGCTTTGGTCTGATGACTCTAAATTTGAGATCTTTGGTTCCAACCACCGTGTCTTTGTGCGACGCAGAAAAGGTGAACAGATGGACTCTACATGCTTGGTTCCCACCGTGAAGCATGGAGGAGGAGGTGTGATGGTGTAGGGGTGCTTTGCTGGTGACACTGTTGGGAATTTATTCAAAATTGAAGGCATACTGAACCAGCATGGCTACCACAGCATCTTGCAGCAGCATGCTATTCGATCCGGTTTGCGTTTAGTTGGACCATCATTTATTTTTCAACAGGACAATGACCCCAAACACACCTCCAGGCTGTGTAAGGGCTATTTGACCAAGAAGGAGAGTGATTGGGTGCTACGCCAGATGACCTGGCCTCCACAGTCACCAGATCTGAACCCAATCGAGATAGTTTGGGGTGAGCTGGACCGCAGAGTGAAGGCAAAAGGGCCAACAAGTGCTAAGCATCTCTGGGAACTCCTTCAAGACTGTTGGAAGACCATTTCCGGTGACTACCTCTTGAAGCTCATCAAGAGAATGCCAAGAGTGTGCAACGCCGTAATCAAAGCAAAAGGTGGCTACTTTGAAGAACCTAGAATATAAGACATATTTTCAGTTGTTTCACACTTTTTTGTTAAGTATAGAATTCCACATGTGTTAATTCATAGTTTTGATGCCTTCAGTGTGAATGTACAATTTTCATAGTCATGAAAATACAGAAAAATCTTTGAATGAGAAGGTGTGTCCAAACTTTTGGTCTGTACTGTACATGTATATACTGTAGATTAGTCTTTATTATGTATATTGCCGTCCCTTATTATACAGTGCCCTCTCTTGTTATGTACAGCACCATCCCTTACATATTGGATTATATACAGTCATGGCCAAAAGTTTTGAGAATGACACAAATATTAATTTTTACAAAGTCTACTGCTTCACTTTTTCTAATGGCAATTTGCATATACTCCAGAATGTTATAAAGAGTGATCAGCTTAACAGCAATTACTTGCAAAGTCAATATTTGGCTAGAAAATGAACTTTATCCCCCAAAACACATTTCAACATCATTGCAGCCCTGCCTTAAAAGGACCAGCTAACCTCTTTTCAGTGATTGCTCCATTAACACAGGTGTGGGTGTTGATGAGGACATGGCTGGAGATCAGTCTGTCATGATTAAGTAAGAATGACACCACTGGACACTTTAAAAGGAGGCTGTGCTTGGCATCATTGTTTCTCTTCTGTTAACCATGGTTATCTCTAAAGAAACACGTGCAGTCATCATTGCAATGCACAAAAATGGCCTAACAGGGAAGAGTATCGCAGCTAGAAAGATTGCACCTCAGTCAACAATCTATCGCATCATCAAGAACTTCAAGGAGAGAGGTTCCATTGTTGCCAAAAAGGCTTCAGGACGCCCAAGAAAGACCAGCAAGCGCCAGGACCGTCTCTTAAAAGTGTTTCAGCTGCGGGATAGGGCTACCAGCAGTGCAGAGCTTGCTCAGGAATGGCAGCAGGCAGGTGTGAGTGCATCTGCACGCACTGTGAGGCGGAGACTCTTGGAGCAAGGCCTGGTCTCAAGGAGGGCAGCAAAGAAGCCACTTCTCTCCAGAAAAACATCATGGACAGACTGATATTCTGCAAAAGGTACAGGCAGTGGACTGCTGAGGACTGGGGTAAAGTTATTTTCTCTGATGAATCCCCTTTTCAATTGTTTGGGACATCAGGAAAACGCCTCATTCGGAGAAGACAAGGTGAGTGCTACCACCAGTCTTGTCTCATGCCAACTGTTAAGCATCCTGAAACCATTCATGTGTGGGGTTGCTTCTCAGCCAAGGGAATCGGCTCTCTCACAGTCTTGCCTAAAAACACAGCCATGAATAAAGAATGGTACCAGAATGTCCTCCAAGAGCAACTTCTCCCAACCCTTCAAGAGCAGTTTGGCGATCAACAATGCCTTTTCCAGCATGATGGAGCACCTTGCCATAAAGCAAAGGTGATAACTAAATGGCTCAGGGAACAAAACATAGAGATTTTGGGTCCATGGCCTGGAAACCCCCCAGATCTTAATCCCATTGAGAACTTGTGGTCAATCATCAAGAGACGGGTGGACAAACAAAAACCTAAAAATTCTGACAAAATGAAAGCATTGATTGTGCAAGAATGGACTGCTATCAGTCAGGATTTGGTCCAGAAGTTGATTGAGAGCATGCCAGGGAGAATTGCAGAGGTCCTGAAGAAGAAGGGTCAACACTGCAAATGTTGACTTGCTGCATTAACTCATTCTAACTGTCAATATAAGCTTTTGTTACTCATATGTTTGCAATTATTATATTTCTGTCTGTGATAAAAACATCTGTCAAACACACATAAAAACCAGAGGGCAGCAGATCATGTGAAAATATAATATTTGTGTCATTCTCAAAACTTTTGGCCATGACTGTAGAGCCCTGTTTTTTATTACATACCATCCTGTCTTGTTTGCTGTATAATGCAATGATGGCTGATGGAGCATGGGAAAGCTTCTTTTTAATGGGGGAGCTGATGGACTGTCGTCTGGTCACCGGCTCCTCCATCAGCAGTCATTCTATATATCTAAAAAGAGAGGGGACTATGTCATAAAAGATGGCGCTGTGAATAACAAAATTAACAAGAATACATTATTTAAGAGACAGCAGTGTACATAACAGCAGAGGAAGCTATATAATAAGAGAGGGCACCATATATAACTAGAGAGGATGGTACGTAATAAGGGACGGTGTTATACATAATAAAAAAGGAAACTATGCAACTAAAGATGGTGTTATACAGAATTAGTGAGTACACTATATATTAAGGGACTGTGTTATACATAATAAGTAAGTACACTATATACTAAGGGACTATGTTAGACATAAGTGAGTATACTATATACTAAGGGACTGTGCTATACATAAGTGAGTACACTATATACTAAGGGGCTGTGCTATACATAAGTGAGTACACTATATACTAAGGGACTGTGTTAGACATAAGCAATAATAATGTCTTCCTCCACTCCCCCTGTTCCTAAGTCTGTTATTAGTCCCCTTCCCCCTATCCCAATCCCACATATCCCTCATTGTCCTTCTACTCCTGTATCCCATTTTTGTCCTCTCCCCACCCCATCATTGCCCTCTTTACCACCTCCATCATTGCCTTCTCCCCCACCACCCCATCATTGCCCATTCTACCACCTCCATCATTTCCTCCTCCCCCACCACCCCATCATTGTCCTTTCCACTACCCCCGTCATTGCCCTTTCCACATCTCCATAATTGCTCTCTCCACCACCCCATCATTGCCCTCTCCATCAACTCCATCATTGCCTCCTTCCCTGCAACTCCCATCATTGTCCTTTCCACTACCACCATCATTGCCTTCAGCCCCACCACCACATCATTGCCCTTTCCACCAACTCCATCATTGCCTTTTCCCCTCCCCCATGAATGCCCTTACCACCACCTCCAACATTGCCTTCTCCCCAACACCCCATCATTGCCCATTCCACCACCTCCATCATTTCCTCCTCCCCACATCCCCATCATTGTCCTTTCCACTACCACAATCATAGCCTTTTCCCTCACCACTCCCATCATTGCCCATTCCACCACTTCCATCATTTCCTTCTCCCCCTCACCCCTATTACTTCCCTTTCCACCACCTCTATCATTTCTTTCTCCCCATCACTGTCCTTTCCACCACCATCATTGCATTCTCCTCAACACTCCCATAGTCCTTTCCACCACCTCTATCATTGCTTTTTTCTCCACCACCCCATCATTGCCCTTTCCACCACTTCCATCATTGCTTTCTCCCCCACCACCTCATCATTGTCCTTTCCACCAAGTTCATAATTGCCTTCCCCACCACCCCATTATTTCCCATTCCACCACCTCCATCATTTCCTTCTCCCCCACCATCCCCATCATTGCCCTTTACATCACCACCATCATTGTCCTTTCCACCACCATCCTTGCCCATTCCACCACCTTCATCATTTCCTCCCCCCTCCACCCCATTATTGCCCTTTCCACCACCATCATTGTCCTTTCCACCACCATCATCCTTGCCCATTCCACCACCTTCATCATTTCCTCCCCCTCCACCCCCATTATTGCCCTTTCCACCACCATCATTGTCCTTTCTACCACCTCTATCATTGGCTTCTCCCCACCACCATCATTGCCAATTCAACCACCTCCATCATTTCCTCCTCCCCCACCATTCCCAGCATTGTCCTTTCCACCACCTCCATAATTGCTTTCTCCCCACCACCACATCATTGTCTTCTCCATCACCACATCATTGCCTTCTCCCCATCACACCCATCATTACCCTCTCCTCCACCTACACACACAGCACCATTCAACTCTCTGCACATTCCCCACAGCGCTATGCACGCACGTACACACACCACAACTCATCTCTACAGAAACAAAACACACATACACACAAAAATACACACAGACAGCACCTCTCACCTCTCTGCACGCTCTCCCGCAGCCGCGGCATCACCGTTGCCGGCCGCTGAATGATGACGTCATCCAGCCGCGCTGCTGTCTGTGTGAGACAGGAATCGTGGGCAGGAAGCAGGATAGATTGCTGCAGCTCTGCTGCTATTTTCTTTTGTAGGCAGTGGAGCTGCAGGGATCGCTCCCTGCCCGCCATACATGAGGGCAATCTGGCGGGCAAGGAGCCTCAGGGCTGGATAAACAGGCTAGAGTGACCTCATTATTAGCCGCCCTGCAGGGGCCCCCCTCCACCTCCAGGTCCCAGTGTAGCCGTATAGGCTGCACAGGCGGTATGTCCGCCCCTGCATGGCACACAAATGCTATTTGCTAATACAAAGTTTGCCATTAGCTTTTGCCACTGCCTCCTACACAGTGTAGTAGTGTGAGAGGGAATAGTTGCATTCGGAGCCAAATTTTTCAGGGGTGCAAAATTTTCACCCTCACGCCCATACAGTCAATATGATCCAGGATGGCAGGAAAGCCACTAAGTAAACGACACCGTGCAGCCAGCAAGTGCTGCTTCTACTAACAGTTCACCCAAGCTCCAGCAAGCACCAGCAGCTTCCTTTAGGAAGCACACTTGCTGCGGACTACAGAGTCTATGCAGAGCAAAGCAGTAGAAATGACTTTATCAACAGCTGCTCCTATCTGCATAGGCAGCAGCCAATATGATAATATGGTCATCAATATAGTAAGAGCTTTGTCATCTCTGTTATTGCCTATGCAGAGCGCAACAACATAACAAAGTCCTTTCAACTGCAGTGCTCTGCTGTGCAACTGTATAAGCAGCATCAGACATATTGAATTTGTCATCAGCTGCTGCTCTTTGCATAGGCAGTTATGCTCTAAATTCAGCGACATGTAAAAGTTTGGGCACCCCTGATCAAAATTGCTGTTATTGTGAACAGTTAAGCAAGTTGAAGATTAAATTATCTCTAAAAGAGCTAATGTTAAAGATGAAACATTTTCTTTGTATTTTAGGCAAAAAAGAAAATATATACTGTAGTCATTTAAAAATTACAAAAAGGAAATTGGGCAATGCAGATGTAAGGTTCTGTGTACATGTTCCTGAAACTCAGTTTTTCCGTCAGCCATTTTACTTTCTGTCTTGCTGCAGCTGTCTTGCCCTCAGTCAATATGGAGTTTCCAGCTTGCATGTTCCCGCCCTGATTCTCTCCCTCTTGCTTCTTAAGCAGCCACAGCTGAGCAATCAGTGCTTCAGAATCAAGCCTGCAGTGAACCTGTGACCTGACTCCTGGAAGCCTTGGACCTTGTACTCCAGTTATTTCCTATTGTGGAACTTTGGAACACTCGTGGACTTTGGAACCTTGCTATTTGATAAATCCACGTTTGCATGGACTTATGGTAACAGAGAAGAGATCCTGAACCTGTTGTGAGAGTGATTGCTGAGCTTAAGTTACTCTGGCCTGCTGTGTCTCCTGCTTTTGTATCTGCAAACTGTGTGACTATTATTGCCACTTGTATGAAGTAATACAAGACCTTCTATATCAAACCTGTGACTCCTGTGTTTTCATCGCACCCAAGCACAAGACACTATATGAACTGTACTCCTTACATTACAAGATTCTGAAGCCAAACGTTAGTGTCTGCTGGGTCTGGAAAGGCTGTGTCTGCTGTAACTGTGGATATCAGATGTCCGGATTGTACTTTCTGTGATGACAGTGGTTGTGACTTCTCACAACCATTCCAGGTGAGCAATTCCCTTAAGTTTTTTTTTTCTGCAGTGTTACCACAGGTAAACACTATTGTTTTTTTTTTTTCTTTCCTCTTTTGTGTCTGCTGTAACTGTGGATATCAGATGTCCGGATTGAACTTTCTGTGATGATAGTGGTTGTGACTTCTCACAACCATTCCAGGTGAGCAGTTCCCTTAATTTTTTTTCTCTCTGCAGTGTTACCACAGGTAAACACTATTGTTTTTTTTTTCTTCTCCTCTCCTTCCAGTACTCCTGTCTTAAAAGATCTGGAAAATGGAGGCCCGCATAAAGGAACTTTGCGGAGTGACTGATAATATTCTTGCAGATTTGCAGACTATAAAAACCCGTTTTACAAACCTACAGGACCTCACTAATCACAATTTGCAAGTGTTTGGACAGACTGCCCAGGATTTGCGAGCCAGGATTGAGGTTCTAGAGGAGCGAGTCCAGGCTCCTGCCGTAGCCCCGAGTTCTGGGATTCCTAAGTTGCCCCCTTTTCGTTTTGGCGGTGAACGTGAGAAATTCAGGGGATTTATTAATCAATGCAATCTTTTTTTTTTTGCACATGCTTCACAATTTCCCACTGAACGATCTAAAGTGCTTACTATAATTATGTTGCTTACCAACAAGGCTTTGATGTGGGCAAACCCTCTGATTGAGACTGAGGATGAATGTTTGGATCATCTTGATGCTTTCATTTCAGCCATGGGGCAGGTGTTTGATGACCCCAATCGAGGTGCAACAGCTGAAGCAGCCATGTTAGCTTTGCGCCAAGGTAAGCACTCGGTAGCTGAATATGCCTTGGATTTCAGGAGATGGGCCCTTGATACCACCTGGGACAGTTCGCCAAAAAATCTATTTTTCGAAAAGGGTTATCTCCACTGATTAAGGATGAACTTGCTCGTGCCGACCCTCCCACTGCGTTAGGTGACTTTATTAACTACTGCATCCGTATTGATACTCGTCTGACTGAACGTAGGCAAGAGAGATGGTTCGAAAGCAATCGCACTAACCTTTTCCTACCTTCCTCTCCAGCTAAGGAACCTTTGAGTAGGATCACACGGGAACCTGAACTAACCCATGCAGGTAGACTCTTTACAACGACGGGTTAGTGATGCACGCAAGGAACATCGTTTTAAGGAGAATCTATGTTTCTATTGTGGTAAGTCAGGGCACTTCATTATAAACTGCCCCAGCCGTTCTCGTAAGACTACTGCAGCACTCATTCACTGTGAGTGTTGCGAGAGGGGATCTATCAGGTCCGAGCCTCAGGCTCCAGAGAGATCTGCAGCAACAGATCTTGATTTCTCGGACTTAAACTCCGTTACTTCTGAGGACGTTGACTGTGTAAACGCTGCAATTTTTCAAGTTTCCTCAGCGGTGTCCCCGCTGAGTTGTAAGAAAAACAATTCTCATTGCTTTCTTTCCATCAAACTCTGGGTTGACTCAGCTTGGGTGTCTAGCTCTGCTATGATCGACTCAGGGGCAAGTGGAAATTTTATGGATGTCTCCTTTGCTCTGAAACAGGGGATACGTTCAGTGAAGAAGGCTACTCCAGTACAGATGGAAACTGTGGATGGCTCCCTGCTGACCTCTGGACCAGTGGATCAGGAAACAGAGCCTTTGAGGGTTCTTATGGGTAAAGATCATCAAGAGAAACTGTCCTTTATGCTTATCTCTTCTCCCCACTTTCCCATTATTCTAGGGCTACCATGGCTGCAGGCTCAGAATCCTACCATTAACTGGGAGACCAAGGAATTACACTTTCCAGAGAAACAGATGAGTCCAAAAGTTTCAGCTTGCTCTGTTCCTAAAGGAACCATGTCAGTCCCTGAACTACCAGCTGTATATCAGGACTATGTGGATTTATGTGACAAGAAGAACGCTGACCAGCTTCCCCCTCACCGTCCATATGATTGTCCAATTGAATTATTGCCTGGAGCAGAGATACCTTTTGGTAAGATCTACCCCCTGGCGGGGCCCGAGCTAAAGGCTTTAAAGGATTACATAGACGAAAATCTAGCCAAGGGCTTCATACGCCCCTCTTCATCTCCTGCAGGTGCACCCATCTTCTTTGTAAAGAAGAAAGATGGATCTCTGAGACCCTGCGTAGACTATAGGAAACTCAATAAGGTTACTATTAGAAACCGTTATCCATTGCCTTTAATCCCTGAGTTATTGGAGAGAGTGCGACATGCCAAAATTTTCTCTAAACTAGATCTCCGTGGGGCCTATAACTTAGTCCGTATTAGACCTGGGGATGAATGGAAGACTGCATTCAGGTCACGCTATGGACACTTTGAATATCTAGTTATGCCTTTTGGTCTGAGTACCGCCCCAGCCACTTTCCAACACTTGGTGAATGACATCTTCAGGGATCTCCTAGATACATTCGTGGTGATTTATTTGGATGATATTCTAATTTTTTCTAACTCCACAGAGAAACATCATGAACATGTGAGAATGGTCTTGGAACGTCTAAGACAAAATCATCTTTACATCAAACTTGAAAAGTGTGAATTCCATAGGACCGAAATTCAATTTCTGGGGTATGTACTGTCTACACAAGGAATTAGTATGGATGGAAGCAAGACCCAAGCCATCAAGGATTGGCCAAGTCCTAGAAATGTGAAGGAGGTGCAGCGCTTCATCGGGTTTGCCAACTTCTATAGACGTTTCATTAGGAATTTCTCTGAGGTAGTGTCACCTATCACCCAACTTACCCGGAAAGAGTCTAGGTTCTCCTGGACTCCCCAAGCCCAGGAAGCATTTTCCCGTCTAAAAGATAAATTTACCACTGCACCTATCTTAGTACATCCCAACCCCGAACTTGCCTTCATAATAGAGGTGGATGCTTCAGACTGTGCCGTTGGAGCTATACTCTCTCAGAGAACAGGTGAGAAGAATGTCTTGCATCCCTGTGCCTTCTTTTCCCAGCAGTTGTCTTCGGCTGAGAGGAACTACGATGTGGGCAATAGAGAGTTGTTGGCCATTATTGCCGCCTTCAAAGAATGGAGACACCTTCTTCAGGGAGCTGCACAGCAAATAGTCGTCCTGACAGACCATCGTAACCTTGAATTTATCAGGTCGGCTAAGTGCCTGACTCCTCGCCAGGCTCGCTGGAATCTTTTCTTAAACCAATTTAATTTTATCATTTCTTATAGACCAGGATCGCGCAATGGAAAGGCTGATGCACTCTCTAGGATTTATTCAGCAGAGACACGTCCACTTACTCCTCCTAAGACTATTCTTCCTGACTCTAGATTCCTGGTAGTGATTCATAATCAAGACCTACTTAAGGACATCAAGGAAGCATACCATGCGGATTCCTTTTTGGCACAACCCCCAAGGGACGTAAGTCTTGTCTTTAAGAATGGTGTGTGGATTCAGGGACAACGTCTGTATATTCCTGAAACAGTCAGATTAAGAGTATTGCAACTCATTCACGATTCCAAGATAGCTGGGCATAGAGGAATTCTAAAGACACAGGAATTTCTTTCTCGTTTCTTTTGGTGGCCCACTTGCAGGAAGGATGTTTTAAACTATGTCACTTCATGTGAAGTCTGTGCAAGATGCAAAACACCTCGCTCCTCACCAACTGGTCTGTTACAACCTCTTCCCACCCCGTCCCGCCCGTGGGGATCCATTTCTATGGACTTCATTGTGGAGTTACCAACCTCTCAAGGGAAGAACACCATTCTAGTGGTGGTTGATCGTTTAACAAAAGCAACTCATTTTATTCCTTGTGTCGGCTTACCCACTGCAAGACATCAGATTTGATGATTAAAAATGTGTTTCGTTTACATGGAGTACCAGATGAGGTTATTTCGGATCGAGGGGTGCAATTCACTTCAAGGTTTTGGCAAAATTTCTGTGCAGCATTGGACATTAAAGTGAACCTTTCTTCTGCTTTTCATCCTCAGACTAATGGACAGACGGAACGAACCAATCAGACCCTGGAGCAGTATCTTCGCTGCTTTATCTGCCACCTACAGGATGATTGGGTGGATCTACTTCCACTGGCTGAGTTCTCTTATAACAACTCTCAGAGCGCCTCCACTAAGCAGTCTCCTTTTTACTCCAATTTAGGTTATCATCCTAATATTCTTCCTCGATTTCCCATAGAAACGCCTTTGCCAGCAGTGGCTGAAAGAATCACGTCTTTACAAAAGAATATGGATCTTCTAAAGGGAAATCTGGAATTGGCTCAGGAAAGGTACAAGAAAGCCGCAGATAAATTTCGTAAACCTGCACCAGCTTTCAAGGTAGGAGACCTGGTCTGGCTGTCAACCAGAAATCTTAAGTTAAGAATTCCATCATCTAAGTTGGGACATAAATACATTGGACCTTATAAAATCAGTAAAATTATAAGTGCTGTCGCTTGTCGTCTTCAACTGCCCAGAACTATGAGAATCCACCCTGTCTTTCATGTATCTCTACTAAAGGCTGCGACACCCAATACGTTTCCTGGACGTTCTTCTCCTTGCCCTGACCCAGTGCTAGTCGATGGTCAGGAAGAATTTGTGGTGGAAAGGATTCTAGATTCCAGGTTGTATAGAAATCAGTTACAATATTTGATTAAATGGCAGGGCTACCCAGTGGAGGACAATTCATGGGAACCAGTCAATAACGTTAATGCTCCTCGCTTGCTCCGTCAGTTTCATCAGAGGTACCCACACAAGCCTGGTCTGAGGTCATCCGGAGGTTGTCCCTAAGGGGGGAGTAATGTAAGGTTCTGTGTACATGTTCCTGAAACTCAGTTTTTCCGTCAGCCATTTTACTTTCTGTCTTGCTGCAGCTGTCTTGCCCTCAGTCAATATGGAGTTTCCAGCTTGCATGTTCCCGCCCTGATTTCTCCCTCTTGCTTCTTAAGCAGCCACAGCTGAGCAATCAGTGCTTCAGAATCAAGCCTGCAGTGAACCTGTGACCTGACTCCTGGAAGCCTTGGACCTTGTACTCCAGTTATTTCCTATTGTGGAACTTTGGAACACTCGTGGACTTTGGAACCTTGCTATTTGATAAATCCACGTTTGCATGGACTTATGGTAACAGAGAAGAGATCCTGAACCTGTTGTGAGAGTGATTGCTGAGCTTAAGTTACTCTGGCCTGCTGTGTCTCCTGCTTTTGTATCTGCAAACTGTGTGACTATTATTGCCACTTGTATGAAGTAATACAAGACCTTCTATATCAAACCTGTGACTCCTGTGTTTTCATCGCACCCAAGCACAAGACACTATATGAACTGTACTCCTTACATTACAAGATTCTGAAGCCAAACGTTAGTGTCTGCTGGGTCTGGAAAGGCTGTGTCTGCTGTAACTGTGGATATCAGATGTCCGGATTGTACTTTCTGTGATGACAGTGGTTGTGACTTCTCACAACCATTCCAGGTGAGCAATTCCCTTAAGTTTTTTTTTTCTGCAGTGTTACCACAGGTAAACACTATTGTTTTTTTTTTTTCTTTCCTCTTTTGTGTCTGCTGTAACTGTGGATATCAGATGTCCGGATTGAACTTTCTGTGATGATAGTGGTTGTGACTTCTCACAACCATTCCAGGTGAGCAGTTCCCTTAATTTTTTTTCTCTCTGCAGTGTTACCACAGGTAAACACTATTGTTTTTTTTTTCTTCTCCTCTCCTTCCAGTACTCCTGTCTTAAAAGATCTGGAAAATGGAGGCCCGCATAAAGGAACTTTGCGGAGTGACTGATAATATTCCTTGCAGATTTGCAGACTATAAAAACCCGTTTTACAAACCTACAGGACCTCACTAATCACAATTTGCAAGTGTTTGGACAGACTGCCCAGGATTTGCGAGCCAGGATTGAGGTTCTAGAGGAGCGAGTCCAGGCTCCTGCCGTAGCCCCGAGTTCTGGGATTCCTAAGTTGCCCCTTTTCGTTTTGGCGGTGAACGTGAGAAATTCAGGGGATTTATTAATCAATGCAATCTTTTTTTTTTTGCACATGCTTCACAATTTCCCACTGAACGATCTAAAGTGCTTACTATAATTATGTTGCTTACCAACAAGGCTTTGATGTGGGCAAACCCTCTGATTGAGACTGAGGATGAATGTTTGGATCATCTTGATGCTTTCATTTCAGCCATGGGGCAGGTGTTTGATGACCCCAATCGAGGTGCAACAGCTGAAGCAGCCATGTTAGCTTTGCGCCAAGGTAAGCACTCGGTAGCTGAATATGCCTTGGATTTCAGGAGATGGGCCCTTGATACCACCTGGGACAGTTCCGCCAAAAAATCTATTTTTCGAAAAGGGTTATCTCCACTGATTAAGGATGAACTTGCTCGTGCCGACCCTCCCACTGCGTTAGGTGACTTTATTAACTACTGCATCCGTATTGATACTCGTCTGACTGAACGTAGGCAAGAGAGATGGTTCGAAAGCAATCGCACTAACCTTTTCCTACCTTCCTCTCCAGCTAAGGAACCTTTGAGTAGGATCACACGGGAACCTGAACCTGAACCCATGCAGGTAGACTCTTTACAACGACGGGTTAGTGATGCACGCAAGGAACATCGTTTTAAGGAGAATCTATGTTTCTATTGTGGTAAGTCAGGGCACTTCATTATAAACTGCCCCAGCCGTTCTCGTAAGACTACTGCAGCACTCATTCACTGTGAGTGTTGCGAGAGGGGATCTATCAGGTCCGAGCCTCAGGCTCCAGAGAGATCTGCAGCAACAGATCTTGATTTCTCGGACTTAAACTCCGTTACTTCTGAGGACGTTGACTGTGTAAACGCTGCAATTTTTCAAGTTTCCTCAGCGGTGTCCCAGCTGAGTTGTAAGAAAAACAATTCTCATTGCTTTCTTTCCATCAAACTCTGGGTTGACTCAGCTTGGGTGTCTAGCTCTGCTATGATCGACTCAGGGGCAAGTGGAAATTTTATGGATGTCTCCTTTGCTCTGAAACAGGGGATACGTTCAGTGAAGAAGGCTACTCCAGTACAGATGGAAACTGTGGATGGCTCCCTGCTGACCTCTGGACCAGTGGATCAGGAAACAGAGCCTTTGAGGGTTCTTATGGGTAAAGATCATCAAGAGAAACTGTCCTTTATGCTTATCTCTTCTCCCCACTTTCCCATTATTCTAGGGCTACCATGGCTGCAGGCTCAGAATCCTACCATTAACTGGGAGACCAAGGAATTACACTTTCCAGAGAAACAGATGAGTCCAAAAGTTTCAGCTTGCTCTGTTCCTAAAGGAACCATGTCAGTCCCTGAACTACCAGCTGTATACCAGGACTATGTGGATTTATGTGACAAGAAGAACGCTGACCAGCTTCCCCCTCACCGTCCATATGATTGTCCAATTGAATTATTGCCTGGAGCAGAGATACCTTTTGGTAAGATCTACCCCCTGGCGGGGCCCGAGCTAAAGGCTTTAAAGGATTACATAGACGAAAATCTAGCCAAGGGCTTCATACGCCCCTCTTCATCTCCTGCAGGTGCACCCATCTTCTTTGTAAAGAAGAAAGATGGATCTCTGAGACCCTGCGTAGACTATAGGAACTCAATAAGGTTACTATTAGAAACCGTTATCCATTGCCTTTAATCCCTGAGTTATTGGAGAGAGTGCGACATGCCAAAATTTTCTCTAAACTAGATCTCCGTGGGGCCTATAACTTAGTCCGTATTAGACCTGGGGATGAATGGAAGACTGCATTCAGGTCACGCTATGGACACTTTGAATATCTAGTTATGCCTTTTGGTCTGAGTACCGCCCACTTTCCAACACTTGGTGAATGACATCTTCAGGGATCTCCTAGATACATTCGTGGTGATTTATTTGGATGATATTCTAATTTTTTCTAACTCCACAGAGAACATCATGAACATGTGAGAATGGTCTTGGAACGTCTAAGACAAAATCATCTTTACATCAAACTTGAAAAGTGTGAATTCCATAGGACCGAAATTCAATTTCTGGGGTATGTACTGTCTACACAAGGAATTAGTATGGATGGAAGCAAGACCCAAGCCATCAAGGATTGGCCAAGTCCTAGAAATGTGAAGGAGGTGCAGCGCTTCATCGGGTTTGCCAACTTCTATAGACGTTTCATTAGGAATTTCTCTGAGGTAGTGTCACCTATCACCCAACTTACCCGGAAAGAGTCTAGGTTCTCCTGGACTCCCCAAGCCCAGGAAGCATTTTCCCGTCTAAAAGATAAATTTACCACTGCACCTATCTTAGTACATCCCAACCCCGAACTTGCCTTCATAATAGAGGTGGATGCTTCAGACTGTGCCGTTGGAGCTATACTCTCTCAGAGAACAGGTGAGAAGAATGTCTTGCATCCCTGTGCCTTCTTTTCCCAGCAGTTGTCTTCGGCTGAGAGGAACTACGATGTGGGCAATAGAGAGTTGTTGGCCATTATTGCCGCCTTCAAAGAATGGAGACACCTTCTTCAGGGAGCTGCACAGCAAATAGTCGTCCTGACAGACCATCGTAACCTTGAATTTATCAGGTCGGCTAAGTGCCTGACTCCTCGCCAGGCTCGCTGGAATCTTTTCTTAAACCAATTTAATTTTATCATTTCTTATAGACCAGGATCGCGCAATGGAAAGGCTGATGCACTCTCTAGGATTTATTCAGCAGAGACACGTCCACTTACTCCTCCTAAGACTATTCTTCCTGACTCTAGATTCCTGGTAGTGATTCATAATCAAGACCTACTTAAGGACATCAAGGAAGCATACCATGCGGATTCCTTTTTGGCACAACCCCCAAGGGACGTAAGTCTTGTCTTTAAGAATGGTGTGTGGATTCAGGGACAACGTCTGTATATTCCTGAAACAGTCAGATTAAGAGTATTGCAACTCATTCACGATTCCAAGATAGCTGGGCATAGAGGAATTCTAAAGACACAGGAATTTCTTTCTCGTTTCTTTTGGTGGCCCACTTGCAGGAAGGATGTTTTAAACTATGTCACTTCATGTGAAGTCTGTGCAAGATGCAAAACACCTCGCTCCTCACCAACTGGTCTGTTACAACCTCTTCCCACCCCGTCCCGCCCGTGGGGATCCATTTCTATGGACTTCATTGTGGAGTTACCAACCTCTCAAGGGAAGAACACCATTCTAGTGGTGGTTGATCGTTTAACAAAAGCAACTCATTTTATTCCTTGTGTCGGCTTACCCACTGCAAGACATCAGATTTGATGATTAAAAATGTGTTTCGTTTACATGGAGTACCAGATGAGGTTATTTCGGATCGAGGGGTGCAATTCACTTCAAGGTTTTGGCAAAATTTCTGTGCAGCATTGGACATTAAAGTGAACCTTTCTTCTGCTTTTCATCCTCAGACTAATGGACAGACGGAACGAACCAATCAGACCCTGGAGCAGTATCTTCGCTGCTTTATCTGCCACCTACAGGATGATTGGGTGGATCTACTTCCACTGGCTGAGTTCTCTTATAACAACTCTCAGAGCGCCTCCACTAAGCAGTCTCCTTTTTACTCCAATTTAGGTTATCATCCTAATATTCTTCCTCGATTTCCCATAGAAACGCCTTTGCCAGCAGTGGCTGAAAGAATCACGTCTTTACAAAAGAATATGGATCTTCTAAAGGGAAATCTGGAATTGGCTCAGGAAAGGTACAAGAAAGCCGCAGATAAATTTCGTAAACCTGCACCAGCTTTCAAGGTAGGAGACCTGGTCTGGCTGTCAACCAGAAATCTTAAGTTAAGAATTCCATCATCTAAGTTGGGACATAAATACATTGGACCTTATAAAATCAGTAAAATTATAAGTGCTGTCGCTTGTCGTCTTCAACTGCCCAGAACTATGAGAATCCACCCTGTCTTTCATGTATCTCTACTAAAGGCTGCGACACCCAATACGTTTCCTGGACGTTCTTCTCCTTGCCCTGACCCAGTGCTAGTCGATGGTCAGGAAGAATTTGTGGTGGAAAGGATTCTAGATTCCAGGTTGTATAGAAATCAGTTACAATATTTGATTAAATGGCAGGGCTACCCAGTGGAGGACAATTCATGGGAACCAGTCAATAACGTTAATGCTCCTCGCTTGCTCCGTCAGTTTCATCAGAGGTACCCACACAAGCCTGGTCTGAGGTCATCCGGAGGTTGTCCCTAAGGGGGGAGTAATGTAAGGTTCTGTGTACATGTTCCTGAAACTCAGTTTTTCCGTCAGCCATTTTACTTTCTGTCTTGCTGCAGCTGTCTTGCCCTCAGTCAATATGGAGTTTCCAGCTTGCATGTTCCCGCCCTGATTCTCTCCCTCTTGCTTCTTAAGCAGCCACAGCTGAGCAATCAGTGCTTCAGAATCAAGCCTGCAGTGAACCTGTGACCTGACTCCTGGAAGCCTTGGACCTTGTACTCCAGTTATTTCCTATTGTGGAACTTTGGAACACTCGTGGACTTTGGAACCTTGCTATTTGATAAATCCACGTTTGCATGGACTTATGGTAACAGAGAAGAGATCCTGAACCTGTTGTGAGAGTGATTGCTGAGCTTAAGTTACTCTGGCCTGCTGTGTCTCCTGCTTTTGTATCTGCAAACTGTGTGACTATTATTGCCACTTGTATGAAGTAATACAAGACCTTCTATATCAAACCTGTGACTCCTGTGTTTTCATCGCACCCAAGCACAAGACACTATATGAACTGTACTCCTTACATTACAGCAGAATTGTGGCACCGTTAGAGATTTGTGTCCTCAGATAACTTTGACCAAGGTTTCAGACCTTAGTTAGCCTGTTAGGGTTATGTCTTGTTCAGATCATTGTTAGGAAAGGCCAGGTAATGCAAATTTGCCAGCTTTATAAAAAAACAGCCTCCTCTAACCTTGTGCCAAAAAACAGCAGCCATGGGTTCTTCTAAGCTGCTGCTCAGCACTCTGAAAATGAAAATGGTAGAGGTCCATAAAGCAGGAGAAGGCTATAAGAAGATAGCAAAGCATTTTCAAGTTGCCCTTTCCTCAGTTCGAAATGTAATTAAGAAATGACAGTTAATAGGAACAGTGGAGATCAAGATAAGGTCTGGAAGACCAAGCTAAATTTCAGTGAGAGCTCCTCATACAATTGCTAGAGAGGCAACTCTGAACCCACGCTTGAATGCAAAAGACCTTCAGGAAGATTTAGCAGACTCTGGAGTTGTGGTACATTGTTCTACTGTTCAGAGACACCTGCACAAATATGGCCTTCATGGAAGAGTAATCAGAAGAAAACCTCTCCTCACCATAAAATTCAGCATCAGAAGTATGCAAAAGATCATATTAACAAGCATGATGCATTTTGGAAATAAGTTCTGTGGAGCGATGAGGATAAAATAGAACTCTTTGGCCACAATTATCAAACGTCAGGAAAAGAACATCTCGCCAACCATTAGGCATAGAGATGGATCAATTATGCTTTGGGGTTGTGAGGCAGCCAATGGCACAGGGAACATTCTACAGGTAGAGGGAAGAAGGATTAAATTAAATTTCAACACTTTCTTGACACAAACATAACACCATCTGTCAAAAAGCTGAAGTTGAAAAGAGGGCAACTTATACAAATGTATAACAATCCTAAACACACGTCAAAATCCACAATAGACAACCTCTAAAGGGGCAAACTGAAGGTCGTACAATGGCCCTCACAGTCCCCTGATCTGAATATAATTGAAAATCTGTGGCTAGACCTCAAAATAGCAGAGGATGCAAGACGGCCCAGGAATCTTACAGAACTGGAAGAATTTTCCAAGGAAGAATGGATGAAAATCCCTCAAACAAGAATTGAAAGACTCTTGTCTGGCTGCAAAAAGCATTTACAAGCTGTGATACTTTCAATAGGGTTATGAAGGGGGAGATTTATCAAACATGGTGTAAAGTGAAACTGACTCAGTTGCCCTTAGCAACAAATCATATTCCACTTTTCATTTTTCACAGACTCGTTGGAAAATGAATGGTGGAATCTGATTGGTTGCTAAGTGCAACTGAGTCAGTTTCACAGATCCAGTTTTCACAGATAAATCTCCCCCAAAATGGCAAATAATTTAAATACAGATCAATGAAAATGGATTTTAAAAGAGTATTGGAAATCTCAAAAACATTTGGTACTCAAGCCCCAAAGAGACAAACCATTTACCGCATTCGTGACAGATTTGATGCCACAACAACTTGTTGCTGAAACATTTGTTCAGAGTCCAAAAAAGTCCACCAGAAGAGTCTCTTTAGAATTGGGAATTTCACGAGCTTCCATCATGGGAATCCTGAAATCTATTGGGTGGAAAGCTCATTGTCCACGTCTAATTCATGATTTATTGGAGGATGATCCAGACAGGCAGCTGCAATTTAGTGAGATTATGCTTAACGAAATTGAAGAAAATCCGGTAATTTTAGATAACATTATGTGGAGTGATGAAGCTTCTTTCAAATTATCTGGCCATATTATCAGACATAATTGTATTTACTGGTATAATGAGAACATGCATTTAACATTAGCGCGACAACTAAATGAGCCTGGTGTCAATGTTTGGGGTGGTATTTCAAGTTTTGGTGTTTTTGGACCTTTTTTTTTTTTTTTTGATGGAACAGTCACAGGAGATAAGTATCTCGAAATTCTAATGAATCAAGTTGTTCCCCAGTTACAGCAACAGCCTAATTCAAATGACCTTTATTTCCAACAAGATGGGGCCCCTCCACATTATTCAAGAGTAGTCGGCGAGTATCTTGATGAAACATTTCCTAATAAATGGATTGGCCGAAGAGGCCCACTTGATTGGCTGGCACGTTCACCAGACTTTAACCAAATGGATTTTTTTCTTTTGGGGAGTACTCAAGGACAAAGTTTATAGTCGAAAACCAAAAAGTGTCAGTGATTTGAAAAATTACATAAGAGATGCATTTCAAGAAATTAATACCCAAAGAGACTTGTGCAAAAATGTTTGTCGAAGCGTAAGAGGCAGACTTCAAAGCTGTGCAAATTGTGATGGAAAACTGTTTGAGCACCTGCGTTGATAAAATTTAAGGGCTTTTGTATTATTGTTCAGAATAAAATTTAATTGTCAATGTTATGCTTGTGTTAGTAAATATAATTTTACATATAAATCAAAATAAATGTTATTATTTTCTGTCCACCTACTTTTGGACCACCCTGTATATTAGATTACTGCCTGCCTGTCAGCAGTATACTCTTCTCTCCACATTAGGAACATCTGCACACTTGACTTAACCAAATGTGTATACGTATTGGGAAGGTGGGAGAAACTGCTGTACATGACCATGTGTATGGCACCGTAAAAGGCTTGCACCAAAATATCAAGATAGATGATAAGTTGCTCAGTTCTGAGGGTCACACTGGTGGGATTCCCACATATCTATAAGAATGTCTTTTAGGTGCCTTTGGTATTTGGGACCTACTATTATTTAAGAGCCTGGGACCATTAGAAAATAGTCTGATATTTTGGTGGACTAGTCCAGCCCTCAAAGCAGTAGATAAAAGCCTTACAAAAAAATGGACTAAAAGGAAGAGGCTTACAAGGTGAGCTTACAGGCTAGAGCATAGGAGAGCAGTGATACATATTAATGTACACAAGAGATAGGATTCTTATATTTAATTTATTAAATAGACTTTCCAAACTAATTGTGATGGCATTTACCAGGATCTGTCAAATTGGGGGAATCTCATGATTCTGAATAAAGAGGATCCCCAGAGCTAGTGAATAAGGCATAATAAATAAATATTAATAATGCTATAATAATGCTGCAGTTCTCTACCGAGACCCCCACTGTGCGGAGAAAAGCTGTGTCGGATTGCTGGGGTCCCCACAGTTGGATCTTAGCAATCTGCCATCACTTTATTAAATGGGAAAATCCCTTTTATATAGTAACGGGAATGGTGGAACCACTGTGCCATAGTCCGAGGAGAGCCTGGAGGGGCATGACTTGACTTTTCACTAGAACGTTTGATGATGGGGTTAGGCTTGGCTCCCGATGAACACCAGGTGTTACTTCAGGACAGACCACGGAAGCACGGCAGCTGGCCTCCAAGGGACTGGTCATTGGAATGTCCCGGAAGGATAGGACAGTTGTTGCAGGTAGGCACTGCAGGAACACAGGCATCACGGATATAGACGGGTCCGACTGGTATACAGATAGCCACTGTCAAGTGCAGGCTGGTCTGGCTGGCATACAGATAAGCACTGGCAGGTGCAGGCTGCTCTGATTGGTATGCCGATAGGCATTGACAGGTGCGGAGTGGGCCGGCTGGTATACAGATGAGCAATGGCAGGTGATGAGTGGACCGGCTGGTGTACAGATGATCCATGGCAAGTACTGACTGGTATGGCTGAAATACAGGGAGACAAGCAAGTATGGGCAGACAGGTACGGAACAGGTGACTTACTGATGGGCACTGGGGACCTGACAACCAACAAGCATGCTAATGACTAACCACATTGCTCAGGCAACTCCATGCAGGAGAAGGTGCCTTAAATAGTAAGTGACCCTCAGCTATTGGCTGGGGACACTTTAGGATGAAGTGTACAGCCCCTTTAAGAGGGACATAGTGCCCGGGGATCTGTTTGCAGTGCACATACCCCAAGCAGCCGCAGGAGGAGGAAGTGTGGGATGGGGGCCGCAGCGGTGAGTGAGCCGGTGTCCCTGATGGGAAAGAGGGGCAGCGTGCAGGGACACCGGCACTACATATATAGTGTGTTATATTTTCCGAATGACAGTTGATTGGAGACTGAGGTTATTTCTTGAACTTCTGTCTTCTAGAATTGCATTTTCCTTTTGCACAGAACAATAGGACAGTTGTGTGTTACAGAAACTTTCCAATATCTGGAAGACATTTAAAAAAAACTGTGAAGGTAAAATCATAGGCTGTAAATTTAGAACAAAGCAAGACCCAGTGATTCATCTGTTTACTTTTAAATCTTGTGTTCGGATTACCATAAAGTAAAACATCTGCAGATACAATTTCAAGTTTGACTAATTTTACCATTAGTATCTCATTCTTTTGGGATTATCTTACATTTTTCTTTTGAATCACGTTCACCTAGCATGTTAAAGAAAAAGCCGATCATGCTTAAATATATGGCCACATTCAAATTCTAATATGGTCTACATTACCCCAACTAATTCAACTTCTGCAGGGTAATAAATACAGAGGAGGACAATTTTATATTACAGGAGGATTTATGTAAACTAGAAGCTTGGGCTGATAAATGGCAAATGAGCTTTAATGGGGATAAATGTAAGGTCATGCACTTGGGTAGAACAAACAAGATGTATAATTATGTGCTTAATTGTAAAACACTGGGCAGAACTGTCACTGGAAAAGACCTGGGTGTATGGGTGGACGACAAACTCACATTTAGTGGCCAATGTCAGGCAGCTGCTGCCAAGGCAAATAAAATAATGGGATGCATTAAAAGAGGCATAGATGCTCATGAGGAGAACATAATTTTACCTCTATACAAGTCACTGGTGCGACCACACTTAGAATACTGTGTGCAGTTCTGGTCTCCTGTGTATAAGAAAGACATAGCTGAACTGGAGCGGGTGCAGAGAAGAGCGACCAAGGTTATTAGAGAACTGGGGGTCTGCAATACCAAGACAGGTTATTACACTTGGGGTTATTTAGTTTGGAAAAACGAAGGCTTAGGAGTGATCTTATTACAATGTATAAATATATGAGGGGACAGTACAAATACCTTTCTAATGATCTTTTTACTCTTAGACCTGTGACGGGGACAAGGGGGCATCCTCTACGTCTGGAGGAAAGAAGGTTTAGCCATAATCACAGACGCAGATTCTTTCCTGTAAGAGCAGTGAGACTATGGAACTCTCTGCCGTCTAATGTTGTAATGAGTGATTCCTTACTAAAATTTAAGAAAGGACTGGATGCCTTTCTTGAAAAGTATAATATTACAGGCTATATTCACTAGTTTCCTAGATACTGCGTTGATCCAGGGAGCTAGTCTGATTGCCGTATGTGGAGTCGGGAAGGAATTTTTTTCCCCAATGTGAAGCTTACTGTTTGCCACTTGGGTTTTTTTTTTTGCCTACCTCTGGATCAACATGTTAGGGCAGGTTAAGATAGGATATTGGTTGAACTAGATGGACTTAAAGTCTTCCTTCAACCTTAATAACTATGTTAACTTTCTGTACAGCTTGCAAATTTGGCTCCATGCATTGCAGGTGATGGCATCAAAGTGAAAGTATTTGAAATATTTTCTATATAGCCTCTAGCAGAATGCATGTCCTTATGGCAACCTTCACCTAGCATTTTAAATAAAATTTTTCTCATGCTTAAACATATGGTCTTTTGACACTCCCCTTTTTGATATGGCACCGTAATGGGGTTTACATTAACTCCAATTAATTTGACTTTTCTGTGCAACATTAACTAAGCAAAAACAATATGTGTGTACTTTACAAATTATGCTCAGTGCTTGCAAGGTGGTGACAGATAAAGGAAATATTTGCTGTTTTCAAGTATATGCTGAATAACACGTAGCCGAATGCATGGCATTTGGACACATTCACCTACAATGTCAGAGAAAAAATGCCCATGCTTAAACGTGTCCACTTGGCATTCCACCTTCAGATAGGGGACCATAGTGGGTTCAACATTAATCCCAACACATTCAACATTTTCTGTACAATGACATTAATAACAATTACAATAAAAAAAATTGTGGGATGCATGTCAGTATTCATAGGTTGTCTTCTGTTCACAAAGTGTTTAGACATATGACAGGAAAGTAAAGTCATAGTTTTATGTTGTACCTCTTTAACTAAGTGACTTATATACTAGGGTTGGTATTTTGTTACCATATAACTTTGTGCTACCTGATTATTTTTTGCAAAGTGCAAAATTGTAATTTATGTTTATCATATGTGGCCAAATGTCATAACAAGAGAAACTATAGGCCACATAAGGTTAGACGGGACTGTAAATTCTTCAAACTGTAATGAGCAGTTTTGTTAGTTTTCATGATTTCTCCGCATTCTCCAAGAATCTACTTATAAAATGTCAAATGTTTTACCAGGTCTCGGTACCATATCCAGATATTGTTTTTCTCATTGAATTTATATATGCGTTATTGAAATTCCAAGATTATGTGTGGTGGAGGTTCAGGTTAGGGCTATGCCACCTTCTGTTCTTGAAGTTTGGCATGATAATCTTTGGAAGACAAAAATTAATTGTTTTATGTCAACTCCTTCCACATTACCCTTCTGCACCCTACAGTGGCTATACACCTTACACGGCTTGCTCATAGCTCCCTCATACATGTAGATGTTTTTCTGAAAATGCATTTGACTTCATTGGTGAAAGAGGAATAAGCCGCTGTCACACTCCTCTAGAGGCAGCTTATCTCTCAAGTGATTGGTGTGAGGCAGTGACCGGTGTTATATGCAAGGGTCACTATGTGTCTCCCAGGATGCCCACAAAAGTGTATTGAGGCCACGAGATTGCATTACAGTCACGGGCATAGCTGTGTTTGCAATGCAAAAAAAAATTAAGTGTTGGTCTTGGGCAAGCTATTTGTCCAAGGCAGATTTAAGAAAAGCTGCCATGGGCTTTTATTTTTGAAACGCACTACAGGATGGTAGTGGGGTGGTCCGCTTCTTTACCGGCCAGCTCTTCCAAGTGGCCTACGGCCATAGGTTCCTTGTAAAAACTCTGCAACAGAGGGTTGGGTCTATCAGTTTGGTTTGCAAGAGTGCAGAGCAGGAGGCTCTGCAAAGCTTAGCCTGTGTGAAGCAACACAGAGCCAAGTGGAGCCAAAAAGCCTGGCACCCCTCAGCATACATGGTGGTGCAGTCGACCAGGGCAACCGGTCTCGTTTGCGGACTGTCTGGTTTCCCGGCAACGATCCGGAGGATACTGTTTTGCTTTCCTAGTTGTGAGCATGCTGATCATTAAATGAGACTTTGTTTTGAGCTTTCCTGGGTCACTGAATGTCTGTCACACTACACCAACCTGCTACACTACATTGGACATGTTTAAATGCAAAATATACCCAGTGCTTTTCAGCCCAACATCTCAAGTTGTAAAAGTTGTGAGACATCCATACAGATTTCATAGTCAGCCAGTTGTGCCCAAATCATCTGCTTCAGCTGACATTGACACCTGCACTTCGGTTCTCATCAGTACTAGGATTTGCTGATGCTTCCATATATACTAATAAGTTGCCATCAAGGAATAGATAAATTCCACTGTTACACATAAAAATGAGAGGTACTTGTTTAAGAGTTTTTGATGAAAAGATGTACAGCAATCTAACGACTACAAGGTGGAATTCATATGGATGGACCCTTGCCCTCTTCACTCACCTCTGTCTGAGCCCAAAGGCCTCACATCAGAGGCATAGCTAGGGTTTGGTTCAGGGGGGCGAAACTTCTGATTGGGCCCTTAACCAGGTAACCCTAATTACAACTATGGTGGCGCTCCCCAGGGACTGACTGGAACTGAAATTCAGCCCTGGCATTTGAAATCACACAGGCCTATGCTGTCCCCGCCCCTGAGCACCAGATAAGGATATATTACTAATATTACCCTGCCAGGAGGAAATCAAGATTTACTACAAGACCAATATTTATAATAATACCAATAATATTGCTATATAAGATAAACCCCTTAACGACCACCAATACGCCTTTTTACCGACGACAGTTAAGGGTACTTATTCCTCAGCACCGCTTTTTAATGGTACTGAGAAATAAGTGTATAGCACCCCCCAGCATCGGAAACTCTCTGGGGTCTCGGTTACTGGTGGTAGATGATGTCAGTGGAGTTTTAGTCTTCCAAATAGAAATTGTCCAGACCTGAATATGTAAGATGATTTGTTCTTTATTGATCATGCCGGCATGGAGAGAGAATGACGGCTTGACAAGCTGTCAGCACAATCATCTGTCTGCCCAAATACAGATTCTTCGAGTTTAAATAGAATAAGAGAACAAGAGAAGGGCGTGTAAAATACAAAGTTTGCAAAATAGTACATATGTTGGAATAAGTGTAACACAGGTATTCGAATGCAGTGATACAGAAGCACAGAGCAGGGGTTAACAGTTACTCGTTTTATAAATACAGGGGTAACCTCCTCTCAGGGAGCAACAGGAAATAAACAGGTAAATGCTGAGGGGTAAACAGGGAAAGAGTAATTCAGAATTGCAGTCTATATATTAATTCCACTTAGCGTGACTCGGTCCGTTTCTTTTCCTGAGTCAGATGGGTGGTTGGTTGCCGGCTGAGGCCGGTGCTGAGTTCTTCCGGCTTCCCCGCCTAACAAATTGGTCTCACTTCTGGAGACAGCGGGCGGTCATCAGTCTTGCCCGCTGAGCCCCTAGTCCACTATGTGGTAGTGCAGCAGACTGGAGTCCACCGCAATCCTCCACTCAGCGTGCATTCCTAAACACGCCCGCCAAAACCTGGGAGTCCTCGCCGCACCTGGCCGTGATTGCTACTATGCAGCCTATCTTTCCCCGCAGCCCGGCGCCGGTTCTCACTGACTTCTCTCTTTGGCTGCAAGCCCCCTTTTTTTTTCCCACGCAAACCCTTTTATACCTCCCTGGCTCACCACGCCCCTTCTACACAGGTTAAGGGTCTGCCTTCTCTCCAATCTCCTTCCCCCCTGCAACAGAAGGTTTGGCCCCAGCAGTTCCGGACCTTGTGCCCTGTCAGCATCCACAGCCCGGTCTTCTTTACACCCCCGCTCTCCTTTAACTCGCCATTCCACGGGCGAGAGCTCTTTCACCAAGTGTTCGCAATTCTCAACTTCTTGGGTGATTCGCTGCCAAATGAATTGATCTTGCTCATAACGGGTGGGAGGCACTCCAGCTGTGGTCCGTTCTGATCGTCATAATCTGGGTTGACTAATGGGAGGCAGGGAGCTACCTTGGTCCAGTGGGCTCGCTGCATCCATGGCTTCAAGTTCTGGTAACTCAGTGTTCCCCTCCCTGGGAGTGGCAGGCAGCAAAGTTTTGGGTTCCGGGGGCAAGGCTAGCACCCCTTTCTCTCCATCGGAGTCTGGAACCATCAAAGTGGGTACCTCAGTAGTTTTCAGGGACTCCTCTCCATCCTCGGGTCCTTTGGACAGGCAGGGCCGCAGCATGCTACGGTGGACCACCCGGGTAGGCGCTTCCTCCGCCCGTTCAGGCTGTATTTCGTACACCGGCCCATCAGAGCCGACTTGTCGTGTCACCCGATGTGGGATTTGCTCCTATCAGCTTTCCAGTTTTCCCCTGCACCGCTTATTCCAAACCAGCACTTGATCCCCGGGTCTCAGAGCTGTCCATCGGAGAGATGGCGCCTTATGATGCTTGAATTCTTGGAACTTCGCCTGTAGCAGCCGACGGAGAGTCTGCAGTCGGTGCCGGTGCTCTCAAACCCAGGAAAACACCCCCGTTCGTGGGTAGTCCTCGTTCGGGTCCAATTCCAACTCAGTGATCTCGCCCAGCAAGGTATACGGAGTGAAACTTGTCGTACTGTGCACTCGGTTGTTGTACACCCACACCAGCTCAGCCACGAACTCAGGCCACTGTATCTTCCTTTAATGTGCGTAGCATCTGGATCAGTGTCCAATTGAAGTGTTTCGAGGCCCCATTCCCTTGAGGGTGGTACGGAGTAGTTCTGGATTTCTCAATCCCATATAAACGGTGTAATTCTTTCAACACTCGCCCTGGAAGCAGGCACCTTGGTCGGAATGAATCCTCTTTGGGCAGCCATACACGCGGATTAAATCCCAGCAGATGACCTGCGCAGCTGATTCAGCGGTCTGGTGTCACGGGCTTACCGCAACTGAGCGGAGCCAGAAGACCGCAGCATCTGGTTGCTCCCACTACGCTGAGAAGAAGCACTTCTCCAGTGTATTAAACAGGTTTATTTCTTCCAGCAGAACAGGGGTTAATCGGCCACATTGGAAAACTCCTACATTCAGCTGTGCTTGGTTAGCCACTCCTTTGGCCTATAAAATCTGGGTTCGATTACCAAGGCATTGTCAGAGTTAGCCATTGTTATACGATCCTGGAGTTTGAAGAAGCTGGTGTGAAACGAGTGTTGGATGAATTTATTTGCGACTGCTGTCTGGTTTGTGTGCTTGGAAAATCCCTTATCCTTCCCTGTTTGCTTCCTCCCCCCTCCCTACACACCCTGGTGAATACCTGTTATATGTGAATGTATATTTTGGTGTGTGTAGTTTTCAGTTACACTTGTCTCTGTTACCCTGGGTTGGTGTAATGTGGTACACAGTAGCGCCCCTCTTCCCCGGGTGGGGGAAGGGGACAGACGAGGGCTAATCTAGAAGATACTGCAAGGGTGGAGGCCACGTCATCTCTGCCATCTGGAGTATCCCAGGTAACAGGGCGAGTTAGAACATCCCCTAGAGTTAGGGCCAGGAAAGGTGCCCCTGGTCCCAGGTCACTCGTCAGGCAAATCGTAACATCTGGTCAGGGTCACTGTTGTGAATGTGCTAAAAATGGTTTCTGAGCAGAGGCTCCCTCTGGTGGTTACAGACAGTACTGAACCTTTCAGTGAGGAATGGCAATCTGGGATCACGGACTGGTCTGATATAAGGGAGGTTCTCTCCCATGATGGTTGCCAGTGATCAATTGTTCTTGTCTCAATTGTGGTTCTCACCATGGAAACAACAAAAACCCTCACTGTAGCATTGATCCACTCCCGCCTGGACTACTGCAACGCTCTATTACTTGGCCTCCCCATTACTCGACTATCCCCTCTCCAGTCCATCCTTAATGCAGCAGCCAGGGTCATCCATCTGGCTAATCGGTACTCGGACGCGTCCACTCTTCGCCAGTCCTTACACTGGCTGCCCATTCATTATAGGATCCAATTCAAAGTACTGGTTCTCACCCACAAAGCTCTCCACAGTGCAGCACCCCCCTACATCTCCTCCCTCATTTCTATCGGCCTAACCGACTGCTGCGCTCTGCAAACGACTTTCGACTAACCTCTGCACTAATCCCGACTCCAAGACTTCTCCCGCGCTGCGCCAATCCTCTGGAATGCTCTACCCCAAGAAATTAGGACTATCCACAATTTGCATGGTTTCAGGAGCTCCCTCAAAACACATTTGTTCAGAGTGGCCTATCACATTCACTAACCAAAGTCGTTCTATGTTTAAGTGTGTATGTGTAGCCCATTCACTATCTCCATCCATGCCTCACTCCCTCAAGATGGCTGGACCATCATTGTAAATGCACCATTGTATATACACACCTGTACTTTGTATCTCCCCCACCTCATTGTAGATTGTAAGCTCTCACGAGCAGGGTCGGCTTATTTTGCTTTAATTATTGTATTGTTAACGTTGTTACCTATGACTTGTGTTTTGAAACTGTTAAACTGTAAAGCGCTGCGGAATATGTTGGCGCTATATAAATAAAGATTATTATTATTTATTATTATTATTCCTGGTTCATTTGGAAGCTTCCTGAGTCTTGCCTGCATCTTCTGCTACCAGATAAGATATTTTCTGCTTTTATTTTTGTGCTTGCTTTTTGCATTGTTCCCTGCACTTCTGTGGAGGTCAGCCAGGTCCCCTCCGGGGGCTTGTGCTCCTCAGTTTATCTGGAGCCACTGTTTGTTCATTTGCTTTTTCCTGTTTTTTCAGTGGCTGCGGCTTAGTTTTTGTTACACCAGGTAACTGATTTAGGTGCTAGAGGTCGTGTGATCTCAGGTGTTTTTGCAATCAGTAGAGTTGGGGTTTTTTTGGATTGCAGTGAGTATCCTTTCCTGTACTTTTCTGTCTAGACAGATTGGGCCCCAGCGTTTGCTCATTCTATTTTCTGTCTGTGTCCGTGCTTCCTCTTGTCTAACCGCCATTACATGTTTGGGGGCTTCCTATTTTCTTTGGGGATCTGCTCCGGGGCAGATAGCTTTCATCTTTCTGCCTTTAGATCAACGTAGGAACGCTCCACGGCTACCTCTAGTTGTGTGGTTAGTTCAGGTTACTGCAATCCAATAGGTTCCAGCCTCTCTGGTGTATTGCCGTTTTTGCTTACTCTCCTCAGCTACCAAAACATAACAGGTCACCACAGCAAACTTTGTGAAATGGTTGGTCATTACCAGACAATGTTCATATACAAGATGCGCCAGGCCTACAGTCAAATAATCGATCATCAGAACCTCTAAGGGTGCAGAAGTTACAATGGTCTGTATAGGGGTCCGCTGCTTCGGGGGTTTGGCCAGCTCACAGCTCTGACATTATTGGCAAGCATTCTCCACTGCAGTCCTCAATTGTGGGTGATACACCAACTTCTGTAAACACTGTAACGTCTTCTCTGGACCGAAGTGAACCCCTCACTCAAGAGCCTCCATAGTCACTACTCTGATCAACTTCTCCGGGAGAAGTATTTGCCAAGTGACCCCTCTTCTTGTAACAGCTGTACCTTCCGGTATAACAATCCATCCTTAAAATAGAGCCTTTCCCATTGCCCAATGCCGCAAGGTTCCTGGAGACAGGGCATTCCTCTTTCTCCGGTTGGGGAGTTGTTTCAGTGCCACCCACTGTCGCAGCTGGGCGATCTCCTGATCTATCTGTTGAAATCAAACCCAGTCGTCCCGGGGCCACCCCAGCACCTGATCTTCAGACACCTCTGATTTGTTCCTGTGTCGCCATTAATGATTTGGCCAAGTTCCTGAAGCCAGGGATCTATTCCCCCACAAGCTCTTCATCTCAATCACGTTCAGGTCGCTCGTGAGACACCCTGGAAAGAGTGTCGGCATGAGTGTTATCGGCCTTAGCCTAGTAGACAATCTTGTCCCAATATTTTGCCATGCGGGCCACCCATCATTGCTCTAAGGTCCACAGCTTTGCATTTTCCAGGTGGGCCAGGGGATTATTGTCCATCTCCACCAGAACCTCCGATCCAGACAAGTACTCTGCAAACTTCTCGGTCATTGCCCACACCAGCGCCAGCAGTTACAGCTTGAAAGAGATCGAACTGTCTGAGTTCCGTACTGAGTCGTGAAGAGACCGGCTCGCGTAGGCTATCACGCGTTCTTGCTCCCCTTGCATTTGTGACAGGACTGCCCCTAGGCCATGTAAATGTCCATCAGTATGGAGAATGAAGGGCTGTGAGAAATCTGCATAGGCGAGTATTGGGGCCTCCGTCAGGGCCATTTTCAAAACTTGGAAGGTTTCTTCCTGACGGCTTCCCCACTGAATGGTTTGGTTCTTCGAGCCGGCCAGCACTCCTTTTAGCAGCTCCAGCAATGGGTTGGCTATGCAGTTGAAATTTTTCACAAATCTTCGGTAGTACCCAGTAAGCCCCAGGAAGGCCCGAATGTCTTTCACCGTCGTTGGGGTGGGCCACTCTTGCACAGCCGCCACCTTCTCACGTGCAGGTCTTACTCCTTCACCGGACACAACATGCCCCAAATATTCAATCTGTTTGCGAAAGAGATTACATTTTTGTGGCTTCACCTTCATGCCGTGGCTCTGTAACCGACTTAGCACTTGTTCCAGCCGCTGGATGCGTTCTTCATAGGTGGGTGCATAGACGATGATATTGTCACGATAGATCAGTGTGGCCTCAAAATTCAAATTCCCCAGGCATCTCTCCATCAAGCGCTGGAACGTCCCGGGAGCATTAGGTCAGGCCAAAGGGCATACGGTTGAATTTGAATAGTCCTATGGGCAATACAAACCCTGTCTTTGGCCAGTCATGTTCAGCCGTGGGCACCTGCCAGATCAAGGGATGAACTTGGCATGTCCCAAGGCAGATCGGGACTCCTCAATTCTTGGCAACTGATAGGAGTCTCGCACTGTACAGGCGTTCAGTCATCTGTAATTGACACAAAAAACGTTAGGTCCCATCTTTTTTTCGGACCAGAACAATGGGAGCCTCTCATGGACTCTGACTTTCTCGGATCACTCCACTGTGCAACATGTGGATTAATATCTCCTTCACTTCTTTGTACATCTGGGGAGGTATCTGTCGGTATCTTTCTCGAACTGGCGCGGCACACCCTGTAGGGATTTCATGAGCGATGGTCTGAGTCAGTAGTGTAGCTACTGAGGGGGCCATCGCCCCAAGCCCCTTCCCATGAAGGGGCCCACCCAGAGCAACAGCCGTTTCTGTCCTCAGGCAGCACTCAGTGAGACCAAGTCAAATTGCCTGCTCCCCTATCTTCCTGAGAAGCTGCATGCTGACTAGCAGAGTGGCAGAGTCTCTGAGGCCAGAGCTGAGCTGTCAGTGCTGCAGGCTTCCTGTGTGCTCTGGTTAATGCACGATGGACCTCCCCTGGGTCCTAGTGCCCACATTACATTTACCTCAGACACTCCCTGGCCATGTCTGACCTCATCATATGCTTGCGCCTGCAGCACTTGGATCAGAAATTGCAGGTGCCATCCATAAACTACCTGCCTGCAAATTTCATCAGATGGTGGCCAAAATTTATTGGGTTTACTATATTCAGGTATATTATGGTCACTGTGGGGTGAATGTAAGAGGATGGGGGCAGGGTGGAAACTGAAGAGGTGGTGGAGGGAGGAAAGGTGCTAGGGGCCTTATTATTATACTTATTACAGTGTCCAATGCTCTGCACTACATTGCAGGTAATAGGTGCTGTTTGGGGGGCTGATGGGGAGGTAGACGGCTTATTATTCTTACAGCCACGGTCGTAATATAAGCCCCCATACAGTAACCATAGCATGAGCTGCATTATATACTGCTATAGTATGTAACATTATTAATATAAAGTTATTAAAGGGAGCCTGACCGGTGATACAGGCCGCTCATGGTTTGTGCAGCGTATATCAACCCCAGCTGCGGTATCTCACCAGGTATGATGGTCTCTAAGGCCGGGATCACACATGCGAGAAACTCTCATGATTCTCGTGTGAGTCTCTCGTAAGAACTCATGCCGGCACTCGGACTGGAGCGTGCGGCTACATGTATTTCTATGCAGCCGCACGCTCCGGTCCGAGTGCCGGAGGCAGTGGCGGGTGTTCATGCGAGAGACTCGCACGAAAATCGTGCCAGTTTCTCGCATGTGTGACCCCGGCCTAAAGCTGCAGTGTTTCAGAGAAAAACATACTTTTAATAGCTGCTGAGGAGCTAGTGGCGTTGTGCACTAGTCCTGCAGACAGGTCCCTGGCGGCTTCTCCCCACCCGCTGACAGTGTGGCGCTGTGCACTAGCCCTGCAGACGGGTCCCTGGCGGCTTCTCCCCACCCACTGACAGTGCGGTGCTGTGCACTAGTCCTACAGTCAGGTCGCTGGTGGCTTTTCCCCACCCGCTGACAGTGCGGTGCTGTGCACTAGTCCTACAGACAGGTCCCTGGTGGTTTCTCCCCACCCGCTGACAGTTCGGTGCTGTGCACTAGTCCTACAGTCAGGTCCCTGGCGGCTTCTCCCCACCCGCTGACATTGCGGTGGTGTGCACTAGTCCTACAGACAGGTCCCTGGCGGCTTCTCCCCACACGTTGACAGTGCGGTGCTGTGCACTAGTCCTACAGACAGGTCCCTGGCGGCTTCTCCCCACCTGCTGACAGTGCGGTGCTGTGCACTAGTCCTACAGACAGATCCCTGGCGGTTTCTCCCCACCTGCTGACAGTGCAGTGCTGTGTACTAGTCCTACAGTCAGGTCCCTGGCGGCTTCTCCCCACCCGCTGACATTGCGGCGGTGGTGTGCACTAGTCCTACAGACAGGTCCCTGGCGGCTTCTCCCCACCCGCTGACAGTGCGGTGCTGTGCACTAGTCCTACAGACAGGTCCCTGGTGGTTTCTCCCCACACGTTGACAGTGCGGCGCTGTGCAATAGTCCTACAGTCAGGTCCCCGGTAGCTTCTTCCCGCCCGCTGACAGTGCGGTGTTGTGCACTAGTCCTATTGACCTACGGACAGATCCCCGGTGGCTTCTCCCTACACGCTAACAGAGACTGACAAGTGTCTTCTTACATGCGCATATAGCAGAGACTTGTCAGTCATTGTCAGCGTGCGAGGAGAAGCCGCCGGGGACCTGTCCATAGGACTAGTGCACAACACCGCTTGCTCCGCAGCAGGTATTAAAAGTAGGTCTTTCTCTCAAACGCCGCAGCTTTACAGAGACAAACATACCTGGTGAGATACTTCAGCCGGGGCTGATACACGCTGCACACAGTTTAAGCAGTCTATCACCTGTCAGGCTTCCTTTAAAGGGGTAGTCCAGACTTTGAATAAAAGTCTGCAGTCAATCTATGTGACTGCAGACTGCCAAATCATGACAGGGTGTAGTGCGCCTGCTGCCATGACTCCCATCAGGTGCGATCAGGCGGTCATGCAAGCTCATGTATGCTATTTGCACTTGTTGACTAGATACGTTTGGCGTCTTTCAACAAAAAATGATTGAGAGAAGCCGAAAGAGTATAGTCGACACATGATTGCAAGTTGTATACCAGCGGTCACATGATCGCCTGCTCACATCACCGATACTGGGGCCATTATTACTGTACATGAGGGGACTCAGCGGACATACTACTGTACATGGGGATTCGGGGCACATTATTACTGTACACATACCTCCCAACCGTCCCGGATTGAGCGGGACAGGCCCGATTTTGACCCGCTGTCCCGCTGAGGACACTATGTGTCCCGCAGTGAGACGAGCCGCCACGCCCCCCATGCACTCCTCCCTGTCTCTACAGCTCAGCCAGCGGCTCACAGCTAGCAGTGACGCTGCTATGCTGTTCTCTTCTGTGCCCACAGGACCTGTGATGAGGTCACAGGAGGGGAGGAGTCAGGGGTCACATGATCAGTGTCCTCTTGTGTGCAGGACTCTGCGCTGTGATGGTTGTTTGTCATGGTGCTGGATGAGGGTAAGTTTGTGTGTGTGTGGGGTCGGGACTCGGGTTTTCAGTGTGGATGTAGCAGAGCTGTGTGTGTACAAGGAGTACGGAGCGGAGACTTGTGTGTATGAGGTGTACGGAGCTGTGTGTGCGAGGTGTACGGAGCGGACCCGTGTGTACGAGGTGTACGGAGCGGAGCCGTGTGTACGGAGCGGAGCCGTGTGTACGAGGTGTACGGAGCGGAGCCGTGTGTGTACGAGGTGTACGGAGCGGAGCCGTGTGTGTACGAGGCGTACGGAGCGGAGTCGTGTGTGTACGAGGCGTACGGAGCGGAGACGTGTGTGTACGAGGCGTACGGGGCGGAGACGTGTGTGTACGAGGCGTACGGAGCGGAGCTGTGTGTACGAGGCGTACGGAGCGGAGCCGTGTGTGTACGAGGCGTACGGAGCGGAGCCGTGTGTGTACGAGGCGTACGGAGCGGAGCCGTGTGTGTACGAGGTGTACGGAGCGGAGCCGTGTGTGTACGAGGCGTACGGAGCGGAGCGTGTGTGTACGAGGCGTACGGAGCGGAGCCGTGTGTGTACGAGGCGTACGGAGCGGAGCCGTGTGTACGAGGCGTACGGAGCGGAGCCGTGTGTGTACGAGGCGTACGGAGCGGAGCCGTGTGTACGAGGCGTACGGAGCGGAGCCGTGTGTGTACGAGGCGTACGGAGCGGAGCCATGTGTGTACGAGACGTACGAGCGGAGCCGTGTGTGTACGAGGCGTACGGAGCGGAGCCGTGTGTGTACGAGGCGTACGGAGCGGAGCCGTGTGTGTACGAGGCGTACGGAGCGGAGCCCTGTGTGTACGAGGTGGATGTAACGGAGCCCTGTGTGTACGAGGTGTACGGAGCGGAGCCGTGTCTGTACGAGGTGCACGAAGCGGAGCCCTGTGTGTACGAGGTGCACGAAGCGGAGCCCTGTGTGTACGAGGTGCACGAAGCGGAGCCGTGCGTGTACGAGGTGCACGGAGCGGAGCCGCACGTGTACGAGGTGGATGTGGTAGGGCTGTAGTGTGTATGAGGTGTGCGGAGCCTTGTGTGAATGAGTTGGATGTAGCAGAGCCTTGTGTGAACGAGTTGGATATAGCAGAGCCGTGTCTGTACGAGTTGGATGGAGCGGAGCCGTGTGTCTGTACGAGGTGCATGGAGACGAGGTGCACGGTGCGGAGCCGCTCGTGTAGGAGGTGCACGGAGCGGAGCCGCTCGTGTATGAGGTGGATGTAGCAGTGCTGTAGTGTGTATGAGGTGTACGGAGCGGGGCCTTGTGTGTACGAGTTGGATGTAGCAGAACCGTGTCTGTACGAGTTGAATGGAGCAGAGCCGTGTGTCTACAAGGTGCACGGAGCTGAGCCGCGCGTGTACGAGGTGGATGTAGCAGTGCTGTGTGTGTACGAAACGGAGCCCTGTGTGTGTGAAGTGTACGGAGCTGAGCCGCTCAGCTCCGTACACAAAGGGCTCCGTGCTTGAGCCGTGTGTGTACAGAGCGGAGCAGAGCCATGTGTGTATGGAGTGGAGCCTTGTGTGTATGTAGCGGAGCCGCGTGTGTACGAGGTGTACGGAGCAGAACCGCGTGTGTACGAGGTGTATGCTGCAAAGCCACATGTGTACAAGGTTTACGGAGTGGAGTCATGTGTGTACAAGGTGTACAAAGCGTGGCTGCATGTGTACAAGGTGTATGGAGTGGAGCCTTGTGTGTGTGAGGTGGACGGAGCGGAGCCGTGTGTTTACGAGGCATACAAAGCGGAACCGTGTGTGTATGAGGTGTGCAGAGCCCTGCGTGTACAAGATGTATGGTGGGGAGCATTCATACCTCCCAACCGTCCTGAATTCAGTGGGACACTCCCGATTTTGAGAGTCTGCCCTGCTGTCTGGGCCGGGAGCTTTTCCCGTGGACGCAGGAGTACATGCCGGAGCCCCGAAGAGCACTTTAAAACTCGCACGTGATGTTCCACCAGAAGTGACGTGCTGAAAGATGACCGGAAATGAGTTAATTTCGGGAGGAGATTGTGACGGAACCATGGAGGCACTTCAGGGAATGCTTCAGATCCATCACCGTGTCCTCGCCTTGGAATCGGGGATGTCGGCCATGTGAGCGGATCATGATATGTCCAGCACCGGGAGGCTCAGGTGGGCACTACAATGGGAGCCGGGCTGCTATAGTATCTTTATAGAATCTTTATTTCTTTCTCTCTGCTCTTTCTTTCTTTCTCTCTGTTCTTTCTTTCCCATCTTTCTTTCTCTCTGTTCTTTTTCTTTCTTTCTCTCTGTTCTTTCTTTCCCCTTTCTTTCTATCTCTGTTCTTTCTTTCTCTCTGTTCTTTCTCTCTGTTCTTTCTTCCCCTCTTTCTTTCTGTTCTTTCTCTCTCTGTACTTTCTTTCTCTTTCTTTCTCTCCCATCTTTCTTTCTCTCTATCTCTCTGTTCTTTCTTTCTCTCTTTGTTCTTTCTTTCCCTTCTTTCTCTCTCTCCCTCTGTTGTTTCTTTCTTTACCCTCTTTCTTTTTTCTCTTTGTTCTTTTTTTCTGTCCCCTTTCTTTCTCTCTCTGTTTCTTTCTTTTTCTCTATCTCTCTGTTCTTTCATTCCCCTCTTTCTTTCTCTCTCTCTGTTCTTTCCCCTTTCTTTCTTTCTCTCTTTCTTTCTTTCTTTCTTTCTTTCTTCTCTGTTCTTTCTTTTTCTCTCTCTGTTCTTTCTTTCTTTCCCCTCTTTCTTTTTTTCTCTCTCTCTGTTCTTTCTTTCTTTCCTTTCTTTCTTTTTTTCTTTCTTTTTCTTTCTTTCTTTTTCTTTTCCTTTTCTTTCTTCTCTCTCTGTTCTTTCTGTCCCCTCTTTCTTTCTCTCCTCTTTCTTTCTTCTTTTTCTATCTGTTCTTTCTTTCCCCTTGTCTTTCTTTCTTTCCCTCTTTCTCCCTCCCTCGTCTTCTTCTTCTCTGTTCTTCTTCCTCTTTTCTTTCTCTTCCTCTGTTCTTTCTTTCCTCTTCTCTTTCTTCTTCTCCCCTCTGTCTTTCTTTCCCTCTGTTCTTTCTTTCCCCTCTTTCTTTCTCTCTCCCTCTTTCTTTCTCCCCTCTTTCTTCTTTCCCTCTCTGTTCTTTTTTCCCTCTTTCTTTTTTCTCTCTGTTCTTTTTTCTTCCCTCTTTCTTTCTCGTCTCTGTTCTTTCCCTTTGTTTTATTTTCCTCTCTGTTCTTTCTCTTCCCTTCTTGTTATTCTTCTCTCTCTCTTCTCCTGTTTCTTTGTTGCTTACCCTCTTTCTTTCTTTCTCATCTCCTTTCTTTCGTTTTTTTCTCTCTCGTTCTTTCTTTTACTCAGTACCAGTGTGCCCACAGTAACAGTCAGTGTGATCACCAGTGCTAAATGGGTGTGGTCAGGGTGTGGACATGGGTGTGACTAGTTGTGAAATGGGTGTGGTCTGGGCGTGGCCTAAAATTTGCCGCTGCGCGCGCCGCAACCTTTGTCCCTCTTTCCCATCTTCAAAAGTTGGGAGGTATGCTGTACATGGGGGACTCTGGACATTATTAAATGTTAATATACGGTAAGTAGAAATCAGCACTCGAGAGGAATGCAACAAGAATTACATTTTATTCACAATGCAATTAGTCCAATGTGAATACAATTTCAGGGGGCCCTCATATAGTGTGGGGGCCATTATACAGTGTGAGGACCACTGTTGGGGACCTTATACAGTTTGGGCGCTAAGGAAAGTGCCATTATACAGCTTGGGGGCTAATATGGGGACTGCTGTGGGGGCTTTCATACAGTGGGAGCCTATATGAAGTGTGGGGACTACTGTGGGGCCATTATACAATGTGAGAGCTAATATGAGTACCATTCTGTAGTTTAGGGGCCATCATACAGTGTGGAAACTACTGTAGAGGCTAATATAAAGTATGAGGGCCAATATATAGTATTGGAGCTACTGTGGGAGCCATTAGACTGTGTGGAGGCCATTATTTAGTGTGGGTGTTACTGTTGGGGGCCATTATACACTGAGGACTACTGTGGTGGTCATTATATTGTGTTTGAGGGAGCAGTGGGCAAATCATACTGTTTATAGGGCAGCTGTTTGCCCCTCATACTGTGCATAGGAGAGCTGTGGACCCACCCTGCTATGTATAGGGCAGCTGCGAGCCCCTCATACTGTGCATAGGAGAGCTGTGGACCTACCCTGCTATGTATAGGGCAGCTGCGAGCCCCTCATACTGTGCATAGGAGAGCTGTTGACCCACTTTATGTATAGGGCAGCTGTGGGCCCATCATACTGTGTATATGGAAGCTGTGGGCCCCTCGTACTGTGCAATGGAAAACTGTGGACCCACCCTGCTATGTATAGGACAGCGTTTGGTCCCTAATACTGTGCATAGGAGAGCTGTGGACCCACCCTGCTATGTATAGGGCAGCAGTGGACCCTTCATGCTGTGCATGTAGGAGCTGTGGTTCCATTATACTGTGTATATGGAAGCTGTGTGGCCCTCATACTGTGTATAGGGGAGCTGTACATGGGGAGACTCAGGGGACATCATTAAATGTTAAGTGGGCACTTAAGAAGCATTATTGTTATATGGGCACTCAGTGTTTTGTGATTATCAAAGGTGGCATTATTTCTTTCTATGGACCAAATGTGGACACTTTTCACAGTGGCACAGAGGTGGCATTACTATGTGGGGCAGTAAGAGGAGACCTGCTTTGGTACAGCAGGTGCATTAATAGGGACAAATATGGCAGACGTGGTTCAGTATTGGGGTATCAGTAGGATGAGGAGGTTGCGCAGGCAGAGAATACATGGGAACGGTGCTGGAAATGTGAGAAATCATATGTGTCTTTGTTGTAAAATCTACAGCTGAGTCCTGGCTCGAGAAGTTGTCGTGTCGGCCTGGGCCAGATGGAAAGACGGGAAAAGTGAACATTTCCATCAGAAAGAACGTCCTCTGTAAGTCACTATTTATAACTGAAAAGATGTGTATCTTCGTACCGTGTTAGCCAGTAGATAGAAAAATATTTAGACTTGAGAGTCCTCAGTGGTTGATACCTTTTAATGGCTAACTGAAAAGATGGTAACAAATTGCAAGCTTTCGAGACTACTCAGGTCTCTTCATCAGGCATAGACTAATACAACATCTGAAGAATCACATATTTATACACAAAATAGCACAGAAAAAATGCAAATAGGTAGGACAAGTGACATGAAGCAGAACTGTCATTATGGCAGAGGGATTAACATAAATATGACTAGTTCATAGATAAGGAGTGAAGGTTTTATTACCCTCTGATTGGGGTCTGGTATTGTGTTGTGATGACCCTAAAAGGTCAGGGAGGCAGATTCCTTAATTGTTGTAGAACGACATAAAACTCTGGGATATATTCATCCCAGCACTAAGAGTGTCAAAGGTCATCATAAGTTTATATTCCCAGACTTTTCTATCCTTCTCAGATTTGAAGTTAGATTTTAATACAAGTAATTCCATATCTGTCATGCTATGACCGGGCATACAAAAGTGTTTGGCCACAGGTAAATCCATTCTTTTTTCTCTTATCGTGTGGCGATGAGAATTCATCCTTGTTCTCAGTTTTTGCCCGGTCTCCCCCACATACAGACCCCCAGTTGGACATTTAGTACATATAATTAGGTACACCACATTAGATGTGATGTAGCTGAAAGTACCTGGTATCTTGTAGTCCTGATGGGAGTTGGGGATCTTTATCCTGTCCGTGGTCATTATAGATGTACAGGTTTTGCATTTCTTTTGTCTGCAAGGAAAGGTTCCTGCAGCTGTTGGGGAGGACAGGGAGCTTCTGACAATGATGCTTCTTAGATTTGGGGGCTGCCTAAAACATAGTAGTGGGGGTCTGGAAATATGGATTGTAATCGGGCATCTTTTTGTAGTAAAGGTTGTAGTTTCCGTGCAGCTCCCCTTAGCATCTCCAGACTTGGATTGTAGGTGACCACTAGAGGCACCCGGTTATTTTCTTCTTTAGCTTTGTAATGTAGCAGGTGATTCCTTGATATTCTGGTGGCTCTTGTAATTTGGTTTTCAATTGTTCTTGGATGGTAGCCCTGGTTCAAAAAAGTCTTTCTGAGGCGACCAAGGTGTTCATCTCTATCCATGGGGTTGGAACATATACGGTTGTATCTGATGGCTTGGCTGTAGACAATAGAGTTTTTTATGTGTTTAGGATGGAAACTGTCCCATTTAAGATATGTTGGACGGTCGATTGGCTTCTGATACAGGGATGTCTCTATTTAACTACTCCAGCACTGAAATTAACTTTTTAGACACCACCATTAAGCTAAAGAACAATGAAATAGAGACATCCCTGTATCAGAAGCCAATCGACCGTCCAACATATCTTAAATGGGACAGTTTCCATCCTAAACACATAAAAAACTCTATTGTCTACAGCCAAGCCATCAGATACAACCGTATATGTTCCAACCCCATGGATAGAGATGAACACCTTGGTCGCCTCAGAAAGACTTTTTTGAACCAGGGCTACCATCCAAGAACAATTGAAAACCAAATTACAAGAGCCACCAGAATATCAAGGAATCACCTGCTACATTACAAAGCTAAAGAAGAAAATAACCGGGTGCCTCTAGTGGTCACCTACAATCCAAGTCTGGAGATGCTAAGGGGAGCTGCACGGAAACTACAACCTTTACTACAAAAAGATGCCCGATTACAATCCATATTTCCAGACCCCCCACTACTATGTTTTAGGCAGCCCCCAAATCTAAGAAGCATCATTGTCAGAAGCTCCCTGTCCTCCCCAACAGCTGCAGGAACCTTTCCTTGCAGACAAAAGAAATGCAAAACCTGTACATCTATAATGACCACGGACAGGATAAAGATCCCCAACTCCCATCAGGACTACAAGATACCAGGTACTTTCAGCTGCATCACATCTAATGTGGTGTACCTAATTATATGTACTAAATGTCCAACTGGGGGTCTGTATGTGGGGGAGACCGGGCAAAAACTGAGAACAAGGATGAATTCTCATCGCCACACGATAAGAGAAAAAAGAATGGATTTACCTGTGGCCAAACACTTTTGTATGCCCGGTCATAGCATGACAGATATGGAATTACTTGTATTAAAATCTAACTTCAAATCTGAGAAGGATAGAAAAGTCTGGGAATATAAACTTATGATGACCTTTGACACTCTTAGTGCTGGGATGAATATATCCCAGAGTTTTATGTCGTTCTACAACAATTAAGGAATCTGCCTCCCTGACCTTTTAGGGTCATCACAACACAATACCAGACCCCAATCAGAGGGTAATAAAACCTTCACTCCTTATCTATGAACTAGTCATATTTATGTTAATCCCTCTGCCATAATGACAGTTCTGCTTCATGTCACTTGTCCTACCTATTGCATTTTTTCTGTGCTATTTTGTGTATAAATATGTGATTCTTTAGATGTTGTATTAGTCTATGCCTGATGAAGAGACCTGAGTAGTCTCGAAAGCTTGCAATTTGTTACCATCTTTTCAGTTAGCCATTAAAAGGTATCAACCACTGAGGACTCTCAAGTCTAAATATTTTTCTATTTATAACTGTACTGTAATCTCCTATTTGTTCTGCGTTAGTGGTATCTAGCACTATATGGCGGTAATAACAGTGTTGTTTTTTCATAGAGATTTATTTTCGGTAATAGCATGGTCACCAGCTGAGGTTCCCCTATACCGACAATCAGGATGTGCCACTATAGTTGTAATCAGGGTTACCTGGGTAGGGCCCCACTTAGATGTTTCGCTCCCCCTGAGCTAAACCCTTAGCTACGCCTCTGGTCTGAGTGCAACCGAAGTCATCTTCATGGCGGGCAAATACCTCTTGATAATGCTCTAGCACATCTTCCACTTGCTGCATCTGCTGGGGTGATAGTCCCGTCAGTTCAGCCTGCATCTGCTCTAAGATCCTACGACCCTCCTTTGTACTGCCAGGCGGGGGTTCCGGGGTCATTGTAACTGCTAAAGTCCAGGGATCTCCTCGCACTACAGCCAGTTGTACTGCCTCAGGTCGCATTCATTTTTCTGGCATTTCAAGGATCTGGGCCACTTCACTCTTAGGTAGGAGGGTGAGACTGTCTTTCCCTAGGTTGACGCACCGTACTACAACGTTGCCGTCTTGGACTGTGGCTAATGTCTGGGCTACGAGCAGTCTAGGGGGCACTTGATCCATTGATGTCGGCTCTATTTGCACTTCCACCCCCTCAAGGGGTGTACAAGCTCGTACTGGTAATGTGAACACTGTCTGGCAAGGCGGTAGGGTAAGTTTCACAGCCGCAGGAACCATCACCTTCCCCAAGACTTTTCCTTCCCCCGACATTTCCTGAGCTTGGGCAGTTTGGATCAGTTGCTGAAGCACCTTCCGTTGAGGTGTTCAAGAGCTCCACTGGTTCAAAATGGGCTCTCGTGGCTCATTGATCAGAAGCTGTCCAATCTCTTTAAGTTCAATCCCGAGAGTAATTACTGGCCCGCTGCGGGCGGGGTAGGTTTTTCATTGCTCTGGACCATCCCTGCTACAGCCGCCACCCCCTGTTCCTGCTCTCTCACGCTCGCCTCCGCCGCTACTTCTAGGAAGGTCATGCGTGGGCAGGCTTTCTCGCAAAGCCTGCTTAAGGAGGAACCCAGTGCCAACCGCACCAGCATATGGTCTCACAAGGGGTCTGAGGATCTCATCTCAGTACCTAATGGCAGTCAGGCTACCTCTGGCGAGCACATGGAAGGCTGTGTGGCCCTCCAAAGAAATGTCACCCCACACCATTACTGACCCACTGCCAAACCAGTCATGCTGAAGGATGTTGCAGGCAGCAGATCGCTCTCCATGGTGTCTCCAGACTCTGTCACATCTGTCACATGTGCTGAGTGTGAACCTGCTGCCTACAACATCCATCAGCAAAACCGGTTTGGCAGTGGGTCAGTAATGGTGTGGGGTGGCATTTCTTTGGAGGGCCACACAGCCCTCCATGTGCTCGCCAGAGGTAGCCTGACTGCCATTAGGTACCGAGATGAGATCCTCAGACCCCTTGTGAGACCATATGCTGGTGCGGTTGGCCCTGGGTTCCTCCTAATGCAGGACAATTTCAGACCTCATGTGGCTGGAGTGTGTCAGCAGTTCCTGCAAGATGAAGGCATTGAAGGTATGGACTGGCCTGCCCGTTCCCCAGACCTGAATCCGATTGAGCACATCTGGGACAGCATGTCTCACTCCATCCACCAACGTCACTTTGCACCACAGACTGTCCAGGAGTTGACGGATGCTTTAGTCCAGGTCTGTGAGGAGATCCCTCAGGAGAACATCCGCAACCTCATCAGGAGCATGCCCAGGCGTTGTAGGGAGGTCATACAGACACGTGGAGGCCACACACAATACTAAGCATCATTTTAACTTGTTTTCACTTTAATTTTGTCTTATTTTGATTTTCATTTTGACTTGTTTCCACTTTCATTTTGGGGTCTCTCCAAATCCAGGCCTCCATTGGTTCAAAAATTTGATTTCCATTGATGATTTTTGTGTGATTATGTTGACTGCACATTCAACTTTGTACACAACAAAGTATTCAATGAGAATATTTCATTCATTTAGATCTAGGATATGTTATTTGAGTGTTCCCTTTATTTTTTTGAGCAGTATATATAGATATAGATATATACAGTGCCTACAAGTAGTATTCAACCCCCTGCAGATTTAGCTGGTTGACACATGCGGAATTAACTTGGCATTGTGACATTTGTACTGTAGATCAGCCTGGAAGAGGGAAATGCACTGCAGCAAAAAAAAATTTTATAATTTTTTTTTTTTTTAAAACGTTAAAAGTTAATTCAGAGTGTCATATATTATTCAACCCCTCAAACCACAAGAATTCTGTTTGGTCCCCCTAAAGTATTAAGAAGTAGTTCAGGCACCAAGAATAATGAGCTTCACATGTGTGGATTAATGATCTCTTTTGCCAGCCTTTTCTGACTATTTAAGACCCTCCCCAAACTTGTGAACAGCACTCATACATGGTCAACATGGGAAAGACAAAGGAGCATTCCAAGGCCATCAGAGACAAGATCGTGGAGGGTCACAAGGCTGGCAAGGGGTACAAAACCCTTTCCAAGGAGTTGGGCCTACCTGTCTCCACTGTTGGGAGCATCATCCGTAAGTGGAAGGCTTATGGAACTACTGTTAGCCTTCCACAGCCTGGACAGCCTTTGAAAGTTTCCTCCCGTGCCGAGGCCAGGCTTGTCCGAAGAGTCAAGGCTAACCCAAGGACAACAAGGAAGGAGCTCCGGGAAGATCTCATGGCAGTGGGGACATTGGTTTCAGTCAATACCATAAGTAACGTACTCCACCGCAATGGTCTCCGTTCCAGACGAGCCCGTAAGGTACCTTTACTTTCAAAGCGTCATGTCAAGGCTCGTCTACAGTTTGCTCATGATCACTTGGAGGATTCTGAGACAGACTGGTTCAAGGTTCTATGGTCTGATGAGACCAAGATCGAGATCTTTGGTGCCAACCACACACGTGACGTTTGGAGACTGGATGGCACTGCATACGACCCCAAGAATACCATCCCTACAGTCAAGCATGGTGGTGGCAGCATCATGCTGTGGGGCTGTTTCTCAGCCAAGGGGCCTGGCCATCTGGTCCGCATCCATGGGAGGATGGATAGCACGGCCTACCTGGAGATTTTGGCCAAGAACCTCCGCTCCTCCATCAAGGATCTTAAGATGGGTCGTAATTTCATCTTCCAACAAGACAACGACCCAAAGCACACAGCCAAGAAAACCAAGGCCTGGTTCAAGAGGGAAAAAGTCAAGGTGTTGGAGTGGCCTAGTCAGTCTCCTGACCTTAACCCAATTGAAAATTTGTGGAAGGAGCTCAAGATTAAAGTCCACATGAGACACCCAAAGAACCTAGATAACTTGGAGAATATCTGCATGGAGGAGTGGGCCAAGATAACTCCACAGACCTGTGCCGGCCTGATCAGGTCTTATAAAAGACGATTATTAGCTGTAATTGCAAACAAGGGTTATTCCACGAAATATTAAACATAGGGGTTGTATAATAATTGACCCACACTTTTATGTTTAAAATTTATTAAAATTCAACTGAGCAACATAACTTTTTGGTTTGTAAGATTTATGCTTCTGTTAATAAATCCTGCCCTCGTTTGCAGTTTGAAGGCTCTAACTTATTTGCATCTTATCAAACCAGCTAAATCTGCAGGGGGTTGAATACTACTTGTAGGCACTGTATATCTATATCTATATATATAAAGTTGAATGTGTGTATGTGTGTATCACCAACCAATTACGGAGTATCTTACATTTAACCAGAGCCACCAACCAATCACGGAGTATCTTACATTTAACCAGAGCTGTATGTATCAAGCCATCTCTAGCTCTCTGCTGACATCAAGTGGACTATTTGTGTAACCACATATTCATTTCCAAATAACTGATTAGAGCTTCACAAACTGTGACAACACAGTTCACTCTTCACCTAGAGGCGTGATGGGAAAATGAGAAGTGAGGTGCTGCTGCAGTATGAAGCTGTGTATAGAGAAGAGTGAGGCGCTGCAGGTGGAGGCTGTGTATAAGGCGACGGGGACAATGAGAGATGTGAGGGGGAAAATGAGAGAATTGAGGTGCTGCTTCAGTATGAGGCTGTGTATAGAGAAGAGTGAGGCGCTGCAGGTGGAGGCTGTGTATAAGGTGACGAGAACAATGAGAGATGTGACAGGGAAAATGAGAGAAGTGAGGTGCTGCTGCAGTATGAGGCTGTGTATATAGAAGAGTGAGGCGCTGCAGGTGGATGCTGTGTGTAAGGCCACATTCACACGTTCATCATTTGGTCAGTATTTAACAATACACAGGGAGGTCTCACAATGTGTCCTCCCCCTCTCACCCAGCACACTCCCCCGTGTCCCCATATGACTCTGCTGCCTTCAGCCTGTCACAGCCCTGTCATGGCCAGCGCTCAAGCTGGGTTCACGCTGCACAGGGAGGGCTCACAATACACAGGGAGTTTCACACTGCAAGGTGACGGGGGCTCACAACTAACCACAGTTAGTTACTATGCCCGGGCAACGCCGGGCTGTTCAGCTAGTGTATATATATATATATATATATATATTTATTTTGTGTGTATATATATATATATATATATATACACTGCTCAAAAAAATAAAAGGAATACTCAAATAACACATCCTAGACCTGAATGAATGAAATATTCTCATCGAATGCTTTGTTCTGTACAAAGTTAAATGCGCTGACAACAAAATCACACAAAAATCATCAATGGAAATCAAATTTATTACCAATGAAGGCCTGGATTTGGAGTCACCCACAAAATTAAAGTGGAATGTAATGTCCTTAAAACAAGTCAAAATGATGCTCAGTAGTGTGTGTGGCCTCCACGTGCCTGTATGACCTCCCTGTGCCTGTATGACCGCCCTGCAACGCCTGGACATGCTCCTGATGAGGTAGTGGATGGTCTCCTGAGGGATCTCCTCCCAGACCTGGACTAAAGCATCCACCAACTCCTGTACAGTCTGTGGTGCAACGTGACGTTGGTGGATGGAGTGAGACATGATGTCCCAGATGTGCTCAATCGGATTCAGGTCTGGGGAACGGGCGGGTCAGTCCATAGCTTCAATGCCTTCATTTTGCAGGAACTGGTGACACACTCCAGCCACATGAGGCCTGGCATTGTCCTGCATTAGGAGGAACCCAGGGCCAGCCGCACCAGCATATGGTCTCACAAGTGGTCTGAGGATCTCATCTCGGTACCTAATGGCAGTCAGGCTACCTCTGGCGAGCACATGGAGGGCTGTGTGGCCCTCCAAAGAAATGCCACCCCACACCATTACTGACCCACTGCCAAACCGGTCATGCTTAAGGATGTTGCAGGCAGCATATCGCTCTCCACAGTGTCTCCAGACTCTGTCACGTCTGTCACATGTGCTTAGTGTGAACCTGTTTTCATCTGTGAAGAGCACAGGGCACCAGTGGCGAATTTGCCAATCCTGGTGTTTTGTGGCAAATGCTAAGCGTCCTGCATGGTGTTGGGCTGTGAACACAACCCCATCTGTGGACGTCGGGCACTCAGACCATCCTCATGGAGTCGGTTTCTAACCGTTTGTGCAGACACATGCACATTTGTAGCCTCCTGGAGGTCATTTTGCAGAGCTCTGGCAGTGCTCCTCCTGTTCCTCCTTGTACAAAGGCGGAGGTAGCGGTCCTGCTGCTGGGTTGTTGCCCTCCTACGGCCCCCTTCACGTCTCCTGGTGTACTGGCCTGTCTCCTGGTAGCGCCTCCAGCCTCTGGACACTACGCTGACAGACACAGCAAACCTTCTTGCCACAGCTCGCATTGATGTGCCATCCTGGATGAGCTGCACTATCTGAGCTACTTGTGTGGGTTGTAGAGTCCGTCTCATGCTACCACGAGTGTGAAAGCACAACCAACATTCAAAAGTGACCAAAACATCAGCCATAAAGCATTGGTACTGAGATGTGGTCTGTGGTCCCCACCTGCAGAACCACTCCTTTATTGAGTGTTTCTTGATAATTGCCAATTATTTCCATCTGTTGTCTATTCCATTTGCACAACAGCATGTGATATTGACTCGCCCCACAATTGTGGATACCAGGGCTATGGGGTACTCGGAGCCGAGCCCATAGATTTCTATGGGAGTTGTCACTGGCAGCGGGACTCGGTCCGTGGCCCTGGCAGTCAATGCGATGGGGGAATATTTACAGGGGATTATTAGGATAGGTAGTTCGTGACGCCACCTGCGGTTTCTGGTAAATTGTACCAGCGCTGCTCTAAGGACTTTCACAGGGGATGTTATGGGGCAGCTTGGTAGTAAGTCTCCCACAGGTGAGACGGGTCCCTGGAAGTCTATGGTGATGAATGATGCAGGGTGTAGTAAGAATTCAGTCACACACAAGGTAGTTCCTTTTCATACCTTTTACTGATGATGGTTCAAGAAGATCCCGGGGAGCTGGTCGGGGTGGAGAGTGCACATTCAGGTAGCAGCCGAGCAGGTTAGAGGCCTCCTTAACTTCCATATAATGTGAGTCCTACTTGCTTGAAGCGAAGTTAACTCTGTATCTCTCCAGCTGTCTCAATAGCTGTACTGCCCGGCCAATATTGTGGTGAAGCCTTCTAGGTGATGAAACTAAGTCCTTACTTTTGCTTGGGCCCCGCTCAAAGTCCCTGTTCCACCTGACTCCGGTTACGTATTGACACTTAGGGCTGCTCTCTGCGACCTGTAGTCCAGATGCCTCCGGTTTTCTTGTTACTAAGCTTGAAACTGTAGCAACGCTTCGGACCCCGGTGTCCGGCAATTTAGTGCAGGCAATCCAATACCTGTAGCACTTCTCTATCTTCTCCACTGTGCCCTTCGCCCTGCTTTCCGCTCTTAACATAAGCACTGGTGGCTTTTGTGGAAAAGGTCAGCTTCATTCAGAGCTCGCTGCACAGTTCTCAGTTTCCTCCAAAGTCCACACAGGACCGAGACTGAATGGCTGCTCTGTCCTTGAGACAGAAGCTAACAGGCTGAACTCCACTGAACACTAAGCTCCACACAGACTGATCTTATCTCAGACAGGTAACTATCCAAGGGATGACTCACTCCTGAGCCTCCCGGAGCTAACCGACTGATTCACTATCTGATCTCAACTGTCCTAAGACAGGAAGCTTTCTCTGACTAGCCACGTGTCACTCCCCCTTATAACTCAGATGGGTGTGTCTAAAAGTGTGAGTGACAGTGAATGCATATCAAGCTTTGGCTGTTACCTTCCTGTGCACTTTCCTGGATTTTCATGTGTGCCTGCGAAGCTGGGCTACACATCCCCCCTTGGTAAAACACAGCACTCCCGGGCTGTAAAAGACAAAAAGAACATTTTGTTTTTGCATTAACAACAACATTATAACTCTTCCCATCCGGGAGGTAAGGATTTCTTGAACGTTACATTTTGTACAGTAAGAAAATACAAAAGTATCAAAAGTATCAAAACATGTTCATAAATACTAGATACTTGTGGAGGACCAGCACCAAAAACCTCCCACGTGGGTCCTGGGTGGGCTGCAGGACTTCTGACTGCAGACCTCACTCTAGGCCACACCATACGGGTTTTTCTTCAGAGGTAGATTTTGTAGTAGTGGTTTTATGTAAAACCAAGATAATGCACCGTAGCGCAACTATTTACAGGATAAGTTCTTGGGCTGGCACAGTCCTCAGCCTCTCAGTCCATGAGGGTTAAACACATTTATTCATTTCACTTCAAGTATTCACTTTACTTATTTTAACTTCAACTTATGCAATCAACACATTCTTTTAACTTTCTTTACCCAACCAGGGTATTTTATGCAAAACTATGCAAAATAGGTAAACATCATTTTTCTTAACTTTTCTTTCTGGTACCCAGCCGGGTATTCTATTCCATATATGAAACATCAGTATACAATAATAAAGTGCAATTGGCAATTTATGTAAACATTACATACATTTCAAGTGCAATTATGCGAACTTTCTTTTTCAACTTTATACATGCTTCAATACGGTAAACCCCTGTCTGGGTCCTACCGGTCTTCACTTTTCTTGCTTTCAATTACATCTTCCACTCCTGGAGCCGGAACAACACGATGCTCCTTTGATCTCATCACAAACAGGTCGTGACCTGCTATCAATGTCTGGGTCGTTACAGTCCTTGTGCGAACCGCTAGGGGCACGCCGGGTGCTTCCTCTTTGTGAGACGCCGATTGCGTCGCTACAGGTGCCACAACATTTTGCGATACTAATTTGGTCGCAGTTTGCGGTTTAGGCGGCAGCGCTGGCTGAGACCTGGGCTGCTGTACAGATTGCGACTTGGTTCGCGTTGAGTAAGCAGGAGGCGATGCCGATTGCGACATAGATTGCGATGGGCCTGCAGGGGGCGATGCTGGAGTACGGCCTGGTGCTGTGGGCGCTCGGGACACGGAGACACGGGAGACATTCAAGGCAAACCACCCCCGCTGACTACAGTGCCGGGTGTAGGTGACGGTATCCCCTTTTAGCAGGTGGAACCCCGCATCGCAGCGGTGAACATAGATCTTTGAAGAGAACCCGGGCTCACATATGTAACCCCAAACTCCTTGGGCCTTAGAGGCACACACCGTCCCCTGACGCCACGGTTTTCGACGCGTACCTTTACCTCGCCTGATGTTTTCCTTTTCAGCGAGAATCTCCTCCTGGTACCGCTGACGGAACCGCTGCACTTCCCTCTGCTCCTGCTGCCGTCGCTGCTCCATCTCTTCCCAGTCGATCTCCATCATTGACGGTGGGGTCCCCTCCGGTGTCCCTGCCGGGGAACGGTGCGCCGATGCGGCCTCCTGGCCTGGCTGGCACTCCGGAACGAGCGGGGCCTCCTCAGCCTCCTTCGCCTCCACCTCCGCATCGGTGGGATCAGGTACAGCACTTTTGGAGCCGGCCTCCGGTTCTTCATCAGCCGTTTGCAGTGGTGGCTCAGGGAGTACAGATAATGGCTTCGTTCTTGGAGGAGAGAGCATTGCGTCCCACAGCAGCCGCTGTTTCAGGGCACGCCAGCTTTTCTCCATCTCCTCCACTTCTTTGCGGTGGCGGGCCACATCTTCCAGCACTGCATCCACCTTCTCCATGACATAGAGGATCAGGTCCCGATCTGGGGACAGCTCCGGCACAGGCCGTAAATCTTCAGGGGAGCAGGGCCTGCACATTGTAGTAGCCTTTGGAGAGGGCGGCCATATCTTTCGCGCCTCAGGGGGGGTCCACGCCCACGAATGTACGCCCACCTTCTTCACCAGCGCCTCAGGGCGCCAACTTGGCGGCAAAATGGCGGTATTTTGGCGCCAATAGTGACATACAGCAAACAGTTCAATCTAGGCACACAGGGCTTACGATCTTGTAAGTTTCGGATCCTGTTCGTGACGCCAAAATAGATTGACTCGCCCCACAATTGTGGATACCAGGGCTATGGGGTACTCGGAGCCGAGCCCATAGATTTCTATGGGAGTTGTCACTGGCAGCGGGACTCGGTCCGTGGCCCTGGCAGTCAATGCGATGGGGGAATATTTACAGGGGATTATTAGGATAGGTAGTTCGTGACGCCACCTGCGGTTTCTGGTAAATTGTACCAGCGCTGCTCTAAGGACTTTCACAGGGGATGTTATGGGGCAGCTTGGTAGTAAGTCTCCCACAGGTGAGACGGGTCCCTGGAAGTCTATGGTGATGAATGATGCAGGGTGTAGTAAGAATTCAGTCACACACAAGGTAGTTCCTTTTCATACCTTTTACTGATGATGGTTCAAGAAGATCCCGGGGAGCTGGTCGGGGTGGAGAGTGCACATTCAGGTAGCAGCCGAGCAGGTTAGAGGCCTCCTTAACTTCCATATAATGTGAGTCCTACTTGCTTGAAGCGAAGTTAACTCTGTATCTCTCCAGCTGTCTCAATAGCTGTACTGCCCGGCCAATATTGTGGTGGAGCCTTCTAGGTGATGAAACTAAGTCCTTACTTTTGCTTGGGCCCTGCTCAAAGTCCCTGTTCCACCTGACTCCGGTTACGTATTGACACTTAGGGCTGCTCTCTGCGACCTGTAGTCCAGAGTGCCTCCGGTTTTCTTGTTACTAAGCTTGAAACTGTAGCAACGCTTCGGACCCCGGTGTCCGGCAATTTAGTGCAGGCAATCCAATACCTGTAGCACTTCTCTATCTTCTCCACTGTGCCCTTCGCCCTGCTTTCCGCTCTTAACATAAGCACTGGTGGCTTTTGTGGAAAAGGTCAGCTTCATTCAGAGCTCGCTGCACAGCTCTCAGTTTCCTCCAAAGTCCACACAGGACCGAGACTGAATGGCTGCTCTGTCCTTGAGACAGAAGCTAACAGGCTGAACTCCACTAAGCTCCACACAGACTGATCTTATCTCAGACAGGTAACTATCCAAGGGATGACTCACTCCTGAGCCTCCCGGAGCTAACCGACTGATTCACTATCTGATCTCAACTGTCCTAAGACAGGAAGCTTTCTCTGACTAGCCACGTGTCAAGGTACTGCCACACTAAACAATCCCGCTAGCGATCACGATAACGACGCATACTAATGCGATCGCTAGCGGGATTGTTTCTATATCGCTAAGTGCGGCCACATTTAGCGATATAGTTAACGACGCTATCGCCGTTAGCGATCTTCTTAACGACTTTAGCGGTACAAAAGTACCGCTAAATCTCTAAGAAAAGGTGCCACACTAGCGATATATACTTACCCAGCGGGAGCGCCGACGAGAAAATAGGGTCCGGAACGATTCCAGCGACGAGCGAGATCACAGCAGGAAGCTCGTCGCTGGCAGATGCCGCACTGAACAACATCGCTAACGGGATAGCTAAATAGTGACGTTTTTTAGCGATCCCGTTAGCAATATTGTTTAGTGTGGCATACCCTTCACTCCCCCTTATAACTCAGATGGGTGTGTCTAAAAGTGTGAGTGACAGTGAATGCATATCAAGCTTTGGCTGTTACCTTCCTGTGCACTTTCCTGGATTTTCATGTGTGCCTGCGAAGCTGGGCTACACAATATTGATTGTCAATCAGTGTTGCTTCCTAAGTGGACAGTTTGATTTCACAGAAGTTTGATTTACTTGGAGTTATATTCTGTTGATTAAGTGTTCCCTTTATTTTTTTGAGCAGTGTGTATATATATATATATATATATATATATATATATATGTGTGTGTGTGTGTGTGTATATATATATATATATATATATATATAAGAAAGGACTTTATTACAGTTATTATAACATTCCCTCATCTTGTAATAAAATCATTTATCTGTACACATTGGGGACAGATTTCCTTTGACAGATTTCACAGAAGATCTTCATATAATCTCGAAGGAAAGTTTTATGTTCAGAATATTTATCATTGAGTCCCAAAATTTCCATTCCTTAATTGGATTTTAATGTCTCCATTCCTTGATACATTGTTTTTGTTATGGCAGATTCAGTCAGTCTTTGAACAAGTCCTCTAACGGTATGTTTCCACGGTAAGGAAACGCTGCGTGTTTGATGCTGTGTACAGCCGCAGCGTCAAACACACAGCGTCCAGATTTTACAGCATACTGGAGGGGATTTCATGAAATCCCGTCTCCACTATGCGTTAAAACACGCAGGCTGTAGACCTGCGTGAACGAACATGCGGCGCGTCTTTTCAGATCGCAGCATGTCCTTTTACCTTGCGGCGACGCTCCATCGCCGCAAGGTAAATAGCAGAGTCCTATCTAGCGCTGCGGTGATTCCAGATGTGTTCAATGAGCACATCCGGATTCACGGCTCGTTCAGAAGGGGCGGGGCTTTGGGCGGAGCGGACTTTCCGCTCCGTCCAATACGCCAGGTTTCCTTACCGTGGAACCATACCCTAATGCATGGAATAGCACATCATCCACAAACGATCAGCACACTGGTAAGAGATATCAACGCAGAAGTGAATAATCCAGACCATTTCCCAAACCATCCTTCAATCCAGAAAGTGAATATGTCATCATATCCAGAGTTCTCTGCTAATTTATTAAACAGCGCACTCAGTCCATCAAGAGCTTTGAAGATACTTCCATCAGGAGCTGTATTATTAGGGATAAAGGTGCAACAAAATCCTCAGTTTTACATACACCTCCCTTTTCTACTAAGAGCATGTCTAGTGACATTCTATTCTGCTAAGCCATGAGAGAAGTTGGACCTAATTACTCAGCTATCCCTTTAACTGCGTCACGGGTATAATTAATTAAGCTCTGCTAATTGTAGTATAAGTAGTTTATCCAATCTACTTTCTCATTTATAGTCAGCCACTAAATTATGGATTCCTACCTAGCTGCTACCTGGTTCCTAGCCTTGTATTCATAGGTCACTTCCCTGCGAACTCCAGTATCATCTATGTAGATACTAGAATCGAAGTATCCTTGCGGGGTTCCACACTTATGTCTCTTTTCACTACGTACCTTTGGCCATGTCCCTGTTGACAATAGGTAGAACGGCATGATTAGCTGGACCACCACACAATCCCCTAGGGAACCATGTGGTAATCTGGCTCTTATCCTTTTATCACTGCATAACCACCATACATCCGCTCTCAGAGTAGTCTTATTTGACCACATGGAGTAGTTGGTGCTGTGGGAGATATTGATCCATTCTCTACAAAAGTCATCTTGGAGCTCACCAAAGTCATGGAATGCCCTGGAAGACTAAAACAAGTATAGTTACCATGATTAGCAATCACCTGTGTTGGGATATCTGGTGTCTCAAGTGGGGGAAATAAAAGTGATAATGCTTTGCATTTTCCTTGCATTTCTGAAGGGACATAAGTCTTACTATATAATTTAATTATACACTGTAATCCTTCTGTATCTTCATGATCATTGAGGTGAAAAGGGACAGTACCTAACTGTGGTTTGGCTGTTGCACAAGCTATACAATTTATTTTAAGGCTTTTTGCAGTGCATTTAAGCCATTCTAACCACTCATTCTTCTCATAACTTGTCTCTAGAGCTAGTTTATCTTCATAAGAAAGAAAATCTAACTATGGGCCCTATGGACTCTATTATGGTTCTTTCTGGCATACCTTCCTTGGGTCTATGTTTGGTATTTGTCACTATCCATTTTTGGATTTGTGGTAGCTCTGGTTCCACTATGATTTAAATGTAGCTTTTTTGCCTTTCAGAAAGGGGGTTAATGTCAGTTTCCCTTGCTTGGCAGCTTGCTGAAACTGCAGAGTTGCTAGGTCAGCTAATGTGGGTGGTGACCACTCCTACCATCCTTTAAATGGTCACCTGATGCATCAGCTGCCTGTCAGTGATAGAGCATTCCATATTGACCAAGCCTGTAGTAAGGAGCTATCTGGTTTCTGTGGTGCCTCTGCTGGTTTCATGAGTTCATGATCCTGGTGTCTTTCTTCTTCTGTGTAGTGCTTTGCAGCAGAGAAAGTTGTAAAGCTAAGTTTTGTGTTTTTAACTCGTCTGTCTCCTGTTTGTCACTGTACTCTGTTGTTCTGTAAGGAGAGAGACCGGACCGCGGGTACTTGTACTAACTCGGGTAGGGAACTGTCAAGGCTGCGTCCCATGTTGTCCGGGGTAAGACAAAAGGGCCCAGACAGGTGCCCTGACACAGAAGCCGGGGGCGCAGTTAAAAGGGAAAGCGCGCGCAGCGTCAGCCAGTTTCCCACCGGCAGTGATAGAGGCAAGTTGCGTGTGCAGCGTGCTCTGCGCGGTGTGCAGTCAGGCCATAACGAAACACGGCCGACCCGACGCCAGGACGCTGCCGGAGCCAACCACAGAAACAGGGAGAGAGCCAGGAGTCCTGTTCAGCTGAGCGCCGCACATGAGCTTAAGAGCCAGGGCAGTGCACAGGATTGTTCACTGCTGGCCTTGTTACCGGGCATTGCCACACTGCCCAACCAGGACCCTAACACTATTGCGGCCTTGTTTGCGTTGGCCGCATCCCCTTATAGACTAGGAGCCCAGCGGAAGGTGCCAGAGACCGACCGCTGATGCCAGAAGACTGACCACCATTGCCTGCAGGACCTCAAAGGACAAGCACCACGCCAGCCGTTGTTAGCGCTACTGACTTCCAAGCATCATCTGCAGCCTGAGAAACCTCTGACACGATAAGTGTTTGAAAGAACTGCTGTTACCTTGTTCATTGTTTATTAACTCTGCATATCCTCTACAACTTAACTGTTTATTCCCTCATTTAACTGTTTGTCTCCCTGCATGGAGCATTCCCCTGTTGAATTAAATTGTTAATACTTGCTCTGCCTTTCGTGCATCACTGCATCCCGCAACCTGCTCACACTTGGCATAGTCGACAGGATGCAGTCTACAAGCGCAGAGACAGCAGACCAAGCGGTCATGGGTGCCACAAGGGCCAGCTTGCCATTAGGGGCCATGCTCAGCAATCTCCTGAAATTCACAGGGAGCAATTCACTGGTGTGGGACTGGACCGAGCGAGTCAAGGGAATGCTGAGAATGCACCCCATGATACCTGCTATGCAGGCAGAGATTGTTTCGGCCCCTCCACAAGCGAAACACCTTTACCAAGGTTCTGCAAATTCTAGAGGAGATGCATGGGGACCCCACAGATATTGGGGAATTGCGCATGCGCCTGTTCAGCCGAGTACAGAGTGAGGGGGAGTCCATGACTTAATGCATGAATGCCTTGCAAGAGATTCACTCAGCCATCACCAAGCGGGATGATTTTGGTGTGGGGCCTCCTGACGTGATATTAAGAGACCAACTGATAGCGGGTCTTAGAAGCCCATTGCTTAAGCAGGCCCTGAAAGAGCGCTTGCGCATTATTCCCCCCATGTCCTTTTTAGAAATTGGAGCAGAAGCGCGCGCAAGAGCAGGGGACAGCAGCCTCAGCAGGGAAGATCCGGAGTGGGGATGTACCCGTTTCGCCCAAAGCTGAACCAGGATGGGTAAGAGATCCGGAAGGAGAAACAGGGAATGCAGGAAGAGTGGTCTGACTCCAGAAGAACCCCTCCAGTGGCCCCAGATCCGTCCAGAGGCAGGACTAGCCCCGAGTCCCGCTTGCCTCCTGCACCTCGTCTGGACACGAGACAGCCCAAGACAGAGAGATAGGCAATCTGCTTCAGATGTGGAGACATTGGACACTATGCCCGAGGGTGCGCGAAAGCATGGAAGGCCGCTCACCCGGCAGCCGTTAAACTAGTGGGCTCCGTGGCTGGGGGGCGACACCTGGAGCCTGAACAGCCAAGAAGGAGAGAAGGTAGTCCCAAAAGTTTAGTTTCCCTCAGCCCTCTCACATGGGCATTAATGGGACGGCTGAGCCGTACGCTGCTTAGCTGACACCGGTTCCCAGGTCACGCCCATGCCCAAAGCATACTTCAGACGTCATTTTTCTGAGGCCGCACAGCCCGAATGGGGCGCCGTAATCAAGCTGAAGGTGGCCAACTAATTGCCCATCCCAGTCGCAAGTGTGGTCTGGATGCAAGTTACCGTATGTGGCAAAGATGTAGGCCGAAAAGGAATAGTGTTTCTCGCCGGTGAACCTGGGGATGAATGTGCTGAAAGAACTCATAACCCTTTTGATCAGTTAGCCACCGGATGCCTTTCTGGACCAGTGGAACCCCCGGATCCCCAAAGGAAGGTGTTTCAGCAACTGATTCAGGTTGCCCAGGCGCAAGAGACGTCAGGTGACGGGAAGATCCTAGGAAAAGTGGTAGTTCCCGCTGCTACCAAACTCGTTCTAATGCCTGGTCAGACGGTGCTCACGCTACCCGTACGAGCCTGCATGCTGCTTGAAGGGCTGGAGGTCCAGATTGAACGAACCGCAGTGGACCGGATACCCTCGGGATTCCTCGTTGCTCGGACTTTGGCCACTGTTCACGATGGTAGCGTAGTGGTGCGGTGCTTCCACCTGGGGGAAGGAAATTTGACTCTCTTGTCCAGAAGTGAAGCGGCACAGGTGCTGTGTATGCTGGAAGAATTGGTGCCACCAGAGACCGTCCAGTTCGCAGTGAAACAGGGAGATCCGTGGACTGTAGCTGTCACCCTGGCCCCAGAGCATCTGCCTGGAAGTAGCAGAGAAGGGCGCCGGATCCTGGAATAGATGCGGGCCGAACTGTCGGGACTCTCTCCACAGTAGGTGCAACAGGTGGAAGCCATGCTGGAGCGTTACCAGGATGTCTTCGCTCGTCATGAGGATGACTTCGGGTGCACTACTACTACCACCCACGAGTTATCCATGGGAAGTGCCGCCCCAATCCGGGAGAGATATCGTCAGATTCTGCCCCAGATGTACCAGAAGGTGAAGGAAATGTTGGTGCATATGCTGCGGAGTGGGGTCATCCGGGAGAGCCAGAACCCATGGGCAGCCCCTATCATTCTAGTTCGGAAAAAGGATGGAACCCTGCGTTTCTGTGTGGACTATCGGCGACTAAATGCCTGCACAGTCCGGGACTCTTATCCTCTACCGAGAATTGAGGAGTCGTTGTCTGCCCTGGGAAAAGCTAAGTACTTTTCGTCACTACATCTGGCCAGTGGATACTGGCAAGTGCCCATGGCTGAGCAATACTGGCTGAATACGGCGTTTATACTGCCTATGCAATTGATCGAATTCAACAGGATGCCCTTCGGTCTCACCAACATGCCTGGAACCTTTCAGCAACTTATGGAGCGGTGCCTAGGTGACCTGAATTTTGAAGCTACTCTCATCTACCTGGACAACATCATTGTCTATGCAGCCACTTTTGAGGAACATCTTCGGCGGCTGGAACAAGTGCTGAGTCGGCTGCAGAAACATGGCCTGAAAGTGAAGCCCCAAAAATGCCACCTTTTTCGCAAACATATCGAGTATCTGGGACACATCGTATCCGCTGACGGAGTAAGGCATGCTCGAGAGAAGATAGCGGCAGTACAAGACTGGCCCACACAGAAGACAGTGAAAGATGTTCGGGCCTTTCTAAGGCTGACTGGGTACTACCGAAGGTTCGTAAAGAATTTCACCCGCATTGCCAATCCGCTGTTGGAATTACTCAAGTGGGCACCATCAGGGTCGAAGAATCGGATCATCCAGTGGGGAAGCAGCCAGGAAAAGGCCTTCCAGGCCTTGAAGATGGCTCTGACAGAAGCCCTAATCTTGGCCTATGCTGAATTCTCGCAACCTTTCATTCTGCACACCGATGGAAGACTCCATGGTCTGAGGGCCATGCTCTCTCAAATGCAAGAGGGGAAAGAACGAGTGATTGGTTACGCAAGCCGATCCCTCCACGACTCAGAGCGGAACCCCGACAACTACAGTACCTAAACACTGGAGCTGCTGGTGCAGGTGTGGGCGATGACTGAAAAGTTTGATGAATACCTGTTGGGGTCCGAAGTCTTGTTGCGAACCGACAACCCTTTTGTCCATCTGGAGAATGCAAAATTGTGAGCCCTGGAACAAAGATGGGTGGACCACATGGCGAAACACTAGTACAAAATCGCCTAATGGAAGGGTGCAAGAAAATACGCACCCAGATGCTCTATCTAGAGTGACTCATGAGCGCCCAGGCTGTGATCAGGATGAAGAATTGGAGGCAGAAGAAATTCCTGGCTTCCGGGACTTCGCCAGGTTGTTGGCGGCGACGCAGGGACAGATCGGCGAAACGTCTGGAGAACAGGTGCTGGGACGACCTCGAGATGACTGGGTGCAGCTGCAACAGAAAGATACAGAACTTGCTCAACTGAGACAGTGGGTAGCTTTGAAGTGGCTCCCTAGCCGAGATGAAAGAAGTGCCCTGTCACCAGGGGTTTTGCAGCTTCTCAGACAATGGAAAAGACTCCAATTGAAAGATGGCTTGCTGTATAGAAAAGTGCAGTTGGTACGTGAGCTGGGGACCGCCTTGCAAGTGGTACTCCTCGAGAAGTTGATCGGTATAGTGACCACGGAGGCCCATGAGAGGGGGGCTCACTTCGGTCCGGAGAAGACGTTCTAGTGGCTGCAGAAGTTGGTTTATCACCCTTGCTTGAAGACTGCAGTAGAGGAGGCCTGTCAGCAATGTCAAAGCTGTGAATTGGCTATATCTCAGGAACAGAGAGCTCCCACACAGACCATAGTGACCTGACCTCTGTTACCTTAGAATTGCTGATGATCGACTATTTGACCACTCATCTGGGCTATGAACATTGTCTAGTGATGACTGAACACTTCACCAAGTTCGCTGTGGTTACTCCGACCCGAGATCAGACTGCCGAGTCAGCTGTGCAGGCTATCTGTCGAGACTCCATCCGGGTGTATGGTTGCCCGAAGCAAATAAATTCAGACCAAGGCGCTTGTTTTCAAGACTAAGTGATGGAAGAGTTACACCGTGTATAACAGATTGAGAAGTCAAGAACGATGCCCTATCATCCCCAAGGGAATGTAGCCTGTGAAAGCTTTAACGGGACACTGATTCAGATGCTGAGAACACTGGTGGAAGATCAGAAAGTCCGTAGGCCAGAGTATGTGGCTGAATTGGTCTGGGTCTACAACAATCGGATGCACTGCAAAACAGGATACACCCCATATACCCTACTATTTGGGCGAAAAAGATGAGAAATCACCGAGCTGGAGCTGGAACCAGAAGAAGACTACCCACGGTGTCTTCCTGGGTACGACAACACAGACACCGGTTACAGACTCTCCACCGGCTGGTACAGACTAAGTTCCGAGAACTCGAGCACCATGAAGCACCGCCCCTCCGAGGGACAGCTCTTAAAGTGGGAGATCAAGTGCTGGTCCGGGTCAAGAGGCCACGGGGCAAGCTGGAATACTGATGGGAGAAGATTCCATATCAGGTGAAACGCCGAGTCGACAATGCTGGGCCAGTGTATGAGATTTAACCTGAAGAAGAGGCGAATACTCGTATAGTCCACCGCAACATGTTGCGTCCCTGCAATTCGTGGGACCCTGAGGAGGAGAGAGAGTCGGACCCTATCAAGGCGCCTAGCTCTCCGACTTTTGACTACGATGAGGAAGAACCAGTTGCATCGTCCTCAGGCTTGGAAAGCTCACTGGCCACCAGTCCAAGGGACATATGTCTGCCAGAAACTCCAGAAATGGCTGTTCCATCCAAACCAGGCGCACGCCCGTCTTCCACTATCCAACCTGACTCTACTACTCAACCTGACCTACGACGCACTGAACGGACAACCGCTGGAAGGCCCTCTAATCGCTATGAACAGGATCAGTTTATTTGGCAATGGATTGCCCAAGAAATGGAGGAGTGTCAACGCCTACTGCAAGAACTCTCACCTGTGGAATGGCGAGCTAAAGGAGAGTGGGAGTGTAAGGAGAGAGATCAGACTGCGGGTACCTGTACTAACTCGGGTCCGGAACTGTCGAGGCTGCGTCCCGTGTTGTCCGGGGGAAGACAAAAGGATCCGGACAGGTGCCCTGACCCGGAAGCCGGGGGCGCAGTTAAAAGGGAAAGCATGCACAGTGTAAGCCAGCTTTCCGCCGGCAGTGATAGAGGCAAGGTGCATGCGCAAAGTGCTCCGCGAGTTGTGCAGTCGGACGTAACGAAACACGGCTGACCCGATGCCAGGACGCTGCAGGAGCCCACCGCAGTAACAGGGAGAGAGCAGGGAGCACTGTTCAGCTGAGCGCCGCACATGAGCCTAAGAGCCAGGGCAGTGCACAGGACTGTTCACTGCTGCCCTTGTTACCAGACATTGCCACGCTGCCCAACCAAGACACTGACACTACTGCGGCCTTGTTTGCATTGGCCGCATCCGCTTATGGACTGGGGGCCCAGCGGAAGGTGCTGGAGACCAACCGCTGCCGCCAAAAGACAGACCACCGTTGCCTGCAGGACCTCAAAGGACAAGCACCACGCCAGTCGTTGTTGGCGCTACTGACTTCCAAGCATCATCTACAGCTTGAGAAACCTCTGACACGATAAGTGTTTGAAAGAACTGCCTTTACCTTGTTCATTGCTTATTAACTCTGCATATCCTCTACAATTTAACTGTTTATTCCATCATTTAACTGTTTGTCTCCCTGCATGGAGTATTCCCCTGTTGAATTAAATTGTTAACCCTTGCTCTGCCTCTCGTGCGTCATTGCATTGCGCAACCTGCTTACAGTTCCATCTGCAGTGGTGAGGCTTGCACCCTTGCCGGCCAGCACACTAGCCAGGGCAGTGCTAGGTGACAGCGAGGGACCAGGTTCCTGATGGCGGTGGGGGGAAGGACCCACTTAGGGCGTTAGGGGAGTGCAGGGTCAGGCTCATGTTTGAGCAGGAGGTGAGCAGCCCTCATTCCCTATCAGTAGGGCCTTCCTCTCCCCATTTCCATCCTGTTGTGTGTGTGTCGTGCCGTCCGCTGACCGACCCCCTGGTGGAATCGTGACAGTATTATTCTGAACTTCTATGCAGAAATGCCCTATTAGGTCTGTTCCTGATACATCAACTCCTGGCATATGACCTTTGATCCCTCATCTTAGGGTTTTTTAAAGTTATCAGTAGCTGATTATAATTATCCTTATTTGTGCAAGGGGAGATCTTCTTTGTCCTAATGGAGAGTCTGGCTTTTAAATCTGTGTAGCCATCAGGCTTATACCTATAGTCTCGAGCCGCAGTTGTCCATGCTGCTTTACGCCAGTGAACACACATTCGGTCCCCCTGCTATTTGCATTTATGATACAAACATACTTATTGGACTCTATTAGTTTGACAGCTTGTTCCCTATCTCTGCATCCTTTATACAACACGCAGAAATCCACTAACATGGTAGCCTCCTGCACCAATTTCAAAAGTAAGATTCAGGCTAAGTGCACATGTTTAGGATTATTTGCGGTTTTTTTTGCGTTTTTTCACGAACAAAAAATGCGTAAAAAACGCATGAATGAAGCATCCTATTTAGAATGAATTCTGCAATTTTTATGCACATGGTGCGTTTTTTTCCGCGAAAAAATTGCATCGCGGAAAAAAGCAGCATGTTCATTAATTTCACGGAAAACTAGCGTTTTTTCCCGCTATAATATTGACCTAGAAAGTTCAGGAAATTTTCGCGCAAAAAAATGCACCATAAACGTGCAAAATCCGCGCAAAAAACGCATGCGTTTTTTTTGTATATTCTTTATTTATATGAATATGAACAAGAATACAAACAACATTGAGAGAATGTATCAATATACAGAAATGTAACAACAAAAATTCGGGATTCATCTCAATACATGAACCGGAAACAAATGTATAGAGATGAGATGCAATACAAAATTACAATGGAATAACTACATATACCTTAGGACCACTCCGCTTGTACGGGAGGGATATGAATTTGGTCAGCAAACTAAACGGAGTTCTCAGTAAATATCTGGTGCATTGCATCGTGGATAGCGAACGAGTAAGGCGAACCTGATCACCTGTAGGATGGAGGGGGAGGGGGGGAGGGCCGAAAAGGGAGAGGAGAGGGGACGGGGTTAGGATACACGGACTAGAGGAGAAGGGGAACAGCTAAAAATTAAAGTAGAAGAGAGGGGGGAGGTAAAAAGGGGGGGGGGAGGAAAGAGAGCCAACCAACCATGTCTCATGGACCGAGTCTATCAGTATACTAAGCAACCGTCTGTTTACAGTGAACCCATGGCGCCCAAAGCTTACAAAAACCGTCAAAGCGGTTTTCCACTCTCGCCGTCAGCTCCTCAAGCCTAAAAACGTCATCTACTTTAGCCAACCACAGAGATTTACTAGGTGGAGTTTTATCCATCCACAACGTGGGGATGATCAATTTAGCTGCCATCAACAGTTGCGTACTAAGCTTAGATTTCTTGGGTACATATGTGGGGGTCGATAACCACAACAAAATTAGTGGGGCCGTCAATAAAAATGTAGGGTCACAAATGGATCTGATACTCGCTTCAACATCTGTCCAATATGTTTTCATCAGTGGGCTATCCCACCAAAGGTGTGAAAGCGTTCCCAGGTCTCCATCACATCTCCAACAAGCACCGGTCGGGTCAACCCCCATTGGAACAGTAGAGCCGGAGTCTTATACCACCGGGTAAGTAATAACGCATGCGTTTTTACTGTGAAAATAGTCCAGTTTTGCTCAGGAAAATTCTGCACACATTCCTGAACGTGTGCACTTAGCCTTAAGGTCTTAAATCTGAAACCATTCCACTGCCCCAGACTTTCCTCTCCTGCTGGGTCTATTACTCTCCAATCTCTCATCACCATGGTCATGAAGAATATACATGTGACTAACCCTGATGTACACATCCTAGATCTGACCGTCTTTTCCAGGTAGGGAGATGAATGGGAGTCTTCACCAGTTTAAGACAAGTTTTCCCTTGTGGAAAACCTCCCTTTGTAGCTGGACTTTGACAAGCAAGTCAGATCCTACTCTGTCCCTACCTTGTCTGACCAGTTTACAGTGTGAGAGATGGATCCAGGAGGCGCTCAGCAATCCTGACCGCTGTAGAAGTCAACAAGACTTGGTAAGGACCCTCCCACTTAGGATGGTGCCTGTGTTTCTTTTTATCACCTTCACAAGGACCCAGTCTGCAGGTTTCGCAATCTCAGGTTTTGTTAGTGGTTTTCCTGGAACAAAATTAGGAGTAGAAACTTCTTTGTGAGTTAATATTTTAGCCATATACTCTGCTAATATACAGTCAACTTCCTTATCTATCTTTTTAAAGGGCTTTAGGTGAGTTAACAGAAAAGGTCTCCTATATATGATTTTAAAGGCTGTCAGCCATAAAGATGTTAGTGTGACATGCATGTTTAGCACAACCAATTGGAAACAGTACAACCAACTTTTCCTTGTTTCCTCTATGGTTTTTCTCAACTTTCTTTTCAAGATTCCATTGTGTCTCTCGACCAGTCCAGCAACAGAGGATGATAGGCACAGTGGTTTTTTATTTAATTCAGTTGACAATGTTTTAGCTAATAATGATGTTACTTGGTCTACAAAGTGTGGACCATTGTCACTATATATTTTTCTGTAACCCCAAATCTGGGTATGATTTCCTTTAGAAGGGCCTTCACTACCGTTAATGCATCAGGGTGTACAGCTGGAAAAACTTAAATCCACCTGCTGAAAGCATCTATAATAACAAGAGAGTACCTTTTTCCTTCACACTTGTTCAGTTCAATAAAATCCATACAAATGTGTTGGGATGGGTATTCAGGGTGAAGAAATTGTCCTCTCTTTGGTCTCAGTTCCCATAAGAATTATTTTTTTTGCACAAGTAATGCAGGTTAAATAATAGTAAAGCCATACGTCATAAATACCTTTAGATATGATCTCTACCATCCCACCCACACCCATTGAGACATGGCTTATGCCATGGCTCAGTACTGTGGCATATTTTAGGACAATGATGGCGAACCTTTCAGAGACTGAGTGCGCACACTGCAAGCCAAAACCCACTTATTTTTCGCAAAGTGCCTTGAATACTGAGATTTTAGATTAGAAAGACAACTCGTACATTAGTGCACTATAGAGTCAATATCAAAGAGCTTATAAGCGCTCAAAGCCTAAGATACTAGTCACCAATTGTAGTGAAGGTCTGTTCTTGAGAAGTGAGAGGATTTTTAATCAAAAGTAAAATTGCAAAGTTGTTTGTTTTTATAACCTCTTTGCAATTGTAACCTTTTATCATGATGAGAACAAACTCTTTAAGGCAGGGATATCAAACTAAAATTCACAGAGGGCCAAAGTTAAAAGCTTGCAGAAAGTTGCAGGCCAACCTTGATACTTGTTTAAAAAATGTCTACAATTGAGGAAGTTTTTCCTTATCAAATAAAATGATTCAATAGTGGAATTATAGTGGAATAATATAATATGTTATGTAACAGCAGTAAAAAGCATATGGCCCAATGGCCTAATTTAAATATGTAATAAGAAAGGATAAAAAACCTTGAATAAAACAGATAATAAAGTATGATGCAAACAAGAGTATCCACAGGAGAGAGAAGGCAGTCGAGGTTCCCCGCCACCTCCTTACACTCCTCCCTCCTAAAATATGGTTGTCCCCAACCATGGTGGCACCTGTAGGAGGTAAAACAGCATATGTACAACATCAATAGAATTAATACAGTCCCAATTCAATGTTTCTTGTGGGTCAACCGTGACCTCAGCTCCACTAGGTTTGGAGCCCCAGAACAAGAGTTCAAGTTCCTGTAGTGTGGGTTCGACTGACCCTGGTCCCTTGGCTCCTGGGACTCGTAAACAAATACACTGGCCAGATGGCCAACTTATCCATGGTCCATATAGTCCTGACCCAGACTCCTCGGATCCTCCTGCACAGATCTCTCCCCCTCCCTCCTTTTAGTGGATCACAGACCATTAAACAGTGGTGGGCTGCTTTTAACAGGGCACAGTCCAGGGTTAAAAGAAGGGTAAAGTTCAAGGTTAAAAACAGTTCAATTCTCTAGGCAGCCACACACATAGTGTTGTGAATTTGCTAGAAATGAATTCTGAGCAGAAGCTCCCTCTGGTGGTTACAAACAGTACTGAACTATCCAATGAAGATTGTGAAGATTGGCGATCAGGTGTTACTGACTGGTCTTATATAAGGGAGGTTCCCTCCCATCAGGGTTGCCGGTGATCAATTGTTCTGGTCTCATCTTTGATTCCTGTTCACTTTGTAGCTTGCTGTTTCGTGCCTGCATCTTCTGCTAACAGATAAGACATTTTCTTCTTTTAGTTTTTTGTGCTTGCTTTTTGCATTTTGTCCTGCACTTCTGTGGGGGTCTGCCGGGTCCCCTCCGGGGGCTTGTGCTCCTCTCAGTTTAGTTCAGCCACTGTTGTTTGTTCATTTGCCTTTTCCAGTTTTTTCAGTGGCTGCTGTTTAGTTTTGTTACACCAGAGAACTAATTTAGGTGGTAGAGGTCGTGTGATCTCAGGTGTTTTTGTAATTAGTAGAGTTGGTACTTTTCAGGGTTTTTTTGGGATTGCAGTAAGTGTCCTTCCTATCCTTTTCTATTTAGGAAGTTTGGGCCCCAACGTTTGCTCATACTATTTTCTGTCTGTGTCTGTATTTTCCTCTTGTCTAACCGCCATTATATGTTTGGGGGCTTTCTATGTTCTTTGGGGATCTGCTCCGGGGCAGATAGTTTTCCTCTTTCTGTCTTTAGGTGTAGTTAGCTTCTCAGGCTGTGACGAGGCGTCTAGGACCAACGTAGGTACGCTCCACGGCTGCCTTTAGTTGTGGTGGTTAGTCAGGGTACTGCAATCCCATAGATTCCAACCTCTCTGGTGTATTTCCTTTTTTGCCTGCTCTCCTCAGCTACCAAATCATAACAACATAGTCCATAATGATTAACCCTTATAGGGTTTTAGTCCTGTAATACAACAAGTGATGCGCAACCATGTGCAAAAAAAAAACTTGGAGGAGGAAGAAAGACAAACTATAAGTCCTTCACTTGTGAACACACTGGCCACCACTGGCACCCGGTCCTGGTGCTTTAAAGGGCCCACTGCTCTATTAGAGACGCGGAACAGTCTCTGTCATCCAGCAGGTGCAACCGGGCACAACATTTAAAGGGGCCACTGTTATGTTTAGGTAGCTGAGGAGAAATAACAAAAACGGCAATACACCAGAGAGGCTGGAACCTATTGGATTGCAGTAACCTGCACTAACCACACAACTAGAGGTAGCCGTGGAGCGTTCCTACGTTGATCCTAGATGCCTCGTAACAGCCTGAGAGATAACTACACCTAAAGGCAGAAAGATGAAAGCTATCTGCCCCAGAGCAGATCCCCAAAGAAAATAGGAAGCCCCCAAACATGTAATGGCGGTTAGACAAGAAGCACGGACACAGACAGAAAATAGAATGACCAAATGTTGGGGCCCAATCTGTCTAGACAGAAAAGTAATGAAACAGTAGTGACACTGGCATAATACATGAATGGCAAATTAAATATTAAAGAATATAAAGATAACCAAAAATAGATACCAATACATGAATGCCTAAAGGACTAAATGAGACCAACTGCTAAAGTTAAATGTCAAAACCAAAAAAACGAACACACTGCAGTCCATAGGTCAATAAAGATACAATTTTATTAAACCAAATTTAAAATATATAGACAAGATGAAATGAAAACACAGGGGACAGATGGCATCACAATGTACACATGATAAGTGGGCTATCAAGACTGCAAGGCACTGCACATATATATTTAGTAGAGGAACACCTAAGCATTAGGCAGTATGTTATCACATATCACATATCAATACTCTGAATAGACAATGTATCAACTAATGTAAATAGCACGTGCTGAAATAGATCAAGATGAATGTCACATTATCAACAGAGTAAAAATAACCTCAATGAAGCATAATTACCAGAGATAGTAAGAACAGTGCAGACGCCTGTCGCCCGACAGCCCTCCCCGACGCGCGTTTCGGAGTGGCGACGCACTCCTTCCTCAGGGGGCTTATCAGCTGAGCCACAAAGGGGCTCTATTTATGTTGCCTTGTTCAACCGCTGCGTAGGTGACACCGGTATCAGTGTTAGCGGTATCCGGACACATGGGCGCCGCCATGACCGGAAACACGTGGGGCCCCACGTGATCCGGCGTCTGACGTCACCGGAAGTGACACGGACCGAGCCGGGACGCCTGCGCAGTAGTGAAGGCCCAGGAAATGAGAAAAAAACGATGCACCAAGACCATAGTAGTGCGCATGTACAAATGGGAGCCACAAATTGCACAATACAAAAGCGAATATAAGCGAAAGACACCACAATACATCTATGTGTGGATAAATGGAATAGTGCATACCAAAAGAGAAAACATATACAATAACGCAAACAATGATAACATGTAAAATAAGATATAACTATGAAAAAAAAATAATAATAATCAAAACAAAACAATTTTGAAAATAAAAATACAAAGAACAAGAACAATAATAATGGGCAGCAACAAAAAATATAAACCAAAATTAGCACATAAATATTAAAGAACATCTATAATATAAATCATGAAATAATTAATAACTAAAGATAACTCCAAATAATCATAAAGAAAATATATATAGCTATATAAGCCAAAAAGGATGACGTGTAGAATATAGATGAACTTGAATGATGTCACAGCAATACCTCAGACAAACGGAAAGGCAACAAACATCTAAAAAGAAAATACACAAAGTTAAAATCAGATAAAAAACAATATCATGCGGATAATGCGATGCAAAAATAATGTCAGAGCCAGGAGATCACAAAAAGGGTACATATGAGATATTCTCATTCAAGCCATGGAGTTGTAAAGTTTTTAATAGCCAAATCCACTTAGTTTCAGCCTGTGTCAGGCATCTCGACAGATCGCCACCCCTAATATTAATCTGTAGGGCATCAATGCCTTTCACCCTCAAAAGGGAACCATCACACTGGTGGAATTGATGGAAATGGCGTGGCAAAGTTTTAAGCGCAGAAATATCAGTGCAAGTAGAGGCCGCCCCAATGCCGAGAACATGCTCCCTAATTCTGACTTTTAATTGTCTGGTGGTAAGACCAATATACAATAAGCCACAAGGGCAGCTAGCACAGTAAACAACATATCTGGTCGTACAAGTGATACGTTGTCTAATGACATATTTCTTAGTACCATCAGAACCAGTAAAGAAGGAGCAGCGCTCGACATTGGGGCACGCCACACAAGTTCCACAGGGCGAACAGCTCACAGCCGGAGGAAACCTGTCGAGAAACGTAGCAACCCGTGAATCTGGATAATGGCTGGCAACCAAATGGTCTCGAAGATTTTTTGCCCTCCGAAAAGTAAATGCCGGTCTTTCTGGTAGAAATTTGCCAATCACAGGATCCACTCTGAGAATAGGCCAAGCTTTTTGTATAGCCTTACGCATTTTATAATGTTGAGGGTGATATGTAGTGATAAAACGTATGTTATTAGAGTTGGTACAGGATGATTTAGTACCATAGAGTAAGTCATCCCGTACAGAGTGCTTCGCTCTATGATAAGCTCGCTTAATCATCCGACCACTATATCCCCTAGCAAGAAAGCGTTGTCTCAGTTCTTTAGCCCTCTTCTCAAAATCAGAGTCGGTGGAGCAGAGACGCCGCAACCGGAGAAATTGCCCCACAGGAATAGCCCTCACAACATGGGGAGGATGACATGAAGTGGCATATAGGACTGAATTAGTTGAGGTCTCTTTACGGAAAATATCCATTTGTAAACAGCCAGAACAGTCCTTCTTGATGGTTACATCTAGAAAATTAATGGTAGTCCGATCCCAAGTTAGCGTAAGATGTATGTTTAGGTCGTTGCTATTCAGAGAGGTCACAAATTGCGCAAGGTCGATGGGTGTGCCCTGCCAGATGAAAAAGATATCGTCAATGTAGCGCGTCCAAAAAGTGACATGCTCCATTGACCCCTCCCCATCTGACAGGAAGAGGTCCCTCTCCCAGAACCCCAGGAAGAGGTTGGCATAGGCCGGTGCAAAAGCAGCGCCCATTGCCGTCCCCTGGAGTTGTAGGTAGAAGGACCCCTTAAAAACAAAAAAATTGTGGGTGAGGGTGAACTCCAATAGCTCCAGGAGTAGGTCCCTGAGCTCAATAGGGAGCATAGTTGTGCTGAGAAAAAACCGTACCGCTGTGATACCATCAGAATGCCTGATGTTGGTATATAGGGACTCTACATCCACTGAAGCCAGTAGAGTATCACCCTCAAAACACAATCCATCGACCTTGCGCAATAGGTCACCCGTATCCTTAAGAAACGAAGGGAGACAGGAGACCAGAGGCTGTAGATGGTGGTCTATCCATTTGTTAATATTTTCCAAGAGATTCCCCCTTCCAGACACAATAGGTCTGCCTGGTGGTGACGTCAGACTTTTATGTATTTTAGGTAATAAATATAGTGTGGCAACTGTTGGTTCTTTAACCCCTTCACCCCCAAGGGTGGTTTGCACGTTAATGACCGGGCCAATTTTTACAATTCTGACCACTGTCTCTTTATGAGGTTATAACTCTGGAACGCTTCAACGGATCTTCGCGATTCTGAGATTGTTTTCTCGTGACATATTGTACTTCATGATAGTGGTAAAATTTCTTCCATATAACTTGCATTTATTTATGAAAAAAATGCAAATATGGCAAAAATTTTGAAAATTTTGCAATTTTCAAACTTTGAATTTTTATTCCCTTAAAACAGAGAAATATGTCACACAAAATTGTTAAGAAATAACATTTCCCACATGTCTACTTTACATCAGCACAATTTTGGAAACAAAATTTTTTTTTGTTAGGAAATTATAAGGGTTAAAAGTTGACCAGCGATTTCTCATTTTTACAACAAAATTTACAAAGCCATTTTTTTTCGGGACCACCTCATATTTGAAGTCACTTTGAGGGGTCTATATAGCAGAAAATACCCAAAAGTGACACCATTCTAAAAACTACACCCCTCAAAAGGTACTCAAAACCACATTCAAGAAGTTTATTAACCCTTCAGGTGCTTCACAGGAGCTGAAGCAACATGGAAGGAAAAAATTAACATTTTACTTTTTAGTCACAAAAATGATCTTTTACAAACATTTTTTTTATTTTCACAAGGGAAAAAGGAGAAAAAGGACTGATAAAGTTGTTGTGCAATTTCTCCTGAGTACGCCGATACCCCATATGTGAGGGAAAACCACTGTTTGGGCACACGGCAGAGCTCGGAATGGAAGGAGCGCAGTTAGACTTTTCCAAACCAAAATTGGCTGGAATTGAGAACGGACGCCATGTCGCGTTTGGAGAGGCCCAGATGTGCCTAAACAGTGGAACCCCCCCATGTGACCCATTTTGAACTAACCCCCTAAGGAACTTATCAGATGTTGTGAGTATTTGACCCTCAAGTGCTTCACGCAAGTTTGTAATGTAGAGCGTGAAGAAAAAATCATATTTTTCCACAACATGATGTTTAGTCCCCAAATTTTATTTTCCCAAGGTAAGAGGAAAATGGACCACAAAGTTGTTGTCAACTTATCCTGAGTACGCTGATACCCATATATGGGGGAACCTGTTTGGGCGCACGGCAGGCTTGAAAGGGAAGGAGCGCCGTTTGACTTTTCCAACCAAATTGCCCGAATTGCGAACGGACGCCATGTCGCGTTTGGGGCCCCTGATGTCCTAAACATGGAAACCCCCACATGTGACCCCATTTGGAAACTAGACCCCTAAGGAACTTATCTAGATGTTGGTGAGCACTTTGAACCTCAGCTTCACGCAAGTTTGTAATGTAGAGCGTGAAGAAAAAAATCATATTTTTTCCACAAACATGATGTTTTAGTCCCCAAATTTTTATTTTCCCAAGGGTAAGAGAAGAAATTGGACCACAAAAGTTGTTGTCCAACATGTCCTGAGTACGCTGATACCCCATATGTGGGGGGAACCACTGTTTGGGCGCACGGCAGGGCTTGAAAGGGAAGGAGCGCCGTTTGACTTTTCCAAACCAAAATTGGCTGGAATTGCGAACGGACGACATGTCGCGTTTGGAGGGCCCCTGATGTGCCTAAACAGTGGAAACCCCCCACATGTGACCCCATTTTGGAAACTAGACCCCCTAAGGAACTTATCTAGATGTGTGGTGAGCACTTTGAACCCTCAAGTGCTTCACGCAAGTTTGTAATGTAGAGCCGTGAAGAAAAAAAATCATATTTTTTCCACAAACATGATGTTTTAGTCCCCAAATTTTTATTTTCCCAAGGGTAAGAGGAGAAATTGGACCACAAAAGTTGTTGTCCAACATGTCCTGAGTACGCTGATACCCCATATGTGGGGGGGAACCACTGTTTGGGCGCACGGCAGGGCTCGAAAGGGAAGGAGCACCGTTTGACTTTTCCAAACCAAAATTGGCTGGAATTGCGAACGGACGCCATGTCGCGTTTGGAGGGCCCCTGATGTGCCTAAACAGTGGAAACCCCCCACATGTGACCCCATTTTGGAAACTAGACCCCCTAAGGAACTTATCTAGATGTGTGGTGAGCACTTTGAACCCTCAAGTGCTTCACGCAAGTTTGTAATGTAGAGCCGTGAAGAAAAAAAATCATATTTTTTCCACAAACATGATGTTTTAGTCCCCAAATTTTTATTTTCCCAAGGGTAAGAGGAGAAATTGGACCACAAAAGTTGTTTTCCAACATGTCCTGAGTACGCTGATACCCCATATGTGGGGGGGAACCACTGTTTGGGCGCACGGCAGGGCTTGAAAGGGAAGGAGCGCCGTTTGACTTTTCCAAACCAAAATTGGCTGGAATTGCGAACGGACGCCATGTTGCGTTTGGAGGGCCCCTGATGTGCCTAAACAGTGGAAACCCCCCACATGTGACCCCATTTTGGAAACTAGACCCCCTAAGGAACTTATCTAGATGTGTGGTGAGCACTTTGAACCCTCAAGTGCTTCACGCAAGTTTGTAATGTAGAGCCGTGAAGAAAAAAAATCATATTTTTTCCACAAACATGATGTTTTAGTCCCCAAATTTTTATTTTCTCAAGGGTAAGAGGAGAAATTGGACCACAAAAGTTGTTGTCCAACATGTCCTGAGTACGCTGATACCCCATATGTGGGGGGGAACCACTGTTTGGGGCACGGCAGGGCTTGAAAGGGAAGGAGCGCCGTTTGACTTTTCCAAACCAAAATTGGCTGGAATTGCGAACGGACGCCATGTCGCGTTTGGAGGGCCCCTGATGTGCCTAAACAGTGGAAACCCCCCACATGTGACCCCATTTTGGAAACTAGACCCCCTAAGGAACTTATCTAGGTGTGTGGTGAGCACTTTGAACCCCCAAGTGTTTCACTAACGTTTATAATGCCCTGGCGTGAAAAAAAAAAATATTTTTTTTTTCCACAAAAGTGGTTTTAGTCCCCAATTTTTTATTTTCCCAAGGGTAAGAGGGAAATTGGACCCCAAAAGTGGTTGTCCAATTTGTCCTGAGTACGCTGATACCCCATATGTTGGGGGGATACACTGTTTGGGCACACGGCAGGGCTCGGAAGGGAAGCAGTGACGTTTTGGAATGCAGACTTTGATGGAATGGTCTGCGGGCGTCATGTTCCGTTAGCAGAGCCCCTGATGTGCCTAAACAGTGGAAACCCCCCACATGTGACCCCATTTTGGAAACTAGACCCCTAAGGAACTTATCTAGGTGTGTGGTGAGCATTTGAACCCCCAAGTGTTTCACTAAAGTTTATAATGCCCTGGCGTGAATAAAAAAAAAAAAAAAATTTCCACAAATATGATGTTTTAGTCCCCAATTTTTTATTTTCCCAAGGGTAACAGGAGAACTTGGACCACAAAAGTTGTTGTCCAATTTGTCCTGAGTACGCTGATACCCCATATGTTGGGGGGAACCACTGTTTGGGCGCATGGCAGGGCGCAGAAGGGAAGCAGTGACGTTTTGGAATGCAGACTTTGATGGAATGGTCTGCGGGCGTCATGTTCCGTTAGCAGAGCCCCTCATGTGCCTAAACAGTGGAAACCCCCACAAGTGACCCCATTTTGGAAACTAGACCCCCTAATGAACTTATCTAGGTGTGTGGTGAGCATTTTGAACCCCCAAGTGTTTCACTAAAGTTTATAATGCCCTGGCGTGAATAAAAAAAAAAAAAAAATTTCCACAAATATGATGTTTTAGTCCCCAATTTTTTATTTTCCCAAGGGTAACAGGAGAAATTGGACCACAAAAGTTGTTGTCCAATTTGTCCTGAGTACGCTGATACCCCATATGTTGGGGGGAACCACTGTTTGGGCGCATGGCAGGGCGCAGAAGGGAAGCAGTGACGTTTTGGAATGCAGACTTTGATGGAATGGTCTGCGGGCGTCATGTTCCGTTAGCAGAGCCCCTCATGTGCCTAAACAGTGGAAACCCCCACAAGTGACCCCATTTTGGAAACTAGACCCCTTAAGGAACTTACCTAGGTGTGCGGTGAGCATTTTGAACCCCCAAGTGTTTCACTAAAGTTTATAATGCCCAGGTGTAAAATAAAAAATCCTACTTTTATCCTCACAAAAATGATGTTTTAGTCCCCAATTTTTTATTTTCCCAAGGGTAAGAGGAGAAATTGGACACCAAAAATTGTTGTCCAATTTGTCCTGATACACTGGTGCCCCATATGTGGGAAAAAACTGTTTGGGCACAAGTCGGGGCTCAGAAGGGAAGTCGTGACGTTTTGGAATGCAGACTGATGGAATGGTCTGCGGGCGTCATGTTCCGTTTGCAGAGCTCCTGATGTGCCTAAACAGTAAAAAAAAACCACAAGTGACATAATTTTGGAAAGTAGACTCCCAAGGAACTTTTCTAAATGTGCCCCCCTTCTGGAACTAATCTTTCCTGTAAAGTAAATTAGTAGTGCATTGAGGTGTGGTACAATTTGAAACAATCCTTCATACACAGGCCAGGTTTTTCGGGGCAGGTGTCGCATTGGTAAGTGGTGTCCTTGCGTATTCCCCTTTTGTAACACACTCGGCACCTTTTTTGCGGCTTACCTTTGCTTCCAGTTGGCGGGACCACCCCCGGGAAATGCTGACCTGGTATGATACGAGCACCTTCAGTTCCAGAAGTACTGGGGCCCGCTGTTTCCTGAGCGCCAAACATCAGGGCCTTAACCACTACCTCCTGGAACTGAAGGTACGTCGTATCGCTGTTGCGTGCACATCGTGACAGCAGGAAAGTGTTGAGCATTGCCATTTGGACGATGTGCACGGACAGCTTCTTGTACCACACCTTGGCCTTTCTCAAAGCACTGTACGGTTGGAGGAGTTGATCAGAGAGATCAACACCCCCCATGTATTTATTGTACCCCAGTACACAGTCCGGTTTGCGGACCTGTGTAGAGGTACCCCGTACAGTGCTGAGGGCACTGCCATCACCATGTATGGTGGTCAAGAGAAGGACATCCCTCTTGTCCTTGTACTTGACCACCAACAGGTGGTCGCTACATTGGGCTCTGCTCTCACCCTTTCTGAGCATCTGCCCAAGTAGCGTCTTCGGGAGGCCTCTCTGATTTTTGCGGACGGTACCGCAAGCTGCGGTACCTCGCGCAGAGAGGGATTTGTAGAGTGGGACGCTGGAATAAAAGTTATCGGTGTAAAGGTGATAACCTTTATCCAGCAGTGGGTGCACCAAATCCCACACAATTTTCCCACTCACTCCCAGGACGGGGGGACACTCAGGGGGTTCAATCCTGGTGTCCTTTCCTTCGTAAACTCTAAAGCTGTGCGTGTACCCTGAGGTACTCTCGCACAGCTTGTAGAGTTTAATTCCGTACCTTGCCCTCTTGCTGGGCAGGTACTGGCGGAATCTGAGCCGTCCCTTAAAATGAACCAAGGACTCATCCACGCAGATGTCCCTTTGGGGCACGTACACTTCAGCAAACTTTTTGCTGAAGTGTTCGATGACCGGCCGAACTTTGAACAGACGGTCAAAGTTGGGGTCATTTTGTGGGGGACACTGTGCATTATCATTATAATGCAGGAATTTGTGGATGGCCTCAAAATGCGTCCGAGCCATGACCATTCGGAACAGTGGAGTGTTGTATAAAATATCAACACTCCAATATTGCCGAAGTTCTGGCTTCTTCAGGATCCCATATGGAGGACCAGGCCCCAAAACTGCATCATTTCACCTGCGTCTACAGGAGACCAGTTGGAAAATGATGACACTGGGTTTTGCGCCAAAAATTGCCGAGCGTACAAATTAGTTTGCTCCACCACGAGGTTAATAAAATCCTCAGAGAAAAAGACTTTGAAAAAGTCTATTTCTCTGAGGCCCGTGGTGTCAAACTTGATTCCTGATTCTGCCACAAAATCAGGAATCAGTGGCTCGTAATTTTCGGGGGGCGGGGTCCATATGGGGTCCGAAGAGGGGTGCGCTGGTTCATTTTCAGGGGTGGGCGCTGCCTCATCTTCTGTCCTGGGGCGTCTGCGTGGCGGTTCCGCAGGACCCGAGGAGGAAGATGAGGAAGAGGAGGAAGAAGAAGAAGAGGATGAAGAATCTGAAAAGTAAAGAAATGTGGGATCCTCTCCCTCGCTATCAGTGTCGGAGGCAAGGAAAGCGTATGCCTCTTCCACTGAATAGCGCTGTTGGGAAGAACGTGACGAGCGGGACATTTTTTTTGTGAATGTGGTGCTTTGTGTGAACTTTATTTATAACTGTGTGTGTGTGGGGGGGGGGGATAGTGGTTGGTGCAAACTATGCTGAAAGGAAAAAGCTAAAAGAAAAGAAAGAGAATAGGGAAAAAAATGCCTGTGAAAAAAAGTCTAAACCAGCAGGCACGAGCTCTGATAAGTGACCGGTGTCACTTATCAAAGTTCCGCGGCTGCCGGATGTGCGCACAGGAGTGGCGGAAAGGGAAGTGAAAAAAAAAAAAAACGGCAGGAACGAGCTCTGATAAGTGACCGGTGTCACTTATCAAAGTTCCGCGGCTGCCGGATGTGCGCACAGGAGTGGCGGAAAGGGAAGTGAAAAAAAAAAAAAACGGCAGGAACGAGCTCTGATAAGTGACCGGTGTCACTTATCAAAGTTCCGCGGCTGCCGGATGTGCGCACAGGACTGGCGGAAAGGGAAGTGAAAAAAAAAAAAAACGGCAGGAACGAGCTCTGATAAGTGACCGGTGTCACTTATCAAAGTTCCGCGGCTGCCAGATGTGCGCACGGGAGTGGCGGAAAGTGGAGTGAAAAAAAAAAAACTGCAGGAACGAACTCTGATAAGTGACTGGTGTCACTTATCAAAGTTCCGCGGCTGCTGGATGTGCGCACAGGAGTGGCGGAAAGGGGAGTGAAAAAAAAAAATGCAGGAACGAGCTCTGATAAGTGACTGGTGTCACTTATCAAAGTTCCGCGGCTGCTGGATGTGCGCACAGGAGTGGCGGAAAGGGGAGTGAAAAAAAAAAAGACGGCAGGAGCGAGCTCTGATAAGTGACCGGTGTCACTTATCAAAGTTCCGGGGCTGCTAGATGTGCGCACAGGAGTGGCGGAAAGGGGAGTGAAAAAAAAAAAAAAAAAAACGGCAGGAACGAGCTCTGATAAGTGACCGGTGTCACTTATCAAAGTTCCGCGGCTGCTAGATGTGCGCACGGGAGTGGCGGAAAGTGGTGTGAAAAAAAAAAACTGCAGGAACGAGCTCTGATAAGTGACTGGTGTCACTTATCAAAGTTCCGCGGCTGCTGGAAGTGCGCACAGGAGTGGCGGAAAGGGGAGTGAAAAAAAAAAAAAAAAACTGCAGGAACGAGCTCTGATAAGTGACTGGTGTCACTTATCAAAGTTCCGCGGCTGCTGGAAGTGCGCACGGAGGGGGGTGCAAAAGAAAAACGAGCACGAGTGTTGATCGGTGAACTGCGTCACCAATCAACGCTCGGCGGCTGCTAAATGTGTGCAAAGGGGGGGTAAAAAGAGGGGGAAAGGGAAGGGGGGAGGGGGAATGGGGGATTGGGGTGGATCGGGCAGGGATCGGGGCTCAAAAACTCACGTTTGTAGTCTCTCTTCTTTCTTCTCTCTTCTTTCTCTCTCTTCTTTCTTCTCTCTTCTTTCTTCTCTCTTCTTTCTTCAGCAGGAGTTGTGGTGTCACAGGCTACTGTGGCACCACAAGGCCCAGCACAGGAGGAGATCTGGCGTGTGACCGCACTGCAGGAATCCTCAGCAAGTGTGAGGACCCCTGCAGTGCGGTCAGACAGGTCAGATCCAGTTTGCAGACAGGTCACAGAGCGGTCACATCGCTGCTGTGACCTGTCATTGGTGGGATCGATGATCACATCGATCCCACCAATCAGAGGAGACCCTTGATTTGCCGGTTGCTAGGCACCGGCCTAGTAATCGGAGCTCACTGCTCCGATTCCTAGGCAGGTCACCGGCAGGTCAGGAAGCAGGGCACAGAGCGGTCACACCGCTGCTGTGCCCTGTGATTGGCGCGATCGTCGATGACATCGATCGCGCCAATCAGCAGCTGCAGGCCCTACTGGGCCTGTCCTAGGCTCCGGCCTAGGATCGGTGCTATTACTGCACCGATCCAGGCAGGTACAGGCAGGGCACAGCGCGGATACACCGCGGCTGTGCCCTGCGATTGGCGCGATCGATGTGATCGGCGATCGCGCCAATCCAGGGGGGGTCTGCTCCTTTCTATGCCCAGGCCTAGGATCGAGTACATCGGTACTCGATTCTAGCCTGGGATCTCACTGTTTCAGCCCATCGGATTGGCTGAAACAGTGAGAAAGGCTGCGATTGGCTGTTCAGAATTGAACAGCCAATCACAGCGATCGGGAGTGAGGGTGGGCGGTGACAGACCCCGGGATGCCGGCGCCATCTCTCCTGAGGTAAGATGGCGTCGGAATTTTAATGCGATCATTGCGACTTAAGTCGCAATGTCGCATTAAAGGGCTGGACGTACTATCCCGTCCCCGTCATACGGGCCCAGGTACCATGGACGGGATAGTACGTCCGATGGCAGTAAGGGGTTAACCTTTAGTGCCGAAGCCAGCCCACACGTGATAACGCCGGAATCGACTGCTCTCTTCAGAATGTCATCCAATTTAACAATGAAAGCAGAAAGAGGGTTATAGGTTAATTTTCTATAACAGATGGAATTACCAAGTTGAAGAAAGGCCTCTCTTTCATACAATGATTTAGGCCAGATAACGACGTTACCACCCTTGTCGGCTGGCTTCAGCACCACATCAGGCAAATTTTGTAAATATTTAAGACGAGCTCTCTCATCGCTAGTCAGGTTGTCCACACCATCTCTCAAAGGGATTTTGGAAAAATCCTCCGTCACCACCCGGACAAACAAATCGATACTGGGACATGTAGAAAACGGTGGGAATCTCTTGGAATGAGGACGAATAGAGGGAGGAATCTTACCTCTATCGTCAGTATTTTCAGAGGATAATTCCTCTAAGGTCCTCAGTGCCTCCTGTTCCTCTTCTGTAGGGAAAAGAAGGGAGATATCATCATTGTGAAAGTATCTTGAAGGGATCATATCTAGATGTTGGTGAGAATGATAGCCCCTTACCAAGAAGTAAAAATCGATAGTTCCCTTACTGAGATTCGTAATGGATGCACTCCTGAGAGGATCCAACATTTTGAACAGGATATTGATAAATGTCTAGATCAACTAGTTCAAAAAATCAAGGACAATCAGGTTAAAAAATTCACCCGAGATACTAAAGACTATCAGTCCAAAAGAGTTTATATTTGGAGAAAGAGAAATAGCCCTACTATGCAAAGGGGTCCCTCCAATACCTCTATTTCATCTATTAGTGGAGCATCGGATTCTTCCTCTCACATGGGACTGTGGATACACATAGGCTACGTGACCATGCATTTCATCCCTATAAGAGGCGTCCTGCCTATTCATCTGAAATTAATCATAATATTAATAAGGTGATTAATTTGAGTAATCATATACTATCTGATGCTGATTTATCTCTTCTTGGTAAGGGGCTATCATTCTCACCAACATCTAGATATGATCCCTTCACGGGTGTTAAGGATCTGAATATTTTCGCTAGGTCGTTGCTTTTCAAAAGATACTTTCACAATGATGATATCTCCCGTCTTTTCCCTACAGAAGAGGAACAGGAGGCACTGAGGACCTTAGAGGAATTATCCTCTGAAAATACTGACGATAGAGGTAAGATTCCTCCTTCTATTCGTCCTCATTCCAAGAGATTCCCACCGTTTTCTACATGTCCCAGTATCGATTTGTTTGTCCGGGTGGTGACGGAGGATTTTTCCAAAATCCCTTTGAGAGGTGGTGTGGACAACCTGACTAGCGATGAGAGAGCTCGTCTTAAATATTTACAAAATTTGCCTGATGTGGTGCTGAAGCCAGCCGACAAGGGTGGTAACGTTGTTATCTGGCCTAAATCATTGTATGAAAGAGAGGCCTTTCTTCAACTTGGTAATTCCATCTGTTATAGAAAATTAACCTAAAACCCTCTTTCTGCTTTCATTGTTAAATTGGATGACATTCTGAAGAGAGCAGTCGATACCGGCGTTATCACGTGTGGGCTGGCTTCGGCACTAAAGGTTAAAGAACCAACAGTTGCCACACTATATTTATTACCTAAAATACATAAAAGTCTGACGTCACCACCCGGCAGACCTATTGTGTCTGGAAGGGGGAATCTCTTGGAAAATATTAACAAATGGATAGACCACCATCTACAGCCTCTGGTCTCCTGTCTCCCTTCGTTTCTTAAGGATACGGGTGACCTATTGCGCAAGGTCGATGGATTGTGTTTTGAGGGTGATACTCTACTGGCTTCAGTGGATATAGAGTCCCTATATACCAACTGTAAGGAAAAGGTTGTCGCCATTTTGTATAGGGCCTGTACCAGCCTCCATTTTGTCAGTTCACACAGCCACAGACTTTTAGCTACACAGGGCCTATTAGCATATTCAGTACGGCCAGCTTTGATGTCCACTATGAATCAATAGGCCTTTACATGCTAATTGGTTTAGGCCAGGGTCTGAATAAGATGGTCAGTCGTATGGTAAATAGCTCTAGCTCAAGCCATTGTTTCCTGCTCCATATGAATTGCAGGCCAGTTAATATGCGTGCTTCAAAGCAAATGGGGAAGGGCCTAGCAGGTTTAAAAGCTGTAGCCAAGAAGAGGCTGGTCTCTCATTCCATTTTCACACACAGAAGCACCAGGGACAGACTTGCCAAATGGAGCTGCAGCACATGCATTGGGGGCTGTCCAGCAACTGAAGACTTTCACCTGGGGAACGCAGAGCTCCATGCCTCCCCATGACCATACAACCCTGTAATATTGATCTATAGCTTATACCTTTAAGCCTTGTACATTATTGTTGTATTCTTACTCTGACTGCAAATCCATTGTAATTACGTTGTATAGCTTTACTGTATATTTCTGTAATTATCTAGTGCGCCCTTAAGGCAAATTAAACCATAAAATTAATCTTGGGCTGATGCTTTTACTCTGATCACGAATCTTAGAATACCCAGTGGGTAACAGGACACCTTCCCCGGCGGCCATTTGCTCTAGGTGCAGTTCTCTTACTGACCTGAGAGACAAAGGGGGGCGCCGGAGAGCTGTACCTGTGGAGTTACATCCCATTGGTGACGTGGGAGGAAAGGGATCGTCCGTCACATTTGGTAGCGGCGGTGGTATCAGAAGCTGTGATACCCGGGCTACCGTGTGGCGGCCGGCCTAGTTCCTCACACCAACATCAGGCATTCTGATGGTATCACAGCGGTACGGTTTTTTCTCAGCACAACTATGCTCCCTATTGAGCTCAGGGACCTACTCCTGGAGCTATTGGAGTTCACCCTCACCCACAATTTTTTGTTTTTAAGGGGTCCTTCTACCTACAACTCCAGGGGACGGCAATGGGCGCTGCTTTTGCACTGGCCTATGCCAACCTCTTCCTGGGGTTCTGGGAGAGGGACCTCTTCCTGTCAGATGGGGAGGGGTCAATGGAGCGTGTCCCTTTTTGGACGCGCTACATTGACGATATCTTTTTCATCTGGCAGGGCACACCCATCGACCTTGCGCAATTTGTGACCTCTCTGAATAGCAACGACCTAAACATACATCTTACGCTAACTTGGGATCGGACTACCATTAATTTTCTAGATGTAACCATCAAGAAGGACTGTTCTGGCTGTTTACAAACGGATATTTTCCGTAAAGAGACCTCAACTAATTCAGTCCATATATGCCACTTCATGTCATCCTCCCCATGTTGTGAGGGCTATTCCTGTGGGGCAATTTCTCCGGTTGCGGCGTCTCTGCTTCACCGACTCTGATTTTGAGAGGAGGGCTAAAGAACTGAGACAACGCTTTCTTGCTAGGGGATATAGTGGTCGGATGATTAAGCGAGCTTATCATAGAGCGAAGCACTCTGTACGGGATGACTTACTCTATGGTACTAAATCATCCTGTACCAACTCTAATAACATACGTTTTATCACTACATATCACCCTCAACATTATAAAATGCGTAAGGCTATACAAAAAGCTTGGCCTATTCTCAGAGTGGATCCTGTGATTGGCAAATTTCTACCAGAAAGACCGGCATTTACTTTTCGGAGGGCAAAAAATCTTCGAGACCATTTGGTTGCCAGCCATTATCCAGATTCACGGGTTGCTACGTTTCTCGACAGGTTTCCTCCGGCTGTGGGCTGTTCGCCCTGTGGAACTTGTGTGGCGTGCCCCAATGTCGAGCGCTGCTCCTTCTTTACTGGTTCTGATGGTACTAAGAAATATGTCATTAGACAACGTATCACTTGTACGACCAGATATGTTGTTTACTGTGCTAGCTGCCCTTGTGACTTATTTTATATTGTTCTTACCACCAGACAATTAAAAGTCAGAATTAGGGAGCATGTTCTCGGCATTGGGGCGGCCTCTACTTGCACTGATATTTCTGCGCTTAAAACTTTGCCACGCCATTTCCATCAATTCCACCAGTGTGATGGTTCCCTTTTGAGGGTGAAAGGCATTGATGCCCTACGGATTAATATTAGGGGTGGCGATCTGTCGAGACGCCTGGCACAGGCTGAAACTAAGTGGATTTGGCTATTAAAAACTTTACACCCTCATGGCTTGAATGAGAATATCTTATATGTACCCTTTTTGTGATCTCCTGGCTCTGACATTATTTTTGCATCGCATTATCCGCATGATATTGTTTTTTATCTGATTTTAACTTTGTGTATTTTCTTTTTAGATGTTTGTTGCCTTTCCGTTTGTCTGAGATATTGCTGTGACATCATTCAAGTTCATCTATATTCTACACGTCATCCTTTTTGGCTTATATAGCTATATATATTTTCTTTATGATTATTTGGAGTTATCTTTAGTTATTAATTATTTCATGATTTATATTATAGATGTTCTTTAATATTTATGTGCTAATTTTGGTTTATATTTTTTGTTGCTGCCCATTATTATTGTTCTTGTTCTTTATATTTTTATTTTCAAAATTGTTTTGTTTTGATTATTATTATTTTTTTTTTCATAGTTATATCTTATTTTACATGTTATCATTGTTTGCGTTATTGTATATGTTTTCTCTTTTGGTATGCACTATTCCATTTATCCACACATAGATGTATTGTGGTGTCTTTCGCTTATATTCGCTTTTGTATTGTGCAATTTGTGGCTCCCATTTGTGCATGCGCACTACTATGGTCTTGGTGCATCGTTTTTTCTCATTTCCTGGGCCTTCACTACTGCGCAGGCGTCCCGGCTCGGTCCGTGTCACTTCCGGTGACGTCAGACGCCGGATCACGTGGGGCCCCACGTGTTTCCGGTCATGGCGGCGCCCATGTGTCCGGATACCGCTAACACTGATACCGGTGTCACCTGCGCAGCGGTTGAACAAGGCAACATAAATAGAGCCCCTTTGTGGCTCAGCTGATAAGCCCCCTGAGGAAGGAGTGCGTCGCCACTCCGAAACGCGCGTCGGGGAGGGCTGTCGGGCGACAGGCGTCTGCACTATTCTTACTATCTCTGGTAATTATGCTTCATTGAGGTTATTTTCACTCTGTTGATAATGTGACATTCATCTTGATCTATTTCAGCACGTGCTATTTACATTAGTTGATACATTGTCTATTCTGAGTATTGATATGTGATATGTGATAACATACTGCCTAATGCTTAGGTGTTCCTCTACTAAATATATATGTGCAGTGCCTTGCTGTCTTGATAGCCCACTTATCATGTGTACATTGTGATGCCATCTGTCCCCTGTGTTTTCATTTCATCTTGTCTACATATTTTAAATTTGGTTTAATAAAATTGTATCTTTTATTGACCTATAGACAGAAAAGTACAGGAAAGAATTCTGACTGCAATCCAAAAAAAAACCCTAAAAAATACCAACACTTCTGATTGCAAAAAACCTGAGATCACACAATCTCCTCCACCTAAATCAGATCTCTGGTGTAACAAAACCAAGCTGCAGCCACTGAAAAAGCAAAAGAACAAATAACAGTGGCTACAGATAAACTGATGGGAGCACAGGCCCCAGGAGGGGACCCGGCTGACCTCCACAAAAGTGCAGAAAACTATGCAAAAAGCAAGCACAAAAAGAGAAGCAAAAAATATCTTATCTGAAAGCAGCAGACGCAGGCAAGACTCCAGCAAACTTCCAAATGAACCAGGAACCACAATTGAGACAAGAACAATTGATCACCGGCGACCATCATGGGAGGGAACCTCCCTTATATCAGTCCAGTCAGTGATCCCAGATTGCCATTCCTAGCTGGAAGGTTCAGTACTGTCTGTAACCACCAGAGGGAGCCTCTGCTCAGAAACCATCTCTAGCACATTCACAAGAGTACCCCCCTTGAGGAGGGGTCACCGAACCCTCACTTGTGCAACCAGGCCGATCAAGATGAGCTCGGTGATAGGCACGGATCAGTCTCCTAGCATGGATGTCCGAAGCAAACACCCAAGAATTGTCCTCCTGACCATAACCTCTCCACTTAACCAAATACTGGAGTTTTCATCTAGAAAAATGAGAATCCAATATTTTCTCAACCACATACTCCAGATTGCCCTCAACCAAAACAGGGTCAGGAGGCGCAGCCATAGGAACCACTGGCTCGACAAACCTCTTCAATAAGGACTTGTGGAAAACGTTATGGATCTTAAATGTCCCTGGAAGAAGCAAACGGAAGGAAACCGGATTAAGAATCTCCATGATCTTATAAGGTCCAATGAACCTAGGCTTAAACTTAGGAGATGCAACCCTCATAGGGATATTTCTTGAGGCCAACCAAACCAAGTCCCCCACTTTAAACTGAGGACCATCAGTCCTATGCCGGTTGGCAAATCGCTGGGCCTTCTCTTGAGAGAGAGACAACCTCTCCACTACCTGGTCCCAAATCTGCTGCATTCGCTCCACAACAGAGTCAACCCCCGGACAGACAGAAGCCTCCGCCTGTCCCGAAGAAAATCGAGGGTGAAACCCATAATTGCATAAAAATGGAGACATCAAGGTGGCAGAGCTAGCCCTATTATTAAGAGCAAACTCAGCCAAAGGCAAAAAAGAGACCCAGTCATCTTGATCAGCAGACACAAAACATCTCAAATGAGTTCCAAGGTCTGGTTTGTTCTCTCGGTTTGTCCATTGGTCTGAGGATGAAATGCAGAGGAGAAAGATAATTGAACACCAAGTTTAGAACAAAATGTCCTCCAAAATCTGGAAACAAACTGGACTCCTCTGTCAGACACAATGTTCTCCGGAATGCCATGTAACCGAACCACGTGCTGAAGGAACAAAGGCATCAACTCAGAGGAGGAAGGTAACTTAGGTAATGGCACAAGATGAATCATCTTGGAAAACCTATCACAGATTACCCAGATAACGGTCATTCTCTGAGAAACAAGGAGGTCGGAAATAAAATCCATAGAGATATGGGTCCATGGCCTCTTGGGCACAGGTAATGGCATTAACAAACCACTAGAGCGAGAGCAAGGCTTGGAACGAGAGCAAGTCCCACAGGACTGCACAAAGTCCCTGACGTCACGAGACAAAGTAGGCCACCAAAAGGACCGACTCACCAAGTCTCTGGTACCAAAAATCCCGGGATGACCAGCCAACGCGGAACAATGAATCTCAGACATCACACTCTTCTTCCACTAGTCTGGGACAAACAATTTCCCAACAGGGCAGCGCTCAGGTTTATCCTCCTGACACCCTTCCAGAGCCAGTCTCAAATTGGGCGAGATGTCGGAAAGTACCACACCCTCTTTCAAAATAACAGCAGGATCAGATAACTCAGGAGAATCCGCAAAGAAACTCCTCGAGAGGGCATCCGCCTTAACATTCTTAGTGCCAGGAAGAAAAGAAACCACAAAATTAAAACGTGTGAAAAACAAGGCCCACCTGGCCTGTGTAGGATTAAGTCGCTTGGCTGATTCGAGATAAACCAGGTTCTTATGGTCCGTGAGGACCACCACCTGATGTTTAGAAATATATAAAGTAAAACTAGGCACTCAACTTAATGCTCAAAAGGACAATTTAATTATGATCCAAGAGGGATGGTTTTCAATGTGTATGGCAAAACGTTTCGGCTGTTACATAGCCTTCATCAGTTGCCAGTTGCATACATAAGATGGAAAACCTGACAAATATATAGGAATAAACTGAAATCGATAAAGTTCACAAAAAGAAAGTATATACAAGTATTATATCGATGTGATATGGTGATAAGATTACATAGGATAAAGGGGAATGGAATAATATTACTTGGTACAATCCAAAAGACTCATAGATGTTGAAAAAAAGAACATACCGTTATGGTAGGAAGTCATTCATATAACATATATGATAGAACAAGTACAGAGACAGGACACCTGGGAAATGTAAACACATATGGTTGGATGGGAGCACAGGTGAATGTAGCGCCTTATTGGTGTTAATAAAGTAAAGTGCATACCCTTATAATGAAATTGATACGTCGGTAAATAGGGTGCAAGTCCAGTTAGGGTAAACAGTTAGAGAGTAGCCTTTATTTCCGGGCGCGTCACTAATGCCGGGTAATCACAGCCCCTCAGCGCGGTTATATATACCGGCACTATCTTAGCCCCACAGACAAGCGGCGGATCCCGTGTCTGCAGTAACAGACGGTAAACGCACCAAGGGCTCATGTATATGGCACACCATTAACTATGCTACTCTCTAACTGTATGACTACTTGCAGGCTGCACATTCACATGCACTAGCAACAGGAGCATATTTACTCTACTGCAATTGGTAAGCGCATTAGTCACTTATATGTATAAGTCTGCTTGCTATCGGTATGTTTAACATAGATCAATCATTAACAGGCAGTTTACCCTAACTGGACTTGCACCCTATTTACCGACGTATCAATTTCATTATAAGGGTATGCACTTTACTTTATTAACACCAATAAGGCGCTACATTCACCTGTGCTCCTATCCAACCATATGTGTTTACATTTCCCAGGTGTCCTGTCTCTGTACTTGTTCTATCATATATGTTATATGAATGACTTCCTACCATAACGGTATGTTCTTTTTTTCAACATCTATGAGTCTTTTGGATTGTACCAAGTAATATTATTCCATTCCCCTTTATCCTATGTAATCTTATCACCATATCACATCGATATAATACTTGTATATACTTTCTTTTTGTGAACTTTATCGATTTCAGTTTATTCCTATATATTTGTCAGGTTTTCCATCTTATGTATGCAACTGGCAACTGATGAAGGCTATGTAACAGCCGAAACGTTTTGCCATACACATTGAAAACCATCCCTCTTGGATCATAATTAAATTGTCCTTTTGAGCATTAAGTTGAGTGCCTAGTTTTACTTTATATATTTCTAAATTCTGGTTTGGGAACCTAACTTGGCACCACTACATCCAGCTGTGCACACGCTTTATATATCCACCACCTGATGTTTGGCTCCTTCCAGCCAATGTCTCCACTCTTCAAAGGCCCACTTCATGGCCAATAACTTCCGATTACCCACGTCATAATTACGTTCAGTTGGAGAAAATTTTCGAGAGAAAAAGGCACAAGGGTTACTCTTAGAGGTCTCTGGATCCCTTTGGGACAAAACGGCACCTGCCCCAATCTCAGAGGCATCCACCTCCACCTGAAACGGCAGAGAAACATCAGGTTGCTGTAGAACAGGAGCAGAAGTGAATCTCTGCTTAAGTTCCTGAAACGCAGAAACTGCCTCAGGAGGCCAATTTACCACATCAGAACCCTTTTTGGTCAAATCAGTCAATGGTTTAACAATACCGGAGAAATTACCAATAAATTTACGATAAAAATTGGCAAAACCTAAAAATCTCTGAAGAGCCTTTAATGAAGTAGGTTGAACCCAATCACAGATGGCCTGAACCTTGACTGGGTCCATTTCAATAACAGACGGAGACAAAATGAATCCCAGAAATGAGACCTTCTGTATGCCAAAAAGACACTTTGATCCCTTCACATACAGAGCATTCTCTCTCAAATTCTGGAACACAGTCCGAACATGTTTCACATGAGAGTCCCAGTCATTGGAAAAAATCAAGATATCATCCAAATAAACAATCAGAAATTTATCCACAAAATCCCTGAAAATATCATTCATGAAGGATTGGAAGACGGAAGGAGCATTAGTGAGCCAAAGGGCATCACTAGGTACTCAAAATGCCCCTCTGGGGTATTAAACGCCGTCTTCCATTCATCCCCGTGCTTAATGCGAATAAGGTTATACGCCCCCCTGAGGTCAAGCTTGGTAAACAAACTAGCACTTTTCACTCTGGAAAACAGATCAGAAATCAAGGGTAACGGATATTGATATTTCACAGTGGTCTTATTCAGGAGGCGATAATCAATACACGGCCTCAATGAACCATCCTTTTTGGCCACAAAGAAAAAAAACGGCGCCCAAGGGTGAAGAGGATGGTCTGATATGACCCTTCTCCAATGACTCCTTGATATAAGATCGCATAGCATCGTGTTCAGGTACAGATAAGTTAAAAAGGCGACCCTTAGGAAATTTACCACCAGGCACTAACTCAATAGCGCAATCGTAGCTTCTGTGAGGAGGTAAGGACACAGACTTACTTTCACTAAACACATCAGAAAAATCAGTCAAAAAGTCAGGGACATCCTGAGATTGGGGAGAGGCAGAAAAAACAGGAGATCAGTATTAATACATTGGAAGCCCCAACTTGTCACAGACACAGATTTCCAATCCAAAACAGGATTATGAGACTGTAACCAAGGGAAACCTAGTACAATAATGTCATGCAGATTATGCAGCACCAGAAATTTGCAACTCTCCTGATGATCTGGTTCAACCCTCATTATCACCTGAGTAGAAAATTGGGGTTTATTCTCCGCCAAAGGGGTAGAATCAATGCCCAGCAGGGGAATAGACTTCCGCAGGGGTATCATAGGAAAGCCACAACGTTTACTCCTGAATCAACAAAATCCTGAGCCGAAAATGTGGACATGGAGCAAATCAGGGTAACAGTCAACATAAATTTCGTCTGAACACTACCCAAGACAACTGAGCGCGCAAAACGTCTTCCCCGCTTAGGGCAGTCGGAAATAGCATGAGAGGCGTCACCACAGTAGAAATATAATCCATTGCGCTTTCTAAACTCATGACACTGTGCCCCAGAAGCCACTCCATCACACTGCATGGGCCCAGGAGCTGGCCCACAAGGCAACACCATCTCACGCACACCTCTGCGCTCACACAAACGTCTGTCAATTTGAATAGCCAAAGACATATAATCATTGAGACGAGAGGGAACAGGGAATCCCACCATAACGTCCTTTACATTCTCTGACAGACCCTTCCGAAAAAGGGCTGCCAAGGCATCATCATTCCATTTGGTCAGGACTGCCCACTTTCGAAATTTTTGACAGTACAGTTCAGCGGCTTCACAGCCCTGACTTAATGCCAACAAGGTTTTTTCAGCTTGATCAGTGACATTAGGTTCATCGTACAACAACCCCAGAAAAAATACATCAACATCATTCAAAACAGGATCCCCAGGTGTCAAGGAAAAAGCCCAATCCTGAGGGTCGCCGCGCAGGAGAGAGATGACAATTTGAACCTGCTGTGCTGCGTTCCCTGAGGACTTAGGCTTTAAAGCAAAAAACAACTTACAATTATTTTTGAAATTCAGAAATTTAGCCCGATCCCCAAAAACAAATCTGGCATGGGGATCTTAGGTTCCACAACCAGCAACCTGTTGTGAATGTTTTAGAAATGAATTCTGAGCAGAAGCTCCCTCTGGTGGTTACAAACAGTACTGAACCATTCAATGAGGATTGGCAATCAGGGATCACAGACTGGCTGGATATAAGGGAGGTTCCCTCCCATCATGGTTGCCGGTGATCAATTGTTCTTGTCTCAACGTTGTTTCCTGGTTCACTTGGAAGCTTGCTGAGTCTTGCCTCTTCTCCTGCTCTCAGATAAGATATTTTCTGTTTTTTGTTTTTGTGCTTGCCATTTGCATATTTCTCTGCATTTCTGTGAGGTTGGCCAGGTTCCCCTCCCCGGGGGGCTTGGGCTCCTCTCGGTTCCTCTGGAGCCACTGTTGTTTGTTAATTTGCCTTTTCCAGTTTTTTCTGTGGCTGCGGCTTAGTTTTGTTACACCAGAGAACTAATTTAGGTGGTAGAGGTCGTGTGATCTCAGGTGTTTTTGCAATTAGTAGCGTTGGCTTTTTTTAGGGTTTTTTTGGATTGCAGTAAGTAGCCTTCCTATCCTTTTCTGTCTAGGCAGATTGGGCCCCAGCGTTTGCTCATACTATTTTCTGTCTGTGTCTGTATTTTCCTCTTGTCTAACCCCCATTACATGTTTGGGGGCTTCCTATGTTCTTTGGGGATCTGCTCCGGGGCAGATAGCTTTCCTCTTTCTTTCTTTAGGTGTAGTTAACCTCTCAGGCTGTGACGAGGCGTCTAGGACCAACGTAGGAACGCTCCACGGCTGCCTTTAGTTGTGGTGATTAGTCAGGGTACTGCAATCCAGTAGATTCCAACCTCTCTGGTGTATTGCCGTTTTTGCCTGCTCTCCTCAGCTACCAAAACATAACAGCAACCTAGCAAGACAGATAGCAATACTCCGAACCTCAGTGGCAAGCTGCTCTACACGGCCAGACAACTGTGCAAACTCCATTGAGAGAGAAAAAAAATCCTCCTCAGCACCCAGAGAAAGAGGGAAAAAAAAAAATCTCTGACAACTCTGACAACTTTTTTCTTTCCACACTATTTTTCCCTTCTGTGAGTACCATATAATTTCAGTTTTGGCCGGTGATACTGTTCTGTTTAGGTAGCTGAGGAGAAATAACAAAAATGGCAATACACCAGAGAGGCTGGAACCTATTGGATTGCAGTAACCTGAACTATCCACACAACTAGCGGTAGCCGTGGAGCGTTCCTATGTTGATCCTAGACGCCTCGTCACAGCATGAGAGATAACTACACCTAAAGGCAGAAAGATGAATGCTATCTGCCCCAGAGCAGATCCCCAAAGAAAATAGGAAGCCCCCAAACATGTAATGGCGGTTAGACAAGAAGAAAGCACGGACACAGACAGAAAATAGAATGAGCAAACGCTGGGGCCCAATCTCTCTAGACAGAAAAGTACAGGAAAGAATTCTGACTGCAATCCAAAAAAAACCCTAAAAATACGAACACTTCTGATTGCAAAAAACCTGAGATCACACGATCTCCTCCACCTAAATCAGATCTCTGGTGTAACAAAACCAAGTCGCAGCCACTGAAAAACAAGAAAAATCAAAAGAACAAATAACAGTGGCTACAGATAAACTGAGGGGAGCACAGGCCCCAGGAGGGGACCCGGCTGACCTCAACAAAAGTGCAGAAAACTATGCAAAAAGCAAGCACAAAAAGAGAAGCAAAAAATATCTTATCTGAAAGCAGCAGACGCAGGCAAGACTCCAGCAAACTTCCAAATGAACCAGGAACCACAATTGAGACAAGAACAATTGATCACCGGTGACCATCATGGGAGGGAACCTTCCTTATATCAGTCCAGTCAGTGATCCCAGATTGTGTGTAACCACCAGAGGGAGCCTCTGCTCAGAAACCATCTCTAGCACATTCACAACAGGCCACATTAATCAATACGCGGCCGCTGATTGATATAGTGTGCCGCATGTGGACCCTGCACAACAATGTAAATATGAGTTGATGATCCACTAGAGGAGGAGTCTCCGCTATTCCCCCTGCTCCATGTCCCCTCCAGCAGCGGTCCCATGGCTCCCAGGACCTCCGGCTCCGGTATCTCCACTGCGGCCACCACATTCTGTCCAGGCACCGCTTCCTTCTGTCTTGCTACAGGACCTGCTACCATTACAGTCAACCGCATATCATGGTGGGCTGCACACGCCCGTCGCTCTTGCGGGGTGGAGATCATCTGTACGGCCACCGCATATGGCCCCCGAGGCCCCTGCTCCTTAATAAATGATACCTGGTCCCACTCTTGTATGGGGCCCTTGCAACGGATGGACCCGGCGTTCACATAAATTTTGGCGCGGGTCTGGGGCTCATATATGAAGCCATAGCCCCGGGTGGCATCAAAGTACTTAATATATCCCCGAGTTATGTGGTCAGACATAGCTCCCCCGCCAGGGCGCAGCAATTATTTCACAATGCGGCATTCCAGCCACTTCTTTTCAGTGATGACTCCATGGATCCACCGGCCACCTCCTGAGAGTGCACTCTAGGCTCCTCCAGGTATATGCCAGGAGCTGTGGCGGGAGTCAGCGGGCAGAAGTAGGTATGGCCGTCTGGTCGGACACAGGTCCCCTACTCACCGCCGCGGCTTCTGGTGACTATTTCCTCCTGCGATCGCGGGATCCGGTGACCGCAGTCGTGACGACCTCCCTCAGGACCGCCTCCAAGGTCTTCCGGGCTTTTTCCGGTTCCGGCTTGGTCCTGCCAGCCCTGCAATTTCCTTGTCCTCGACCACCTTTGTCCCAGTCGCTGGAAAGGACGCCATTCCTGCAGCTCATCCGTCCACCAGGACTCCAAGCACAGGCCGGTCTCCACCTGGGCCACAGTTCGCCTCCAGTCCTGGCAGCCGATGCCACAGCGGAACGACATGCTGAGCCTCTGCATAGTATCCAGCAATGGCACCTCTTCTCCTAACACGCTGTCTCGCTCTGTTGGACTCATCCCGTTCGTGGGCAGAGTCTGTTCTGGCTGCCCCACCCATTTCCTCACATTCTGTTGCACAGGCGGCAGCTTCCCCTTTTCCCGCACCCATTTCGGGTGGGCCTTACTCACAGTGTTACGTGGCCTCCTTCCTTTTGGCGACAAGTTTCTTCCCTGACGCCCATGAAAGGCGGCACCATCCTTCATTTTCGCACCACTGTCTCCTTGTCAGTGTTCAGCGACATCTTAAAGTCACTGTCAGCCGCCATCTTTAACTGTTTCACAGCTGTCACCAGCCCACAAATCAAGGGAGTTTTTTCAATCAGTCTTGCAGCTGCAGGGTTTCTGGATTTGATCCTGCTGACTACACCAAATGTAACAAGGTGGCACGGGGTGGTAGTAGTGGGTGAGTCCACTAAGTCACAGTCAGTGAGCACCCCGGCCCCTTGCACATAGAAAGATAGATAAAGTCCCAGTCCTGTGGCACAGTCAGTTACCTCCATCACACGGTTACTCTCAACACTGGGAATGCGTCCTCCGGATGCATCATAAGCCACGATTCTGTTCCAACGTTAGAAACTTTTAATGAACATGAGGTAAATAAGGTAATACTTCCTGCACTTTCCCTGCATCTTCAACGAGTTATACAGCATCAACGGCTCCTATCCAGATTTTGGGAACCAACAGTCCATCTGCAGTCGCTCCCACAGAACCAGTGCCCATCCGCACTGCACGAAAGTCTGCAGCAGCTCCCATTCGCTGGACCGGGGCACCCTCCGTTCCCGGCTGTGGAGAGCGTCTCGCCTTGGGAAAGACTACCTGGGCACTATTCTAGGGACAGGAAGTCCCTCTCTTGTAAGTCTATTGGGCCATCACCCTCCTTAGCTCCCCCCAACAGCTTAACTCTGTTGTCTTTCTATCCCTAAGCTTGTGCATAACAAACACAGCACAATACTATACACCGTGTTCCAAATTATTATGCAAATTGGTTTTAAATGTCATAGCGTTTTTTTTTTTTTTTTGTAAATGAAGCCCATTGATGGCATTGTGTCTCAGGGTTCTTTGGATCACTGAAATCAATCTCAGATACCTGTGATAATTAGTTTGCCATGTGAGTGTTAGAACCCTCTTGTTAGGTTTTGTTTCAGTTTGCTGTCACATGACCTTTTTTCCCTATTTAGTCTGGCTCCGCCCTTCTGGCTTTGCTGGACTTCATTGTATTATCTACTCTTAAGCTAGCCAGGTGCTTAGGTGCCTTACTCTGTCAGTTTTGCTTGATCTTAGGATCTCTTAGTATTTGTTTTCTGTTTTATATTCCCTGCTACACTTTCTGTTAGGAGGTGTCCATCTTTTCACCCAGTCCCTAGATCTTGTAGGGATTCCTCCCTCGCAACTATAGGTCTTCGTTCAGACTAGCTGAGGACTTTAGCGGGTCTGGTCGCAGGATCAGGTTCCCCGTTACATCGTAGGGATCAAGCTCAGTCCTATTGTAGGGACAGAATTCCCACCTTTCCTTAGTGCTTGTAGCAGATCATAACAGTAAGTCCAGCCCAAAAAAAAAAAAAAAATCTCTAAGGAAAGATTTTCAGTTTCTATTATGGTGTCGGTTCAGGATTTGGCTCAACACCTGCAGCGACTCTCTCTGGAGGTGGCTGAAATCCAGAAACACGTGAGTAGTTGTCCAGGAGCTGATTTCGTGGAGCCAAAGGTACGTTTGCCTGATTTATTTTTTGGTGAACAACAAGATTTTTTTTCTTTTAAAAATGCTTGCTTTTTGTATTTCCGTTTGAGAACCAGATCCTCTGGTGATGATTCACAGCGCATAGGGTTCATAATGTCACTTTTGCGCAAAGAACCTCAGGACTGGGCCTTTTCTCTGCAGCCTAGTGATCCATGCTTTAGATCAGTGGATAGTTTTTTTTCTGCTTTGGGGTTATTGTATGACGATCCGGATCGTGTTTCATCAGCTGAGACAGAATTGAGACGTTTGAGACAGGGATCAGGTAATGTGGAAAAATATTGTACTCACTTCCGAAGGTGGTCCGCTCAGGTGGGCTGGAACGATTCAGCTTTGAAAAGTTTATTTCTTGCAGGGTTAAGTGAAAGGGTTAAAGATTTGCTGATTGCTTATCCCATACCTGGTAACTTGCAAGAGGCTATGCAATTAGCCATACGGGTGGATAGGAGACTGCGTGCAAGGGTTAATGAGAGTAAATCTGCCTTGTCAGCTCCAAGTTTGGAGAAGGAATGTACTGACATTGCAGAGCCGATGGAAATTGGAGCAATGACACCTCACTCTCGAGAAAAAGAACACAGATTTACTCAAGGTTTGTGTTTCTACTGTGGTAAATCTGAGCATTTCATTAAGAACTGTGCGCTTCGAATGAATAAAGAGAGAAAAAAAATGAGGTCAGTTTTGCCCGCATAGCTTGTTTAAACAATAAAGGTGTCTTTCTTTCTGCTACCACTGCTGTTGAGGAGGAATTATTGGAGTTTCGGGTATTTGTGGATTGTGGTTCAACTCTCAATGTGATTGATGGGAAATTTTTGGAAAAACTAAAATTAAAACCCAAACTTCTATCTTCTCCTATTAATGTGGTGTCTGTGGATGGTTCTCACTTGAAAAATGTTACTCACCATATCTGTGAATTTCCTCTTACTATTAATGGTGTTCATCAAGAGAATTTGGATTTGGTAGTTTTGAATAATTTACCTTCTCCGGTGATTTTGGGGTTACCCTGGTTAAAATTGCACAATCCGGTACTGGATTGGTCTACCAATGAAATTAAGTCCTGGAGTCCTAAGTGTTATGACAAGTGTTGTAACGGGCGTATTGCTGCTGTAGTTAAGGGGGAGTTACCTGTACCTATTCAGGATTTTTGGAAAGTTTTTTCTGATAAAGAATCGCAGGTATTGCCTCCTCATAGAGATTATGATTGTGCAATTGAATTTGTCCCTGGAGCGACTCTTCCTAAAAGTCGTTTATTTAATTTGACTATTCCTGAGAGAAAGGCTTTGGAGGAATACATACAGACAAGCTTGGCCGCCGGTCACATTAGGCCTTCCAAATCTCCTGTGGCGGTTGGATTTTTTTTGTTAAAAAAAAGGACGGCGGTTTACGGCCTTGTCTAGACTTTCATGAAATTAATAAGATTACTGTACGCAATCCTTACCCACTGCCATTGATTCCTGATTTGTTTAATCAGTTAGTGGGGGCCAAGTGGTTCTCGAAAATTGATCTTCGAGGGGCATACAATTTGTTGCGCATGAAGGAGGGGGATGAATGGAAGACTGCGTTTAACACTCCACTGGGTCATTTTGAGAATGTGGTCATGCCCTTTGGACTTTCCAGTGCTCCGGCATTTTTTCAGAATCTTATTAATGACATCCTTAGACCTTTGATCGGCAGAAGTGTGGTTGTGTATTTGGATGACATTTTGATTTATTCACCGGATTTGGAGTCTCATTGGAGGAGTGTGTGTGAAGTATTACAGTTACTGAGTGATAATTCACTTTTTGCCAAACTAGAAAAATGTGAGTTCGCTGTACAGAAACTTAGTTTTTTGGGCTACATTGTCTCCAGTGAAGGTTTTGAGATGGACCCGGTGAAAGTGCAAGCTGTGCAGGATTGGCCTAGACCTATTGGTGTGAAATCAATACAGAGGTTTTTGGGCTTCGCCAATTATTATAGAAAATTCATAAAAAAAATTTCTGTGATTGCCAAACCTCTGACCGATCTCACCAGGAAAGGTGCTGATGCGGTTCAGTGGACTACTGAGGCCATTGAGGCTTTTGTGTTGCTAAAGGAGAGGTTCAGCTCTGCTCCCATCCTTACGCAGCCTGATGTGACTAAACCATTTTTGGTTGAGGTTGATGCTTCTTCTGTGGGGGTCGGCGCGGTGTTGTCTCAGGCAAAGACGGATGGAGTACATCCCTGTGCTTTTTTTTCAAATAAATTTTCTGAGTCTGAACTAAATTATGATATCGGTAATCGGGAATTGTTGGCAATTAAACTCGCATTTGAACACTGGCGTCATTTTTTGGAGGGAGCGGAATTTCCCGTTCAAGTCTTCACCGATCATAAAAATCTGATCTACCTTGATGCTGCCAAACGCTTGAATGCCCGTCAGGCTAGGTGGGCACTGTTTTTCTCACGGTTTAATTTTACCGTTACTTACATCCCAGGTACTAAAAATGTTAAAGCTGATGCTTTGTCTCGCAGCTTTTCTCCTATGGTGGGTACTGAGGAGGAGGAGGAAAACATCTTGCAAGAGGGGGTTGTTATTGCTGTTTTGGACTCCGTGTTGGAAGATGAGATTCTTAAAGCACAGGAGAATGCCCCATCTAACACGCCGCATGGGAGGTTGTTTGTGCCTGGTACCCTGAGGAGAGATTTGTTTGATGAATGTCATGACTCTCGATTGGCAGGTCATCCTGGAATCTCTGAGACCAAGAGACTTGTGGGTCGCAGTTTTTGGTGGCCAGGATGGCAGAAGGAAGTCATTAAGTGGGTGCGCCAATGCACTGTGTGTGCTAGATCTAAGTCTTCTCATTCTCCTGCTGCGGGGTTGCTTTGCCCTCTGGAGGTCCCTAGTGCACCTTGGACACATTTGGCTATGGACTTTATTACTGACCTTCCCCCCTCTGAGGGTTTCACTGTCATCTGGGTGGTCGTGGACCGTTTTAGCAAGATGTGTCACTTGGTTCCTTTCATCAAACTTCCCTGCGCTAAGACTCTCGCTAAGGCCTTTGTCAAGGTAATAGTCAGACTACATGGTGTTCCTACTGACATTGTTTCTGATAGGGGACCTCAGTTTGTGGCTCGTTTTTGGCGCGCCTTTTGTGACAGGTTGGGAGTTCATTTGTCGTTTTCATCCGGATATCATCCTGAGTCTAATGGCCAGACAGAAAGGAAAAACCAGGATGTTGAGCAGTTCTTGCGTTGTTTTGTGACTGATAATCAAGAGGGGTGGTCTGAGTTTCTGCCACTTGCTGAGTTTGCTCTTAACAATCATACATCCGCTTCTGCTGGTTGTTTGCCTTTTTTTTGTTGTACTGGGAGACATCCGTCTTTTGGGTCATTTTCCAAGTTGGGATCGGCTGTACCTGAAGAGGAGAATTTTTCTGGTGTTTTGGAGAGAGTTTGGACTGATGTACGTGGTAATCTTCAGGAGGCTAACAAAAGATCCAAAGTGTATTTTGATAGAAAACGACAAGAGGTTTTGTTTGCTATTGGTGACATGGTTTGGTTGTCCTCTAAGAATCTGCGCTTGAGGATTCCGTCTAAGAAATTGGGTCCCAAGTTTGTAGGGCCCTTTAAGGTGCTTCAGGTTATTAACCAATCTGCTGTTAAGTTGGAGCTTCCTACCTCCTGGAAGATTAATCCGGTGTTTCATGTTTCTCTCTTGAAAAAAGCTGAGGTCTCAGATGGAGACGTCTCGGCCACTGTTCCCCTGGTGGTGGAGGACGAGCAATATGAGATTTCCCGCATCCTAAATTCTAGACGGTATAGAGGGAGTTTGCAGTACCTCGTCGCTTGGAAGGGTTATGGACCCGAGGATAACTCATGGGTGAGGGCGGATGATGTTTCTGCGTCTAGACTTGTCAGAGCGTTTCACAAGAGGTTTCCGGATAAGCCTAAGTCCTAGGGGATCCGGAGGATCCTCTTAGAAGGGTGGGTACTGTTAGAACCCTCTTGTTAGGTTTTGTTTCAGTTTGCTGTCACATGACCTTTTTTCCCTATTTAGTCTGGCTCCGCCCTTCTGGCTTTGCTGGACTTCATTGTATTATCTACTCTTAAGCTAGCCAGGTGCTTAGGTGCCTTACTCTGTCAGTTTTGCTTGATCTTAGGATCTCTTAGTATTTGTTTTCTGTTTTATATTCCCTGCTACACTTTCTGTTAGGAGGTGTCCATCTTTTCACCCAGTCCCTAGATCTTGTAGGGATTCCTCCCTCGCAACTATAGGTCTTCGTTCAGACTAGCTGAGGACTTTAGCGGGTCTGGTCGCAGGATCAGGTTCCCCGTTACATCGTAGGGATCAAGCTCAGTCCTATTGTAGGGACAGAATTCCCACCTTTCCTTAGTGCTTGTAGCAGATCATAACAGTGAGCCCAATAAAAGGAAAACTGGATGTTCCACACTATTAAGCAGGCCAGAGTTCTCAAGTAACATGGGAAAGAAAAAGGATCTCTCTGCTGCTGAAAAGCATCAAATAGTGCAATGCCTTGGTCAAGGGATGAAAACATTAGATATTTCCCGAAAACTTAAGCATGATCATCGTACTGTTAAGAAATTTGTGGCTGATTCCGAGCACAGACGTGTTCGTGCTGATAAAGGCAGAATGAGGAAGGTTTCTGCCATGCAAGTTAATCGGATTAAGAGAGCAGCTGCTACAAAGCCATTACAAACCAGCAGATATTTGAAGCTGCTGGTGCCTCTGGAGTCCCTCGAACCTCAAGGTGTAGGATCCTTCAAAGGCTTGCTGTGGTGCATAAACCTACTATTCGGCCACCCCTAAACAGAGCTCACAAGCAGAAACGGTTGCAGTGGGCCCAGACATACATGAAGACTAATTTTCAAACAGTCTTGTTTACTGATGAGTGTCGAGCAACCCTGGATGGTCCAGATGGATGGAGCAGTGGATGGTTGGTGGATGGCCACCATGTCCCAACAAGGCGGCGACGTCAGCAAGGAGGTGGAGTCATGTTTTGGTCCAGAATCATGGGAAACAGCTGGTAGGGCCCTTTAAGGTTCCTGAAGGTGTGAAAATGACCTCTGCAAAGTATATAGAGTTTCTGACAGACATCTTTCTTCCATGGAATAAAAAACAGAAATGTGCCTTCAGGAGCAAAATCATCTTCATTCATGACAATGCACCATCTCATGATGCAAAGAATACCTCTGAGTCATTGGCTGCTATGGGCATAAAAGGAGATAAACTCATGGTGTGGCCAGCATCTTCCCCTGACCTCAACGCTATAGAGAATCTTTCAAGTATCATCAAGCAAAATATCTATGAGGGTGGGAGGCAGTTCACATGAAAACCGCAGCTCTGGGAGGCTATTCTGACTTCATGCAAAGAAATACAAGCAGAAACTCTCCAAAAACTCACAAGTTCAATGGATGCAAGAATTGTGAAGGTGATATCAAAGAAGGGTCACTATGTTAACATGTAACTTGGCCTGTTAGGATGTTTTGGAGTTAAATAGCTTTTTTATTCAGTGAATGTGACCTCCTAATGCTGCAAATTCCACAAATGAGCATTTTCAGTTCTTTAAAATATATCAAATGTTTAGAAATTCTACTGTGCCTAATAATTTGGAACAGTGCATTTTGAGTTTTTATGCATTTTGGAGATTATACTGTTAAAATTGGGAGGTTTCTTCAATAAAATTTGATGTATATTCTAACGGGTGATGACTTTTATTAGATTGATTGTCATTTGCACCGACCACTTAGGAAAATCAGAGAAAAATATCATTTGCATAATAATTTGGAACATGGTGTATACACAGTACAAGAACAGACAAAGCACACACAGCACATTAATACATGGCATATCACATTTACAGTAATAGATAAGGTGCCGCACGTGCTATATGTACACAGTGTCCACAGGAGAGAGAAGGCAGTCGAGGTTCCCTGCCACCTCCTTTCAACCCATCACAATATGATTCTCCAACTGTAATCACCACACGGCCCTCCATACAGTATAACGAGCATATAAAGTCCTCCATACAGTACAGTGGATCCACATAGATCTTGTAGTGCAGCGGGGTTGGTACAGTGTGACAGACAGGCAGTAACCCAGGAAAGTTCAAAACAAAGTCTCTTTTAATAGTCAGCGTACTCACAAAACAGAAAGTAAATAGGATCCTTTGGATTGCAGCCGGTAAACAAGATAGTCCGGGACCTGTTACCGTGGGCGACATCACCGCCGCGTATGCTGAGGGGTGCCACACCTTTTGGCTCCTCTTGGCTCCGTGTTGCTTCACACAGGCTGAAGCTATGGCAGAAGCTTCTGCACTGCAGGTCTGCAAAACAAGACTGACACACTCAACCCTCGGCAAGCAACTTGTGTCCGTAGGCCACATGGAAAACACAGCCAGGAAGGAAACGGACCGCTCCAATACCATCCTGTAGTCCATTTTAAAAATAAAAGCCCAGAATAGGTTTTCTTAACCCCTTAATCCCATGGGACGTATTATTCCGTCCATGTGACCTGGTACTTAATTCCCAGGGACGGAATAGTACGTCCCAGGCGATCAGCTGCGCTCCCGGGGGGAGCGCAGCTGATGGCAGCCGGGTGTCAGCTGTTTATCACAACTGACACCCGGCACTATGTGCCAGGATCATCCCTGGCACACCACGATCAAACAGCCCCCTCCCTGCGCGCTCCCCTAAGACCCTCAGAACAGCGTGATGCGTCGCGCTGTTCCGAGGGACTCTCCTCACTGCAGGACCCCGGATCCAAGATGGCCGCCGGGTCCTGCAGGGAGGCAGCTTCCTCAGTGCCTGGGGAAGCCTGCAGCAGTGCCTGTGCGATCGCTGGTGTGACAGAGTGCTGTGCAGCTCTGGGGTATAATACAGAAGGTAACTCAGGATTAGTACAGGATAAGTAATGTATGTACACAGTGACTGCACCAGCAGAATAGTGAGTGCAACTCTGGAGTATAATACAGGAGGTAACTCAGGATTAGTACAGGATAAGTAATCTATGTACACAGTGACTGCACCAGCAGAATAGTGAGTGCAGCTCTGGAGTATAATACAGGAGGTAACTCAGGATTAGTACAGGATAAGTAATGTATGTATACAGTGACTGCACCAGCAGAATAGTGAGTGCAACTCTGGAGTATAATACAGGAGGTAACTCAGGATTAGTACAGGATAAGTAATGTATGTACACAGTGACTGCACCAGCAGAATAGTGAGTGCAACTCGTAACTCAGGATCAGTACAGCATTAGTAATGTACTGTATGTACACAGTGACTGCACCAGCAGAATAGTGAGTGCAGCTCTGGGGTATAATACAGCATGTAACTCAGGATCAGTACAGGATCATTAACCCCTTAATCCCATTGGACGTACTATTCCGTCCATGTGACCTGGTACTTAATTCCCAGGGACGGAATAGTACGTCCAAGGTGATCAGCTGCGCTCCCGTGGGGAGCGCAGCTGATCGCCGCCGGGTGTCAGCTGATTATCACAGCTGACACCCGGCACTATGTGTCCCGGCACATTAACCCCTGGCACACCACGATCAAACATGATTGCGGTGTACCGGGGGCACAGGGGAGCATCCCGCAGGGAGGGGGCTCCCTGCGCGCTCCCCTGAGACCCTCAGAACAGTGCAATGTGTCGCACTTTTCCGAGGGACTCTCCTCACTGCAGGACCCCGGATCCAAGATGGCCGCCGGGAGGCGGCTTCCTCAGTGCCTGCTGAGAGCAGGCACTGAGAAGCCTGCTGCAGTGCCAGAGCGATCGCTGGTGTGACAGAGTGCTGTGCCCACTGTCACACCAGCGATCTGACCCTACACAGTGATGTCCCGCCCTGGGACAAAGTAAAAATGTAAAAAAAATAAAAATAAACATTTGTAAAAAAAAATTAATAATGAAAAAAAAAATAAAATTATTCTCCAAAAAATTCATTTCTTTAATGTAAAAAAACAACCTAACAATAAAAGTACACATATTTAGTATCGCCGCATCCGTAACGACCCGTACTATAAAACTGTCCCATTATTTAACCCCTTTAGTGAACCCCTTAAAAAAAAGGCTAAAAAACAATGATTTATCATCATACCGCCGAACAAAAAGTGGAATAACACGCGATCAAAAAGATGGATATAAACAAACATGGTACCGCTGAAAACGTCATCTTGTCCCGCAAAAAACAAGCTGCCATACAGCATCATCAGCGAAAAAATAAAAAAGTTATAGCTCGCAGAATAAAGCGATGCAAAAATAATTATTTTTTATATATAATCGTTTTTTATTGTATAAAAGCGCCAAAACATAAAAAAATGATATAAATGAGGTATCGCTGTAATCGTACTGACCCGAAGAATAAAACTGCATTATCAATTTTACCACACGCGGAACGCTATAAACACCCCTCCCCCAAAAGAAACTCATGAATTGCTGGTTTTTGTTCATTCTGCCTCCCAAAAATCGTAATAAAAAGCGATTAAAAAATGTCATGTGCCCAAAAATGGTACCAATAAAAACGTCACATTGTCCCGCAAAACATAAGACCTCACATGACTCTGTGGGCCAAAATATAGAAAAATTATAGCTCTCATAATGTGATGATGCAAAAACTACTTTTTGCAATAAAAAGCGTCTTTTAGGGTGACAGCTGCCAATCATAAAAACCTGCTATAAATAGTAAATCAAACCCCCCTTTATCACCCCTTAGTTAGGGAAAAATAATAAAATTAAAAAAATTATTTATTTCCATTTTCCCGTTAGGGTTAGGGTTGGGGCTAAAGTAAGGGTTAGGGTTGGGGCTAAAGTTAGGGTTAGGGTTGGGACTAGGGTTACGGGTGTGTTAGGATTAGGTTTGTGGTTAGGGTTATGACTAGGGTTGGAATTAGTGTTAGGGGTGTGTTGGGGTTAGGGTTGGAGTTAGAATTGGGGGGTTTCCACTGTTTAGGCACATCAGGTGCGCTCCAAACGTGACATGGCGTCTGATCTCAATTCCAGCCAATTCGGCGTTGAAAAAGTCAAACGGTGCTCCTTCCCTTCTGAGCTCTGCCATGCGCCCAAACAGTAGTTTACCCCCACATATGGGGTATCAGCATACTCAGGACAAATTGCACAATAACTCTTGAGGTCCAATTTCATCTGTTACCCTTGGGAAAATAAAAAATTGTGGGCGAAAATGTCGTTTTTGTGGAAAAAAATATGATTTATTATTTTTTATGACTCTACGTTATAAACTTCTGTGAAGCACTTGGGGGTTCAAAGTTCTCACCACACATTTAAATAAGTTCCTTTGGGGGTCTAGTTTCTAAAATGGGGTCACTTGTGGGGGGTTTCCACTGTTTAGGCACATCAGGGGCTCTCCAAACGCGACATGACGCTCGCAGACCATTCCTTCAAAGTCTGCAATGCAAAATGTCACTACTTCACTTCCGAGCCAAGACGTGTGCCCATACAGTAGTTTTCTCCCATATATAGGGTATCAGCGTACTCAGGACAAATTGGAAAACAACTTTTTGGGTCCAATTTCACCTGTTACCCTTGGGAACATAAAAAACTGGGGACTAAAAGATTATTTTTGTGGGAAAAAATAGGATTTTTTATTTTCATGCCCGGGCATTATAAACTTGTGTGAAGCACTTGGGGGTTCAAAGTGCTCACCACAGATCTAGATAAGTTCCTTAGGGGGTCTAGTTTCCAAAATGGGGTCACTTGTGGGGGGTTTCCACTGTTTAGGCACATCAGGGACTCTGTAAACTGAACATGACACCCATCAAAGTCTGCATTCCAAAATGTCATTACTTCCTTTCCGAGTCCTGCCGTGCGCCCAAACAGTATTTCCCCCCACATATGGGGTATCAGCGTACTCAGGACAAATTGGACAACAACTTTTGGGGTCCAATTTCCTTGTGAAAAATCAAAAATTGGGGACTAAAAAATAATTTTTTGTGGATTTTTTTTTTTTTTTCACACCCAGGCATTATAAACTTTAGTGAAACATTTGTGGGTTGAACGTGCTCCCAACAGACCTAGATAAGTTCCTTAAGGGGTCTAGTTTCCAAAATGGTGTCACTTGTGGGGGGTTTCCACTGTTTAGGCACATCAGGGGCTCTCCAAACGCGACATGGCATACAGCCAATTCTGCGTTGAAAAAGTCAAACTGCGCTCCTTCCCTTCTGAGCTCTGCCATGCACCCAAACAGTGGTTTACCCCACATATTGGGTATCAGCGTACTCAGGACAAATTGCACAATAACTTTTGAGGTGTTGTCACCCTTGGGAAAATTAAAATTGGGGTGAAAAGATCATTTTTGTGGAAAAAATATGATTTTTTAATTTTACGGCTCTACGTTATAAACTTGTGTGAAGCACTTGGGGGTTCAAAGTGCTCATCATAGATCTAGATAAGTTCCTTAGGGGGTCTAGTTTCTAAAATGGGGTCACTTAGTCATGACTAAGGGTGCTGCGTCACCTGAAACGCGTTGATAACGCATTCATCTGCTGCCATCTATGCTGATACTCCTCTGTATTTGGAATGACAAGTGAATAAAGATTTTTTTATCTTCACTTCATCGTTGAGCTGGATTTTCTCTTTTTACTCTGCAAACTGAACATGACACCCATCAAAGTCTTCATTCCAAAAGGTCATTACTTCCTTTCTGAGCCCTGCGGTGCACCCAAACAGTATTTCTCCCCCACATATGGGGTATCAGCGTACTCAGGACAAATTGGACAACTTTTGGGGTCCAATTTACTTGGGAAAAATCAAAAATTGGGGACTAAAAAAATCATTTTTGTGGAATTTTTTTTTTTACACCCAGGCATTATAAACTTTAGTGAAACACTTGGGGGTTCAAAGTGCTCACAACAGATCTAGATAAGTTCCTTAGGGGGTCCAGTTTCCAAAATGGTGTCACATGTGGGGGGTTTCCACTGTTTAGACACATCAGGGGCTCTCCAAATGCGACATGGTGTCCAATCTCAATTCCCGCCAATTTTGGTTTGAAAAAGTAAAACGGTGCTCCTTCCCTTCCAAGCCCTGCCGTGCGCCCAGACAGTGGTTTTCCCCACATATGGGGTATCGGCATACTCAGGAGAAATTGCACAACAATTTTTTCTGTCCATTTTCTCCTTTTACCCTTGTTAAAATAAAAAAATTGTTTGTAAAAGATCATTTTTGTGACTAAAAAGTTAAATGTTCATTTTTTCCTTCCAAGTTGCTTTAGCTCCTGTGAAGCACCTGAAGGGTTAATAAACTTCTTGAATGTGGTTTTGAGTACCTTGAGGGGTGCAGTGTTTAGAATGGTGTCACTTTTGGGTATTTTCTGCCATATAGACCCCTCAAAGTGACTTCAAATGTGTGGTAGTCCCTAAAAGAAATGGTTTTGTACAATTTGTTGTAAAAATGAGAAATCGCTGGTCAACTTTTAACCCTTATAACTTCGTAACAAAAAAATTTGGTTTCAAAATTGTGCTGATGTAAAGAAGACATGTGGGAAATGTTATTTAGTAACTATTTGTGTGACATATTTCTCTGTTTTAAGGGAATAAAAATTCAAAGTTTAAAAGTTGCAAAATTTTCGCCATATTTTCATTTTTTTTTTATAAATAACCGCAAATTATATCGAATAAATTTTACCACTATCATGAAGTACAATATGTCACGAGAAAACAATCTCAGAATCGTGAAAATCCGTTGAAGCGTTCCAGAGTTATAGCCTCATAAAGAGACAGTGGTCAGAATTGTAAAAATTGGCCCGGTCATTAACGTGCAAACCACCCTTGGTGGTTAAGGGGTTAAATCTGCCTTGGACAAATAGCTTGCCCAAGACGAATACTCTTTTATTTTGCATTGCAATCACAGCTATGCCTGTGACTGCAGTGCACTCCTGCGGCATCAATATGCTACTGTGCGCATCCAGGGGGACACATACAGTGGGTATGGAAACTATTCAGCCCCCTTTAAATTTTTCACTCTTTGTTTCATTGCAGCCATTTGCTAAATTCAAAAAAGTTCATTTTTTTTCTCATTAATGTACACTCTGCACCCCATCTTGACTGAAAAAAAACAGAAATGTAGAATTTTTTGCAAATTTATTAAAAAAGAAATACTGAAATATCACATGGTCATAAGTATTCAGACCCTTTGCTCAGTATTGAGTAGAAGCATTATTTTGAGCTAGTACAGCCATGAGTCTTCTTGGAAATGATGCAACAAGTTTTTCACACCTGGATTTTGGGATCCATTGCCATTCTTCCTTGCAGATCCTCTCCAGGTCCATCATTTTGGATGGTGAATGTAATTTTCATGTCTCTTCTGAGATGCTCCATTGGGTTTAGGTCATGGCTGTGGCTGGGCCAATCAAGAATGGTCCCAGAGTTGTTCTGCAGCCACTGCTTTGTTATTTTAGCTGTGTGCATAGGGTCATTGTCTTGTTGGAAGGTGAACCTTCAGACAAGTCTGAGGTCCAGAGCACTCTGGAAGAGGTTTTCATCCAGGATATCTCTGTACTTGGCCGCATTCATGTTTCCTTCAATTGCAACCAGTCGTCTTGTCCCTGCAGCTGAAAAACACACCCATAGCATGATGCTGCCACCATCATGTTTCACTGTTGGGATGGTATTGGGCAGCTGATGAGCTGTGCCTGGTTTTCTCCACACATACCGCTTAGAATTATCACCAAAAAGTTCTGTTTTCAATTGATCAGACCAGAGAATTTTATTTCTCATAGTCTAGGAGTCCTTCATGTGTTTTTTAGCAAATGCTGGCTTTCGTATGTCTTGCGCTGAGGAGAGGTTTCCGTCGGGCAACTGTGCCATAAAAGGCCCGACTGATGGAGGGCTGCAGTGATAGTTTACTTTGTGGAACTTTCTCCAATCTACCTACTGCATCTGCGGAGCTCTGCCACAGTAATCTTGGGGTTCTTCTTTACCTCTCTCATCAAGGCTCTTCTCCCACAATTGCTCAGTTTGGCTGAATGGCCAGGTCTAGGAATACTTTTGGTGGTCTCAAACTACTTCCATTTAAAGGGAATCTGTCACCCTTTTTTTGGACTATGAGATGCGGCCACCGCCATCAGGGGCTTATCTACAGCATTCTATAATGCTGTAGATAAGCCCCCGATGTCACCTGAAAGAGAAGAAAAACGAGTTATATTATACTCACCCAGGGGCGGTCTGCTGTCCGGTCGGATGGGCGTTGCGGTCCGGTTCGGCGCCTCCCATCTTCTAGCGAAGCCGGCCTCTTCTTTGAGTCCCAAGGCGGCTCCTGCGCAGGCTCACTGATTTGCCCTGGTGAGGGCAGAGCAAAGTACTGCAGTGCACAGGCGCTGGACCTCTCTGATCTTTCCCGGCGCCTGTGCACTGCAGTACTCTGCTCTGCCCTCACCAGGGCAGATCAGTGAGCCTGCGCAGGAGCCGCGACAGGATGGAAATAAGAGGCTGGCTTCGCTAGAAAATGGGAGGCGCCGAATCGGACCGCGACGCCCATTGGACTGGATCGGACGGTGGACCGCCCCCGGGTGAGCATAATCAAACTCATTTTTCTTCTCTTTCAGGTGACATCGGGGGCTTATGTACAGCATTACAGAATGCTGTAGATAAGCCCCTGATGGCGGTGGTCACATCTCATAGTCCAAAAAAGGGATGACAGATTCCCTTTAAGGATTATGGAGGCTACTGTGCTCTTAGGAACCTTGAGTACTGCAGAAATTATTTAACCTTGGCCAGATGTGTGCCTTGCAACAATTCTGTCTCTAAGCTCCTTGGCCAGTTCCTTTGACCTCATGATTCTCATTTGGTCTGACATGCACTGTGAGCTGTGAGGTCTTATATAGATAGGTGTGTGCCTTTCCAAATCAAGTCCAATCAGTTTAATTAAACACAGCTGGACACCAATGAAGGAGTAGAACCATCTCAAGGAGGATCACAGGGAAATGGACAGCATGTGACTTAAATATGAGTGTCTGAGCAAAGGGTCTGAATACTTATGACCATGTGATATTTCAGTATTTCTTTTTTAATGAATTTGCAAAAATTTCTACATTTTTGTTTTTTCAGATGGGGTGCAGAGTGTACATTAATGAGAAACAAAATGAACTTCTTTGAAATTACCAAATGACTGCAATGAAACAAAGAGTGAAAAATTTAATGGGGTCTGAATACTTTCCGTACCCCTGTAGCAACCCTCGCATATGACACTGGTAGCTGCCTCACAATCTCCATAAAGTATAATGGCTCCACATAGTCCTCCATACAGTGTAATGGCCCCTACAAAGTCCTGCATAAAGTGTAATGGGCCCCACATATGAGGCTCTATACTGTATAATGGCCCCATGTGTTGCTCCATACTGTATAATGGCCCCACATAGTGTTTTATGCTGTATAATGTGCCCACATTGTGCTCCATACAGTATAATGGCCTCACAAAAAATAAATACCGTATATAGTCGTGTATAAACCAACCGAGTATAAGCCGAGGCACCTAATTTTGACACGAAAAACTAGAAAAACGTATTGACTCAAGTATAAGCCGGGTATGCATTATCCCCTAATCCCTATTCTGGTATGCATGGTTTCTCATCCCAATCCTTGTATGCATGGCTCCTTATCCCCATCCTTGTCTGCATGACTCCTCATTCCTGTCCTGGAATCCAGGGCTCCTCATCCCTATCCTTGTATGCATAGTTCCTCATCCCTATCCTGGTATGCTGGCTCCTCATTCCTGTCCTGGTATGTATGGCTCCTTATCCCCATCCTGGTATGTATGGCTCTTCATCCCTATCCTTGTATGCATAGCTCCTTATCCCCATCCTTGTATGCATGGCTCCTTATCCCCATCCTGGTATGCATGGCTCCTTATCCCCATCCTTGTCTGCATGGCTCCTTATCCCCATCCTTGTCTTCATGGCTCCTTATCCTTGCATGCATGGTTCCTCATCCCTGTCCTGGTATGCATGGCTCCTTATCCCCATCCTTGTATGCATGGTTCCTCATCCCTACGTCTCTGCGCGCCCTCGCAGCATCTTGTTTCTGAGCCAGCAGCATTTGTGGCTGAGCAATCCCGTGTCCCCGCTCATTAAGGTAATGAATATTCACCTCTCCACACCTATGGGAGTGGAGAGAGGTGAATATTCATTACCTTAATGAGCGGGCACCCGTGATAGCCTGGCAGCTGCTGGAAGCCGGCGACTGCTGCTGACACTGTGCGTGCTATAAGAGAAATGAATATTCACTGCTAGTGCACTGAATATTCATTTCTATTTAGCAGTGGGCACAGGAGTTAGCCGCAGCAGCCGACTCCTGCCTCTGTTACCCGCTGTTCCGCCGCTCCCCCTCCCCCGCCGTCTTCTAGTCCTGAGGAGATGGGGCACGTGCCCACTGGGAGGGCTCTGCGTGCCCCCTCTGGCACACGTGCCATAGGTTAGCCACCACTGTCTTAGGAGGTTACTGGGCAGTTTATACATATAGCCCATCTTTTAATATCACCCCTTTTGTTACCCATTTATTTTGTTTCAACTTTTAATTTATTTCTTTTCTCCCACAAGAACGATAGCAAGGCTTTGGTATCAGTTTTACAAATCTCATTTTCTGATGCTAATATAAGAGTTTCTGGCTACCTTCTGATGGCTCACATTGAGCTAGGTTAGCCGACATTATCTGGGAAACAATAGTAGGTGATTCCCAGTACCCTTGTGGGATTCTGGTAAATGTATACAGCCTTCCCTTACATGTAAATGCAAACCAAAACTGGCTATCTGGATGTACCAGAATGCTGAAGAATGCATTACTGATATCTATCACTGTGAAGACCTTATTTTCTGGCCTCCAGTCATTTAGAAGAGTATGGGGGGTCTGGCACTGTGTGAGCTCTAGGAATCACAGCCCTATTTACAGCTTGAAGGTCCTGCACCAAGCGCCATCCAACAGATGGGGCGCCTTCTTGATTGGAAACAAGGGTGTGTGTTACAAGGTGAGCTGGGAAAGGGTATAATCACTCCTTTTATCAATCCCACATCTGCAGGTCATGTTGACCACAAAGATTCTGGGTATGTGGTCAGTTCTTCCTCTTATTCTGGGAGAGGATCAACATTTCTCAACTAGTTCCCCTGCCTTCCTTCAGGTGGACACTGGGTTTAGAAATGGTGTTCCACTTTAGTGCTTTTGAATATGCCTGCAGTCTGGCATTGTAAAATGAGCCATCACCCAAATCCTCCCATTGTTTACTTTACTTACACTCTTCAGCAAAATCACTAAGGAAATTCCATTTTGATATAGGAAAGATGTATATCTTCGTACCGTGTTAGCCAGTAGATAGAAAAATATTTAGACTTGAGAGTCCTCAGTGGTTGATACCTTTTAATGGCTAACTGAAAAGATGGTAACAAATTGCAAGCTTTCGAGACTACTCAGGTCTCTTCATCAGGCATAGACTAATACAAAATCTGAAGAATCACATATTTATACACAAGAGGACACAGGAATAATGCAATAGGTAAGACATGTGACGTGAAGCAGAACTGTCATCATGGCAGAGGGATGAACATAAATATTGGAACAGTTCATAGATAAGGAGTGAGAGTTTTATTGCCCTCTGATTGGGGTCTGGTATTGTGTTTTGATGCCCCCAGGTCAGAGAAGCAGATTCCTTAATTGATGTACACAGACATCTGTGTACATCAATTAAGGAATCTGCTTCTCTGACCTGGGGGCATCAAAACACAATACCAGACCCCAATCAGAGGGCAATAAAACTCTCACTCCTTATCTATGAACTGTTCCAATATTTATGTTCATCCCTCTGCCATGATGACAGTTCTGCTTCACGTCACATGTCTTACCTATTGCATTATTCCTGTGTCCTCTTGTGTATAAATATGTGATTTTTCAGATTTTGTATTAGTCTATGCCTGATGAAGAGACCTGAGTAGTCTGGAAAGCTTGCAATTTGTTAGCATCTTTTCAGTTAGCCATTAAAAGGTATCAACCACTGAGGACTCTCAAGTCTAAATATTTTTCTAAGGAAATTCCATGATATACCTTTCCATCTGGAGAGGGAAACATGTGGCATGGTACCTCTAAAAAATAAATAAAGAAACAAACAATCAGGATATTAGACATATAAGCTTTTATTTGACTGGACAACTGTCAACATGTAGACACTTGTACAAGAATGCTACCCTATGATAGTACATGTTTACCAATGTATACAAATTTGATGCTTGCTATGATGTTTATTGTTATTGTTATCTAACTCTTTAATAAAAAGATCTTTGAAAGATAAAAAAAATAAATAAATAAATAAAGAAAAAGAATTGAATTTGTTCTGACAGTTTACAACTGGCAACACAGTTCCTTTCTAATCCCAGTCCAAGAACAGCCTAGAACATGGCTCATGGAAAAACCTATTTTCTTATTTTAAATCAGGACTGCTAATATACCTATAGTACATAGTGCAGTTTGTAACAAGGGGGCACGGGGTGGTAGTCATAACCGAGTCTACCAGTACACAGTCAGTAAGCACCCCGGCCCCTTGCACATACACAAACAATTCCTTCTCTTCCTTCGAGACTTTCCTTTTGGCAGGTTTCTCTTTTTCCTTTTTGTCTTTTCCCAAAAATGCTGGTACCAAGTTATAGTGTTGGGCGATATTTTTTTCCTCCTTTGCCGTTCTTTCAGTTTCTGGACGTACATATCCACACAAGATTCTTTAAGTTCTACTTCAACGTCGTCATCGTCGTAATTGACAGACAGGCCGCTGATTAGCGTTTCGGCATCCTGATCATATTCGATCTCGTAGTCGTCACGTAGCGGCATGTACCCCAGCTGCTGCTGCTCCTACACAGTGATGTCTAAGTGAGGTAATGGAGTGGTCAGGCTGGACGACATGGGACCACCTGTAGGACAGGTGTGGTCCGTTACACTGTTGGGAATGTTGTCCGGTATGCATGCCTTGCCAAGGTTTCCATGGATGTACATACTGACGTAGTGCTCCATCATTTCCTGGGGAGTCCAGTTCGCACCCACATGGGCAGCCATATCCTCCCAATTCCCAAAGCCGAACTGTTCGATAGCATCTAGCAGCAGCTGCTCTTCCCTGCTCGTCCAGCCTCCCTCCCCCTTGGGCCACCGTAGAGTGAAGCGCCCCTGTCCACCAGCTGGTATCCATGCCACCAACGGTGATTTCCGATCTCTCCCCCCACTGAGAAGCACTCCGTGCACAGCTCAATGTCCTGGCACTCGGTGCAGCGGATGCGCAGGCTTGTCACGTCGTCCAGGCAGTAAACGCAGTACTTCTTGCCCAGGTCCGTTTTCTGCCTGGACGACGTACAAGAGAGTAAAGTTCCCTCATACTCCTAGACCTGAAGTGCTGAAATAAATTCTAATGACACTGCCTCTTTATCTCCAGAGACGTTCCCATTCTTAAAATCAGGTATTCAGGGCACCACCAGAACGGACCGCACTAACTCCCCTGTGATTATGATAAGGTCCTATTTGACCGCCACAAATCTGACTTTGTGTTCACTTTTTAAACGAGGAGGGTTCAGTCACTCTGTATTATTAACAGAAAAACACATATATAACAATACAACATGGAATAGGTGTTTTATACAGCTATAATAACCAATGAGTTGTCTCCAGTCCACACATGACTTTCAACCACACCTTAACTGGACTCCCTTATACACTCAGGATTTTATATTTCAATCCTAATACATTCACTCAAGAGATCATTCAAGGAGTCTCAAATGTAACATAAAACATATATTTATGGTGTTTTAGTTCTATAATGTTAACCCCTTCATGACCCAGCCTATTTTGACCTTAAAGACCTTGCCATTTTTTGCAATTCTGACCAGTGTCCCTTTATGAGGTAATAACTCAGGAACGCTTCAACGGATCCTAGCGATTCTGAGAATGTTTTTTCGTGACATATTGGGCTTCATGTTAGTGGTAAATTTAGGTCGATAATTTTTGCGTTTATTTGTGAAAAAAATGGAAATTTGGCAAAAATTTTGAAAATTTTGTAATTTTCAAATTTTTAATTTTTATTCTGTTAAACCAGAGAGTTATGTGGCACAAAATAGTTAATAAATAACATTTCCCACATGTCTACTTTATATCAGCACAATTTTGGGAACAACATTTTTTTTTGTTACGAAGTTATAAGGGTTAAAAGTTGACCAGCGATTTCTCATTTTTACAGCAAAATTTACAAAACGATTTTTTTTAGGGACCACCTCACATTTGAAGTCACTTTGAGGGGTCTATATGGCAGAAAATACCCAAAAGTGACACCTTTATAAAAACTGCACCCTCAAGCTACTCAAAACTACATTCAAGAAGATTATTAACCCTTCAGGTGCTTCACAGGAACTAAAGCAAAATGGAAGGAAAAAATGGACATTTTAATTTTTCCAACAAAAATTTTCTTTTAGCATCAATTTTTTCATTTTTACATGGACAACAGGATAAAATGGATCCTAAAATTTGTTGAGCAATTTCTCCTGAGTACAGATACCTCATATGTGGTCATAAACCACTGTATGGGCGCACGGCAGGGCTCAGAAGGGAAGGAGCACCATTTGACTTTTTGAATGGAAAATATGCTGGAATATTTAGCGGTTGCCATGTTGCATTTGGAGAATCCCTGTGTGCCTAAACATTGGAGCTCCCCACAAGTGACCCCATTTTGGAAACTAGACCCCCTAAGGAACTTATCTAGATGCATAGTGAGCACTTTGAACCCCCAGGTGCTTCACAAATTGATCCTTAAAAAAAAGAAAGTACTTTTTTTTCACAAAAAAATTTTTTAGCCTCAGTTTTTTTCATTTTTACATGGGCAACAGTATAAATTGGATCCTAAAATTTGTTGGGCAATTTCTCCTGAGTACACAGATACCTCATATGTGGTCATAAACCACTGTATGGGCGCACGGCAGGGCTCAGAAGGGAAGGAGCGCCATTTGACTTTTTGAATGGAAAATATGCTGGAATATTTAGCGGTTGCCATGTCGCATTTGGAGAGTCCCTGTGTGCCTAAACATTGGAGCTCCCCCACAAGTGACCCCATTTTGGAAACTAGACCCCCTAAGGAACTTATCTAGATGCATAGTGAGCACTTTGAACCCCCAGGTGCTTCACAAATTGATCCTTAAAAAAAAGAAAGTACTTTTTTTTCACAAAAAAATTCTTTTAGCCTCAGTTTTTTTCATTTTCACATGGGCAACAGTATAAATTGGATCCTAAAATTTGTTGGGCAATTTCTCCTGAGTACACAGATACCTCATATGTGGTCATAAACCACTGTATGGGCGCACGGCAGGGCTCAGAAGGGAAGGAGCGCCATTTGACTTTTTGAATGGAAAATATGCTGGAATATTTAGCGGTTGCCATGTCGCATTTGGAGAGTCCCTGTGTGCCTAAACATTGGAGCTCCCCCACAAGTGACCCCATTTTGGAAACTAGACCCCCTAAGGAACTTATCTAGATGCATAGTGAGCACTTTGAACCCCCAGGTGCTTCACAAATTGATCCTTAAAAAAAAGAAAGTACTTTTTTTTCACAAAAAAATTCTTTTAGCCTCAGTTTTTTTCATTTTCACATGGGCAACAGTATAAATTGGATCCTAAAATTTGTTGGGCAATTTCTCCTGAGTACACAGATACCTCATATGTGGTCATAAACCACTGTATGGGCGCACGGCAGGGCTCAGAAGGGAAGGAGCGCCATTTGACTTTTTGAATGGAAAATATGCTGGAATATTTAGCGGTTGCCATGTCGCATTTGGAGAGTCCCTGTGTGCCTAAACATTGGAGCTCCCCACAAGTGACCCCATTTTGGAAACTAGACCCCCTAAGGAACTTATCTAGATGCATAGTGAGCACTTTGAACCCCCAGGTGCTTCACAAATTGATCCTTAAAAAAAGAAAGTACTTTTTTTTCACAAAAAAATTCTTTTAGCCTCAGTTTTTTTCATTTTCACATGGGCAACAGTATAAATTGGATCCTAAAATTTGTTGGGCAATTTCTCCTGAGTACACAGATACCTCATATGTGGTCATAAACCACTGTATGGGCGCACGGCAGGGCTCAGAAGGGAAGGAGCGCCATTTGACTTTTTGAATGGAAAATATGCTGGAATATTTAGCGGTTGCCATGTCGCATTTGGAGAGTCCCTGTGTGCCTAAACATTGGAGCTCCCCCACAAGTGACCCCATTTTGGAAACTAGACCCCCTAAGGAACTTATCTAGATGCATAGTGAGCACTTTGAACCCCCAGGTGCTTCACAAATTGATCCTTAAAAAAAAAATACTTTTTTTTTCCAAAAAAATTCTTTTAGCCTCAGTTTTTTTCATTTTCACATGGCAACAGTATAAATTGGATCCTAAAATTTGTTGGTGCAATTTTCCTGAGTACCAGTACCCATATGTGGTAAACCACTGTTTGGGCCACGCAGGGCTCAGAAGGGAAGGAGCGGCCATTATGACTTTTGAATGAAAAATATGCTGGAATATTTAGCGGTTGCCATGTCGCATTTGGAGGTTCCTGGGCCTAAACATTGAGCTCCCCAAAACAATAAGACCAATTTTGGAAACTAGAACCCACTAAAGGAAACTTATTCTAATGCATAGTGTAGCACTTTGAACCCAGGTGCTTCCACGAGTTTAATTAAGCAGAGCGTGAAAAAAAAATCATTTTTTTTTCTAAAAAGTGTGTTTACCACATTTTATTTTCAAATGGTTACAGAGAAATGGACCCCAAAGTTGTTGTCAGTTTTTGCGGTAAGTACGATAAACCCATATTGGGGGGGAACCACTGTTTGGGCACACGTCAGGGCTCGGAAGGGATGTAGTGACGCTTTGAAATGCCGACTTGATGGAATGTCTCGAAAAGAACACTGCACTCACTAAAAAATATTGCATCAAGTGAAGTTTTATTTGTCAAGTGTACAATAAGCGACAAGTAATTGACGTTTCGGCCTCTACCGGGCCTTTATCACAAAGTCGCTGCAAAAAACAGATAAAAATATATATATTATAGTATAAACAGTGAAAGAATAACAAACATAGAAAATTATACATATTTACAATGCTATATACAGTTTCATGTCAATGGCGGAAGCATTATAGGGCAAAGTTATCGCACGGGTTCATATAATGTGGATCAAGGCTAGAAAAGATGAGAGGGAGAAGTAGAGATCATGTGTTTATCACATAGAGAGCTGGTAAGTATATGGAAACATACCCATAGTGTGATTGCATTGCAGGATGTGTCATATTTGGTTCACAGAAAATGGAGTCAAGAGGAATTCTCCTGTTGGTAATGGGAGGGTAAAGTAATGAATAATATCACATAATTAAATAAGTCATAATTAAATAAGTCATATTGCTATAACAGGAATGGTGAGGACTCCAGAGGGAGTTAATGGTATATAGCAGTGTAACTTTACCAGAGGGCAGTGCTGGTTATGAGTAATGACACATGGGTTTATGCGACAAAGTTCATATAATGAGGTGGAGTACTGGGAAATAGAGATAGAGATAATCATAATTAATTTATACGTTCAATAGTTTTTTATTGAAAATTTTTTTGGTTATTGCATGTACAATAAAGCATATAACTGGGCCTACAGGAGACCATACGTTGTAAAACAGTAAAAATAAACAAGACAAGACATGGACTAACTAGGTATACAAACAGTAAACATAAGGAAAGGATTTGGTAATAGGAAAGAAGGGGAGGTAATATCGGTAAGGAGGACCATTTCTTGCGTTTCGTTTAGAGATCACTTAAGGGTGACCTGTTGAGACAGAATGTAATGAGTCTTTGCAATATTTGGACCATGGGGCCCAAGTGCGGTTGCATAGTGTTACGCAATTATTGCGGATAGCATATAAAAATTCCAGTGCGTGATGTTCTTTAAGTCGAGAGGTCAGCTCAAGCATCGATGGTGTGGAAGCAGTTTTCCATCGTTGGGCTAACATTACTTTAGCTACCATTAGAGTGTGTGCTACAAACCTGCGGAATTCTAGAGGTACCGTGTCAATCTCCAGCAGGCATAATGCTATGTGAGGAGAACGCTGTATTCTCAAAGATGTCACCAAATCTAGTAAGTTGAAAACCTCTCCCAGAAGCACAAAACTCTAGGGCAGCTCCAAAATATGTGGAATAAGGAGCCCGTCTCTCCACAGTTTCTCCAACAACAATCAGAGGTTCCGGGAAACAATCTGGCCAGCCTCTCAGGAGTGTAATACCAGCGTGACATGCATTTCATATGCGACTCTTGAAGCGTCATGGAGAGCGACGCTTTTTTAGCCCATTTAAACGCAAGTTCCCATTGAGTCTCAGAATACAGTCTTCCTAGGTCAATTTCCCAACTGAGGATATGGGCTCGTTTAGTAAAGTGAATGGAGTCGTTAAATATTGCATATAAGTGCTTAGTTGTAGCAAAGTGAGGTTGGGGGTTAGTACCCAAGATAAGGTTCCAGAGGGTCAGAGGAACCCGCGTGTCAAGCTTATCACCAGAGAGGATATAGGATCTAGCCCTTCGAATATGGAATGCGGTTAGATGTGGCATGTGGCTTGTAAATTGCATTGTGGCTACATCTCCCCAAGTTTGCAGGCCAAGTTCCCCCAGCTCCGGGTGTCTAAGTCTGGAATACACTGATGAAGAAGTGCGATCGGTAATGCTGTCGCAGAGACCTGTGTATCATATCTCAACTTGGATGTTAATAAGACCCAACTACGTAGAGACGCTTTCACTACATGTGAAGCCGGTGGAGGAAGAGTTTTATCTACAATGTAAACTAACAAATGCAAGTGTAATGGTCTTGAATGATTTAAGACTAATTCTATGGTCGGCCAAGAGGAGTGTGTAGATTGCATCCACCAGTGTCTAGTTTGACGTATAATCGTAGCGTGGTAATATGCGTGTAGATTGGGGACGCCCGCCCCTCCATGGTAACAAGACATTCTCAAGACTGAGGAGGCCACCCTGGGTTTCTTCCCAGCCCAAATAAACCCCAACATTTGTGATGAGAGCCTTGTTATATATTTCTTTGGTATCGGGAGATTAAGCGTTATATATATATATAGGATTTTAGGTAAGATCATCATCTTATAGGATACGATCCGACCCATCCATGATATGTCTGTTTTTGAGAATGTGTCTAAAGTCTCCTGAATATCCTGTATTAGGCCATTCATATTTTGTAACACTGTCTTGTGAAATGGTAAGGTAAGCTTAATGCCTAGGTACGTTATCGTAGTATCCTGCCATTTGAAGGGGAACTCAGCAAGTATCGCAGCCTTAAGTTGGGGATCAATGTGTACTCCCATGAGGTGTGATTTGGTGTAGTTGAGTTTGTAGTGAGATATCCGCCCAAATTCGTCAAGGGTGTTACAGGTTGATCGTAGGGAGGTTAACGGGTCGGTTAATAGGAGGACAATATCATCTGCATACAGACTTATTTTGTGTTGTCTACCAGAAATTGGGATACCTCTAATAGTCTGATCCAATCTGACTCTCTCCGCCAATGGTTCCATGATGAGAACAAAGAGGAGGGGAGACAGGGGACAACCCTGACGGGTGCCGTTCGTTATGTAGAATGGTTGCGATAAAGTGCCATTAATAAGCACCCTAGCGGATGGGCAGGAATATAAAGCTTCGATGTAGTGTAAAAAGTCGTTCTCGAAACCAAACCTGCGCAAAGTGTGGAACATAAATCCCCAATGAATTCTGTCGAACGCCTTCTCCGCATCCAACGAGAGAAGCAAAGAAGGCGCCCGACCCCTCGAAGCAAATTGAAGCAAGTTGAGGACACGTCGTGTTGCGTCAGATGTTTGGCGTCCCGCCACGAATCCTGTCTGATCAGTATGGATCAGCAGTGGTAAAATGTTAGATAGCCTGATGGCTAGTATTTTAGCGTATATCTTAGTATCTGAATTCAGTAGCGATATGGGTCTAAAGTTTCCAGGTTCGTTAGGGGATTTCCCAGGTTTAGGAATCGCAGTTACTGTCGCTTCTAAGAACTCAGGCGGGAAAGAAGCGCATTCACGAGCTGAGTTTAGCATGTTAGTCAAATGCGGCGCAAGTAACTCAGAGAAGGTTCGGAGATATTCATTCGAGTACCCGTCAGGGCCAGGTGATTTGCCCAGTTTAGACATATTGATGGATTGCAAGGTTTCAGTCACCGAGATTGGGGCATTTAGCATAGAGGCCGATGAAGGGGATAGTTTCGGGAGGTCAATTTGAGATAAAAAAGAGTTAATGGCTAGGTCTGTAGGTTGTATAACTCCCGGGGAATCTTTGAGATTGTATAACTGTTCGTAATATTTACGAAACGACTCCGCTATTTCCATAGGGTGTGTGATTGACGAGTGAGGGCATTGGGAGTTTTTTAGTGAGAACACCGTACTACGGATTCGCCTTTGTTTTAGTTTGGATGCCATGTATCGAGAGGTTTTATTAATTGACCCGTAGTGGGTTGCACGCATGGTGCGTATGTATTTATCGTGTTGGCTAAACAGATGAAGTTGTAAATTATGTCGATGGGTCATCAGACTTCGATGATTATTCAATGTTGGTTGTGAAGTGACTTCATTCTCAGCTAATTGGACTTTCAGCAATAAACTATCCAGCTGACTCGTTAGTGCCTTTTTCCTCTGAGCTCCCATTTGGATGAGGTGTCCCCGCATGACAGCCTTGTGAGCTAACCATAATATCGAGGGAGTAACGTCAGGAGTAGCATTAACACTAAAGTAGTCTGCTATATGCTGTCGTATGCGTGTCGCATATGAAGAATCGGTGTACAGTGCCAGGTTGTTTCGCCATTGCCTCGTCGTTGATGCATTGGCTCGCGGAGACCACTCCAACGTTATCGGCGCATGGTCCGACCACGCAGCCGTCCCTACCGTAGCAGACTTAGCATCTGGCAATGCCCAACGATCCACAACAAACATGTCAATGCGTGAAAAGGTGCGATGTCGAGCTGAGTAGAAGGAGTAAGCCCTAGAGCTAGAATTAAGGCATCTGTATGTATCGTATAGGGAGTGTGATCTTAACCATTGTTGGAGACATGGGACATGCCGGGATCTAGGATTGGAAGAATCTAACGACCCATCAGCTATCATGTTGAAGTCCCCTCCCATAAGCAGACTTCCCTTCGCCATTACTCGGACTTTACGCATTACCCTGTTTAGGAAACGAATTTGTCGTAAATTCGGTGCATATATATTAACCACAGTGACCATTTTGTTCTGTAGCAATCCCACCAGTATTATAAAACGACCTGCAGGGTCAATGTAGGAAGATTCGCATTGAAATGACACGTCAGTGGAGAACAAAATAGCAACGCCTGCCCTTTTCTTCTCCTGAGAGGCTAGGAAAATCTGCGTGTATTTAACGCTGTTAAAGAGGGGCATTTTAGTACGAGAAAAGTGAGTTTCCTGCAGAAAAAGTATATCTGCTTTAAGTCTACCTGCCTCTCTCCATAGATAAGAGCGCTTATAAGGGGAATTCAGTCCCTAACGTTGAGGGATACCAAATTAAGCGACATATTGAGATATCATAATTTGCTTACCGCACCGCAAGGCCGAACCTAGGAATAGATGAAATTTGGATATTGCGGTCTCAAGGCGAGATGTGCTGGGTAATTCCATTTCGGCAGCGCAAGAAGGGTTTGGGATGTGAAGTAGATCTTTGGGTAATACTAGGGATAGAAACATAAGGAGGGGGACACAACGAGTAAAGGCATAACAAAAGCAGTGTAACTGAGTTGGATCATAAAAGATCAATCGAAGGTACATATCGATACTCAAATATGCTCCTCGACCGAAAATCTCCAGGGGGAAGGAGTTCAAATGGCCTTCTAATGAGGCCTCAAAAACTAGTAGGCTAGCCCGTATTAACGGAACGGTCCCAAGTAGCTAGCCGCTGTAGAGAGAACTGCGTCGATTTTTAGCTCGACCGGATCAGCGTGGGGAGCTCTGGGTTTGCCAATCTTGCGTCGGTTTAGAAGGTTTCTGGATCGCAGTCTGTAGTTGCAGGTCAATCTTCACACCCCAACTTTTTGCCAAGTCGCATCCTTCCTTCAGTGAGTGAATGATATGTAGGGTATCTTCATGGCGCACCAATAGTTTCAGTGGAAAACCCCATTTGTACTGTATAGAAGCTGCTCTGAGAGCGGAGGTCAGGGGCTGGAGGTTTCTTCGTGCTTGCAAGGTGGCTTGAGATAAATCAGTATATAGCTGTAATCCCAAGTATGGCGTAGGGAATTCCTTCATTTTCCTGGCTGCAAGTAATATTCGTTCTTTAATATGGAAAAAATGTACTCTGAGCAATACATCCCTCGGCACATTTGGCGGCAAAAATTTGGCTTTAGGAAGCCTATGTATTCGATCGATAATGAGATCGCGGTCGGTGGCTTCTGGGATAAAAATGCGGAACAAATCTACCACATATTCCTGAAGGTCTGATGAGAGAACCGACTCTGGCACTCCTCTTATTTTAATATTATTTCTGCGATGTCTATCTTCGATATCTGCCATCTTGGATTTTAGATATTGCACTTCGTCATATAATGCATAGTGGGAGTCTATGAGGGCATTGTGCGATCCTATTACCTCCTCCATTTTGTGTTCTACTGTGTTAACCCTGTATGACACATTGTCCACAGATGCTTCCACTGCGGCTTGTAGTTTATCCAGTTTACCTTGTATTGAGCCGCTCAAGGCTATGATTAGCTCCTTTATATACGCTTCTGAGGCAGGTTGATTAGAAGCTGGAGCAGAGAATGCAGCATTAAGTTCTGATTGTGACTCACCCACAGGAGTCTCCATACGTGGTTTTTGCTTCTGAGGGCTGGAGGAAGGAGAGGAGTCAGTCGTTATGTCTGAAGCGTCTTGCGTCGCCATCTCTTCTTCTGCTCAGTTGCAACTGTGAGCTTTTGCACCCGCGATTGGTGTTGGGATGAACGTAGAGATTGGCCGGAGTGGTCGGGTGTTACCGGCGGTGAGTGTGGTGGTCTCAGCGTTGGAGAGCTGTGTCGCAGGGCTGCAATGCGGCCACGGGTAATGGCAGCTGTTGGTGTCTTCTTAGGTGCAGGTTTCCCGCGTCCCGGCGCCATGTTAGATCCTCCGTCACTAGGCCCAGCAGGATAGAAGTCCGTGAGGCGCTTCAGCTGGTTGCCCGATCCTTTCCTTTTGGACATCTGGGTACTCCTTGTTCTCCCTTCGTCACAAGGGACCGGCTAGTCGTGCTTAGTAAAGCTGAAAATAGTCAGCTATGAGGCCGGGAACAGAGCGCTCAGATTAGCACGTCTTGCTCTGTAGGCGGTAGCCACGCCCCCATCATAATTAATTTATGATACATATAGAGTGTATTGAATATATTGAATAGTATTTACCAATGCCTGTCTTAGCCTGACACCAATGGATATGCAAGTTGCGCTGAATATTATAGACATATGTCAGGAACAATATGCTGTGAAAATAGGATTTTCAAATTGAAAGACCATGTAGTGTTGATAAAACATAGATAGGAGGTAGCAAAAAAACGCTCACATATAATGGAAGTAAATCCAACACGTTGGTGGTATAGTGGATGGTGCTGGCACATCCGTGCCTTAGCAGTAAAGTGCTGGGTTGAGGTCTCAGTGGCGCCGTCTGGAGCGCTGGTAAGCGCTATAAAGAAAGGGTTGTATAATCAGGAGCATAGTAATGTCAAGGTGGTACTTATCTTAGCGTCGGTAGGTGCTCACATGCGTCGGTGGAGTGGTAAGCGCCAGTGTACAGCGTTGGTGCTATGGTGGATGCTGGCACAGCTGTGTCTTAGCAGGAGGAGGCTGTGCTGAGCTGACAGGAGCGCTGTATAAAGCGCTGGGTGGTCACATGACCGGATGTGACGTCAGACGCCGGCACATGCGCAGTAGGTGCTGTGATGTCAGCGGACCTCTGTCCTGCTTGGTGAAGGGATTGTTTACGTTGTCATGGTGATTAAGAATGTTGTAAACATGATCAGAAAGATGTAGAACGGATAGTTGTATCAACATTATGAATACAAAATAATGAATACAAAATAAAGAAGAGTGGAAACTGAAGAAGATAATAAATGAAGACATAACATAAGTAAATAAAAGAAATAATGGGAGAACACAATAAAGAAAATCATAGTGGGGCATATAAATCATATAAATAAATAATATAAATAAATAATATGATACACATGGTAGGAGTCCAAACCAGGAAAAAATAAAAGAAATAAATAAAATGAAAAAATGGGGGAAGGGGAGGGGGTATGAATCTTACCAGCTCAATAATGGGAGAAGGCCACAGAGATTAGTTATTAAGGATTGATCTAGGGGAAAAGGAAAATCATATTAGCCAATCCATATCCCGATTTAAACCTTTCGGGTGTAACGTATCCAGGGTGTAAATCCAGTAACTCTCACGTTGTTTTAATAATTTAATATGGTTACCACCTCTCCTGGGTCTCGGGACCCTCTCGATTACCTGGAATCTCAATTGTGCCACATTATGTTTGGCATCTTTAAAGTGTGCCGGTAATGGTAGCCATGTCTTCTCACACCGAATAGTCGATTTGTGGCTTGAGATTCGGTCCCTGATGGCTTGGGTTGTTTCTCCTATATAGAGGAGGCCGCAAGGACATTTCACAAGGTATACAACAAAGTTGCTTGCACAGGTAAAGTAGTCCCTTACCGGGTAAGATTTCCCGGTGCGGGGGTGTACCACTTCATTCCCCTTGATAACATTAGAGCAACTCATGCAGCCGAGACACGGGAATGTACCTGTTCTCCTGTGTCCGGTGAGTGTATTAGAAGACGGTTGTTTATGGGAGCCTAAATCAGCCCTGACCACGCTATCTCTAATGTTTTTAGCTCGTCTAGTACACATAAGCGGTGGTTCATTGAAGATTTCTATATGTGGATATGCTCTGGAGAGGAGTGGCCAATGTTTTCTGATAAGGTTGTGAACTCTGCGCATAGAAGGGTGGTGATTGTGGACAAATGGAAGACGTGGATTCCTATGTGTATCGGTCCTTGTGAGACCCACTTCTCCAAGTGCTCTAGCTGATTCAGAATTGAGAAGGTCAACAGGGTAGTTGCGTACTTTGAATTTTTCCGCCATTTCATGTACTCTGGTTTCTCTTTCGGTAGGATTGGAAACAATCCTAACTACCCTCTTGAATTGTGATCTTGGCAAGCTGTTCTTAGTGGTAGTGGGGTGGCAGCTGTTGTATAATAGTAAACTATTACAGTCTGTTGGCTTGGTGTAAATGTCTGTGCTGAGTAGGCCCTCAGCATTTTTTTGTATCCTGGTATCCAGGAAAGTGACGTTGTGGATGTCATATGTGATGGAGAACGTTAATTCAGGTGTAATGGTGTTGATTTTATTGAAGATATCAACAAGGCTGGAGGGGTCACCCTGCCAAATACAGAAAATGTCATCAATGTACCTGACCCACATTATGGCGTGTTGTTTGAATAAGGTGTCATGGTATACATGTTCCTGTTCGAAACGGTCCATATATAGATTTGCATAAGCTGGGGCCACGTTGGACCCCATAGCGGTCCCGCATGTCTGTATATAGTATTCGTCCCCAAATAGAAAGAAGTTTTCTCTCAAAACAAGATTCAATAAATCTAGGCATAGCTCAGAAGTACCTCTATCTATGTTGGCTTCCTGTAGAGTTAATGATATGGCCCTAATGCCTTTTTCATGAACTATGGATGTGTAAAGACTGTTCACATCCAAGGTACACAGGATACTGTCAGGTGGAACATTGTCGATTCTGCGGATTCTGTCCAGAAAGTCACCTGTGTCCAAAATGAAGGATTTAGTCTGATGGGTATATGGTGTCAAGACTTTCTCCAGGAAGATAGATAGAGGGTTTAGGATGGAGTCAGTGGATGCCACTATAGGGCGTCCAGGTGGATTGTGGAGATTTTTGTGTATTTTAGGTAGTATATACAGAATAGGGGTCACTGGGTGATGATTAGTTAGGAACGTTCTGGTTTTGGTGTCAATGGTTTTTTTTGTCCTGATGTTTGTCAAGGACCATGTTGATTTTGTTACGTATGGAACATGTAGGATCGGAGTGGGTTAATCTGTAAGTGGTTGTGTCAGATAATTGTCTCTTGATTTCAGACACATAATAGTTTCTATTCATGACCACAATGGCTCCGCCTTTGTCCGCTGGCTTAATAACAATATTTTTGTTATTTTTAAGAGATTCTAGTGCCTGTTTTTCTGAGGAGTTGAGATTGTGGCGGACGCGGAGGAAGCCTAATTGTTGGTCATGGATTGTCTGTTTAATGTCTCTATGGAGTAAGTCAATAAAGGTCTCTGCTGCATGATTGGTCTTGGGTGGCATAAAGTTACTGGGATTACGTAGCCCCAAAGTGTCAATAGTTATAGTAGATTCTCCGTCATGGTTGGGTATAGTGCCTATTGAATTTAGATTAGAAGTGGTGCCCTCTGCAAAATGTACTTTAAGTCTTATACTCCTATAAAAGCGATGGAGGTCCTTCTCAAGTTGAAAAGGGTCCCACCTGGGGGTGGGGCAAAAGGACAAGCCCATATTTAACACTTTGAGTTCGAGGGGGGAGAGAGAGTGATTAGATATATTGACTACTAAGTTTGGACCCCTACCTGTGATCTGAGGATCATCTGTCGGTCCGCTTCTCTTCTTCCTTGACCTCCGTATGGTCTTGTATTTGTGCCTAAAAAAGGGGGTCTTGAACCTTGAGCACCACCAACTTCGCTGCCGGAACCTGGAAAGGAACCTCCCGCAGGTGAGGATCCCCCGGATGGGTAGTAGTTCCCTTGTGGTCGGCGGAATCGTGTCCGTTGTTTTCGAGGGATGGGGTCCTCCCATCTGTAGACCTTATTGGTTAAATAGTCCTCTGTGTCCCTTTGGAATTTCGCTCTTTTTCTTTCCTCCAACGTTTTTTGATGGGTAGATAATATAGAGTCAACTTTATTCTTGAGAGTTGTAAATTCAGTATTGCTTAAAGTAGTAGTAAGCTGTGTCTCGATGGCGGCAATTTTTTCCTCTGTCTCCTTTATTCCTTCTTGAAGATATTCAACAGTCAAAAGGATAAGATCCAGAGAACACTTATTCAAGATCTTTTGAAAAATTTCGCAATATTTCTCATTATCAGAGAATAGTGTCGGGCGTAGGTGGCTACGTAGACCACGCGGTATTTTGCCTTGTCTATGGTATTCCCCTAGAGTGGCACAGTGTAAATCGTATGAGATCAGTTTCTTCCTCTCCCTTTCCCAGTCTCGAGTCTTGATGTCCTTGCTGGGTATGTGTAGAAAATCGGTTTTGTTCCTTATTTTCGAGAGGATAGATGATCCCGTGGCTTCATCATATGCGTAGGTGGTATTTGACATGAATACGGTAGGTGCGCAAAAACCAAAAAACGAATAATGAAGCAAAAAGAAGGTTGGCACACTACTATAGGGATGGCGGTGCTAGTGGACGGAATCAAAGATCCAAATAAATAATGTCTCGAAAAGAACACTGCACTCGCTAAAAAATATTGCATCAAGTGAAGTTTTATTTGTCAAGTGTACAATAAGCGACAAGTAATTGACGTTTCGGCCTCTACCGGGCCTTTATCACAAAGTCGCTGCAAAAAACAGATAAAAATATATATATTATAGTATAAACAGTGAAAGAATAACAAACATAGAAAATTATACATATTTACAATGCTATATACAGTTTCATGTCAATGGCGGAAGCATTATAGGGCAAAGTTATCGCACGGGTTCATATAATGTGGATCAAGGCTAGAAAAGATGAGAGGGAGAAGTAGAGATCATGTGTTTATCACATAGAGAGCTGGTAAGTATATGGAAACATACCCATAGTGTGATTGCATTGCAGGATGTGTCATATTTGGTTCACAGAAAATGGAGTCAAGAGGAATTCTCCTGTTGGTAATGGGAGGGTAAAGTAATGAATAATATCACATAATTAAATAAGTCATAATTAAATAAGTCATATTGATATAACAGGAATGGTGAGGACTCCAGAGGGAGTTAATGGTATATAGCAGTGTAACTTTACCAGAGGGCAGTGCTGGTTATGAGTAATGACACATGGGTTTATGCGACAAAGTTCATATAATGAGGTGGAGTATAAAGCGCTGGGTGGTCACATGACCGGATGTGACGTCAGACGCCGGCGCATGCGCAGTAGGTGCTGTGATGTCAGCGGACCTCTGTCCTGCTTGGTGAAGGGATTGTTTACGTTGTCATGGTGATTAAGAATGTTGTAAACATGATCAGAAAGATGTAGAACGGATAGTTGTATCAACATTATGAATACAAAATAATGAATACAAAATAAAGAAGAGTGGAAACTGAAGAAGATAATAAATGAAGACATAACATAAGTAAATAAAAGAAATAATGGGAGAACACAATAAAGAAAAATCATAGTGGGG